>CM076144.1:14360500-15077000 GCA_038025085.1 Tetragonia tetragonoides | reverse complement strand
TCTAATGAAGCATGCTACAAATGGTAAAAGTTCTTGACCCTTTTCATCCTGTTCTTTCATTTGCTGCAGGCGTACGATACCATCATTATAATGATAATATAGATATGTTATTTGTGGGAGAAGAGATGATTGAGAGTGGAATTGCTTGACAAACTTTTCACGATACTACAAACCATTGGAACATCTGTCACTGTAAAGCTCTAATGAATACTAAAAGGCTTCCAAAAGAGAAAAAGTTATTGGAAAAATATACATGATGAGAAGCACATAGGAGGTGAGCCACGTACAGCTTTCGCATTTGGCGATTTATCTTCTGACATTTTCTGTTATTTCTTGTGATGAAATGAAATGTCATGGTTGGCTATGCCCTATTTCTGCCATTATTATACTTGTAATCTAGTTAACTCTTATTTCCCCTTATATGAATGTGCTAATAGGGTATGTGTGAGGAAATTGCAAGTGTATGTATGAGATATGTGATGTGTGATGGCTTAGGGAAGAATTTGTTAGGAGAGTGCTGGAATTTAGGGGTGTTCGTCGTCACCGGGCGGGAAGGGATGGGACCAGACTACATAGGCCGCGGACTAAAATGCAGATTTTTCAACTTGGACCTTGGACAGGACTAGGATTGGATTGATCTGATCCTGCCTGATTTGCACATATTGGACTGGACTATGTGGATGGACTTACTTGGCAAAATAATAAACATTTAATTCCGACCCATAATGATCTTGGTCCAGTCCATGGTTTGGACCTTAAAGCGAATAACCATACTGGGTTTTATTGAATTTGCTCAACAACAAGATTTAATTAAAAGTTAGATCTAATACGTCTATGATGTTAAGTAGTTGATGGAATTAGAGAATATCTTTGTAACAATGTGTGTTGAGGATTAAAAAATTCTTTGTCTCTCTGTCAAACCCACGACCCCTCTTCTTCCCCTTCTAACTGTTGCTTCTCTATCTCCCAGCGGTGGCTACCACCGCCCCTGCTACCGCCGCTAGCCCTCCTTTTCTCTATGCCCTCCTTCTCTTTGTCATTTCCTCATGGTGACTATTTCACTTTCCCTGCCTTTCCGTGGTTCTCAATTCGGTTTGTGGAGTTGTTGTTGGGGTATTTTGGTCTGGTTCTTGTGATCTCTTGGTTGGGTTTTCGTGGGAGGGAGTTTTGTTTTCTTTGGGCTCCTGGTGGCTGACGGTTGTGGTAGCTGGTTGGTGGCGTTTCGCTGTCTGCCGTCTTCTAATTCCCCCCCCCCCCCCCCAAAAAAAAATTTTGTTCTCTTAGTTTTAATTGATTGTTGTTGTCCCCTCTCTTGATTGGAGTTCTATATAAAATTTGGGGTTGTTTATTTTCTCTTTAATCACGAGGATCAAAATTGAAAATAAAGTATTTGACTTAGAGTTTTAAGATGGTTGTGTTTTGGTATCGGAAAATAGAACAATTGGTAAAAGGTGGATTAGGTTTCCTCCGAAGGTTTTTAGTTGGATTTTGGATACCCTTGAAGTGTTTTTGATTTGGTTGAAATAGCGCATCTGAAGAGGTTTGGATCAGATTTATATTGGTTTATAAGATTTGGTTTTGACAGAAATGGGTGGTTCTTTCAATTGAGTGTGTTTAATAGGAAGACATGATTTTCATTTTTTGTCTCGGATAAATCCTCTTGTAATCCGTGACGACAACGTTTTTCCGAATGTGGAGGGTGCAAGTCCAAATAAGGTACTAAGTCTCGTTCTGTGATGTCTTGACCTTATTGTCTAGACTTGTTTTTGGTAGTAGTTGTCTCACTGGATGTGGTGAGAGTAAGTGTTTGAATGATGTTGTGGATGGTAGTTGTTGTAAGGTTGGAGTTGATAAGTCACTTGAATTGAAATTTTTTTGTGTTGGTAACAACAAACTCTTGTGGTTAACCATCAATGTATTTTCTTGGAGTCGTTCGATCTTCAAAATGGATGTGCAGCCGTGTTATGCCATGGGAGTTATCACAAGGTACGAGTGGATGAGTCATTTGAAGTGGAGAATTTTGGTGTTGCCTATTCCAACTTGTTGTTTTAGACTTGAGTGGTGATCATGCTTCTGTTTGCGAGGATGAGAATGTGTTGAAGAGGTATGGCTTCCTTCTTAGTAGTGCCAGTTGTCTTTCGGTTGCTGTCACGGAGGAGATGATGGAAGAAGTTTCACAGATTAGATCAGTGTCTTCAGGTTCTAGTTCGTCGATTTGTTCTGATGATGAGGATGAGGATGATATGAGTTATATTGATAATGATTGTGGTACTAGTTTACCTATTGGTTTGCCCGTGGATTGGTCAGATTTTGATGTTGATGAGAATGTGTTGTTGGACGTTTTGAAACTTGTTGATAATTCTTCTAATGCCGGTTTTTTTTCTTCTGATATTGTACGAATTTCAAGAGGAGGAAAATATCAACATTGATAAGAAAGTTATCTGCATTCTTGAATGACTGTAATAAAGGCATTCTTCATAGGCCAACAAATAGTTAAGTATTTCATATGGGTGTTTTTAGATGGTGTTGCTTGGGTGTGTTCGGTTTGGTTTCAAGAGGTGTTTTGAGTTTCAGCTACATTAGGTGTTTAAACTTTGCCTCCAATAGGTGTAAAGGCTTCGGCTGCAATTGATGTTTGAGTTTCTGCTCATGTTTCCTTCTATTTCGTGAAATGAACTTTTAATTATAAAAAAAAAAGTGTGTCGAGGAAATTCATGAATAGGTGTGTTATTGATCGAGAATAGTTTCCGACTTGAGTTCGCCAAGGTGGTGGATCTAACATGTATCACATTGTGCTTGACGCATTAGACAAATTGTAGAGATGAAGATGCGGGGAATGAGGTGGTGGAAGAAGTTAAATAATATCTATATCCTTAGGCACAAAATGTTTATGACATGAAGGTAGAACAGAGTCGCAGTAGGTTGTTGGTGTTATGGGGTTGGTGATCGCTTTGCGGAACACAAACTCGATATTTGGGCACAACTTAGAGCTCATAAATTTATAAACATGTTTGCCTCTCGATGCCAATCTAGATCAAAATATGATGATTAAAACATTTTTATGATAACCTTCTACAACACCAAAAAGGTGATTAAAGGTATTTTCCCCCTCAAAAGATCCATGCATGTTCCAATAGATGTCCATGTATCTTATTTTGGAAGTATCATGCACATTAGAACATGTCGAAGAGATGATATAGGATGTATTCAAAGGTTAAGGCTATTCGCATACTTCAAGGTTGCAAGGACATTTTGGTGTGTTTTTCTCAAATATACATCATTCACAAACTAATTTCCAAATTAGCTTCGGTTCAAAACTATTTCCCCACATATACACCACGTAGGATCGGACTGTGGCCTGGAAGCAAATTTAATTTTTTTTTATAGCGAAAGGCAAAGCCGCTGTGGCCCACAGCGGCTTACTTAAGTCGCTGTGGCCCACAGCGGCTTTGCCTTTCGCTATAAAAAAAAAATAGTGATCGGACTGTGGCCTGGAAGCGAATTTAATTTTTTTTTTATAGCGAAAGGCAAAGCCGCTGTGGCCCACAGCGGCTTTGCCTTTCGCTATAAAAAAAAAATTAAATTCGCTTCCAGGCCACAGTCCGATCCTACGTGGTGTATATGTGGGAAAATAGTTTTGAACCAAAGCTAATTTGGGAATCAGTTTGTGAATGATGTATATTTGAGGAAATCACTCGACATTTTGGGCAACGAGGAGCACAAGCAAATGAGATGGCATGCACCAACAAGGGTGGTTGTCTGATAGTTGCAAGGTTACTCCCAAGTGGTTTAGTAAGGTAAGGATATGGGTTCAAATCTCATTCTCCCACATGCCTTGTGTCTGCTGGCTTCTAAGAACACTACAGGAAAACTCGTTTTTAGCAACGACAAAAGTCGTTGCAAAAAATACAATGTCGTTGCGAAAAATATTTTTTGCAACGACTTTTGTCGTTGCAGGGTCGTTGCGTGTCAGGCTGTTACAAAAAAATGACACAACGACTTCTATCGTTGCAATAAATACATTTTTTGCAACGACATTCCTCGTTGCTACAAAGATGTCGTTGCCATAAATGCTAGTACCTGTATGTTGGATCGAGATATATCACAACGACTATTGTCGTTGCAAAAGATACATATTTTTTCATGCAATGACAAATATCGTTGCAATAAATACATATATTAAAAATTAAAAAAAAATTAAATGCCCAAGCTATATGATCCACAACCAAACCTCCAATTTTATTCAATAATTAAGGTAACATACAACAAAGTAATAAATATTGTACATATCACTGTCCAGGTTCGAAAAATTACATTGAGATCAAGCAACCAAGCAAAAACACGTAAAGTCGAGCAGAACTTCATTTTCCTTGCTTGGTGGCTTCTAGATCGTCTTGGTGCTTATAAATAAAGGTTCCTCTTGCCTTAAGAATGAGATCTCCACGATATTATTGACAGTTCCCACCTGTTTAGAGCCAAGAATTCCAAATTAATCATGTGGGATCAATTAAATAGAAAAAGAGAGGCAGCACCAATGTGACTAGGAGATGGAAAGGCAAAGGCAAAGCAACAAGCACTAGGTACTCTTACCTTTACACACAACTTATGATAAGCTTAACCATGCAAGTGCAACCTGGCTTGTCCTTGTATCCTACCGCTTCCCAACCTAACTTCTCCATGTCTTACAACATGCAAAAATCATGGTTTAAAATCAGGTGAAAAATTCAGTTCAGATCATATCACAGTACGTGAAGATCATTCGTTAAGCACAGAAACATCAATATAAGCTAATCTCCTTTAAACCCCGACTTATACACTGATTTGTTCTTTAGGTTCTTAGCATACAACATAAATTCAACATAGAAGGTCAGAAAGTGTAAAAATCGTCTCATAAATTCAGCTCAGAAGAACATGTGACAAACGTGTCGACTTTACCAACAAAAGGCCATAAAGACTTGTTTTATCTCATCTCACTCAATGCCCTCTTGGTATGCTTGCTTTTCCTTGTAATTCAAAGAAACCCTGCTCAAACAGCATGATGTCTGAACTCAGACCTTAAAAACAGAACACAAGTGATCAGTTTTTCACTTCAAACATCTAAAGTTGATTCTAGTTCATCTTCATTGATTACCTTGATTACTTCAGCAAAAAAACATTCCGAGTTCTTATCTGAAAATGGGAAAAGGATTCGAAGCTTGAACATATGAACTAGATTCGAGGAACCAAAATGTTAAAAACCAAGGTCGAACACCTCTTAACATGTCAGAATTCAATCCTTAAAAACAAAAAGTAAATTATATATTCTTCTCATACATGCCACCTAAAACAGTTAATGTTCAATGCCCATAAAATATCAAATATGTAGCTTGATTTCCTTACCTTTTGAACTCATTACCTCAACAACTTGCTAAAAATACAGGAACAAGAAAATGAATAAACCAGCAGCTACCAAAACAGTAGGCAAACACATTGTTTCGTCACCTTAAGCACATAGATAATTCGAAATCATAACAGAATATCCGATTATTCGAGTAATCAGCCTCTTTGCCAAGAAAAAAACATGGCAGACATCATATTAGAATATTAGCCATCAGAACATATGCACAAGCGATCCAGAGAAACATTCAGGTTCAGTATTTCTTGTTTTTCTTAGACGATTTCAAGCATGCTACTTAGAGTGATAATCTACAATTTTTTCATTTACCTAACCCAATAAGCACATGCCACCAGCAGGTTAGAGCCCAAAAATACAACAATAACGCAGAGAGAATTCACTAAGTGGAGTTGTAAGTATTGAACATGTTCTGAACTTTTAGCTAAGGAATAGGAGAGCATCAGATGATAGATAACGACTTCAAGTACTTCGGACTGAACAAATATGATTTTTATTCAAGTGCTACAAGGCTAAACGATAAAAACGAAACTAAAAAGTGAGTGTAAACGTTGATGTTATTCCAGGTTTGTACATCCAAATACAAAGTCTAATTTTGGCCTAGGCATATTTTAAAATTGAAAGGCTATCAGCCACAATTCACTTCGCATGCTTTGGCACAAGTTCCAATTCAATTTTTCACAAATAGATACATATATAATATATAGTTGCAGCGTGACTTGTTATTAGGGCAATGCTTAGATCAAATGAAAAGGTCAATGACAAATGTACCTGATTTGTAGTAGAAATGCACTAGTAGAAAATTTCAAATGCCTCCCAACTTGGCACTGGTCATCCAATAATCGTAATTCACAAAACTACAAAAGACCTCTCCATTTTAACATATAGTCATGCACCTTGTATTGACAAAACAAATACATTATATTCTATTAAAACATCAAAGCTTTGTATAAGGTAATTAAAAGGGAGGGAAAAAAACTGAATAAAAAAGTTAGACGATTGAGTCATTGTTCGGTGGGAGTAGTCTATCATAATTAACTATTCAAGGTGGCAAACAACATGTTGGAAAAACAAACAAACTGGACCCAATACAGTAGTAGTTGGTCACAAACATTAACAAAATTACGAATTCCTTTTAGTTTAAAACCATCGCACAATCAAAGGTATCTCAAACTACAATCTGAAAGTGCTATGCTATGAGCCTCACATTCAGATGATCATTGACTCACATCATCAAGCAAGGCGATTTATGAAACTTTTCTTCTAAATGGCTATGAGTGAGAAATTAGCAGAAGCAGGTGCATATAGACAATTGATAAAGCATGTCCCAGAAGTAAAAATAAAAAAAATAAAAAAAATAAAAAAAATAAAAAAATAAAAAAAAAAAAAAGAATTATTGATCCAACAAAGAATATATGCCTAATTAGAATAAGAACTTTCCAAAGTAGTGTTAATTACACCCCTCTAAACAAAGCAAAATTGGCTTAGTACTTATGAAATTGACCTAGACTTAGGTCACTTTGTTATTGCACTGAAAAGAGGATTGCTAATTTTGAAGAATACTTACACATTTGCTAATTCACATTTGCTAAAACATGGTACCAAAAGGGCCTAAACTAATCTTCTACAAGCAATCCTGTTATGAATTCCACTTCTCTTCTTTCTCTTTTCTTAATTCCTAAACGTTTTCCCTAATTCAGCTCAATTGCTTCTCAGTTCTGTAGGAAATAAAAAAAACACTTCATAGACAAAAAGGGTGAGGGATAAAGAGGTAGAAAGCACCTGGAGAGAGACTAAGTACAGGATAACCAAACAAGCAGAGATTCAAGAAATTACTCCTACGTCTTTAAACATCAAAAAAAGAAAAAAAAAAAAAAAAAAATGACTCTAAACTCAAAAGTCGTCAGATGGTAATAGGCAGATCAAAATTACAATAACGCTGGGCAATCCAAACCCAAATTAACTCAACAACGAACACATGACCACAACACAAATTCAGATCAAGAGAAGTAAATTCACAACCTCAGAAACCAAACCAGTTCATAGCAACTTATATCCATCCCACACCCAAATCTCTCGCTTAATATGACAGAGACAAATTTCAAATTGAAGATTTAAAAAATCTAAAACCCTAATAGAAAGTAAAGTGAAAGATACCTCAAATCTCAAGACAAATGCTTGCAGCTCGATTTGTGGCGCATACCCAGCCCAAAGCCCAACTAGTTCCACCACATGTCGCCGGAATCGAGGAGGGAGAAAGACAGAAAGGGGAGGCGGAGACTCAGAGAGGAGAGCGAAGAGAGATCTGAGTGTGAGTCTGCGACTGTGAGTGGGGAAATACTAGGGCATGGGCTTGTTGGGGAAATAATCTGGGGTCTCGCTTCATTTTTGTTTCTGTTATTTTTTTTTATTCGCTTCTGATTCGCAACGACCCATCTCGTTGCAATATATACTACCACTATTCAGCAACGACGTCTTCCGTTGCAATATATATGTATGATGACCAGCAACGAGCCAAAATAGTCGTGTGGTGGGAGCTGAAATTTCAATTAATCGCAACAACATTTTGCGACGACATGTCATTGTCGTTGCCATAAATATGTATCGCAACGATATTTTTGTGTCGTTGCAAAATCTTCGTTGCAATAAATGGATTTTCTTGTAATGGAACTATATTAGCCCCTTGTTGGTGCTACATTGATGGGGTTAGTGTTTGCGCTGATTGTTCCGTTGGTATGATATGTTCGCTGTTGATACGAGAGTTCGAACATGACGTAGTTGGGGTGCCTCAGTCACCATTCACTAAAAGTAAAATAAATGAGATGACATGCAAAAAAATCCTCATGTAAATCGAAAAATGGCTTATCCCAATGATGGGTAGTCATAGTCATGGAAGAGCTTTGATGCCATATATTACTAGATCTTTGCATCTGGTCCTTGTAGAGTGTTGGCATGGATTGTGCACAAAAGGCTTTGCATTGTTTCAAAAGTCTTGTTGTAACTACTATTGTTGGATGATTATTCTTACATAGTACTACAACATACCACCATGGTTATGGATGAAGAAGCAATATTTCATGTTGAGGGTGGATATTATGTGGATGATCGATGCCTCTCTTCAACAGGACATGTTATCTAGATAGTTTGACTTTTGGCATGTCGTTATTGCATGGACGATATAAGATCTTTTAGGCTCAAAGTTGGAGAGAATATGTCATGATTTGACCGTGAAAATAACACATTTATTATGTTTGAGATTTCAAAGATTGTGTGCTGCATACAACGTTCGAAATGGTGGGGAGTTATTGGTAAAGTTCCAAGATATATTTAGTGTGTGAATAGACATATTTATTAAAGCAAAATTTTTAAAAAAATTGCCCTATGTGTGTATTTCATGGGATCCATTGAGCAATAAGTTTAGATTCGCCGGTGCTTAGTGGCATGATGCCTCATATATGTGACACATAGTGAATGGTTGCAGGGGTTCACAAGACGCATATCTTTTTACTTTTTATTTTTATATATATAAATAGAGATAACCTCAAGCCTATTAGGGTATGATCATAACTCATAAGAGGGTAACTTCTCTCTGGCGTTCTCCTTATTTTTTGGTGTCCTATTATTATCAATGTAGGGCACTATTAGAAATGGTACTCCGCTATATCTCTAAAATTATTTTGGCTAATTTTATTACACTGAGGGACAAATCAATTCTTTAACAAAGCTCCCTTAGTGTGAATCGAAGTTGTTATGTCATTAATACATCTATCTACAAAACTATTCTCCAATAGAATTAGGAGATACGCTCAAGGTACATAATTTTTAATAGGAAAATTGGCCGAAGTTTCGGCGGTTCGCCGCGAATAATCACAACTTTGCTTTCAGCCCCAAATAATCCAAAGTTTAGACTCACCCGCCCAAAATAGTTTAATGAAGATGGAGTCTAACTCCGTTAAAACTCCGTTAACGATCATTACTTGGTTGCACCCAAAAGTCAAAACCCCCATTTTTTTCATTCTTCCTCCCCTTCATCTTCAACCTCTTTACTCCCACACACTATCACACACACAGTTAAACCCCCAACCACCATTGCCACCCCACCACCACTTTGGCCATTCCCCTATTTTTCTCTCCACCTCTCTCACTCCTCTCTCCACTTCTTAAGTAAACCTCTGATGGATGGGTACAAAGATTACCAATAGACTTTTCCTCTTTGATTATTGGGTTTGGGAAAGAGATTAACCAAAACCTTTTTTTTATTATTTTTTTTATCTCTATCCCACCACCATGATTCACGGCCACCAACCACCATTTTCAACAATCCCAAAAAGAAGAAAACCAAATTTAAAACCATCAATCCAAAACGCCACCGTCACCACCACTACTAATTCCCACAGTGAATTGCTATTTACCGCCAAAAAATACTCACCGCCGCCCTTAGAATTTACGATTTTGCCATTCACTCTAACTCACTCCTCACCCTCCTCCTTCCTTTCTTCCTCACTTCCTCACTCTCCTCACTCCCTTACTTCCTCACCCTTCAATTCACATAATCACGATCACACCGGCAAAACCACCACACCATCACAACGGAAATGTCAGGGGCTAGCGGCAGCGGCAGAGGCGGCGACGGAGACGGCGGCGGCGAGCATCGCGGCGGGGAGGTATGCATTCGATACGTTTTTGCTTTTCTTACTATAATTTGCTTTGATTTTTACGAATTGTGTTGATATAGGAGTGTTTTTATTCAAGGTTTATAGACAATTGAATTGAATTTGTGTTGTTTGAAGTTGTGTTGATTGATTTGTGAAGTTCGCTGGTCGTTTTTTTTTCCAGTTCGTAGTATCGGGCGTCTGCAATTTCCGCCTGACCCATGGGTCAGACGTCTGCAAATTCCGCTTGATCCATGGGTGAGACAGAATCTGCAGACGCCTGATCCATGGGTCAGGCAAAAGCTATTGACGCCTCATCTATGGATCAGGCGGAAAGGGTTTCCGCCTAACCCATGGATCAGGCGGAAGGGGTTTCCGCCTAACCTTTGGGTCAGGCGGAATATGCAGACGTCTTACCCTATTTTTTTTGTTTTTTTATTTTTCTCAATGCATTCGTTGTAATTATTATTATTATTATTATTATTATTATTATTATTATTATTATTATTATTATTATTATTATTATTATTATTATTATTATTATTATTATTATTATTATTATTATTATTATTAGTGTTATTATTATTAGTATTATTATTATTATTATTATTATTATTATTATTATTATTATTATTATTATTATTATTATTATTATTATTAGTGTTATTATTATTATTATTATTATTATTATTATTATTATTATTATTATTATTATTATTATTATTAGTGTTATTATTATTATTATTATTGTTGTTACTTTTTTTATTAGTTGTCATTGTTATTGTTTTAATATAATTGTTTTGTTATTATATGTGAAATAGTATTGATTAGTGTTTTTTATTATTATTATTATTATTATTATTGTAATTATTGTTATTGTTATTATTATTAGTATTGTTATTATTCTTATTGATATTATTATTATTGTTATTATTATTATTATTGTTGTTATTACTATTATTATTAGTTGTCATTGTTATTATTTTTTAATTATTAGTTTTATTATTATTAATTGATTTCCGAATTGCTACATTATTGTTGTTATTATTATTATTATTGTTATTATTATTATTATTATTAGAAGTTGTTTATTACTGTTTACTGTTTAATTAAAAATGTGAAATGATAGAGGAGAGGAGGAGCCGGTAAATCGATACCGGGGTTAGCCAGCGTACTAGCTGGTTCAGGACCGCGTCACACGAGGACGCGCGGGATTGATGCCTCTGTACGGAGACAGAGAGAGGCACTTCGTATGAGGGATGAGGAGGAGGAGGAACTCGATTACGGATCGAGCGAGTTCCACTCCGGGGATCAGTACATGGACGAGGAACCGATTGTCGTCGAATCCTCGAGTGGTACTACCGTCACTCGCACCCTCTACTGACAGCTAACGATGTAGCACCTGGATCGGTGATTCCTTCCCGATCCAACAGCGATTATGTAAGTGGTTAACTAATTCCTATCCGTGTTTACATTTTGCTATACGTATTACACATCTTTGTGTAAATCGTCTAGCCATCACAGCTCAGTCTTGGATTAGTTTGGTACCTCCTGATCAGGCGGCAGGTCCTCAGTCGGAGATGGAGGATTTTATGAGGGACTGGCGGGCTGCCAAATGATTTATTACATTGTTTATGTTTTATACATTATGTTTGTATGACAGTTGATATTATTTTTATTCATTATGATTTATTACATTGGTTGGTGATGATATTGTCATTTGAATTTATTATTATTTTAGACACTACAAATGACACTATTAATAATCGCTGCGTATGAAAAACAAAAATTACATTAATACGGCGGTGATCCAGCGTCGACCCCGTCAATGTACATGTGTTCGTACAGTGCTCGGTTCGCTATGATTTCGTTTGCAATGCAAACTCTCGTCCATTGCCATTGCTCTTGGTCTCCGAATACGTAGTCTGCAATGACACGGAAACCACAGTTACCATCACCAACCACGTCGAGACATCCTTCAACGAATGGTAGGATGATTCCCGAAATTTTGTCAACATGATGAAATTCAGTGACATCTATTCTGCATCCATCTGCAAGACAAAGAATGAAAAAGTCATTGACAGTGCACATGAGTAACTACTTAAGAATACTAATTACATCTTACGAAATGAATTCATACCAGTACTCCGCACGCCGTTATTCGATGAGGAGGAGCTCCGACCACGGCCGCGGCTCAAACTGGATGACCTAGCTCGACCACGGCGGCTCTGGCTGTACTCCCATGAACTAGGATCACGTTTGGTAGAGGAACTCCCTCTCGGTCGACCTCTGACTGTCGTGTTCGCTGGAGGCTCAACGTAGCTTACTTCATCAGGATGAAGCTGGTCATGTATTAGGATAGATATACTGCGAACAACTGCCGGGTCGCTAGAGTTAACCTCGTCAACGAGAGAGCAAAAATACCTATGATCCTCAGATGGATGCTGAGTCCCGTCCATCGCAGGTATCTCCACTGGGTCACTAATGACGAGTGTTCGCCAAAAAATGTGGACACTTTCCAAACTAACTGGCGTTGCCGTGTCTATGGCCGTTTTCAACTCACACGCACATGGGATCTGATGAGTGGATCTCAATACACAACCGCAACGATCATACACCTGGTCACTCAAGTCTCTCATCCTCTTTAGCTCACCCGACAATATTCCTAAGCAGTAATGAGAAACATACCCGCTCAGGTAGTTGAATGGGAAACCCGAGTACAACACAGCTTTGCGTCTTCTGCACTCTTCAAGTGTGTACCTGATCTGAGTTAGTTGTGAATCGATTGCCTTGTTTACCTTGGTCCAAACATTGTCGAGAGCTCCAGTTGAGGTGTTCAATCACTGTTTTAGCGCGGCATGTGCACTCTCCACTCTGCACGTCGTAGTGTTGCCAAAATGTAACACCTTGTTCGTCCAAGCAGCTACAAACATCTCTTTATATCTCAGCCAGGTCCCCTCTACGTAGGATATCACGTGAGGAAAAGAACTCCAATTATCCTTCATCGTACGCACTGCTCTATCGTAATCAGCTTCTGTTGAAGCTTCCATGATAGCTTTCCATTTTCCATTCTTAAACCTCTGCGCGATGGCCTTATCTTTTCCACAAAGTCTGTACACCTTGTCTTCAACAACTTTGTTAATGTGCCATGTAGAGAGCAAATGGGCACTCTCGGGAAATATCTCTCTAATTGGTGTCATCAACCCTAGCTCGCGATCGGTCACAATAGCTGTAGGCTGTACATCATATCCAATGATCATTCTCAACTTGTCTAACACCCACGCATAGCTTGCCTCAGTCTCATCCTTCATAATGGCATAAGCGATGAGGAAGTTCTTGTTGGTTGGAGTCATCCCCACTATCTCAAGGAACGGCACCTTGTACTTGTTTGTTTTGTACGTGGAATCCAAGCCAATCAACCACGGAAAAGACCGAAGTAACTGAATTGATGTTGGGTGTGCCATGAACACGTGAGTTACCTCATTAGTATCTGGGTCGGCTCTTGTCCAATGTACGTAGTTATTATCCACAGCTAAGTGATGAAACTGACCAATGACATCTCTATCTTCAAAATCAAGTTTCCTGATACGATCTCTGTAGTTGTAAACATGCCGTCTAGTTGCCATGTCCTCAGGAAATTTTTCCTGAATGGAGGCCAAGATAGCACATGGCTTTGATTGAGCCGAAGTCATGTCACGAACGATCTTTTTTGACCCAGGACTAAGACCACTCAACTGACGATATCCCTCAGGGAACACGAGAAAGCCATGGTTGTGCGTACCCCTGATCCCAAGCAATGTGACAATCACCCAACTACTACACCCATACACGCGTTCAGCCCTTAACTGGAACGTACATTTGCAGGCCTTCGTTTTCGTGTTCTTCCGAACAGCAGCGTCTAAGTCTCTTAATTCCCCTCTGTAGCGTTCACCTCGATTGCATCTTAACAATTTCACGCTTCCGTTGTTCTTGTGTGAGGAAATTATCAACTCAAACCCGATATGAAGGGCAATTTGTTTTGCCCAATTAATTGCGTCTGTATCACTTTCAAACATCACATCAGACACGAAATGCGTACTGTAATCAACACCATCACCACCGAACCGCTCCAAAGGAACCTGATGAAATCAACGACATTAATGTTAATCAAACGCACTTAGACTTTTGCGAATTCCGCCTTAACAAAGGGGAGGCGTCCGTTATTTTCGCTTACAACAAAGAACAGACGGAAAAATCAAACGCTCATTCCATAGACTAGGCGTCTGCAATTCCCGCCTGATCCATGGAACAGGCGTCTGAAATTTCCGTCCGGACCATGGATAAGACGTCTGAGATTCTCGCCTGATCCATGGATCAGGCGTCTGAGATTCTCGCCTGATCCATGGAACAGGCGTCTGAGATTTCCGCCTGTTCCATGGGTCGGGCGGAAATTATAGACGCCCGACCCAATTTCTGCGAAAAAAAAATTACCTCGGACGGCGTCGACGGCACTTCTTGGTCGCCGGAAGACATTTGCGGTCGTTCCTTGCTTGCCGGTAAGAGAATGTTGGTGAATGTGGGTGGGTGTGAGAGTGGGTGGGTGTGGTAGAGAGGGAGAATTGGTGTGGGAGAGTTAGAGAGGGAGAGGGAGAGGGAGAGTGGGAGAAAGGGAGGAAGAAGGGTGAAAATGTGAGCGGGGGCAATATTGTAATTTCCAAGGGCGGTGATAAGTAATTTTACGGCGGTAAATAGTAACACCCATTCCCACAACATCATTGAAGTAGCTGAAAGTAGAGATGATACAAGATCTAAAAATAAATATGAAAACAAAAAGAAAATGTAAAATAACAACTACTTATAAACCCCCAAAAAGAATAGAGCAAAATTAATCATCAATGATCATCATCAGAAATCAACACTATCTCCTCCCATTGTACGATAGATCTAGAGGCCCCAACAATTCCTTTGGAGACATGAAGGATTGACATGAACAACGCATAAGAGAGGGAGTAGAGGAGGGTGGGCGGTTGAGATTTTTGGGGGATTCTTGTTTTTTTATTAGTAAGAACACAGATAAAGTTAAGTCATATTACATATCCTTGGAAAGCTAGTTCCTGCTAAATCAGCTCTAAAGGCAAGCGCACAAGAGTTTTTCATAGCATCTAAAACAATAGTAGAGCAAAAGCTAGATGCGTCCGCTGCCGCCTCCTTTGCAAGGATGTCTGCAACCTGATTCGTCTCTCTAAATTGGTGGGAGATGGTGGTCTCCACAAAGTTCCTCTTGAGTTCCCTTCATTGTTTGACAATGTTAGTGAGATAGTTACTGTTTCTGGGCTCCTTTTGCAATAAGATTCACAGCTGTCATAGAGTCCGAATAAATCTCTATCTTCTCCCATCCTCTCTCCTTGCAATAGTCAAACCTTCTTTAATCGCCCAGATTTCATTTCTTAATATATCTCTTTCCTAGATTTCTCTGATAGCTAGCTAGCCATCTGCCTTTCTCATCTCTAAAAACACCAGCAGCTCCTACGTAACCTTGACCACCTAATTTGGACCCGTCAGTATCCAAACGAATCCAACCCGAGTGTGGATGCACCCATCTGACCATAATTTCCTTTTCAGCACCTTTGTCCTGTACATTCAAAGAGCTCCAAAATTCCCATGCAACAAACACACAATACTTGAACCAAGTAGGGGGGGGGGGATATTGTTTTCAAACACTCTAAGGTTCCTATATTTCCAAATATACCAAAGACTGTAGGCAAACAAAATATTCCAAGGGAGTTTGTTAGGAAGTGTTTTTGAACAAGTGAGGTTAGATTTGAGCCAATCAAAGAGACTGAGGTTGTAGAAGGTATTAGTTACAGGAAAAGAGCTCCAAAAAACTCTAGCAGGAGCACAATCTCTCAAAAGATGTAAAGCATTTTCAAGCGCACTTTTGCAAACAGAACACTGAGCACTATCATTGATTTTTCTGGTAAAAAGTAAAAAAGCATGAGCAATTTTGTCTTGTGCAGCAAGCCAAATAAAAGATTTTATCTTTGGAATAGTGGGAGTCTTCCAAATCCATTTCATGTCCCTCTTGCTATTAGTTCCCTCATCCTCAAGTAAATCACTATAAAGCTTTTTACTGTCAAAGAAACCCAACACAACATAAGAAGAAGCAGGAAAATCATCAGTGAGGGGATTCAAATGCACTTCAGTCATCAAAGACTTCACGTTAACAGGAAATTCAAAGGAAAAACCTGCCCAATCCCACCCCCAATCGAGAAGAACATCAACAGCATGTTTCAAGAGGGGACCAATAATCAATGATTTGAGGCACCCAACTCATAGCCAGTTCTCATGCCACAAGGAAATATTGGTCCCTTTCCCTACCATCCACTGGATACTACTAAAGAAAGAATCCCACCCTTTATCAAGATTTTTCCAATAGTGAGAATCTGTGGCAAAAATTCTTTGGGTTTTTCTTTTAACCAAATACTTGCTCTTAAGCACTTTAACTGCTAGGGAATTAGTGTTCTCCATCAGTTTCCAACAAGACTTCACAACATTAATCTTGTCTAAAATTATGGTACTTCTAATCTCAAGATCACCCTCACTCTTTGGTTTACTGACGTCCTTCCAGTTAACCAAATGAATCTTTTTCTTGTTCTCATAATCCCCCCAAAGAAAATTTCTCATAATCCCATCCATTTTTTTAAGAGTACTAGCAAGTAACCCCATACATTGTATATAATAATTCGGTATAGCAGCTAAAGTGGAGTTAACCAGAACAGTCCTACCGGCTAAGGATAAATAGTTTGATTTCCATTTAGATAGCTTACCTTTCATCTTATTAACAATGAAGTTCACCAGGTTATGCGTAGGTTCCCTAGTGAGGATTGGAAACCCCACGTAGTTGCCAAGGTCCAGAGAACTCTTGATTCCCAAGATGGGTTCAAGAGCTTCCACATCCCCACTCCTCATGTTTTTAGGAAAAAAAACAATTTTACTTTTCTCAAGATTCATGGTCTGACCAGAAAAAGTACAAAAGATATCTAGCACATTTTTCACATTCAAAAGGGTTTCAGCACTTGCCTCCCCAAATAACAAGATATCATCCGCAAACAACAAGTGAGAGACCTCGACTTTTTTTTTTCCAATGCAAAAAGGTTTCCACGTACCAGTATGGCAAGCCTCATGTATTAAATTAGATAGATATTTCATGCAAAGAATGAAAACATATGGAGACATGGGATCCCCTTGCCTTATACCCCTCGAGAGCTCAAAGTAATCCTTAAGGGTGCCATTAACAAGGATGGAGGATGATGCATAAGATATACAGCTCATAATAAGTTTTATAGAGCTTTTAGAAAAATTATGCAAATGCAGACAATGTTTAATAAAACTCCATTCTAACTTATCATAAACTTTTTCAAGATCCAACTTAACGGCAAACCAAGCCCTCTTGTTTTTCTTTATACTCATGGTATGCATAATTTCAGAAGCAATGATAAAATTCCCTTCACTCCCCCTTCCCGGTAAAAAGCTAGCTTGATTAGGCGAAATAATATTGTCCAAATGAGGCCTAAGTCTTTCAACCAAGATCTTTGTGACAAACTTATATATGGAGTTACACAAGCTTATGGGCCTCAACTATTTGACTAGCTCGGGGTTATCAACTTTGGGTATCAAGCATATAGTAGCTTTATTCACATCAACAGGCATAATCAAAGTGTTGAAAACATGTAAAACAAACCCATAAACATGCTCTCTAACAACTAGCCAGTTTCTTTGATAAAAGATCGCATGAAGCCCATCTGGCCCGGGAGCCTTTAGAGGCCCAGATTTGAAAACATCATTTGTAATCTCATCCAGGTGAGGGGGTGCAGCAATGTCAATGACTTCATTATCATGGTTCCAATCAGCATACATCAAAACATCATGTAAATCAAAAACTTTTTCCGTGGTAAAGAGGGACACAAAATGCTTAAAGATCAGACTCCTGAGTCCACTTGGGCTCTCAACAAGTTCCCCAACATCATTTTGTAAACCAAGAATATTATTTGTTTTCCTTTTCCACAGAATAGTTTTATGATAAAACTTAGTGTTCTTATCCCCATCATTTATCCAACTAACTCTAGACTTCATTAACCAAAATTGTTCCTCCTGAATCAAAATATCAGAAATTTGAGACTGAAGGTCCTCTTCAAGGTTAATTAAAAAATCAGAATTTGGATTGTCACACAAGCTTTTTTGCGTGTCCTGCAAACGCGCAAAAAGAATTCTTTTTTTCTTAAACAAATCACCAAAATGCTCAGTGTTCCAAATGCTCAGTTTCTTAGCAAAAATCGTACGAATATCATGGATTGTGGTGGTTTTCTTTGAAAGGTAAGCAACAAGGGACAGTGGTCTGAGGTAAGCCTAGGGAGGTGTTGCAAGGAAGCTTAAGGGAAACAGGACATCCACCCATCATTTCTCCAAGCATGGTCAATCCTTTCCAGGATAGGATTAGTGCGACGTTTATTAGTCCAAGTAAACCGCGGACCAACAAACCCCAAATCCACCAAACTACACTCATTCATACAACTATTAAAAGCATTAACTCTATACAACTTCACTGGTCTCCCACCAAATTTTTCAGTAGGATCACAAGCCTCATTGAAATCACCAATGCAAAGTCAGGGACACTTTACATTAGGAGCAAGGTTAGTCAAAAAATTCCAAAGCAATTTACAAAATATATACTTGGGACTAGCATATATAACAGACAAAAAGAATTCACATTTATTTACCTGGAGGATCCCGTGCACCCCTTGCGCATTTGCTTCCATAGTCTCTAAGGAAACGAGACTGGAATGCCACAAAATTGCAATTCCTCCAGCGAATCCCACCGGGTCAACCACGTACCATTTATCAAACCCCAAGCCACTAAGGATTGAATCTGCATTGCCACCATTCACACGGGTTTCATTAAGGATAAGAACGGAAGGCTTGTGAACGTCAAGCATGAAGTTTAGGTTAGGTTTGAATGAGGGCCTATCCATCCCTCTGACGTTCCAAAAAAGGATCCCCATATCACTCGGGATGTTGGGTATTTCCCTGAGAACCCTTAGAGCCGGTTCGTTTTCTTGGCTCCCTTATGTCTAGAAGTGCTCTGCTTGGAAGACACCTCCAAAAGTTCGTCATCACCTCTATGATGAGATGATGTTCTCTTCTTCTTAACCTCTTTTCTTCCACTTTCTGAATGTTTAAGTTCAACTGTCTTGTTCCGTTCACCACTCGAAAGAGAAACTACTCGTTTGTGAAGCTTTTTGCCGTGAGCTTTTTCTTTGGAGCATTAAAAACAGTTAAATGAAGCAAAGAGAATGAGGAGGTGAAGGTATGGAGGTTGGGGGTTTATGGGTCTGTGTGGGAGGGAGTAAAGAAGTTGAAGATCAATGAGGTTGAAGATGAAGAGGAGAGAAAATGAAAAAATGGGGGATGGAGGGGTTTGGGTGCAAACCATTAACGACCATTAACGAGGTTAGACTCCTTGTTTATTTAAACTGTTTCGGGCGGGTGGGTCCATACTTTGGATTATTTGGGTTGAAAGAAAAATTGAGATTATTCGCGGCGGACCACCCAAACTTCGGATTATTAGCTGCTAATTTTCTTTTTATTATATCTATATGAATAACTAAGGTGGATTTTTAATATGAGCTAAGAACTTACGACTAGAGCGCTTAACTCATGAAATAAGATTTAAATACATGATCAGTTCACGTGGTGGCATTTCACACTCTTAAATGTGTAAACCTTGTTGTTTAGTCTTCGTGTTATTCAAATTTAGATCTAAACGAGAGACTAATGCAAAGAATAGCTCACAACAACTGGGAGCTCAACCGCTCAACCGCTGGGAGCTCAACCACTGGGAGCTCTGACACGTACATTTATAGTCAGTAGAAACATTACATTAGTACAGTTTAAGTCCTACTAGTCCTAGGGATACTCTATTATGCCCCTTGAAGTTGATGGGGCGGGCACACGAATATTTTTGACTTAAGAAAATGAAACTGTTGCGGCGACAAATCTTTTGTAAGAATGTTGTCAAAATGGAAACGAGTTGGAATATACCGAACAACAAGGTCACCATGAGCAACTTGTTCACGATTTGGAATAAACCTTAACATGCTTGTTTGCGATCGTGAAGAACCGAGTTGGCTGTGAGATAGGTGGCGCTAAGATTGACATCACACGAACGAGCTGAGGATGAAGAATCCCCAACTCTGCTAGGAGCTGGCGAACCTTTGGATGAAGAATCAAATCAGAGACCATGGCATTTGTGGGGAATTTTTGGTGATATTGACTACTTTTGTTCTTCTGTAGCTAACTTTCAGATTATTCATATAATTAAGGATATACTAATAAGGAAGCTAATACTCTAGCTAAGAAAGGGGTGGGACGTGGTGAGCCATTTTACCCATGGGTTTAGTAAAATTGTATAGTTTACTTTCTTTTGTCTGTATAGATCACAGGAGAGTATTTTGTATAGAGGGCTCTAGGACTTGAAGGAGTTAATTCTTTGCAATTAGTCACCTAATAAAAATTTATTTTTGTCGTATAAAAAAGAAGAAGGAAAGGAGCTGGCGTACTCGAAGTGTATCCCGAACTGCGTAACCAATCACCCGATATTCCGCTTCTGTAGAGAACTTGAAAATTGTAGGTTGTTTCTTGCTGCGCTAGGAGATACAATTATTATATCCAGAAAAATGGCATAACCTGTAAATTGGAACAAAGGTTGTTGAAACAAAGGGGCCATGGACTGGGTGATGATGTAACCGATGAGGAAGTGATGAAGGTGTCGTCCTGGTGAAAGGAAACGACAGGGGAAGAGGTCAGTGAGGATTGTTGTGTTGTCGGCCAGCAGGCTAGGTTCGCAGGAGCAAAGAGCGGTGGTTCCTTGGGGCAAAAGAAAAACGAGTGTTTTTTTTTTCTTCTTCTTTTGGGTATCTAGGATATATACCATATCAGAGAATAATGTAGAGAACAACTCGTCCAAATGAAAGGCCTAACACGTATATACATAAATAGTAGAAACATTACATTAGTACAATTTAAGTCCTACTAGTACTCCAATTTACAATTTGAGTCCTAAGGATACTCTGTTAATATTAGTTTATTCATTTTGAAATTCCTAGTAAATATGTGCATACATGCTGCTCACGTTTTCTATCTCTGTAATTAATTCATATACGGGGAAGGAGAAATCAAAGCTGAACTCTAGAGAGAATGTTTTTTCTACCCACCGGATAGTCTACTCGGGTGATGTGGACAAAAAAAATAAGCTTGTACGTTGGGATTCAAATAATCTATTTTCAACTTAAACAATAAAATATTAAAACTCCACCAATCAATAATGCACACATCACCCGGATAGACTATCCGATGGGTAAACTAATATTTCTCCGAACTCTGGACCATTAGACCAAAATTCACTAGCCATATTTGTCTTACCCACAAAATTGTTTCCCCCTACAAGCTATAAGTTGTCAGAATTTCAAGTTGGTCTAGTATCCTAATTCCTAGGCAGAAGTTATGTGTTTTAGACTCTTAGGTGGTGTTTACTAGCTTACAATCAAATGCTTGCAATGCAATCATTTTATAGGGTAGTTGTAAGGTGGAAAATAAAGGAGGGGGAGGAAGGAGATGGGAAAAGGGAGATTGATTACATAATTCAAAGTAATCAACATTACATGGGAAAAGTTGAGCAATTGTGATTACATTGAATGATGCAATCAACCTCACTTTTCCCTTCCCTCTCCTCCTACTCCTTCACTTTTCACACACATTTACTCTACAAAATGATTGCATTGCATTACTTTTGATTGCAAGCTAGTAAACGAGACCTTAGCTTTGATGCGTGATGGGGGAAACGATTACTGGTCTGGCTTATGTAGGCTCAATTTATAACTTTTGAAGGCCCAATAGTGGCTTAACAGTTAGGTAGTTTGCGAAGGAAATTGCACCTGTGTTCTGCTCCATCTCGTTTTCTTGTTTATTGTTTCACTTCGTAAATTCGTGATTACCTTATCAAATTTGGACATTACAAGCCTATTAGCTCATTGGTGGAGGTTAAATGTGTGGGTTCGAATCTCACATAGGCTAATCCCGCTGAATAGGCTAACTCTTACTCAAGGTAGCTCGGTCACCATAGCTCTAACACCAAGTTACCAAAACAAATCAAACAGACATATGCTTTCAAGTCGAGCAAGATCTTCTCTAGAGAAGATGAAAGAATGAGCTACACAAGTTCTTAAAATTAAAGAGAGGGGCACCAAACTGTTAAAGGGGAAATTTATTGGACTCACAGAACACCAGGACATAGCTGTACATTCATATATAAGACACGATCGGGCACTCAACATATATATAAGCAGCTACTGTCCTTGACATACATAACACCCTACATGACAATCTTAAATCACACAAAGGGTTGAATTGATTTGTGCCTGTAAATTCAGCTCTTACCGACAAAACCCGAAACACTTTCATCTTGTATATATACAAGCAGGGATTCCCTCCAAACATTTCACAACCAGACGTTACTACAACAAGTCTTTATATGTGAGATAATTGTGAGTTTTGAAGCACTAGCTAGGTTGACGGGGACGTCGTCGTCTACTTTGTGGATGCTAGAACTGTTGGCCCTTCCACCTGAAATGCCATTCAATCATAGAGTATGTATGAGCATCACAAAGCAATAATAAAATCTGGATTTGTGGATGATGTTTGATTCCAGTTGTGTTGACAATGAAATAGTCTTCACAAAAGAGTAAATATATATGAGATGACATGACCCATCATATAAAGTAGTTCCCAAATATGTTGGGAACCTGAACTATCATCTATAATGTATGGTCCCCTAATTCTAATCTATCTTACTTCATGGTTTTGTCCCACCATGATTTGGCTTGGTTTTGTCAGAATCTGAATATTATTGAGCAACTTTGTGGCATCTTATTGGATATATGTCTTTGTCACTCCTCTGCTTGCAGAGTTTCATATTGTTACTAATGATCTTTATTGTAGCTTTCTTTACCAGGATAATTTTTTCCTAATTCATGTAGGACAGTACTACTGGAATTAACAAACTCTTGGACTACAATTGAAGCAATAGAACAGATAGAATTATGTCTTCGATCGGACAAACTGTTAGATGGTCCCGGACCATACTCCCATCTCACACAATTACCTCATTTTTGGGGCTGGTTTTAAGTGGGCTCCACTTATTTTGCCAGGGGTGGGAGCAATGCCCCCGTACCATTTAATAATCTCTTATTTGATCACTTCTGAAACTGAAATCTCAAGTACCATCATATTCTTACCTTGAATGTTGCACCCCAGATCTCTTCATCAGTGGCAGGAACAGCGGTAACCTTGTTCTTAGGATTTTCATAGCTCCTCAATTCGCCGGTAACAGTGGAGAAGAAACACCCTGTAAAATGAATGGTCACAATTGTCCATCAAAGAGGTCAGCCATAGCCCATAGTGTACATGTTATAATGAACTTCTTTTCTAAGGCGAACATGTTTAAGTTCATTAGAACTTTTGTACAAGATTCAACATGTTTTGAGATATGTCTTTGCATAACTTCTTTATGGCCAAACTGAAAGGTAAAAAAAAGCCAAATTTGCATTTGTTGGCTAAAACATCACAATAATGTTAGTACGTCATACTCAATCATACACCAACCCACCTTGAGGGAAAGAGGCAAGTGACTTGCCACAAGAACCTTTAAGCAAGTCTGCATCACCAGCAAAGGCAACATATCCATCACCAGTGATTCCCCAGTATAGAGGGACCTTACCATATTGATCCTGCCACAAAATAAATAAAAATTTATTAGGAGATAATTAATAATGCAATGTAGCTTAAGGTTCATGTAATCAATGGATGTAAGCCTACAAGTCAAACTTGGTTGTATAGGGGAAGTTATTGAAAAGGAAATCAGTCAAGTCTTGTAGGAAACTTGTTGTAGCTTTCAAAATAGAAAAAGAAAACAAAAAGACGAAAGGTTATGTAGCTTTCCAAAAAAAAAAAAAGAAAAAAAAAAGAGGAAAAGAGGAGGCCGAAACGACAGAAGTGAATTTACTTCTTAATTTACTAGGAACGTTTCCTTTATTATTCGAACGTTCTTGTTACATGTAATGTGAGGTTCATATACGTGGTTACATAGGAGAAATAAGGAGAGATTCCATATTGGTGATTGAATTTTCTTTTAAGGGATATAGAGAAGTATTTCTTTTAATCTCATACCAGAAGGAGCTTAATCTTAGAGAGACTTATTTTATATGAAAACAGTTGTTGGAGTAATATGGTAAAAAAGGGGAAAACGACAAAGGTAGGACGTTAGGGTTTGGCATGCATATATTATTCTAAGTTTCATTACCACCTAGTCGTCTACCAGTTTGGAGAGATAATGTATTCTTATTGATTAGTGGGAGATATAAGGGGATTCTTGCAACAATGGTATTTTAAAGATTGAATTAATTTTGCATTGTGACTAAGCCCTCTCAATATTCTACTCATAATGTGACATTGGCTATACCTTAAACCAACCAATTTTTCACTTCCCACCCACTCCATTTCAACCTATGTTTCCTAAATCCAAAAAGGAAGCAACCCTCATTATCAATACAAGTGGACTGAACAATGTGAAGAAGCTTTCCAAGAGCTTAAGAAGAGGTTGACAACGGCACCAGTGTTGACTTTACCGTCTAGAACGGAAGGATTTGAGGTGTATAGTGATGCATCTAAGAATGGGTTGGGGTGCGTGCTTATGCAGAATGGCAAGGTGGTTGCTTATGCCTCTCGCCATTTGAAAGTGCATGAGAAGAACTACCCTACTCATGACATGGAGTTAGCTGCTGTGATTTTTGCCTTGAAAATCTGGAGGCATTACTTATATGGAGCTCGTTGCAAGATCTTTGCAGATCACAAGAGTTTGAAGTATATCTTCACTCAAAAGAAGTTGAATATGAGGCAATGGAGATGGCTCGAGTTGATATCTGAGTACGATCTGAATATTCAGTATCACGAGAGAAAGGCCAATGTAGTGGCTGATGGGTTGAGTAGGAAGACTTCGCACACTGTGAATAACATGATGGTACTACCGTATGACTTGTGTGAGGAATTCAGAAAGTTGGACATAGAAGTTGTTCAACAAGGTGAGACTGCAGTGTTACTGAATGCACTTGTAGTGTGACCGTCGATCTATGATGAGATCCGACAGTTGCAAGTTCATGACCCGTTTCTAGAGGAAGTACGTGTCAAAGATAAAGGATGGGAAGCATCCTCATTTTGAGATCCTTGATGATGGTACGATCAAGATGATGGGGCGTTGGTGTGTACCAGACAACGACGAGTTGAAGAGAACAATTCTTGATGAGGTACATGGAACTGTGTATTCTGTTCACCGAGGAGGTGATAAGTTGTACAAAGACTTAAAACTTCAGTTTTGGTGGATGAACATGAAGCGAGAATGTGATGAGTACGTGGCAAAATGTCTTACTTGTCAAAAAGTAAAGATCGAACACAGGAGGCCTGGAGGTCTTGTTCAATCGGTAGAAATTCCTGGATGGAAGTGGAATTCAATCTCGATGGATTTCGTGACTGGATTACCAAAGACGAGGTCTGGCAAAGACACTATTTGGGTTATTGTCGATCGACTGACAAAAACGGCGAAATTCATTGCAATGAAGAGGACTTGGTCGATGGACCAACTCGCCGAGGCTTATGTGAAAGAGGTTTTGAGGTTACATGGAGTACCTAAAGACATTGTGTCAGACAGGGATACGAGATTCTTGTCGAACTTCTGGGGAAAATTACAAGAGGCCTTTGGTACGAAGTTGAAATTTAGTACGGCATTCCATCCCGCGACAGATGGTCAAACGGAGCGTACTATTCAGACATTGGAGGACATGTTGCGAGCTTGTGCTCTAGAGATGAAGGACTCTTGGGAGAAGAGTTTCCCTTTAATTGAGTTCTCCTACAACAATAATTACCATGCGAGCATTGGTAGAACACCTTACGAGGGTTTGTATGGGAGAAAGTGTCGATCTCCTACGTGTTGGAACGACATAAGTGAGACCTTTGTTTTGGGTCCGGAGTTTATCGAAGAGACTGTGGATCAAGTGAAACTTGTCCAAGAGAAGATGAAAGCTGCACAAGATAGACAGAAAACCTATGTAGATCAACATCGACGAATGGAGGAATTCCAAGTCGGTGAGAAGGTACTTCTCAAAGTATCGCCGACTCGCGGAGTTATGAGATTTGGGCGTAAAGGGGAGCTTAGCCCAAAGTACATTGGACCCTACGAGATTCTTGAACGAATTGGAGAGGTCGCTTATAGGCTTGCTATGCCTATGGATTTGGAGCAAGTGCACGATGTGTTCCACGTGTCACAACTCAAGCGATATCACCATGATCCGAGTCATGTGCTGAACCCGGAAAAGGTAGTGTTGGACGACACACTTACCTATGAAGAGCAACCAGTTCGAGTCCTTGAGGAGCGAACTAAACCTGTGAGGATCCTAGACGAGAAAACGAAGAAACTCGTGCGTCTACGATCAATCTTGTGAAAGTGTTGTGGGCTAACCACAAAGTCGAAGAGGCGACTTGGGAGACTGAGGCTGATATGCCCAAGCGTTATCCTCAATTGTTAGAACAAGGTACTTAACCTTAGTTTCGAGGTCGAAACCTTTTTAAGGGGGGAAGGGTGTAACAAGCCACAAAAGAAAGAAACAAAGACTGGAAAACTCATTGCATTGCATTGCATCATGCTCATTTTTGTTATTTGGAAAAGTTGTAGAAATTTTTTGAAAACTTTCAAGTTACATGTTGTGTATTGAACTTTGAAAGTGTGGTGGAAAAACTTCGCCTTATGAAACTAGCTTCACTTTGGTGGTGATCCTAAGTTTCGAGGACGAAACTTCTTTTAAGGGGGTAAGGATGTAATACCCCGTATTACTATTCATTTTAGAATAATAATTACTAAAAAAAGAAAAATGCAATTCGTATTTAAAATAATTAATTGGGCTCATAAATGCTTAAAGTGCCTAATTAATATTTGGGTTTTGGGTTTTGGACCTAATTAAATTAATTCGGCCAAAATAAAAGAAAGAAATTTGGGCTTAATTAATTCGGATTGGCCGAAAATAATTAAGACCCAATGTGGGCCAATATTTTCGGCTTTGGAACAAAAATCAGTTTTTATTTTGTGAAAAATTATTTCCTAAGAAGGTGGATTCTGAAGGGGTTTGACTGGTTAATTGTTTGGGAAGTTGAAGGAGAAAAGGAATGAGTAAAATTAGGGATTTGGTTTCCTAATTGGACTCAACTTCCTCACTCATCAACTTAACCTAGACAAAAAAAAAAAAAAAAAAAAAAAAAAAAAAAAAAAGCCACTCATCTCTCACCTCTCAAACTCATGCACGACCAAGGAGGAAAAGAAAGAGAATTCTTGACTTTTCACAATTCATCCTTGCTCAATTTTCAATCCTTGATTTTCAACAAGTGTTCTAAATTGGTTTCCTTTGATTATTAAAAAGCTTTTATATTCAATTCAAGTATGAGTTTATAAACCCTAATTTTTGTATGAGTAAACCCTAATTTAGTTTTGCCTAGGGTTTGCTAGATTCTATTAATTTTGCATGATAGGATCATGATTACGGTTGGTTTGTGGTTTTTAATGAAATTGAATCAAGTTTGAATGCAAAAGGTTAGATCTTTGTAATTTAATTAAATCTGAAAATTTATTAAATTGTGGATTTTATTAGATTAGGGTTTTGTGAATTTGAAACAAAAAAAAGAAAAAAGAGGGACACGACCGTGCCTGCCGCGGGCTGCACGACCGGCGGGCCAGCCACCAGCGGGTCTGCTGGTGGTGGGGCCCGCTGGTGGTGGTGATGGTGATGGTGTTTTGATGTTGACTTGCTTTGACTAGTTGACTTGTCAAGGGTTTTGGAAAGTTTCCTATTTTGGTTTATGTAAATTTGTTTTTGGAAACTTTGAGCATGCATGAGTAACTGAAATTTCCACCAACTTAATTAATTAAATTAAGGGTACTAAATCATCTTTAAAGTTTAATAAAGTGGTTTAGAAGTCAATGTATTGACTATTGTTATATTGTGGACTTGTTAGGACTCGTTGACCGCGCGTAAACGTAAGGAGCTTACGTTATTAAATGTTGTGATTGCCTTATTTGGAAGGTAATTCATGTCTAGATGAATTATGACATGTAATCTCTTTGTCATAATTCATATCTATTGGGATTTGTATTCGTTGTCTAGTATTGAATTAAGAGTGTGAATTCATATTTGGACTTGTGAATATTTGGAGAAGGGATAATTGATATTTATTTCCTTGTGATAATTCGTATAGAATTATATGTTAGTGAATGCATGTATAATGTTGGAAATTCACTTGTGTAGCAATGTCTACTTGATTAATATTCATGTGAGGAGATGCATGTTTTATTATTGGTTATTGAACGAAAATTATGTTAATAATTGTTCAATTGGATATAGCTCGGAATTGCTATTTTTGGTATCATGTTAGAAGCATGTGAATCATGTTAGAAGCATGTTACTTCAATAAGTTGAAATAAATTTTGACTATTGGATTAGATGGTTTTGAATTAAGGCCTAGATGCCCTTTCATGTAAAATGCCATAGGAAATTGTAACCATAATGTGTTACTTGAGAAATGCCCAGATTATGTGAATTACTTGACTATGTGATCACCTTTGAATAAATTAATTGGGAGTTAAGATTTCTTTGGTAATGGATCCACCAAAGGGAGTGAATGGGAATTGTCACTTGTTGCGTTGAGTGGGTTCATATTCTGCGGGGTATGGCTCCAACTTAGTGAAATCTTGTATCCATATATGATGATTGGGCGAGTGGTTCTCCGGAACAGTTATTCTTGTAAACCTAAGGGCCGGGTTAAGAGAGGGTATGCATACTTAGGAACATCTAGAAGTACTTCAGGAGTCATCTATACTCCGGGACGGTTGATCCATTTTTTGCCACTGTGCACGGGACTAAGATCCTATTGAGCCTTCTGCGGTTGGTCTCGACATTCTTACGATTCTCTTCTCTCTAATGAACTTGGCTAATGGATAATAATAAATAATGAGATTTATTATTTGGTGATTATGCGTGTCTTTACTTTTAAAACATGTCGTCTTTATTTCTTAAGCATGACTATTATTTATTGATTAAGCATATGAACTTAATTTTGGAGATTGAAATGGATTATGTGGTTATGAATTACTCAGCATCGCTGATTAGTTGTTTTTTCTTTTTACTTGTGTTTGTTGTCCATTTCTCTTCAATGGTGGGCCTATGATGAACCTATATGGAATTTGTCTATATGGGGGAGTAGATTGACAGGATTGTAGCTCGAGGAGTAGAGCTAGTGAAGGCGTGCCAAGAAGATAGTATATCTTCTAAAAACATTTATTTTATTGTTTAGATGGAACTTCATATTTATTGGGATTTTTATTTATTGTAATGAGATTAATTCTCTTGCATGAGAATTAATAAGTTTAATATTTTTATTTCAGTTGGATTAATTGTTTTAAGTTAGTTGAAGAAGATAGTTATTATTTAATTATCTATTACGTATGTTTGGGGATTTATAACATTTGTTTTCTTTCTAGCCTTGTATTTGATTTGAACATTAAATACGGCGATAACGCTTCGAATTTCCAGAGTTTTTCCGCTGCAACTCGTGATTTTAAATGGTTTTAAATTGAACGGAAATTCGGGGTGTTACAATTCATCAATTGCAGCTTTTATTATATACTCCCTCCGTCCCAATATTTTCTTCTCATGACCAAAAGGCACGCAAATTAAAAAAAGATGAAAGTAGCCAATTTTTGTCAACTTTGCCCCTGATTTAATGAGTTAAGAGAGAGGTAAAAATCTGGGACCACAAGCACATGGGGTGGTTTGATGAGTAAGTGAGGGGTAGTATAGGGATTTAACACTAGAAAAGCTACTATTTTAGGTAATGAGAAGAATATATAGGGACTGCTCAAAATGGAAAGTGAGAAGAAAATATAGGGACGGAGGGAGTATTAGAATTTAGAACTTTCTTTTTTTTTGAGCCCCTTGAACAATGGGCCCTGGGCGGTCGCACCTCCGGCCTATCTTCAGGTGAATTATGGGGTGGTTTCACTATTAAAACGGTAGCGTCAAGGGGGTGACTCCAGAAGTAGAGGTAGCTCTAGATGAAGTATGGTTTGACATTTAGACCATTGATCCACAGTGAGTAAGTCCACACAACTTCTTGTATTCTTTTACTCTCAAACTATAGTATACTACAATCAAGGAGGTGTGGTTGAGTCGTAAAGACTCATTCATTCTTAATCAGGGTCGAGGGTTTGAATCTCGCCTTGGGATGGAGTAGTTTTAAAATTCCTTGACCAGCTGTCCCAAACCTTTAAAGTGCCTACAAGCCAGCAAGGGGAAATAGTCACTGTGGTCGAGGGTAGATATCTTGGTCGTGAACTTAAAAAAAAAAACAAAAAAAACTAAAGTATACTACTCCCACCATGTTCTAAACTTCCAAGTATTTAACTGTGCACCTCTTTTCTTCTCCCACTAGGAAGCTCTCGTTGGCAATGGCTGCTGCTCCTCTCTCTACTTCTCAGCTTCTTCCACCTCTCTCCTTCCCGCCAAACTTACACCGCAATCTCTCTCCTCTTTTCCGCTTACAAAACCCAGTTCATAAAACTTACCCTAATCAATTTCTAACAAACAATAATCTCTCTATCTCAAAATTCTGCCCTTTAAATGCTTTATCTGTTAATTCTTCGCCAACAACTGAAGCTTCTAATGCACAATTGCCCAATTCTTCTACCTTAAGAGAACTTTGTCACGGTCACGTTCCTGAGCACGTGCTGTCCAGGTGAGCTTCTCAACTCTTGCTTAATGGTAAGATTGTTGGGTTTCATTTTTCTTAAGTTTTGTTAATGTTGGACAGATTTTTGTGTAATTGTAGTATATTATGAATAAGTTACTTTCTTGATTAGTGAAGAGTGGCATCTAAGGCTAATTTTGTTATAGTGAATGAATTAGTGATTGGTAATAATTAACAGTATGCTCTAGAAAATTTTGAGCTTTATCTAGGGAAATATGTCAATGTAGATAGCCATTGGTACTAAAAGGGTTTTGTTTTCCACTATGTTTGGGAACTTTGTAATTGAGAAAAACTGTAGAAAAGTAAATCTATGGAAATCTACATAAAAGTAAAACAGTGGAAATCTTATCATTTTCACTGGTTTGGTTTATCGGTTTAAATGTTGTAGAAATGTAGGAGATTTACATCGTTTTCTTTTGTTTGGTTGGTTATTCTAGAAATCTATGGTAGAATAAAGGCTTTCTTTTTAGATTTCCTCATATTTCCACAGATTTTCCATCGATTTTGAGGGAAAAACTATGGAAATCGAATTGGGCAAATTATAACTAGAAGATTTTTACAGATTTTCATAGTTTTAATTTTCCACAGTTTTCCACACTAACAACCAAACAAAGCAAATTTAAAGATTTTATAGTTTTCTCTAGTTTTGCTTCATTTTACTCATTAACTTAAAGTTCCCAAACACACTGTTCATGTTTTTATTTTTATCATAGAGGCGGTGGTATTTCTAGGCGAAACTTGACATGATTGAAGAAATGATATCTACATTTTTCATATGAAATGATTATTTAATTGGACATGCTTTGTACCATCCCCATTTTGATAATTCCATTATTGCTATCTCAAAACACTGGTGTCTGTTTGATAGGCTATGTAATGTTGTCGGATAATACGTTGAATAAGGGTACAACAACAACAACAACAACCCAGTAAGTGTCCCACCTAGGGTGGGGTCTGGGGAGGTCCAGATGTACGCAGTCTTACCCCTAACTAGTCGCCTAGAAGAGAGACTGTTTCCGAAAGACCCACAAAAACCCTTTTTTTTTTTGAAAATGCATTTGAAAACGTTTTTTTTTTTTTTTTTTTTTTTTTTTTTTTTTTTTTTAAAGCAGTAAAGAATGATCAGAAGGGCAAGGGAAGTAAATCAGTAAACATACTAACACAAGATTCTACTTACTGAGCAACCTAAAGTGAAGGAGACGCTACAGGCTATAAACAAACTGAATCAACTTCTAGTACTAGCCAATGCACAACCCTAATCTAACGCGGATCCTCTACACGGATCCTGCTACGCCATACTCTCCTATCTAGGACCAAATCCTCGTTAAGATCTAGACGGGTCAAATCCTGCCTGATTACCTCTTCCCAAGTCTTCTTCGGGCGTCCTCGTCTTCGTTTACAATCTGTAAGTGTAATTCTCTCACACCTTCTCACCGGTGCATCACGATGTCTCCTCCTCACATGCCCAAGCCACCTAAGCCTTGTTTCTCGCATCTTGTTGTCGATATCGGTCACTCCCACCTTGCCTCTCAACACTTCATTCCTAATTCTATCTCTTCTTATAGAGTTGCACATCCAACGAAGCATCCTCATCTCAGTCACCCGCATCTTCTGCACATGCACCTGCCTCACCGGCCAACACTCCGCCCCATATAGCATAGCTGGCCTGATGGCTGTACAATAAAATTTGCCTTTAAGTTTTACTGGGATTTTTCTGTCACATAGAACTCCCGTTGCACTCCTCCACTTTAGTCACGTCATCGTCAATCTCGCCGTTGCCCTGTATGACTGAACCGAGATATTTGAAACAATCCTTCTTCGGTACCACCTCCGTACCAATCTTAATCTCCATATCCAAGGCAACCCCATCTCTTGTGAATTTGCCTTCCAAGTACTCGGTCTTTGTCCTACTTAGCTTGAATCCCTTTGACTCTAGTGTGTCCCGCCAAAGTTCCAATTTGGCGTTAACACCTTCTTTAGTCTCGTCTATCAGAACAATGTCGTCGGCAAACAACATACACCAAGGCACATCCCCCTGGATAGTCTTAGTGAGCTCATCCATGACGGTTGCGAATAAAAAGGGATTCAACGATGACCCTTGATGTAACCCAATATCTATAGAAAATTGCTCAGTTTTCCCTCCTGTAGTCCTGACCCTAGTCCTCACTCTTTCATACATATCCTTAATCGCTCGGATATAGGCGACTGGAACCCCCTTGGCTTCCAAGCACCTCCACAAAACTTCCCTGGGTACCCTGTCATACGCCTTCTCCAAATCAATGAAAACCATGTGCAAGTCCCTTTGTCTCTCTCTGTAGTGCTCCATAGAACGTCTAATCAGATGAATCGCTTTCGTTGTTGACCTCCCTGGCATGAAACCGAATTGGTTCTCCGAGATTAGAGTACTCTTCCTTAGTCTCTTCTCAATCACTCTCTCCCATAGCTTCATGGTGTGACTGAGTAGCTTAATACCCCTATAGTTGTTGCAGCTTTGGATATCTCCTTTGTTCTTGTATAGAGGAATCAATGTGCTGAGTCGCCACTCCTCCGGCATCCTTGCGGATTTAAGGATCACGTTGAAAAGCCTAACTAACCACAATAGACCTTCTTCCCCCAAACTCTTCCATACCTCTATGGGTATCTCATCTGGTCCTACTGCCTTCCCACTCTTCATCGTCCGCATGGCCCCTTTGATTTCTTCCTTCGTAACGCGACGATAAAAGCTGTAGTTGCGGTATTGCTCGGATGTGGTCAGGTCTCCCAACGAAATGTCTATGTCTCCAACGTTGTTAAAGAGCTCATTGAAATACCCATGCCACCTCCTCTTGATGTTCGCGTCATCCACAAGAACTCTCCCCGCCTCATCCTTAATACAACGAACTTGATCCAGGTCTCTGGTCTTCCTCTCCCTAGCTCTCGCCAACCTGTACACGTCCTGTTCTCCCTCCTTAGTGGCCAATTTTTGGTACAGGCTCTCATATGCTTTACTTTTGGCTTCTGCTACTGATTTCTTTGCCTCCTTCTTTGCCGCTCTGTAGGCTTCCCGCTTCTCCACCCTTTCCTCATCTATAGTGCTATCCATTAGGGCTTTATAGGCAACCTTCTTAGCCTTCACCCTGTTTTGAATATCCTCACTCCACCACCAGGATTCCTTCTTGCTACTTCCTATCCCTCTTGCAACTCCTAAAGTCTCCTTCGCCGCATTCCTAATGAGATCCGCCACCCCTGCCCACATTTGACTCGCATTACCTTCTCTTCTTCAGATGCTATCCGACTCAACCTTTGCCCTAAATTGACTCCCCCCGATTCCTCTAAGATTCCACCACTTGATTTTGGTGCCATTGTGTGCACTTCTCTTCCTCTTCCACCCCTTCATCTCAAGGTCCAAAACGACCATCCTATGTTGGGTCGACACACACGCACCTGGTAAAACCTTGCAATCCATGCACGCCCCTCGGTCTCCACGCCTAACAAGAATGTAATCTATTTGGGTCTTAGCGGTGCTGTTTCTAAAAGTAACTAGGTGCTCCTCTCTTCTGTTGTAGAAGGAGTTGGTTACCATTAGGTCATACGCCGTCGAAAAATCTAAGACCGCCGTGCCACCATCGTTCCTAACTCCGTACCCGAACCCTCCATGAGCACCGGAATACCCATCCGACGTGGCCCCTATGTGTCCATTGAAGTCTCCTCCTACAAGGAGTTTCTCACTAGGGGGAACCTGCTGAATAACCTCATCTAACTCCTCCCAGAAGCGACGCCTAAGTTGCATATCCAACCCTGCTTGCGGTGCATACGCACAAATGACATTGAAGGTCTCCTCCCTCACCACAACCTTGATAGACATGATCCTATTAATGGTTCTCTTAACTTCTACAACATGTTGTTTAAGCTCCTTATCGACTAAGATCCCGACCCCATTCCTTTGACTCGAACACCCTGAATACCAAAGTTTGAATCCATTGATCTCTTTTGCCTTGGCTCCTGACCACCTCGTCTCCTGAACACACACGATGTTAACCTTATATTTTTCTAAAACCTCCACTAACTCTATAGTTCTTCCCGTGAGTATCCCTACATTCCATGTGCCGAACCGCAATCTATTTGCCCCAACTCTCCCCCTTCGAGACCCAGAGCTCACCGGAGGACTGGCCCTAACCCTACCAATAGAAGTCAAAGACGCCACACCGACCGAAAAAGACAATGGTCAAGCAGTTAACTCAAACTATAAATTAGAAAGCCATGAAACTAAGTACGTACTAGCACACCAACAGGTTAGGTAACGCAAACCGTAACTATATAACAGACAAAGTCTATGCTTGCAAACAAAATTTGCTTACAATAATAGTAATAGTACTAATAATGACAATGATAATAATAAGATAATGATTACAATGATACTCATAATACTGATAATACTAATACTAATAGTAATAATGCTAATAATAATAATGGCAAATACCCACAACAAAGGCAACAACACACAGTAATAGTACTACTTATAAAGACGACAGAAACAATGGTACAACTAACTTACTACTAGTAGTAGCAAAACTATTAGTTAAATAATACTACTACTACTATAATAATAATAATAATAATAATAATAATAATAATAATAATAATAATAATAATAATAATAATAATAATAATAATAATAATAATAATAATAATAATAATAATAATAATAATAATAATAATAATAATAATAATAATAATAATAATAATAATAATAATAATAATAATAATAATAATAATAATAATAATAATAATAATAATAATAATAATAATAATAATAATAATAATAATAATAATAATAATAATAATAATAATAATAATAATAATAATAATAATAATAATAATAATAATAATAATAATAATAATAATAATAATAATAATAATAATAATAATAATAATAATAATAATAATAATAATAATAATAATAATAATAATAATAATAATAATAATAATAATAATAATAATAATAATAATAATAATAATAATAATAATAATAATAATAATAATAATAATAATAATAATAATAATAATAATAATAATAATAATACGAGATAGGCTATAGATACAAACAGCAACCAAAACAGATTCAACCCGCAATGTTACTAGGTTCCACTTAAGAGAAAGAGTAGCACACGAAATAGTTTCCAAAGCAATAACAAACAGCAAACTTCACGTGCCAGGATCCGATAAGTCAACAACAAGAATAAATAAATAATAAAGTGAGTGACAAATCCAAAGCAAAACGGGTGTCAAGTGGGGCCACAGGGACTGGTGGATAGGGTTCGCCGGTGCTTACCACGGCGCTACTACCTGTCTCCGGCTGTGTTTGTTCCTCGGCAGAGGGCCTGGAGGTTGTGGTGTTACTCCGGCTTCCCGACTGAGTGGGGTAGGTCCTCGGCGGTGAGAGTTCGCAAGAGAATCAAGTAGGGTCGTCGAGCTCACGGCGATCTTTCCTGTCCCAAAAAAAAAAAAAAAAAAAAAAAACGACTCGCCGGTGCCCAAATGAAGCCTCCGATGAAGCGGTCGGAGGTCTCTTCAACCCCGCGAGAGAGGGCGAGCGCAAAAGAGAGAGAGGGCGAGCGCAAGAGAGAGAGAGAGAGAGAGAGAGAGAGAGTTAGAGAGAGAGAGAGAGAGAGAGAGAGAGAGAGAGAGAGAGAGAGAGAGAGAGAACCGTTCAGCTCCGACGAGTAGATCGGAGGTCAAACGAAGCCTCCGACGAGTAGATCGGAGGTCTATTCCGCCCCTAGTGGGTCGGGCTGGGTTTGGACGGCGGTCGCCGACCCTTGTAGAGCGGCCGGCGATCACCGACCTTGAGGGGAGAGAGAGGGCGAGAGAGGGAGAGAGAGAGAGAGAGCGCTAGAGAGAGAAAGAGAGTTAGAGAGAGAGAGCGTCGGTCAGAGAGAGAGAGAGAGAGAGAGAGAGAGAGAGATTAGTTCCCTGAAATTGAATAAGGGTATTTCCTGAAATTGTGCTAGGTTGTAGGTATATTATTTTGGTCACTAAACGAAACCAAACTTGAAATTATTTCTTTGAAAGTAGAAGTGTAGCAATGCTAGTTTAAGTTTTAGGATGAATACCATGAAATGGTGGGGTATCAAGACCGGGGGGGGGGGGGGGGGGACGGTTGTCCGTTGGTTAGCGAAGTGCACATTGACTAGGTTTGGCAGGGTTGTGGTTCAAGTTCAACCTAGTTTGGGATTTTCTATTGATGTTTGATGAAAACCAAACTTTCACGTGCAAAAACAAAAACACGTGTTGTACACCGGATAATTTTAGGATACGCCAGCTGCTATAGTTGTAATTTCGGGTACAGCTTGTGGTTCATTTAGGCCCTTTGAAGTGCTGTGCACCAGATGCTATGATTTTGTATTAAGACACATTGTGATGCATTTAGGTCTTTGAAAGTGTCGTATAAGTTGAAGATGGGGCAAAAACATTTGCTGGGACTTGTTAGGTTTCAATGTTCTCACTCTCTGTCTGTAATAGTTGAAATCGAGCCTTTGGGTGGTACACTTGGTGCTAACTTTAAGTCTTTGATTGGCAAATTGATTATGTGATTTTATCTGAATTTTCAAGGATGGAAGATATTGGGTTTGTTACACCAACAGCGGTGCAGCAACAAGGTCTTCCTGTACTATTCTCGGGCTGTGATTGTTTACTTCATGCTCAGGTCTATTTACTTTTCTTGAAGTGTGTTGATCAGATAAATGTGCTTCAATCTTTCACATAATTAATGATTCGGACTTACAACTGTTAAGATGGTTAAGTGTCACAATAATGTGATATTAGTTTGTCTCTTGTACCGATATGTTTAATAATTATTGCAAGAATTTTGTTTTTTTATGACTTCAATGGACATTTTCCAATAAACAGTAAAAGCTCTCACTGCTTGAATAAATTTTGTTTACTTCCAAATAACATGGATATAAAAGCTGACTTTGAGTTTGGTTGTCAGAGAGTAAAAGATAAAGGTCGTTAGCGAAGGAAAGAGGAAGTTCTTTCTAACATCTCAGGTAGTAATAGTCATTCCTGAGAGGCAAGCAATTCTATGTAACTTCTAGCAGATTCTTTATCCAGTGTTCTGTTGGCTGAAACTTTATGGAAGGTCCATTATATTGTATCAATAATAATAAAAATAAATAGTACAAGTGGAGATGACAATTCCAGTCCGCAGATAGTTTCTATATGTTGGTTTTGTCATGATTTGTCGAGGAGCAACACCCTAGTTTTGCAAGACATGTAATCAGTTTGAAATGTAGGAGGAGACGTGTGGGGGTTGCTAATGGAAGAGAGTGTTAAATCATATGAGATGCAATTTACTGCAGTTACCGATGAAAAGCATGGTTTTTAAGTACGTTTTTGATAGTCTCCATCTGAATTGGAAAAAGAAATAGAGAAAACCTGTCAGAAATGCCGATATCTTTGTCTAGACAAAGTTCTCAAGGTACCAATTTGTTGGTGTCAAGATACGTACTAAAATATGTAAATATTTGTGTCTCAGAAGTCAGAACTAGGAATGATCTTTTTGTATTCTTAACATTTGATGACACTGGGGCCTACTTTTGCACCTTTTTTTTCCCTTTCCAATTTCCAGTATAATGACTAGCTTTTGAGTTTGAAATATAAAACCCTATAGCCTTTGGACCTCGATTAGCTTTCTCTTCCAATATGAATGCAACTTAAAGATCCTAACACTCTCATATGCTTCATGGTTATTGTGCTATGTCGTGTCCAAGTTTTGAAATATGTTTTGAAATATCTTTGTCATAACATAAAATATGTTTTATCTTAATTTAAAGATCCTAACACTCTCTCGGAAGATTTTTTTATCTCTTGGTGAACAAGGTTACGAAAGTTGCAAGAATGTTGGCTACAAAGCCCACAGAATTTGGATCTGAGCAGCCAAAGACATGCACGGTTATGGCCCTTCTAGATGGAGGAATGCTGAAAAGGCATAGAACATGGCTGAAGGTGCTGCATCCACTTGATTATTTTAACTACAGTACATTGTGAAGCAAGGTTTGACAGAGTAAAGACCACATTTTGGCAGCATAAAAGTTACTTTTTAACTGTGAGCTAAATGTTTTGTTTATGTGCTTTCCTCCAAACAGCTTCGCTAGAAGAGAAATATCTCATATCCTTAAACATTTCAGGCAGATCCCCCAAACATAGTGGTGGCAACTATGGCAAGTTTGTGCCAAATGCTTGAGAAGCATGTTCTAGATCTGAACAAGATGAGAGTGCTGGTAATAGATGAGGTAATCAAAATGTTTGTTACCCACTAACTTTCTTCTCTCTGAATTCAGTCGTCCTCAAAAATTATAAACATATCTTTCTCAATTCCATTATTTCCAATGTAGATTAATTATTTGGGTGTAATATTTTCTATAGTACACCTCCATTTTGTCTTAGGGATCGTACAGAGCCTTAAAGTGATTAAATATCTGTCAGCCTTCTGCATGGAATCAGAATGCTGCCTATTGATTCTGTCTCTGCATTTATCAAGTATAGATATAGGGAAATTTTCTGCAAAGGAGATTAATGTGCTTGTCGTAATGAGTGTACATTTGTTTCCTGCACGTTTCGAAATAAATCCTCTCTGTTGGCCTCCCCCAAAAAAAATCATGTCAAGCAGGTTTCTTTTCTTTCTTGAGAAAGGGGAAAAATCATTTAGTGATATTCTTGGGTATATCTAGGCAGTATTAATTTTAATTTGTGGCTTTTAATTTCAAAAGATGTTGTGATCACTTTGTATGATTCCTTGGCCAATGCTACATATTATTTTCAGAGTAGCAGCTTATATGTCTTGTCTCAGGTTGATTTCATGTTTAACTCCCCTAAACAAGCTGGTTCGCTGCGCAAACTGTTGACCTCATATTCATCAAGTCATTCTCGTCAAACTGTCTTTGCTAGTGCATCTATCCCTCAACACAAACACTTCCTACATGATTGTGTGCAGCAGAAATGGACCAAGGTCTGTCAATATCTTCTTCTTTTTTTTGATTGATTTCTATATTTGCCTCAATTCAAGGAGTTCTATACAGCCTTTTCTGTGATTGTTTGACTTCTGACAGAACAATGTTGCCCACATCCATGTGAATCCTGTTGAACCGATGCCTTCATGCTTGCATCATAGATATGTGGTTCGTAATATCTTCTTCTGTCTGTTCTGGACATATTCTCCTTCCTTGTGTATAGAAACATTTACTTCCTTTAGTAGGGTATTAGTAGAAAACTGTGAGATCACATTAACAAATATCAGAAAATATGAATTGAGCAACATCTTTCACTTTTTAAGAGTATACATTACAAAATGCTTATCACATTTGTTACTAGAGACTGGTTTAGAATGTCTTACCTCCATCTGTATCTTACGCTTCCAATGGGTGATGATCACCTTGACATGCTGACATTCTACTCCTGTTCTTCATATGCTGCCCATTGCCAATAGGATGTTAGTGGTAACTTTATCTGGTACTGTTGTAGGACCCTAAAAAACACGCTCATGTCTTCATAGTTGTACAGGAATTAGAGCCTGTTTGGCCTAGATCCTTCCAACTTCAACTTCTCTTACATTTGTTCTTGCCCACCCCCTCTGCATACACTCCGCCCCCACCTCCAATTTCTAAGAAGTTGAAATATAGCCACAATTAGGACTAGAAGTAGAAGCTACAATTTGTAAATTCTACTTCCACTTCTACCGTTATTTCAACTTTGTAGAGGTTGGCGGTGGAGGCAGGTATGGATGGAAAGGGGGTGGGCAAGGAGAAATGTGGGAGGAGAAGTTGAAGTTGCTAGGAGCTAGGCCAAACGAGCCCTTAAAATGATCTGAAAAGGAGGTTAACTATTTTCTGCAGTAGTGGTTAGATACACATTGTTGTTGATGCCTGTGATGTGCTGCACAATTTCAACAACTTATTTTCTCTATCTCTGCTAGTTGTCCCATTCCCTGAAAGGCGTTGTGATATTTTCTCCTCTCAAATGTGGTAACTGGTATTTCGATAGGTTTGTAAGAGAAACCAGAAGTATCAAACCCTGCTATCCTTGTTGCAGTTGGATTTGTCCGAGTCTGCTATACTATTTGTCAATGAACAGGTTAGTGTTGTGTATACTATGTAAGCGTTGTGTATGTGATTCTCTGTAGAATGTATTAACTGGCAACATTTACTTCCCTATAAAAACAAAAACTAAACTAGCAATATATACTTATCAGTTGGATTCTCAATTCATATTGTGAATTTCAGCTAAGGGTCGCTCATTGTGTTGGTGAGAATAAACAGAAGAATCACCCTTGCCTAATATGTAGTAGAGAAGTTAGCGAGCACCCCTATTTTCTGGTTCATTTGTTTATCTTGTGTAGATGTAAAAGATGCAAAACTTTTGAATCATGATCCTAGAAAGAAAATGAAGACCTGTGTAATATTATATGCAAAGAACTAGAAGCTGTGATTTTTCAATCCTTGCGGACCTTGCCTAATTGTAGTTAATTTGTCCAAAGAGCTAAAATCTCTATTTTTTTCTTTTTTTTATTGTTCTCATCTGGTGTGTAGTTACTTGCCAGTTGCCACAGGCACCATAGATAGACCTGGGATTAAAACCTTGGGAGCCTCACTCTCCAGTGTGATGGTAACTCAGGGAAGATCACTAGCTTGGATGTAGCCTATGCTAGGGCTATGGCCCATTACTTCTCTCTCAACTTAACTCCTAGTCCTACTTAACTCCTACCTACCCTTGTCCCTTGGACTAAAACTTGGTGGATGGTTGGGTAGCCACTTCTTAGGAATCATGGAAAAAGTAAAATGAGTGTGGATAAATTTTAAGCTAGATCTGGCTTTGAAATTTTTTTGTGTTGGTAACAAATTGCAGAAACCCATTCATAATGGGTACAGAGTCTACAGACTACAGCCACATCTTCAACACTTTATATGTGGGAAAAAGAAATCCTGTCTCATCTAGAAATGAGCCCCCCTCCCCCCCCCCCCCCCCCAAAAAAAAAAAAGGAGGGATAAAAAGAGAAAGGATAGAATATAATAGCTGATTAGACAGTGCTAAGAATCCATATCATGGAGGTCGTCCCTGAGCTATTGGAGGCCCTGTGCTAGAATAAAAAAATTCGGCCTCTGCCCCGGTCTTGATATTTTACGATCTTGTGTAAGATAGTGATGCCCAGCACTTTGGATTTATAGTTTCTAACCAGTGAACCAAAGACTAAGTTATATTTTATAATCACAATAGTTAATATATAGAACAAATATTTCTTCTGTTTTGGGCCCCTTGTCATGTTGGGCCCTATGCGGTCGCACAGGTTGTACACCCTCATGAACGGCCCTAAGTTATACGTTAAACTAGATTGTAGCTTTTTCAATCAAATTATTTGCTTCGGAAATCCATGAAAATTGCGTTCAATGGCCAAAGCTTTTAAAATTGCCCCTATTTTTTTCCTTTCTTTTCTTTCCTTTCCTTCTTTCTTTCTTTAATCATTTATTTGGGTCTTATTATTGAATAAAACTGAAGAAGTATGAAGGAGGGGTAGTATGGGATCAGGAACTGGTGATTCATCTGTTAGCTTGCAATATCTATAAACGCTTCATGGCAGGTGGTACATATAGGAAAATAAGCATTGAAATAGAATATGTTGTACTCAAATAGTGTAGCCTAGTGGTTAAGATTGAGGCCCTGGGTACAACAGGTCCCAGGTTCGATTCCCCCCTCCCTTGTTGTATGTAATATTGTACTGGCCTCTGTGCCTCCTTTGAACCAAAAAAAAATTAAATAGTGTAGCTTTTTCCCATTTAATTCCTTTGCAGTTGGCACGGATGTGTGTTTAATGAATGTGATAGGCTTGAGGGTTTAGCTTGGTTGGGAAGTAGAATTGAATTGGGCTGATTCTCTTTCAATGGTAAATGAATTTGGAATGAACAGTCTCATTCTTTACATTCCTAAATAATCTTGAAATTGAAATTTTGATTCCACTAACATTCCATGACTTCAGTTTATTTCTATTTCATTCTGTAATTCCAAAATCTTGTCTATCCATTGTTTTTCTTTTCAAACTTCTAAGTTATATACGATCCAAAGAGACTATTGCATCTAAAGAGAGATACGAAAACTATTTGAAATCTAAATTGCCCTATAGCTAATTGGATAAACTTAGGATAACAAATAAACATGACACGTTTAAGAACTTGTTTTTTTCGCCGTAAATTGTATGACTAAGATCTGTGGCATCTTTACTTACCCTTTTAAGGCAAGCTAGTAAGGTTATGAACACCTTTATACTATAGTGAATTATCAATTGTCACTTTGAAATGTGTTGGTGCAAAGGGGGTTTAGTGCAGGGAGAGATGGAGAGAAATCTGATCTGTATTTTGTTATTGATGTTCTGGATTTTGTTGTGTTACAGCAATACCTTGTCAGCAGCCTTTATATAAGGTGATACAGAAAATTCTAGAGAGAAATGATCTAGAAACTAGGTAGTTTAATGTTGCATTAATGCCTAGGGTAATGAAAAGCCTCAAAAGACTCTTCATATTCAACTTCATTAACTCCTTAACTGCTGGATATTGTTGGACACTTCTAGATTATTTTCTAGATTTTTCTGGTAAAACTCTCACTTTCTAAACTTTATCTTTCATTTATTGATAACAATTTTAAAAAACAAAAAGGTATTCGGTAGGGGGATCTATTCGGACTTCTGAAGTTAAAACTGCTCTCACCTTCTCCGTTTCAGGTTGACATTCCAGTTAGTGGTTTCTATAGAACGCCTCTGGTAGTGATAACCATGCTGTTATATATTGAGAATCTTGCTATGACATAGTGGCAATGTAAAGTGAGAGATTGGTGTCATGGTAAATTGGTAGTTGCTATAGAACTCCTTAATAGTTTCTAGAGCACCAATGGGATTAGTGTGCATCCATATATGTTTCTACGTGGAATTATGGTTATTAGGATACTTGAAGCTCATCAAATCTATATTTTCTTCATTTGAAGTCTGAGAAGTCAAAAAAGGCGGGTGATATGCCAACAACAACTCTGTTGATCGACTTCTTGAAGAGCTCGTATGGGGACCTTTTTAGCATATCACTTCTAGATGAGGACATGAATTTCAATTCTCGACCGACTTCTCTCTCGGTATGTTGTTTGAGTTTTCTTTAAGTACATTTAGCACCTAGTTTCAGTTCCTTTGGCTTGAGTCACACATTGATACGTGTGCCCTTAATTGATTATTTATATGGATTTTTAATGCTTCAATTTTACTGTTTAATAAGTTGACGAATGACTGCATGAAAAAAACCCAATGTCAAATGCTAAATTTCCATGCTAGGAAAGGAGGTTCTTGGAAGATAAAGTGATTTAGGGTCCGTTCTTTTCATTTGATTTTAGTTGAACTGAACTAGTTTGAACTGATTTGAACAAAACTGAAAACATTTAAACTGAACTGATTTTTTCTGTTTTGGTCAAAACTCCTTCAATATTGGGCTCATTTGAAGAAATGTGTTGAAGTCTTTCCAACAACACATGTATCATTGTGAATTTATGTTTGGAATTTGAATAATAATATATTTAAGTGATAAGAGTTCCTACATGGATCAAGTAAATTGTATCGAACTGAACTCAACTCAACTTGCACTAAACCGATTTGAACTGAATTGAGTTGGTATGGATTGAGCTGAAAAGAACTAAAAATAAGCCGAAGAGAACAGAGCCGTTTGTTATACTCCTGACACACTGAATTGAGTTGAGTATTTTGTTTGCAGAGTTCAACTTTTTCCTGACTGTCCATGTTCTGAGTAATTCAATGAAATAAGTGCAAAGTAATGTCTTCGTTGAAAAACCCTTGTCAAGTGGAATTTGAAAAGATGTCTATATAATTTCAAGTTATTATCATGCATTGGAGTTCTTCGCTTAACTTAGTATAAACAGGGGTAAAGTTGTGCTGCTATGTACAATCAAGCATTCAAGCCAAAGGTTCCTTTCAACCCTTCCTAGAAGGTGGGATTGGATTGCTTGAATGATGCTATTTGGCGTTATTGCCTTTTGCTTGAGCGAATTATATAAAAAAAAAAAAAAGCATTCAAGCCGAAGGCTTCAGAAATAAAACAGCTGTCTTTCTTCACACCCCTCCTTATTTTATCTTCCTGCTGAAATTTTCTATTATTTTCTATTAGTAGCCATATGTTGAACGACCTTTGAAGTAACCCAATTATGCGTATTGCGTGGTGCTAATTGCAATTAAGAACTAAAATGTACTTGAATGTTTTTATACTTGAGCATATGTTTACTCAGACTTTGTTTCCTGTTTAATTGTTCAGACAGTTGATCAAATATTTTGCATGGGTCTATGTGTGGCTATCCTGTATATGATACTCACAAAGGCATATTTGTTCTTGGATATAGGAGATTAGAAACCGAAGTCGCTATCTTCTAGTGGCAACAGACCTGGCTGCAAGGGGAGTTGATCTGCCTGAGACAACACATATATACAACTTTGATTTGCCAAAAAGTGCAGTGCACTATTTGCATAGAGCTGGGAGGACAGGTAGGAAACCGTTCTCAAATGATAAATCTGTCGTTACCAGTATTATAGCTCCAGAAGAGCATTTTGTCTTGCACCTTTACGAAAATGAATTGAAGTTTCATTGTGAACAGCTCTTCCACTGATTTTAGCTCATAGTTTTTATTCATTCTTCTGATGTCTTGCTTCTTTTATTTTCTGGGCTGTGTTCTTTTCTAGCGAATTAGTATTTTCAGAGTACGAAACCGGCCTTATGTTTACCAGTGTGCAAAGCACTAGAATGGAATGCAATCAACATTAGTTTTGAGTCTTTTTGACAAAGTCACGTTCAAAACAGGCACCCATTAGAGAGAACTCTTAATCATCAAAAATAGACATCCATAGGAGCTACTCGAGCTAGCCTCAACGGGCGATACGCATATGCCACCAATCCAAGGAACCGAAACAAACATTACAAATTACAATTCATTAGAAAAAGTTTAATGGAATACAATTTTCAAAACATAAAAATTAAAATACTGGTTAATTAAATAGAAAATCTAAACAAATACAAATGATATTTAATATCAATCATCAAAGAGCAACACTGGCGCGTGTATAGCCAATCGGAAAAGATGAGGATGGAAACCAAATTAGGTAATTAATGATGGTTCATGTCTTGTCGGTCGAGAAATTATTAGATGGTTCAGGACCATACTTTCACATCTCACAATTACCATATTTTCTAAAGATGAACTTGAGTGGGATCTATTTATTTTGTAAGAGGTGCGTGCATCGCTCCCGAACCATGTAATATTCTCTCCAGTCATATTGGTGTACATAATCCAATATCAGTAGCTGGGTCTGCAACATGGCAGGCAAGACCTTCACAACAAGTATATGGACCATACTTAAGGCACATGTGACCAATTTTCTCGCAGCTGGCTGCTCCATTTAGTGAGTGATCCAGTCCTGGCAAGATTGGAACTGGAAACATGAACATGTAAATCGTTAGAAAACTAAATTTAGTTACTATATGAAATATGGATATGATTCAATCAAATCCCAAGGCATGTTGTTAATGACTCAAGTAATACAATTAATCCTCACCTGATCCTTTTCTTGTACAAAATCCGAAACCAGGAACTTTAGGTGTAACAATGCAATCTAGTCCTGGACAACAAGTATAATCACCATAATGGCGACACATATTACCCTTTTTCTGACACTTGGTTGGTTTAGCCGTGGGTGTGTGATACATTCCTGTCAAATTTGGAATAAAAAACATGATCCGTCAAAAACGTAATAACTTATACAGTAATCATCAAATATTCAAATTGGCGCAGTCTACCCGTTTTACAATAACAGTTACTTTTTGAACTTCTCTTTTATCGTATAATTTCCTTTTTTGAAATATGTAAAGTTAATCATTTTGAAATTCTGACATATTGCTGACTGTTTAATAGATAGAAGTATTTATAAATGACTAAACCCAGATTATAAATAAATAGGTTTCTTATGAGGCCGCCTCAACCTGAGATCTCCTCTATAGCCAAATATGACGTTAGCATGACGTCGTACTTGTTTGAGTCGCCTTATACGAGTTTTTGTAATAATGTTTCCGTGCGTCATTGCCAATTATGTAAAGTAACTAACTATGAGTTAGAAGAAGTCATATGTCCATATGCATTATAAGTTTATAACCATATTAGTTAGTACTAGTATAAAACAATGGTTTAATTATAATTATAGTTGGTCTAGAGTTACGACTACTCACCTTCTTTGGGTGTAGCAAGTGGTAGTACACAAACTGCAGGACCAGCCGGTGGAGCGAGGCATTTTAGTCCTTGACAACAAGCATATGGACCATATTCAGCACAAATTTTGCCAACTTTCTTACACGACGACGATGATTTTGTTGGTGTTTGGTGATTAGGAGTTGTTCCATACGTTTCCTCCGATGATTTTGTTGGTGTTTGGTGATCAGGAGTTGTTTCATATGTTTCCTCAGATGATTTAGTGGGTGTTCGGTAAGGAGTTGTTTCATACGTTTCCGCAGATGATTTAGTAGGTGCTCGGTAAGGAGTTATTTCATACATTTTCGCGGATATTGGAACTGAAATCCAGATTATAATGAAACCATCAACATTGCAACCATATGTAATTAAACACAAAATAAAATTTGGAAACTAAAGAAAGCCAAAAGCTTATCAAAATATCAGTTGAATATACAAATAGAAGTTTATGCTCACTTATTAAAATTTAAAAACTAAGGAAAGGGCAGTAGAATTCAAACCTGATATAGCAACTATAAAAAGTGTTAACATAGCTGAAATGATAAAAAAAGTTAATGGCAATCGTCGCCATTGGTGTATATTTGATGGCAAGTATAAAGGCGAGAACAAATACCGCAAAGAGTAACTTGATTAATGATTAAATCCTAGGATGACTGTTCTTTTTTTGGTAAACCTAGGATGGTTGTTTTACCATTCCATTCTCTTGCATGTATTTATAATGCTTCTATGTGCACAAAATTATGTTGTAAGATAACATGAACTCCACAAATTTGCATGATCAAAAATTATTTTAAAGTTTGTGGTAGCAAATTAATATCGTAAGCAACAACTGTAATATTTAATTTGGTGGGTAATTGACTTTGTAATTAGTCTAATGAATATGTTGAGCTCGGTCTACTTTATTTGCTATTGCTGAAGTTGTGCTAGCAGTTTTATTGTACTAATTATTACAACTAATTAACAAAATCCCACTTGACTTTAGAAAACTCAAACCATCCAATACCCAATCAATCTAAAACCCCAAAGTAATTTCAAACTATGATCTGATCCAATTTGTCCCAATTCGATATCTGATAAAACACAATAATCGAATACATTTAAATCAAATGATAATATCAAATTATATATTAAGTTCAATTCAATTTAATTTATCTCAAACCGAATACATACGAATTTAATAACATCCGATTCGAAGTCACCTAATACCAAGATAGACCTCATATTATATAGGCAAACCCAAATTCACCTTACTTAGAATGCATGACCCGATGGCCGGCCAATACCCATACATACCATAAATATATTAAGTAAAAAAATATAAATAAAGCAATAAAATAATACATGTTGAAACTTGAACTTACAATAATATCGAAATGTATTCGACATGCTACCATGCAAAATTGGAATTAAAGTGAAACATTACTTAACTGAAATCCCAAACTAATTAGATGGAGTTAATATAAAATCGATATCATCAATAACGTAGTTCAATTCGACTCAACAAGATGCAATTCGAAAATTCTTTCAAAAACATATTGTGGATTCTCCCATTTTGCTAAAAAAAATGGAGGCCTTCATTTCTTAAATGGAGGGTGAGATCTCCTTCTAATCAAATTTTGAATTAAATAAATTCAAAAAGGCAAAATAAGAGAAGGAAATGAAGAGGATCCCAACATCTTGCAAAATGAAATGACCCGAATCGATATAATAACTCGTAATCAAATAATCTAAACCATAATTGATCCCACTAGTCTAATTTTCTCCTGGCTATGATTGCATATATGCTTTAATCAGTCGATAAGAATGAGTTCGGGTTTTCGAAATTCAAGTTCGGGATATTTCGAAGGTGAGTTATTTCGACTGTGGACAGAGTACTAAAGATATGGGGATTAGAGTCCTATATTGAAGAAATTGAGGGAAATAAAAAGACAAATATACAAGTCAAGCGTGCTACTTCTTCGGAGTAATTTTTTGGAAGAAAAAAAAGGTTTGGACCATTTCTCAATTTGTGCGTGTCATCCTTGCGCAAGGGCCATGCTAATCTTCTCTGTATCATTCCAATTTTATCAGATGTCTCCGAAGAGACAAACATAAACTGAAGCTGCAGAGTAATAAAGCCTATAGTAAGTTCATTGATTCCAATGTGGGACTTGCAAATGTTGGCATCCAAAATTTGACAAACCTGTATCAGGCTATTGGCAAATCAGGACTCAGGAGACCACAACCGTTCTATAATAAACTAATTGGTAAAGTCTAAAGTGGTCTTCCGATCCTAAACTCGTTGCATCTCAACAGATCCACCTTGTCTTGCTCCCTTCCTATTCACATCTTTAACCAGACTCAGTATTGAAGGTGGACATGGTAGTTTGCTACTTATGGGAAGCGTTGTCTAAGACTGGCTAATTTCTTAGGTGAGAGAATATAAAGCAACTGGATAGCTACAGAACTAGCAAGATGCAAAGTGAAAATTAAACTTCAAAATTGTTGAAAAAAAGGGAGAAATTTAAGTATTTTAATTTCTGAAATTAAATAAAGAAGGCAAAAATTTCCATAAGACGGTCTTTTTGTAACTTTTGGTGAGACGGGGTCACTTTTCAATGAAAACAGGGTCACTGCTTATCATAAATGACTCCTATATTTCTGAAAAATGACCACAATTTTTTATGAGTTGGTCTCACACAAAACTTACTGAATAAAGAAATAATCCGAAAAAGAAAATGATAAAAAACTAAATCAAATAAAATGGTTGCATATAAAAAAAACAAAAACCCCCAATAAATTACATGGGTAGATTGGGAAACAATTTTAAAACTTAGGACATGCTTGGAATGAGAGTAATGATTAAGGGGGTAATAGGTAGAATTATAGGCTAAAATGGAGGGTGTGGGAGATTGTGGGCGTTAGATTTTTTGTGAATAGGAGGGTAATCATTCCCACCATTTGGGGGGTAAAAGTTACTCACCCTCCCCCTATAGTAATGCATTACCCCCCTTTCTCCCTTCATTTCCTCCATAACTCCCTTACTCATTACCCCATCATAAGTTCACCATCTCCATCTTTCTATTTTACCCTTTAATTTGTTTCACTACCCCCTAGTCATTACCCCCAATCGAAGCATGCTTGGGAGTATATTTTGTTGTCTATTTGAAAAGTTCAATATATCTTAAATGCATTTTGTCAAATTTCAATTTTTTATTAAGGGTAATTCATGTTAGGAAAAACTTAGACTATGATTTAGTGGAGTGTACAGGCTCATGTAATAGTGCAACATATGGGCGACACTCAAGGATTCTAGTAGCAAGCTACTATGATGAACCCTCCTCCTTAAAAAAGCAATTTAATATCGTTGTGGATCATTGATCCACGTAACAGATATTAAACTAATAAGAACAGATACTACAGGCCGAGAAAGGTATGAGTTTCCCCTTCTTACAGATTGCCTTTTATACTTCCTCTACTTCACTCTTTCCTAATGCTTGGCGATGTGGGACAAAACCAGTTGAACTTGCCCACGGACACTGGACTACTGGAGCCTTATTTTTTGACAAGATATAGGAGTTGACGAAATGGAACAATGGAGTTAATGATTCACAACAATCAAGAGAATTAGCATCCTAATCTCTTTAACTCCTTCGATCTCCAGCATGCATTCTTAAGTCAGCCAAGGTATTCAACTGATCTCTAGCATTCCAAGGACTATCTATTCAAACAGCTTGAGATCTCTGTCCCTTAGAGTGTTGTTTCCGTACAGATTATGAGTTACGTAACTGTTATAAGGAGATGGTATATATATTTTGTTCTTTTGTTCGTAGGATTGGGTGTGGATGGTTTGCAGACTTAAAAGTGTTCAAATATATACCAAAATTATTCGTGAATAGTAGTATTATTTAAGATAAATACTATAAGAAAAGACATTGACTGACACATTTTATGAAGATGTTGTATACAGTATATTACAACAAAAATTGACTTATAAAAGTTTTTGTGTACAATAATATATTCACTAAAAAGACCATCATCAAAGTAAACATTTTATTTTTTGATTCAAGAACATCACATACTCATTAACTAGAACAAGAATTACAGACTTCCATGATTTTGTGGATGTTTGGTGAGCATAAGTTATTTCATACGTTTCCACGGATGGTTTAATAGGTGCTTGGTGAGTAGTTGTTTCATACATTTCCGTTGATGGTTCAATAGGTACTCGGTAAGGAGTTGTTTTATACATTTCCGTTGAGATTGAGACCGAATTTCATAGAAAAATGAAACCATCAATAAAGCAACCAATCAACCATAGTGCAAAGAGTACTTGATTAATTATTAAATCCTAGGATGGTTGTTTTACCATTTCATTTTCTTATATGTATTTATAGTGCTTCTCGTGCATAAAGTATATTGTAGAAAAACATGAACTACACAACTTTGCATTATCACAATTTATTTTAAAGTTTGCTGTATATGTAGGCACTAAAAATTTATTAAGTGCCTTAATTGAATTTAAATAACTATTTTGGGTTAAAATATATTTAACTTAATTTAATTAATTAATCCCGAAAATTAAGATAGGCCAAAAACCATCAAAATGGGCTTATATTTAACCCTTGGGCCAATCCACACCTGTTGGGCCAAATAAACAGTTAAATCGGCCAAACCCACAAGAAAAGACTACCAAGTCAACAAATTGGGCTAGTCCATGACTACCAAGCCCGTTGATGGATCGGAGCTCCCTGTTCCTCTCTATAAATACCAAAGTCTGACTTCATTCTAGAGGTTGGAAAATCTACAAGGCGAAAGCCCTGCAAGAGCATTTCATCCACCAAAATTGCTACCTTGATCAAGATTTAAGTCTTTGAAGACCCTTGCTCAAGAACATTCAAACTGAGAGACGGAATCAGAGGATTTATATTATTTGTTCATTGTAACAGATAGAAAATATAGAGATTGTAACCCATACATTCAAATCAATACAAATTATATTTGTTCAACTTATTTTAGCCTACTCATTAAATTTGTTGTCTACAAATTTTTGGCCAATTTGTGCCTTATTTGTTGTCTACAAGAAAAGACTACCAAGTTAAGAAATTGGGCCAGTCCATGACTACCAAGCCCGTTGATGGATCGAAGCTCCCTGTTCCTCTCTATAAATACCAAAGTCTGACTTCATTCTAGAGGTTAGAAATTATCTACAAGCAGAAAGCCCTGCCAGAGCATTTCCTTCACCGCCTTTGCAACCTTGATCGAGATTCAAGTCATCAAAGACCCTCGATCAAGAACATTCAAATTGAATAACTGCAGAAGCACAACCTCAACGACTTCCAAGTCATCACAAGGTGCACTTACATTACAAATCTTACATTCGAGATCAAGCCTAGGCCCTTGAATCCAGATCGACGTGTTCAACGCAACTTTCGGAGGTGACGTCACTACTTTGCTCGAGACCAAGTCATTCAACCCTCGACTCAAAGTCAACGTGGAGACAGAATCAGAGGATTTATTTATTTGTTCATTGTAACAGATAGAAAATACAGAGATTGTAACCCATACATTCAAATCAATACAAATTATATTTGTTCAACTTATTTTTGCCTACGCATTAATTTCGTTGTCTACAAATTTTGTAAACCATAAAAAATTCAAACCTGCAAATAAGAGGAAAGAAAATATGGAACAAGAATTTTTATTGATAATTTGTGGCTTACAACTTTTGTGGATCTCTTGATTCCAATTTAAGGGAGCGGGGATATGTTTAGATTCAAGGGCTTGGAAGCTTTTTCTTGAATCTAGCAGAACAAGGGTCTTGTCGACTTGTTCCCGAACTGCGGACCTACTATTTTGTGGTAGGGAGGTGACGGGGCCTTTGTTGTAAGGCTTGTTCCATCGTGTCTGGCGGGGCCTTTGTGGCTTGTTCCGTCTCGCCTCCTTTTAACCCTACATGATCTCCTTTTTTTATAGAGATAGGAGTAGTGGTTGAGATGACCTAATTCTCCATGCAATCTTATCTTTTTGGAATAAAAGATAATAAATATGCCTAAAGATAATTATCATATATTTTCAATGAATTATGTATCTTTTGGGGAATTACTATTTGACGCAATTTTGGTGTCTACAGATGCCCCCTCGAGACTAGTTGTAGAGACTTCAATGTGGGATGCAACTTGGTCTCGAAACTTGAATTTGATTGCCCCCTTGGAAATTGGAGATGAAGAGCAAAAATTGTCCCACCGAGCGTGCCAATTTCTAAACCATAAAAAATTCAAACCTGCAAATAAGAGGAAAGAAAATATGGAACAAGAATTTTTATTGATAATTTGTGGCTTTCAATTTTTGTGGATCTCTTGATTCCAATCTAAGGGAGCGGGGATATGTTTAGATTCAAGGGCTTGGGAGCTTTTTCTTGAATCTAGCAGAACGAGGGTCTTGTCGACTTGTTCCCGAACTGCGGACCTACTATTTTGTGGCAGGGAGGTGACGGAGCCTTTGTTGTATGGCTTGTTCCATCATGTCTGGCGGGGCCTTTGTGGCTTGTTCCGTCTCGCCTCCTTTTAACCCTGCATGATCTCCTTTTTTATAGAGATAGGAGTAGTGGTTGAGATGACCTAATTCTCCATGCAATCTTATCTTTTTGGAATAAAAGATAATAAATATGCCTAAAGATAATTATCATATCTTTTCAGAGAATTATGTATCTTTTGGAGAATTACTGTTTGACGCAATTTTGGTGTCTACAGTACCAAATTAATACAGTAAGCAACAACTCTAATATTTATGTTGGTGGGTAATTGACTTGTGTAATTAGTCTAATGAATATGTTCAGCTTGGTATAATCTATTTGCTATTGTTGAAGATGTGCTAGCAGTTAAATTTATTGTCATCATTACCGCTTTAACTCACAAATTAAATCCAACTTGACTTGAGAAAATTGGACTATCCGATACTCTGCCAATATGAGACTCGAAAGTAACATCAAATTTCAAACTATCATAAATTAAATATGATGAGATCCAACTTGTCCCATTTCGATAAAACACAATAATCGAATTTATCTGAATCGAATGATAATATCCAACTATTATAAGTTACATTCTATCTGACCTAATTTGTCACAATTCAATATCCAATAAAATACAATAATCAAGTTCATACTAATTATCTGATAGCATCCAAATTAAAGTGACCTAGCCCCAAAATGAACCTCATTCTTAATCTAGCCAAACCAATTCACCATACTTCATTCGAATGAACCAATGGGAAATACCCAATACAACACATACCATACAAATCCTCTGTATTAAGTAAACATATATAAAAAAGGCCATAAAATATATGTTGAAATGTAAACTTACAAGATCTAAATGCATCCAAATTTCAATATGAATTATTTAAATCCCCAAAAATAAATATTTGTAATTTTTAAACCAAATTTAAGTAATTATTAATAAATCTGAAATACTCGATAAAATCTAGTAATCTCAAATAAGTTTTGCAAAGACCATAACCTATATATCAAATTATCAATTCACAAGAGAGACCAACCTATATTCTAACAATGACACAAAACCAAAATAAAGAGAAAGACAACTGCAGGTAAAAGAAAACTATAAGAAAAAAAAAACATTTAAAACAAAGAAAAACATAACTCATTGGCCTTTTCCAAAATAGAGATAGAGAAAGGTACTCCCTTTATTTCAAATTCTTCTTCCCATTTGACTTTTTTAGGTCAAAATTTATAAATTTTGACCATAAATTTATCAGAAATTAGAAAGATTTACAAAGTAATACTCCCTCTCGTTTCCCTTTAAACTTCATGCTTCCTTTTTCGCGATTCCCAGTGTGGTACTTTGACCATCAATATCTATAAAAATATACATGAATTTGTAAAAGTTTGATATTTTGAAAATACATTTTAAATAGAATTCAATGCATATACTTTCAAATCATAATTTATGGAGTTCTTTTTACAAATTTAAGGTCAAAGTTTAAAAAGTTTGAACTCAAAAAAGCAAATAGAAAGTTTAAAGAGAAACGGAGGGAGTAATCTCTTTTTAGATTCATTTAATAAGCAAGAATAACAGCAACTTACAGAAAAATGAGGTCACTATTTAGAAATGTAGGGGTCACCTTTTATGAGTAGTGAATGTGATCCTTATTTCATTAAGAAATGACCATTGTTTCAGCAAAACATACGGTAAGACCGATTTATACAAGATTTTGTATAACAAAATATAATTGTTTTATACTCCCTCTGTCCCAATTTTATATTTACATTTGACTTTTTAAGGTCAAAGTTTACTTATTCATGAAAAGTTTCAAAGTTTTACAATGTGAAAATAGCATTGCTAGATTCATTTTAAATAGTACACTACAAGAAAAACCTTTTTTAGCAACTAGTCATTTGCAACGACAAAAAAATATCGTTGCAATAAATATTTATTGCAACGACATGAAAACGTCGTTGTTAATAATTATTGCAAAATATGCAAATTACATCTCCCTCCCAACAAAAATATTGGCGGGGTGGGCTGAAAAATTGAACTCACATTTCGCAACGAGATAAGTCGTTGCGATACATTTTATTGTTTTATTGCAACGACAATGGTCGTTGCAGTAGACGGAACATATATATAGCAACGACTTGTCGTTGCCATAAATAAATAATTAAAAAAATAAAAAAAGAAATGAAAAGCAAAATAACACGACCAGCGTTCTAAAACTTCTAGCACTTTCCCACTTCAGTACTTCACTCATGAAACCCACCCTTTCTCTTCTTCCTTCTCTCTCCCATCAGGAACCTCTACTTATAATCCACCCATGGCTGCCTTCAAAATCCATCACCATTGAAGATGAATCTGCTTCACCATGCTTCATTTTTGTTGCCACCTTCCCCACATCATCCACAAGCTTTAAGATTTTGGGGAAACCCTAGATTTCACCCCTTAATCTGCGTTTTTTTTCTTCTTCTACCTCGTGATTCACCGGCGTTTGTTTTACTTTTGAAGAACAGGTCTTTACTCTCTATAAATTCTATAATTATGAAATCATAAATATTCATGGTGAAAGTAGTGTATTGGAGACCATGTCGAGAACATGTCCAGTATAAAAATAAATTTGGAACAGATGGAGTAAATTTTATTATTATGTACTCCCTCCGTTTCATAAAATCACTAACAATTTCTTGTTTGGGATGTTTCATAAAATCTCTAGCATTTCTTATTTTGATATCAAAATTTCTAGTAAAGTACTATTATACCCTCAACTTATACCCTCAATTTATACCCTCAACCTTCCCCATCTAATTAATAACCTCTCATTAATTTTACCACCTAAAATATCTAACAAAACTTATCACAACCACTCATTTCCCTCTCTCATACTCTCATAAACTGATTCCCTCTCTCTCTCTCTCATACTCTTACTCTCTCTCTCTTTCTAGTTCATCCATTTCTTTGAGAGAAACATGTTCTCTCTTCTAGGGTTTGTTCTAAGAAATCCGACTCCCTCTCTCATACTCTCTCTCTCTCATACTCTCTCATAACCTCAACTTCATACGAGATCCCCTTTCTCTCTCCTAGGGTTTCTTCTCAAAAATTCTGACTCTCTCTCTCTCTATGTCGAAATCCCTTAGAGTGATCTTGCCTCAGTCACTTGATTCCTTATTTGCATCACACTTGATCCTCTCTCTATCCAAATCAAAAAAAAATTCAGTATAAATTTTCGATCTGAATCTCTAACTTTATTTTGATGGAAAAACCTCATTATGATTCTTGGTTTGAGACTTATGTCCCAGGAAGAAAAACCGATGACCAATCTGGTTGTTGAAGATACTTATCATGAGTCTCGAATGGGACCCTTGGCTGAAGAAGAAGATGAAGTTACAAGTCCATTGTTGATCCATCGTAGAAAACCCCACAGAAAAGAGCAAGGGGAGAAATTGAACTACGAAACCCTAAATTTGGAGGTTAATGGATAAAAAAACTCTTTGATCTAAATTTGAGCCCCCCTGTAGAAGACGACGGAGATGATGTTGGTGGTGTAGCGGTTGGAGTGGAGGAGAAAGGAAAAAAGACCATGTTCGATTTGCTTTTCCCTGGTTTAGATTTGGACGCCATCAAGGATCAAATATCCTAGGGGAGTCTCTCTCTCTCTCTCTCTCTCTCTCTCTCTCTCTCTCTCTCTCTCTCTCTCTCTCTTATGATTTATTTGTGATTTTTCGTGATTTATTTGTGTTATTTGTGATTATTTGTGATTTATTTGTGTTATTTGTGATTTATTTGTGTTATTTGTGATTTATTAATTTTATCATAAAAATTTTAAAATATAAATGATGAATTGAATCCTTCATAGGAGCTAATCTATAGATCAATCATAGGTTCATATTTGATCTTAATAGGCATCAGTTGCTTTTCAAGCCAAAAATTTGCTAATTGAATACATATTTATCAAAAAAAGTATTGTTAAGTGAATACCTTCCCATGTAAGAATGAGCTAGATTTGATCACAAATTAGACCATTGTTTATAATAACCTCAATGATTAAGTATTCTTCATTCTAATAGCTATTTATCGATTACAATTGCTCCTTCCTGTCTTCTTTGAAGATCAATCAATGCACTGATCATTGGGTCTTTTCACATGAAATTCCTAGTGTTATGACTCCTTTTTACATAGTCTCTTGAAACATCTTAATGGAAGCCAAACTTTGCAGCCAACAACCTGCAAGAAAGGCTAATCAGAATAGTGCAAGTCATAAAATCTTATTGATAATATAGAAATACCACTGTATGAGGCCAGGCATATGATAAGCAAATTGGTTAAGGTGGAAGCAAGATGTCACAAATTTTTTTTCTAGGCTATATTATTGTCAAGCAGAGGTGCGTCATGGAAATATTTCTGTTAAAGTTCATTGGCACATAAATTCTTTGAATGAATATTACAATTTCATGATTATATTTGTTAATTTTAGACATTTTAAGCATGTTTGAAGTGATAATTTTATGCTTGGGTTGATTTTGTCATGTTTTCTTGTATGATCTGCAGATTTTGGTCAGTTTCAATCATGTTTGTACTCATTTTAGTCAATTTTCTATTGTTTTTGATGTTCTGGTTTTCTACCATGATTATATTTGTTGATTTTAGCCATTTTAAGCATGTTTGAAGTGATAATTTTTTTGCTTGGGTTGATTTGGTCATGTTTCCTTGTTTGATCTGCTGATTTTGGTCAGTTTCAATCATGTTTTGACATGTTTGTACTCATTTTAGTCAATTTTCTATTGTTTTTGATGTTTTGGTTTTTTTTATCATGATTATATTTGTTGATTTTAGCCATTTTAAGCATGTTTGAAGCGATATTTTTATGCTTGGGTGTTGTTGTTTTTCTGCTTGGTTGTTGTTGTTGATGTGGCTACCAATCTGAGCCTTCAATTGGCCTGATGACAGATTGGTAGCCACGAGAACCCTTATTTTAGTCAAATTGGAATTTTATGGTTTGTAACTTGTTGGATTGGTGGTTGTTGGTTGTTGGATTGGTGGTGATTGGATTGGTTGTTGTTGGATTGGTGGTGGTTGGGTTGTTGGTTGTCCTAATGTTGGATTATTGGATTGGTGGTTGTTGTATACATGGTTGTTGGATTTGTGGTGGTTTGATTGTTGGTTGTTGGATTTGTGGTTGTTGGTTGTTTTCGCACACATTATTCTGCTTGTTTCTTGTTGATTTGCCTACCAATCTGAGCCTACTACTGGCCTGATGACAGATTGGTAGCTTGTTTCTTTGTTCTGTTCATGGTTCTGTTACTAGTTCTGTTGCTTGTTCTGTTACTGGTTCTGTTACTGGTGCTGTATGCTTGTTGTTTGATGAGGAAAAAGTAAAAACCTGCTGATTTTGGTTACTTTTAATCATGTTCTGTTGTCGGTTGTGTTGCTGGTTCTGTTGCTTCAGTGATGCCTTTGTGCTGAGAAGGGTGAAATAAACTTCAAATATTTGCCTTTTTAACGTTAATGCCACCATTCACTTTAATGGATAGGAGGCTAGGTGCCTTAACTCACCTATTGCCACCATTTACAAACATTTTTGGAGGCTATTTCAATATGCCACCAATTGCTTGTATTTTTGGGAGGCTAAGTGTTTTATTTCCCTAATGCCATCATCTATGTACTTGTGTTGGAGGCTATGTGTGAATGTTTGATGATGAAACTACTCTCCAGTTTTGAAAGCATTTTTTTTACAAAATTGAAAGCCCCTAGTTGTTGTATGCTTGTTGCTTGACGAGGAAAAATGATGTTGTTGTCCACTTTTAATGATGTTATGTTTCATGATGAAGTATAGTGCCACCAAATTTTTCAAAATACTATTAGAAACAAAAGTTATAAATAGTTAGAGTCTTTGTTTGACAGTTGCAATAAAAAAAAGAACAGAATTTAATAAGAACACTTGCTTTACTTCATATATACATAGTGAAAAGTGTAAAGATGTTCACCAAATGGTTGTGCTAATTCTGCATCAACAAAAGTGTGTCTATGTATCTTACAAGTAAATAAAGACACCTAAAATAACCCACCAACTTGTCTTAGTTGATCTGAGAATCTATGTCCATTGTTGCTTCTTCTTCATCCATCAAGTCTTGTGCATTGACTAAGCCATCTGCTAACCACTTCCTTGCTGCATCTGTATCCTCATAAGTGGGGCAAACAACTGTTGGTAGTAAACCAGCTCTATGCAATCGATCTTTCCCAACATGTGGAATCTTGTAATGGTTGGTTCCTTTAGCTTTAATCACTTCATTCATGCAATATTGCAAGCTGAGCCACACTTTGTTTATAGTGTGTGCATCCATTTCATCATAAGCCTTTACAACAACATCAACAAGTTCATCAATAGTCCTTGTTTTGTGTTCATATTACTTTGCTTGTACAAAAGCAAAAAAGCCTAAATCCAATGTATTTAAATCTGGGTTTGAGCTGGCTGGTTGTACAAATTGACATCATACCCTCCTTGTTGGCATGCAAGGATAAATTGGTGATCCCATGGCTGAATGTGTGGCTTTGCATTGTCTTGTTGGATGTAAATTGTGCATCTGTCTTCATTTGGAAATTTCTCTCCAATGGCTGGCAGCAACTTTTCAATCATAACCTTTCTTGTGATATCTTTTGTGACACTAGGGATTGCCCTTGTTATTAAAGTCCCCTTTGGCCTATTCAATGAGTTTCTCTTTGCTGGTTCTGTGATAATGAAGGGAAATATAACAATTTTACCATCAAAAAGTACCTCCCCATCTTCCCCAAACCTAGGTCTAGCTACGGCTACCAAGAACATCACTTTTGTTATGTGTGACTTAGATTTTGAATGTCTCTCCGTTTCTTCTTGCCCTAGCAGTTGGTAGTGTCTTATTTTGGGACGTGGTAAATAAAACCACTTCTCATCTATGTGAATAACATCATACATGCCCTCAAAAGTAGGATTTCTATAAACATGGTCATAATGTAACTTGCTCAAACAAAATTCTAACCTTTTCTTTTGATGATCAATGGTAAGATGAGGTTTGGTGGCACTTGTGACAGCCCTGATTTCCCCTCTTTTGATGATTCTGTAACATGTTGATGTTGAAGTATCAAGGTGGACAGCAAGAACTCTAATATTTCTTCTGGAATCTTTATCTAGTCCAACCATTTTGTTTAAATCATATGGGTCTCTCTTCCTGCCATATTTGAAAAATTGTCTTTTAACATCTATTTCATTTGATGTGTCCATTTGAGTTTTTTCTTTGTTCCAAATTAATACAACACATTGCCTTCCTACTTGAAATTGAGCTGCTACTCCCTTTTGACAACCCCGTCTGAGCTTTTCATTGTCCATGGGTTTGAGCAACTCTTGAACAATAAGTTGCCTTTGATGGTTGGTCAACTTTGATTGCTTGTTGGTTCTGTTAGTTGGTTTTGTTGGCTGTGCTGTTGCTGATTCTGTTGGCTGTGTTGTTGCTGGTTCTGTTGTTTGTGTTGCTGCTGTTTCTGTTTGTTGTGTTGTTGCTGTTGATGGTTCTGTTGTTTGTGTTGCTGCTGGTTCTGTTTGTTGTGCTGCTGTTGTTGTTGGTTCTGTTTGTTGTGCTGCTACTGCTGGTTATGCTTGTTGTGTTGCTGTTGCTGCTAGTTCAATTTGTGTTGTTTGTTGTGTTGCTTGTTGTGTTTTTGGTTCATTAAGAATTGTAAGATCTTCATTGAATGGGTCATGGTAAGAATGATTGGGAGTTTAGTGGGTGTTTTGTGTTGGTGAGATAGTGAGATCTTCAATGAATGGGTCATGGTAAGGATGAATTTGTGGTGGTTGATTAAATGTTTCTGAAATTGCCATTAATGGAACTTGAAGTTTTTGGTGAATAAATGTTTCTGAAATTTGTGTTGAAAGAATAAATGCTAATGGTGTGCTATTGTATTTATAGGTGAAGTTGTGAAAAAGTGTGAGAAGATGTTGATATTTGAAGTCCCCAAATTTTGGAGGCAAAATTCAAGAAGCTTAATTTTTGAAGAAGTCAAATTTCAAGAACCGAAAATTTTGGAGGCAAATTTGAAGTAGCCAAAGTTTCTGAAATGTTTGAAGAATGCATAGTCGTTTTAAGTGAAACATTGTGTAAATTTGGGGGGAAATTTAAAACCCCCAAAATATTTTAGTCTTTCATTTATTTGTACAGTACATTCAACAGTTTGTAATTGAGAAATTTTGAGCAGGAGGGAAAATGACCCTTCCATTAGAAAAATGTGGGGGGAAATTAAAAAACCCCAAAAGTTTGTACTCATTGAATTTGATGATTTGGTTGAATAAAATAAGCATTTTGTTATAGCTTGATTGCAATTGTCAATGTCTCTCTCTCTCTCTTAACCACCAATCTCTCTCTCTCTCAAAGCTACCCAAACAGACAGCGGCAAGCAAAAAACGAAAAAAAAATTTCACTCCTCAAATTAAAAAATATGCTAAGTCAGGAAAGCTGTAAAAAAAAAATTAAAAAGTTCTCTCTCCTCAATTTCGAAAATATGATAAGTGAGGGAAGCAGCAAAAAAAAATTCTCTATCCTCAAATTACCCGCCATAATTAAAACTAATTAAACATGATTAGCAATTAAATTTTGTCAATTAACTTGGTTAATCTATTTTTACAAATTTAATGATAATACTAATATGAGGGTATAATGGGGTGTTTGAAGGACAAGTCTACACGTACACTCAGTGTATATGTCAAGATATACACTTTCAATCTCAAACGTTCAAGTGGCAAAAAAACTGAATATTCCCTCAACTCACTTATGTCATGCTTACATCAGCAAAGTATCTTTTTCATTCAAATTTGAAGAGTGATTTTGAAATATTTCATTCAAATTTCAAATCAAAAGTAAGTCTCATTATTACTTTATGTTCCCAATGCATTGAAACTAAACAATTCACTATCAATAATCAAACCCATTTTCACACCACATTCCCATTATTGGTGGGGAATTCAACTCCGGCGTGACTTACCAACTCCGGCGTGAATTTCCCGGCGGTGATTCCACTCTGGCGATTCTGGCGATTACAACGCCACCAAAGCACACCGGCAGTAGTTAATTAAATAATATTCATCAAATTTATTTTGCCCAATTAATTGTTTGCAAAATCAAAATTATTAATTCGTGATTTACGAACTGTGGACGTGTCTATTTGATTGAACAGTAAATTATAGTCCTAGCATGCCGGAGAAATGAGAAACCCAATTTAAACCATTATTTCCGACGAGTTTGCAATGAATGTATAAACTTTTAACAAAAAATTACCAAGTTAATTGCTTACAAAATCAATATTATTAATTTTGGAAATTTTTTCAATTGGGGAAGCGGCTATATGATTTAATGGTAAATTATTGTTATGAAGAACCAAAAACTAATGGTAAATAGCAGGCTGGAGAAACGAGAAACCCAGATTTCGGTGAAGTTGACGTGAATAGTTGCAAACCTAAACCAAAAACTTTAGATACTTTTGCTACCAAAAACAATGTAGTTATTGAACATATTTTGCTACCAACGTAGTACATAATAACCTAAAAAGATTGTATTCAATTTTTCATATTTTGCTATCAAAGTCTACTGTAATATTATTGAGGGGGCAACCCAAAAAGTTGTATTCCATAAAACATATTTTGCTACCAAAGTCTATTGTAATACTATTGATGGCGAATGACATTAAAGTTTCATAACCCTCCAAAATTAAACAACGAAACATACTAATTTGGCTACTAAATGATGATTCTTGTACTTATATATGTTTCAAACCCATGGCGTTGGTTCAAAATGAACATCTGAAGTTGAACCATGCAAAAGTCGCATGTCACCAATTTTCCTAAACTGATCATACAAGTATGAACTCAATTAGATGTCTTGTACAAAAGTTTCATTGTAGCAAAATGTCATTGATGCTAGCAAAATATCCTTAGATCAACCATTACACCAGCAAAAGCATCCATTCCATTCTCTTATGTGCCAGGTTATTGCATGGGCGACTCTTCATACGCTTCATACAAAATGGCGGGAAAACTATACTGTTTTCAAGTTTCATTAAATATTTTTCCGCCTTTTTTTGCTACTAAATGATTTTGTCATGTGTTGGCATATGTGCTATTTTTAATACTCAAACCAAAAAAAAAAAAAAAAAAAACACGCCACCATTGGTGATTGATATAGATAGGCTGGTTCCAAGATTGTTACTGCACTCTACTTTTTATTATTGTTGGCTTTATATTTTGTTATTCGTTTTTTAATATTGGGTTGCTTTCTTATGTCACATGTGACACCTTTAATATATTATGTTGCTTTCTTATCCTGATTTGTGACATATTTTGTGACAAATCTGTCAATATTTCCACAATTACATTATGAAGTATTCCATCCCATTATAAATGTTTACATATATAAATTTTTCAAACCTACAAAAATCAATATATATAAATTTGATTGCCAAAAAATCAACAAAATATATTTATATATAAATTTAATTACCAAATTAAATAAACATATTTTATATAAGACATGAACATATTTAATATTATATCAATTCTATATTTTAATATATATTAAAGCCAAATTAAACTATAATAAATTCTTATATTACTGACGACGTTAAAATTTATATTGCGTGATCAAAAGTTTAATAGTTTTCTAACAATATGAAATGATAACGTTTTCTAAGGTCTTATTAATTTTTTTATATATTAGATTATAAGTGTTATACTGAATGATGCAAACAATTGTTAAATGAGTTACATGAATGACATTATTGACAAGAAGGTCGATGATTATCTAACAACCTGAGATCATAATATTTGCTAAAGTCAAATTTATAGTTTTTATGAATGGCGTGAATAAACCTGTATAAATATAGATTCGATATCATAAATAATTAGCGTTGTATAGTTGGCGAATCAAACTATAACAATAATGTAAAAAGACAAATATTTAGTGTTATAAAATGTGAAATATTAAGTAGTATAATAGGGGGTATAATGGCATATAATTGGTCTTATGCAATCAAGAACAATGATAAAAAGGTAAATAATATAATGCAAATGGGTAAAGGGTATAAACTTAGACAGTAATTTGTAAAATATGTATGTGAAATGTTTAATAACACTAGTTCTTGTATAGGGGTATAGGGTATGGGGTATAGGGCATAAGGTATAGGGTATATGGCATATGGTATAGAGTATAGGGTATGTGGCATAGGGTATAGGGTATAGGGTATAGGGTATAGGGTATATGGTTTAGGATTTATGATTTAGGGTATAGGGTAAAGGGTATAGGGTATAGGGTATAGGCTATAGGGTAATGGGTATAGGGTATAGGGTTTAGGGTTTAGGTTAATGTGCTACTATAACCATTTGACATGATACTAATTGGTATGATTGTGGTTTGGGAGAGGTTTAAGTTAATTTGCTACTATAACCAGTTGACATGATACTAATCGGTATGATTGTGGATTTGGAGAGGTTTAGGTTAATTTGCTATTATAACCAGTTGACATGATACTAATTGGTATCAAGGTGGATTGGGAGAGGTTTAAGTTAATTTGCTACTATAACCAGTTAACTTGATACTAATTGGTATGATTGTGGATTGGGAGAGGTTTAAGTTTATTTGCTACTATAACCAGTTGACATGATACAAATTGGTATGATTGTGTATTGGCAGATGTTTAGGTGAAATTGCTACTATATCTACTTAACAGGATACTAATTTCAATTACACTATGAAGTATTTCATCCCATTATATATATATATATATATATATATATATATATATAAGTTTGATTGCCGAGTCAAATAAACATATTTTATACAATGCATGAACATATGTAATGTTATATCAATATAATATATTAATTTATATTTAAGCGAAAACTAGAATTAATTCTTATAATATTGATGATGTTAAAATTTATATATCGTGTTCAAAAGTTTAATGTTTTTCTAATAATATGAAATGATAATGCCTTCTAAGGTCTTATTAATTTGTTTTATATATTAGATTACAAGTGTTATACTGAATGATGCAAACAGTTTCATTGGTTAAATGAGTCACATAAATGACATTATTGATAAGAAGGTCGATGATTATCTAACAAGATGAAATTATAATATTTGCTAAAGTCAAATTTATAGCTTTTATAAATAGTATGAATCAACCAGTATAAATGTAGATAGATATCATAAATAACTAGCATTATATAGTTGGCAAATCAAACTATATAACAATAATGTAAAAGACAAATATTTATTGTTATAACATGTGAAATGTTAAGTAGTATAATAGGGGGGTATAATAGCATACAATTGGTCTTATGCAATCAAGAAGTATAATATGGGGTATAGGGTAAAGGGTTTAGAGTATAGGGTATAGGGTAAAGAGTTTAGCATTTAGGGTTTAAGGTATAGGGTATAGGGTATAGGGTATAGGGTATAGGGTATATGATATATGGTATAGGGTATAGGGTATAGGGTATAGGGTATAGGGTTTAGGGGTTAGGCTTTAGGGTTTAGGATTTAGTTTAATGTGCTACTATAACCATTTGACATGATACTAATTGGTATGACAGTGGATTGAGAGAGGTTTAGGTTAATTTGCTACTATAAAACCATTTGACATAATATTAATTGGTATGATTGTGGATTGGGAGAGGTTTAGCTTAATTTGCTACTATAACCAGTTGAGATGATTTTAATTGGTATGATTGTTGATTGGGAGAGGTTTAGGTAAATTTGCTATTATAACCAGTTGACATGATACTAATTGGTAGGATTTTGGATTGGGAGAGGTTTAGGTTAATTGACGACTGTAACCAGTTGAAATGATACTAATTGGTGTGATTGTGGATTCGGGGATGTTTAGGATAATTTGCTACTGTAACCAATTGACATGATTTTAATTGGTATGATTGTTAATGGGAGATGTTTAGGTGAAGTTGCTACTATTTCTACTTCACATGATACTAATTGCAATGATTATGGATTGGGAGGGGTGTAGGTGATTGTGCTATTATACATACAACACGTATTGAGTATAGGATGTCTTTCCTACAAAATAATGAAGTGGAGTACATGATAAGTGGAGAAATCCAATGACGTGGAGTACATGACAACTAGAATATGACAAAAACTAAATATGATGGCGTTATCGGGTCCCTCATAAGCTTGTAATGGCGTTTTGAAACGAATATAAGCGTCGGAACACCGAATTCATGAGTGATATCAAAGTTTAGGGATCCAGATGACCTTCTCAGGGCACCGAGGGTCCTCTAGACTCATTATAAAACTAAACACTATTACTAGACCCAATATGAAATTGATAAATAATGTCTTCCTTTAATTTGGTCTCAAAGAATATCTACAATGAATGAAAGCTATCTTACACTTTGGGTTTTATAAACCTATAGTAGTAATAGAATTAAAAACAAACTTAGATATAACACTTACACCTTAGGCCAGTGTTGGGACCAAGAAAAATTATTATTTTAGTGAGGTTATTAATTTATAGAGTATTAATGTATAGAGGTTCTACTGTAATTGGTTTTTATAAAACAATAATACTAAGAGAATTAAAAAGAAACTTAGATATATTACCAAATCGTCTTTATAAAACTAACATACTAATATTTTACTTGTCTCTTTCTCTCTCTCTAACTATGTTTTTAGGAAGTGTATATAGGGTATAGGGTATATGGTATAGGTTTTGGGGTTTCCACATAAACTTTATTTTGCTACTTAAGGTTAAATTATATGATTTCTTATCCTGCCATGTAAACTAAATCATACGTTAATCATTTTGTACAATTTCACTATAATACATGATTTTATGCGTATGATTGTTGATTGGTAGAGGTGTATGTGTAAGCTACCATGTTTCTTAGCACAATGGGTCATATATAGAGCTTGCGACATAGTATAAGAAGTGTACCTAGTTACATAGCAAAATTGACGTCCAACAAAATAGTATAAGATGTGTACCAAGTGACATAGTATATAATAACGAATGCAACTTCACCCCAACAAAACATTGTTTTAGAAAAGCTACCAAAATACGATAGATGACTTTGCTACATTACATAACATTAGACAATATCTAAAATATCCTTTTTGCTACATTACATAACATTAGACATTGCCTAAAATGAAGGTAGTATGAAACTAGGAAACTTCCCTAGCGCAAATGCAAACTGGGCAATAAGGATATGTGTCTTCTAACTCAGCATTCTCATAGTCGAATTCATCGAATAAATCTTCAGGGTAATGTATATGTCTCATGGGACAGGGCAAAGATAGAAACCCCAAACCGGCAAGCTTAATGTACGCCATAGTTTGATAGGGACAACGACGAGACATAATTCTCCTTCCAGCAGCTACGCCTCTCCCTTTGAACTGCCTGTACAATTTGTCCATCATCTCTATCCCTGCATCCCAATTCCCATTTTTATAACCAGCCATAAATAAGATAAAGCTCATTACATACATACGCTCCATAAGCCCGTAATCTGCTTGCCTCTGATATGTATCATTGTCCTTCCTCGAATCTCCCCTCAGCGATGTACACGTGCTACACAGGACGAAACTAAAATAAGAGAGAGACAAAATTAATCTTGTATTACACTTTAATTGATGAGAGTATACCGTCCCAAGTTCAATCCAAGCAACCATGTTTTTAAATCACACTCATGTATATAGGAACGTACGGGCACTGCTGTTTTGGGGTTTTCTTGCTACCAAACATTATAGAAAGTCATGCCAAAATAAAATTATAGAAAGTCATGCCAAAGCAGCCGGATATGTATCATGGATTTTTTGCTACCAAACATTATTAGAAAATGATGCCAAAATAAAATTACCCGTACGCTGTAGCAATGGAGGGACGTCGCCGACAATGGTCGCCGGAGTTAAATTTGTGCCTAAAATAAAAACAACCCACATTGAAGATAATTAATCAACTGCTAATCAAATTTAACAATGGTCGATGGAAATAATGGACTCTCTTGCCCGAAAATTAACCTAACAATTTAAAAACTTGTCGATCGGAAAATTAATCCACCAATTAAAAAATTGGTGGTCGAAAAATTGACGCCGGCAAATTTGTAATGGGTCGACGAAAATAATGGAAATCTTGAAGGAAGATTACAACGAAGGCAACTCCCTAATGGAATCGAAATTAATTAAAAAAAAATTTTAGTTTGTCGCCGGAAAGTATGAACGCCGGCAGAATAATATGAAGTTTTTTTTTTGTTTTTTTTTTGTTTAAGTTTGTCGCCGGAAAGTATGAACGCGGGCGGATAATATGAAGAAGTAATATTTAGGATTTTCAATTAGGTTAATCATCATTTCCCTTCTTTGTTTGATAATATCAATGTTAGATTTTTGCTTTTCCAATAACAAGCATTAATGGTAGTAGACTCCTCATATTCTTTCCTCCTAATTATGTTTTTGGTGGCAAAACTCCCTCCACTAGCCAAAAAAACTGGCGTCTACTTTCCCTCCCATAAAATAAAAAGATTCCTTATTTTGGCCACATGGACACTCAGGATGCAAAGTGTATAAAAAAATTATACACTGAGTATATGTGTAGTAGCGTCCGTGTTTGAAGGTAAAGAGAGCTTGCATTGGCTTTTGTGCCAAAAAGTTACGTTAGTGATTTTATGAAACAAAGGGAGTAATTGTACTGATTTATGGGCAAATTGTACCACTACACTATATATCTTCTCCAACAGCTCATTAGCCCATAGGGCTTTGTTTGTAAAGCCCAAGCCGTTTAAGCTCAAGGAGATTTTGAGATTTCACTTTCACTTCAACCCCAAACACAGAGACACACTTCCTCTTTCGCTCTCTCTTTCTTCATTCCCCTCGCAGATTGCAAATCACCACCATAGGAGCTTGAAAAACGTTTCTCTTTCTCAGTTTCTCTCTGCAACTCCAAGTGGAGCACCTTTGGAGGTAATTAATTTTTTATTTTATTTTCTTTAGCAAGGTAATTAACAATATTTTTTTCCTCCATTGAATCCCCTTGAAGAACTGTCCGTCCGCCATTGGTACTTGCTAGTGGCCTCAATGGTAGTGATATGTTTTATCCACTAAATTAAAAAAAAGAAAGAAAAAAAAGGAAAAAGAAGTTGTGGGCAAAGCTCAAAGCTTTAGTTTGCCTATAGCTACAGTTATACATTTGATGTTTTCTGTTTGCACAGCTTCGAATTTAGAATTTTGACCCGAAATTGAACAGTTAGAATAATAATAGTTGACAATTTGGAGTAATTTCTTGCCAGTTTCTAGTGTCCTCAATGGTAGTGGTATGTTTTATCCACTTAAATAAAAAAAAAAGAAAATGAAATAAGAAGTTGTGGGCAAAGCTCAAAGCTGTAGTTTGGCTATAGGTACAGTTATACATTTGATGTTTTCTCTTTCTCTGTTTTTCCTATTGTTGTATACTAGATAGTTTCTAATGTTTGGATTTTATTGGTGGAGAGAGATAATGCTGTTAAGTTTTGATGTCCGAGTCAAAATTCAGCTAAGATTGTGTAAATAGAGACTTTAACAGACCTTGTCAGCAATAGGATTAGACCGGATGTTTGTTATTTAGGGCATGCTTGGATTAGGGGTAATTATTAACGGGGTAATGGAGCAAATTAAAGGCTAAAATAGGAAGGTGGAGGAGGTGGTGGTTGGTGGTGTAACTTGGTGGAGAGAAAATGAAGGGAGAAAGGGGGATATCGTTACCCTAGGGGGAGGTAGAGTAACTGTTACCCCCAGTTGGGTTAATAATTACCCCCTCTCCACAAAATTTAACATCGACCACCTCCCACACCTTCCGTTTTAGCCTGTGATAATCTATTACCCCAAATCGAAGCATGCCCTTATTGTTTTTCCTTTTGGTATACCAATTACCAAAATGAATGGAGATAGTAACGTTGACGATTACTTGGGAGTTGGGACATCCAAGAGGAGAGAGGATTTTCAAGGGGTGTATATATTCATGACTATTGAATTTGTCTTGCACATTTTTTTCTGGAATTGATGTTAGAGCTCATCACTAGTCTTGCTGTGTTTTGTGCTTGTGCAGATAACTATCTGTTTTGTTCAAAGAATGAATATTAGAGGATGCACTGGTATCACAAATCCCGGTTTCTTACTAGTACACATGAACTTGCCCACTCTAAGATTCTGTAAGCTACATATAATGCCTGCTTCAGCACTTCCACTTCCATGTACTCTCCACAAAAGAGTAGGCTTAAGACTTAGACTTCAGTATTCTGTGATGGAAAAACGTTCTTCGTCTAGTACTTCAGCAGGATCTGCAACTAAGCCATACTCCAGTGAGAAAATCAAGAGAGAAAGAGGCACATCATCCTTGTATAGTCGCCCTAGTTTATTAGAGATGAAGAAGCAGAAAATGGAGAATCGTGCCCGTGTTTATGAGTTTCTGAGAGAAATTGGTGTTGTCCCTGATGAGCTTGACGGGTTGGAACTACCAGTCACAGTTGATGTCATGAAGGAACGTGTAGACTTCCTCCACAAATTGGGGCTCACAATTGAAGATATTAATAATTATCCTCTCGTACTCGGCTGCAGTGTGAAGAAGAACATGGTCCCAGTTCTTGACTACCTTGGAAAATTAGGTGTTAGGAAATCTGGCCTCACTGACTTCTTGAGACAGTATCCACAAGTTCTCCATGCTAGCGTTGTTGTGGATCTTCAACCTGTGGTTAAGTATCTCCAAGGAATGGATATCAAACCAGCCGATATTCCTCGTGTTCTGGAGAAATACCCGGAGGTCATGGGATTCAAGCTGGAAGGAACCATGAGCACATCTGTGGCATATTTGGTTGGAATTGGTGTTGCAAGACGAGAAATTGGTGGCCTTTTGACTAGATACCCTGAGATTCTAGGTATGAGAGTGGGCCGTGTCATCAAACCTTTCACGGAGTACCTTATGAGTCTTGGCATTCCGAGATTAGCTGTTGCTAGATTGATAGAGAAAAGGCCTCACATTCTCGGATTTGGATTGGAAGAAAAGGTAAAACCAAATGTCAGATCCCTCATAGAATTTAATGTCAGGGAGAAGTCACTTGCATCAGTGATTGCTCAGTATCCTGAGATTATTGGGATCGATCTAAAGTCCAAGCTTTTGAACCAGCAAAACTTATTCACTTCTGTGGTTGATCTGGGTCCTGATGAATTTGGGCGAATGATAGAGAGGATGCCTCAGGCAATTAGCCTTAACAAAACAGCAATAGTGAAGCATGTTGATTTTCTCAAGGACTGCGGATTTGCTTTACAACTGATAAAAGAGATGGTTGTTGGGTACCCTCAGTTGCTTGCATTGAATCTAGATATCATGAAACTGAACTTTGATTACTTCCAATCAGAAATGGGTAGGCCTTTGGATGATTTGGTTGATTTTCCAGCCTTTTTCACCTATGGTTTGGAGTCCACAATAAAGCCAAGGCATCGGATGGTTGCAAAGAAAGGATTAAAATGTTCCCTTTCATGGCTTTTAAATTGCTCAGATGAAAAGTTTGAGCAAAGGATGAGTTATGAGTCTATTGACTTGGAGGAGATGGAGCCTGAGCCGACATTTGACATGAATTCTCTTATGGGTTCCAGAACAGACGAGTCGGATTCGGAGTTCGACGACGATGATGATGATGATGATGATGATGATGATTTGTAATATGTTTATCCAGCTCTGGATTTTACAGGGGTGGTGATAGTTGTTCACATAATGACTTGAGCATGTCCATACGGACAGTGTTCTGATATCTGGAAAGTAAACTTTCTAGCTCTTGTTGCTGCGAGCACACTCTCTAGTGGTTATGTGATATGTTATTTCAGGGAGAGTTCTAATTCTTGTAGAAGTTGATGTACATGGATGTGGAACTTGTTTGTTTAATGTGACATGCCTTCTGGCAGACCATTCAGTATACATGACAGCAGGTCCCAATTTTCGGTAGCATCAAAGATTGCAAGTTTACCCAATTTATGTTGAACAGTGTCCTGCAGGTCCCATGTCCTGCACAGTGCGCACAGTGCACACTATGTTGAACATAATGGAAAAAAGGGATACGCTCCCAATGATCACTTGTGTAATTACTAGCAGAAAAAGGGAGCATAACCATTTTTATGAATTTTTCTATTTTCTTATTCCTAAAATTAATTGAAATATGTAGGTAACTAATAGGTGGGTGTTTGTTTTTCCGTGAATGCTAATGGTGATAACACCGAAGTTGTTGTTGCACTGACATTTTGTTGATTTCGTGGCATAAATCCCTCAAATATCGAAACCCTAAATTACCACAGATGGAGCCCGTTTTTGCATGTTCATCTGGGTATGCTCTCAAAAGGTTAGTAGATCTTCTCTTATTACTATTTGTAGAGTGTGGTTGGTACTTTCCACTATCTCAGATCTTTTGCTGTCATTCGTTGTTCAATTGCAAAATTAATAGGTTTTTCTGGTTTTCTTTTGCTCTCATTTTGATTAATTTGGGGTTTGTTGTTGTTGAATTCTTAAGTTGAAGTTCCAATTCATATCCCCCCCCCCCCTCTTAATGAAGAGGATAAATTTTGTTATCTGTTTTTCATTCTTTTTGCTTGGGTTTGTTTTCTTCAAATTTAGAAGTTTTTCCCGTCATATTTCTATGTACAATGCAGATATGGTCTGGATGGGTTGTGTAACTGCATTCTTTAGTTTCTGTTCTTCCTGCATTCTAGCTGAATAATATGGTCAGAGTTATTTTAAAGAAAACTCAAGGGGAAGAGTGTAAGAATTGAAGCTTGGTGAAACAGACCTACTGTCTTTAAGTACTAAGTAGTTGGCAAATTTAAGTCACTTTAAGGTCACTAAGATGGCTGCTGAATCAACTAGAACATAGTTGTTTCCCAACCGAGGGTTGCAACTTGCAACCTCATCTCCCCAGGATTAGTAAGGTCAAAATATAAATGCTCGTGAAATGACTATTAAATTTTGAGTTATAAGGAACTTGAATGTAGTCGTTCCTTAATCTCCAGTGTGGTAGACTGCGGGAAGATTGCAATTCAAAATCACCGAAATTAGATGCTTCCATGTTTGCCTTTTTGTTGTTGAGTGGATCCAAGATCATATCAATTGAGTATATAGGGTGCTATTTGTGGAGAGAGGGTGTGTGACATGCCTGTTAAAAGAACTAAGCCCGGTTCTCTGAGAGTCCTCTGGTATATAATTTTGTATTAAATCTGTTTTTTTTTTTTTTTTTCTCGGCCTCTTGCACATTTAAAGCATTTTAGGCATTATATCTATATGGATAGTACCTATACCCAACTTGTTCTGGCATTCATCAAACTTATCCCAGTATAGGAGTTAGTAAGTAAAAATATTGAGATGCAAACAAGTGCTGTTTGGGGGAACTTGACATATTCCGCTATCTGATTTTTATCTGTAACAGGGTTCGAGATTCTTCCGTGAATGTACCAGACTGGACCAAGGTCTCTCTGGTGAATTGAACAGAGCCTAGGTCACAAACTCACAATGATATTCAGCCAGGAGACTGTTTATCTGCATGATGATGGCTTTGAGGGGTCAGATGAGCTCCTCATTTCTCAGAAGGTATTTTCTGGAAATGTTGCTGGTTTTTGTAATAAGAGGTGTGCTGCTCCTGGAGCTACCAACTCTACTAGCGAGAATAATGAAAGCTCAGCTGTAACAAATCAAGCTCCCTCAAAAGATACGTGTCATAAGAATGCTGATATGACGGAGACCCAGAGTGATTCTGGAGCACAGAATTCCATGGAAAGGTCTATTCTGGGTACAAGAATTGACAATGATGTGCATGCCAAGTGAATGAAGTTGTCAGTGAACGAGCTGTCTAATTTCAAACCTTATCTGGATAAGGCTGTGGCTTCTTCTGCTCCAGTGAAGAAAGTTGTTTCTGGAATGTACCATCCAGCCCTGCGGTCTTCCTGTCAAGTTCTTATGTGTCATGTGGTAGAGTCGTCTAGCGAAGGCGTGAGATCTAGTTGTTACCTGTTAAAGCAACATCCTAAATCAGACAGAAAAGATTTGGGAGACGGAAGCGCTCTGAATGGTAGTTTGACAGGTTCAGATGGAAGTGAAGTAAAGCAACTTGGGTTTAGTAAATCTATAGCCTCACCTAGTTCACATGAAAGTTCTGCTGCCAAAATTTTGGTTTCTACTCTTTCTAGTACATCAGCTGCACTGGTTAGTGAGTCTGGGTCCCTTAAATGTGTAGGAGAAGGACCAAGAGAGACTTGTCCCCTGAACCTGAAGATGACGATGTTCTGTTGACGAGTGATAGCATGAAGGATTCCCGTAGTAAATGTGGCAGCAAAACTGAGGTAAATTGTTGATCGGAATCTATGGAAAATAGGAAAAAGGTCTGTAGGAAAGCATAATGAGAAAATTGTATGTGATTGTTCTCTAGTCTCTGATAGTGCAGTTGTAGATGGTGCTGTACGGTCCAAAGAAGAGTTGGAAGCTCTCAAGAGCAAGTCGATCTATGTTTCTGAAGGAAATAGCCTATGTCTTGTAAATACCATCAGTAAAATTGAAAGTAGTTCTTTACGTACCTGTACAGATGAGAACATGTCAGCATGTGTGTCTGATACCACCTGTCTGCAGTATTCTAGTAGTTTGTATAATGCTCCTGTAGGCAAAGAAGGGTAAACTTGATTAATGGGCAGTCTAAAACCTTTTGACCTCATCAAGATAGCTGTATCAGTTCTCCATTAGAAAGAGTAAATATTGATGTTGGAGTTAACTTAAAGAAGAAAGTTTGCGACAAATGTGAACCTGACAAAGTCTGGCTGCGTTTACAGAATAATTATATAGAATCTCATTCCAGCAGGAAAGGCATAAAAGCTAAAAGGCATGCAAGAAGCAAGAAGAGGTAAACGGCTTTGCCAGCTCAAGGATGATGACTTGTTGATCTCAGCAATTGTAAAAAAAAGAAGCATCAGAACCAGCGAAAAACATTGTGTGCAGATTCTGGTAAGCTTAAGTTAAAACCTCCAAAGAAACGAGAAACTCAGAAAGGGTTGGTGCAGGCTGCTTCTGCGGAGCCTCGGTAAAGGTGGCAAACATTTCACAGAGATATGGTCGGTATTCAGTATTGGGAGAAAGGCCAGTATTGTCCTGGTTAACCAGTGCTGGGGCTATATTTATAATTGAAGTGATCCAATACCGTGACCCCAAAGGTGATCCTGTGGTCAAAGATGGTTTCATTACGAGGGATGGGATACTATGCAAATGTTGCAGTGAGGTTTTTCCAGTCTCTGGGTTCAAGATCCATGCAGGATATAAGCAGAATCGTCCATGTTTGAATCTTTCCATGGAGTCTGGCAAGCCATTTACGGCTTTATGCTATGCCAGCGTCAAGCTTGGTCAGCTGGATACAAGGCAAGGAGAACTTGCATGACAAAAATGATGATTTTTGTGGACTTTGTGGGGATGGAGGGGAATTGCTGTGTTGTGACAACTGCCCTGCTAGTTTTCATCAGTCATGCCTGTCAGCAGAGGTCAGTTTGCAGTTTCTATTGCAATTTTTTGTTCATATGCGTTCTATTGCAATCTTGTTTTCTTATCCTCAATATGTCCGCAATTATTACAATTTTATTCTTCACACGTACTCATTTTTATAGGAGAGCTAGCTTGTGATTAGACAGACGTTTTCTTTATCTGGCTATACAGGCTCTTCTATTAATAGGATCTATGTTAGGCTAGAGACGGCCTAACAATTCTTCTTTATTTTTTGTAAATGCCTATAAGATGATTGGTATGATCTTTAGGCTACTGAAATTCGTCTCAGATACTAGTTTTTTGAATAATTTAAAATTTTAGGCTACTGAAAATTCGTCTCAGATACTAGTCTATTTCGATTTCCCTCCCATTTCCCTATGTTTTGCCCCTCCCTACATATTCTTCGCTTCCACTGTCTTCAATCAAGTGAAATGAGAGCTTTCTGATCTTGTCTAGACTCTAGTTGTCCCTCATTCTATTATGTTGCTAGCTAAAAGCTTTTTTCATTATTGATCATTGCTGCAAAACATCAAAGCCACTGCAACCATCGACCGTCTTTCATCCAAGCACCACCTCCCCCAGAATCTAGGGTGGATCCTAACCAGGTCTAAGGAGGTAAATATGTACGCAAGTACGCAACCTTAACCGATGAGCAAACAAGATAACTGTTCGCAATTAAAGAAAAAGAGTGATAGAAGAAGATCTGTTAATAGAGAAAAGTAACAGTGATGAAAGAATAAGCTTTAGAATTAGTGGGCTGAAAGTGAAAAGAGGACTGTGGGGTTTTCCCAAAGAACTTTCTCAGGTGTTTCTTTGCCGGATGTACAGAGATCAGATTGGAGACCTTCATTGTTTTAATAGTTTATAGTTTATACTCTTCTGATTGTTGATCAATACAACTTTATTTATTTAATAAACTACATGGGCTGCCCTGTTGTCAGAATTATTGTCGGCTTTTGGGTTTGTAGTACTGTAGGCTAAGGTACGTTGATGTTTGTGAGGCTTTCTGGTTTATGGTGTATTTGGCTTGAGTGAAATGCTATATGTTATCTGATTGAGTTGTGCCCTACTTGGATAGTACTAGGTAACATATCCTGATTTCTCACCGTTCTTCTGTAGATTGGATATTTTAAACAGATATCCTATCCCCCCCCCCAAATGTACAAGGAGGGTAGGGCCTTTTGTGCCATATGAAGCACCCTCAGTGAAATTACTTGCATTTCACTTTTTGAGCCAGGAATTCCATTGTGACCAGACTAACAGTTCAAAACAGTGTCACCAACACCCTTATGACTACTGCAGCTGGTTTAGAAACAAAAGTTCCCAAGGCCTTTCAGGTCTTATTTGAGCATGCTTCCCAATGTTTAATTGTCTACTGTCAACTATCGAGTATTAAGTTTTGAAGCACCCTGTTCTTACCTGTAAAATTGAAGGGAAATTATTATTACTATTCTAGAAGTCATGGGTGGGTGCTCACTGCTCAGGCTTTGACCAACTAAACGCAGAGGTCATGAAGTGAACGATCAGGAAAAAACCTCCAGTGACCCTAAGAAGGCTTGAACTCATGACCTCTAATAATAGGTCAGACTTCAGAGTTCTTATCAGCTGAAGCTCCCACTCAGGGTAATATTAAATGGAAAAGTATCAACAGAAAATATAATGTCCTTCAATCAAAAGCAGTTGATGTAGTGTGAATTACTAAGTAACATATATTTCATCTATATCGTGGCTTACTGTGATTGTATGCTGCTGCATTTAAATACTATATATTAATTTTCCATTTTGTAAGTGTGCGCTGAATGTTCTGGGCTCTGGTTACAGTTACTTGATGTAGTGTATCACTTTTGTCAATGTCAACAACATCAACAACATTACCCCAGTGCCTCCAAAGAGGCTCCCGCCTAGGCATGATTGCAGATTGGAAGAAGCCACTGGTTTAGCTCAGGTTTATTATCGGTACAACAAAAGAACAGTGGAAAATGTCAGTGCTTCAAGAGGAGATTTTGCAGCATGATGACTTCATAATCACTAGATATAGAGGAACACTAAAGTAAGCTTCCATACAAAATGTTAGTGCTAATAGTTTTTTGTTAGTGCTAATAGTTATCTAGTTTTATCTTTGTGTGCCTTGCTTTTGAGGTTGTACTTAAAAACAGTTTGTGCTACAGGTTAGCAATCTTTAAAGGTGCCTATGCACTTTTTAATTCTGAATTTTATGTCAAAGCCCACGAGCGACGACGTATATCTAAGGCCAGGTGACTTGTTTCAAATGTGGTTGTTACTCCTGAAATAGTACTGTCTTCTTTACATCAAGTGTCTTATTTTTGTTATATGATAACAGTGAATTTTGTTGTTTCATATGACAGATCGGCTTTCACTCCTCTCGGCAAAAGGGCAGTCTAACCCTCAGAGGCTCAGACTTATATAGGGTGCATGAAAAAATGACCAGTCTCAGCTGAAGCTGCAGCCTAATGATAGTAAGTTCATTCATAGTTTTTCAATGCGAGTATGGTACTGAGGTAATTTCTAAAATCATGAGATGGCTTGGTATTACAAGAAGACTCTGGTCCCTTAAGAGAGTTCAAATGGCTAAGGATGCACGTGCTGCAAGTGGAAATCAATTTGGTGTACTGCGTTCCTTGGAGTTCTGAATTCCATCTGGTGTGAGCGTAACAGAACCGTTTTTGGCACTGAGAGAAGACCTGCTGACTGCCTGGTACCCAAATACAGTTTGCTGTTCGTGCTAGAGCCTATGCTGTGTACCCTGAACACTTAGTACAGTCAGTCCTTAAATGAACACTCTGCTGCTCTATGGCAGGTCTTGTGATGTATTTTGTCGCTGTGTATCTTTCCTCTGTGATTTCCCTTCACTGTGTTGCACTTTGTTGTTCCTAGGATTCCACATTGGTATGCCTAACATATGTACATTTTCTCCAAGGTTACCGCATTGGTATCAGTTGGAAGATGAAAAACAAGCTAACCATTTTCCAAAAATATAAAATAAAGTTCATTCATTTCCGATGTGGGACTTGCAAATTCTAACATCAAAATTTGGACAAACCTGTATCAGGCTATCGGCATATCAGGACTCAGGACACCACAACAGTTCTTTAACTACTAAATTTAAAGTGTTCTCCTTCCTAAACTCATTGCATCTCAACAGATCCACCTTGCTGTGATCCCTTCCTATTCAAATTGTTAACTAGACTTACCAAAAGGTGGACGTGCTAGTTTGCATCATGGGAAGCATTTTTTAAGACTGACTTAGGGCCCGTTTGGCTTAACTTCCACAAATTCAACTTCTCCTCTCAAATTTGTTCTTGTTTACCCCATTTTCATCCACTCCCACCTCCACCTCCAACTTCTAGAGCTTGAAATAAAGTTAGAAGTAGAAGGAAAAGGAGAAGTTACAATTTGTAACTTCTCCTTCTAGTCCAATTGTATCTTTATTTCAACTTTTTAGAAGTTGAAAATGAAGGTGGGAGTGCATAAAAAGGGGGTGAGCAATAACAAATTTTGGAGGAGAAGGAGAAGTTTGTAGAAGGTAGGCCAAACGGGCCCTTATTTTCTAAAATGAGGGAATATAATGCAATTCTATAGCTACAAAACTAAAAGCATCTTCAATACTACAAAGCTCTAAGTGGGTTTTTATTTGAGCCACATCATTATTGCAAAAATCCTCTTTATTTAACCCCTCCCTCCCAATGGTATAAACCTTCAAAAATCTCTAGGTGAAGGACCCAATTTAGAAATAGAGTATGACACAAACCTGGTTTGTCTAGACAAAGTGATTTGTAGAGAAAAGAGGTTTATAGGTTTATCACTATGGGTAGAGGTTTTTTGAGACGATTTTTCACCTTACAAACCTCTCCAAAAACCTTGCATTAGAGATATTCTAACAAGACGCGAACTAACCTCTCCATTGAATTATTGAAAAACTGGACAAGTGATCTAAGTAATTTTCATTTTTGATCTTCAGTGATTCAAGTATTTTGATTTTAAAAAATTAAATAAAAGAATTATCCGAAAATCAAAATGAACTGAAAAATAAAATCAAATAAAAATGGTTGTATAGAAAGAAAAAGAGAAACAAAATAAATTTACATTTGAATAGATTGGGCAATTAAAAGTTTAGGGGAAATAGTGTGATGTGCATTTGGAAAGTTAGATCTTTGGGTGTGACTTTGGGTATTATAATAGTTCAAATTCTGAATGACTAGATTGGTATTTTAAAGATGGGGACTGAACCATATTGGTATTATAAACTTTCAGACTATAATTTGACATTTAGTAAAGAGATGTTTGTCACATAAGTACCTTAATCCACTAACGAGGAATCACCCATGCAAATTTCAAATTTTCTTTTTGAACTCATTTTTTCTGCACTAGTCACAAAAATTACGACGAAAATGAAAAGTCTCCACTCCCTCTCCTCTCTATCGCGGTTTTGCAAAAGCCAAGAAATGACATGGTGATTCTCCACAACTCTTACTACCAAAATCGAAGCAATGAGTATGGATTCATTTACCGAGGCATACCTTGGAGTGAAGCGAGACTCAGATTGAATTTACCATTTATGCATTGGGATTTTGCAAAGTGATGATAATGATTACACTAGGTCTTTCATGAAAGATTTTGATGAGGAGTCGAAGCTTGTTTACCACCTTGAGACTGCTAAGTCTGACAATGTGTGGGTGGTAAGGGATGATTATCGATGATGCCAACATAAGGGAAGAAGTGGTTGTCGTTGTTGGTGCTCGGAGGGAGACAATTACAGGTAGTAGTAGTTGGTTGACAGATGGGCATGCCGGGAGTGACAGAGAAGTAGACGAGAGTGAGAATCTGATGCGATTCACAACAATGACGGATTGTGGTTTGATTGAATTTTCTTTGTTTTATATTTTAGTTTGTTTTAGGAAAATTAGGAGAGAAAAAAATGAAAACAAAAAAGAACAAATTGATTGTTTTAAAATATACCCACACCGGTCTTATTTGTGATTCGAACTTTGATTTTAAAATGTCAAATTGTCGCTTGAGTAGTTAAAATTATGCCTCCGTAGTTCTGACTATTTTTTTTAAAATGACAAATTATTGTCGAAAAAGTTAACAATACTAATACCATTTAGACATTATTTTTAAATAACAAAGTGAATTAGTAGGGTGTGCCAATCTCATGTAGTAGTGCAACACATGAGCGACACTCAAGGATCCTAGTAGCAAGCTACTATGTTGAACCTAGGCCCGGCAATGGGTGGTGGGTGTATGGATACACGCTTCACCCGACCTAATAAATGGAAGAAAACCCGTTTAAAAGGGTGATTGGGTGGGTGACGGGTGGATTGAGTGGTGGGTCGGGTAGAATACGGGTGATGATTTTCCACCCTCGAACCCGACCCACGAATCCACCCATCACCCGTTTACTATATTTGATATATAAAAATTAAATATTTAAGCTAAAAATAATTAAAAAAAAAACTTACAGTTTCATTTTTGATTAGCTGATTTTAGAACTAAACAATGTCTCTGATTATCCACTTTCATATTATGTTCCTGCCTTGTATACAAGCAAGTAGCAACGTCATTCAAGGCAAGGGGGAAACAGAGCACACAGAACCAACTTAAAAATAATCAATACCAGATTTCTATTCTTAGATATACAAACAAACTTGCAGCCCATATACCAACCATTTTCATGCAACTAATTATGCTTAGTTTTTGGTTAATTAGTGCAAAATCTTGTCCAAATGGGTAAAGACTTTGGTCTCATTATTTTATCCTAAGGGGTAATTATTTTCACCCGCGGATGATGGGTGGAATGGATGCGGGTGAAGTGTTTCGCGGGTGACGGGTGGACGGATGGTGTTTAAAAATTAAATGGGTGGATGCGGGTGATGCTCCACCCGACCCATTGCCAGGCCTAGTTGAACCCTCCCCTTATATGATTAATTTAACAATAATGCTTTGCGTCACAACATGTGACAAAAAAATTGTCACAGGTGGCTGAGTTGGCATAATAAGTCAGCTGTTTTGCTGGCCATATCTACCCAAAAATAAAGCTAAAAAAAAAACAAAAAGAAGGAAGATGGGAACGATGGTTTTTGAAGAAGCAAAATCAGATCTAATGGATACCCAAAAAGAAACCAAGCTTTAGAGAGAGAAAGCTTGAAGATGAACGGTCTCCACCGAAAGAGAAGGAAAAGCTCAAGATACTACGGTCTACAACACCAATCAGAGCAGCGGTGACGGGCTCGTTATTTGTCTGTCCCTTTCTCTCTCTCCTTCCAATCCTTCCAGGTACTATTTCTCTCTCTTCGTTAGTCCCCTTCGATTAAGGCAAGTAAAATCTTGAAATTAATTGGAACATGATGATGAGCTTTCATTTTCTGAAATTGTCTATATCTTTGCAAATTGTTTGGTGTACATGTTAGGGTGCAAATTGTTTGGTGTAAATGTTAGGGTTTCTACTTTCTAAGGTGCTATTTACACCTTTTTAGATCGAATTTTCTCACATTCTCATTTGTGGAGGTATTAGTATCTTCTAGTAGATTATGTTTTTGTTTTTTGGTTGATTATGGTGAAGTAAAATGTTTTTTTTATGAGTGGTAAGGCAGGTTACTATTTTCCTAAATATAAGAAGTTAGTGTTATCTTAATGAGTTCGGAACTTGTGTTATGTTATTGAAATTGAAGAACAAAGCACCTTATTGAATTTAAATTGAAGATCACTATTTATTTCTGGGAGCTAAAACAAGTGAATTTAAATTGAAGATCACTTAGTAGGAATTTTAGGAGCCAATATAAGTCCTGGGTTGAAGGACTAATCTGGGTACCTTTGCAATCTTAGAACCATCTTTACCCTCACTGAACCCCAGTTCATCACCTGCTCATTTTCCATGATTAAGATCTCTTTACCTTTAGTGCATAATAAACTGTAGAATAGTGATCAGTCCTCCCCAAATTCACTATTAATCTCCAATTGCTATATGCTACTAAGTCAAATATGTGAATATGATCAAGAGAGGATCAATTCAATACTTTTTCCTCTGGTGCTGCCCAAAAAGCAGAGTATTATCGTCACTGTCAAGGTTTCATTGTGAGTAGTAGCATTTTATCCTCCTTTGAACTACCTTGTAGTACAAATCATGTCTTACTAGTTACAAGGTGTTAACGGTCATCCATGCCTTTAATTTTTTTTTATATGAGTTCTAATGCACCCTTTTGTGGTTGCTACAGACTAGTAGAACAGACAAGAACTTGATATCCGACAAATTGAGAGGATCAAGCAAGAAGAGACTGACAAATGCTTTCAAGGAGACTCAACAACGGCTTGGCAGCTTAATGTAAATGACTCAACTTTGAAATGAGACTTCTCACCCTTTTCCTTTATGGTTTCATCTTTTTTTTATTGATTACACTCTCCTTAGTCCTTCCTAAGATGAATGTTTCACTTGCCATTTTTTGGTCTTATAAATTAATTGGTGTCTTCCATGTCATCTGAATATATGATGGTACTGAGATGGTAGAAGTGTGTCATACAGGTGTGTTAGCTTTTATTGTATGTGTTGTATTGTACTTAAAGGTTATACCCAACTGTTGACATTACCAATATCAAGGGTGCAAGTGTGTAACACCAACAACTAATAAGTAATAAAAAGCTTACTATAGTAAGATTTACTATTGACTTTTTATTAGATAAAAACATTTTCTTAGAATCTCTGCTCAAAAGTTCACACTTTTTCTTTTTTGGGTTAGGGGTTGGAAACTGTAATTTTTGTTCGGTTAAGATCATTGTGCTTGTTACACAGGAAGTTGATTTTAGGGAAATTGACATATTGGTGTGGTTTTGTTGAGATGTTATAAGTGTGTTTTATTTTATTTTTTTTTGTTTGTTTTTCTCTTTTTTCAGTTTGATAGCAGTTGATGGATAGTTTTTTTTCCTGTGGGTTCTTGATGTTTAATATTTCTGGTATGTTCTTCATTTTGCATTACTTCAGTTTGTAGGGGGAGGCTAAATTTTCTGATGAATAACAATGATTATAAAGCATTAATGATGGTGATGAATTGATAATTGGGTGGCCACATGAGATTGTAGTACAAACGGATGAGCCAGGGAACCATATGGACGTAGTAGAAATGGAAGAGGTTGGAGGTGGGGCGATTGTTCATATGGAGGAGGGTGGAGACGAGGTGCCAATGCCAGTGGTTGGGGATAGTTACAATAATTTAGATGAAATGTTTGAAATGTGTCAAAGATATGCAAAAAGTATAGGATTTGCTTTTGTGAAATATGGTACTGGGAAAAACAAGGTTGGTGACTTAAATTATAAAAGGTTTGCTTGTCATCGTGCCGGGGTAAGGAAACCAAAAGAAGGCGCTACTGGTGAAAGAACAAAACCAATGTCGAGGGTAAGTTGTCCAGTGCGTGTGAGCGCTTGTATAACACCTAATGGTAGATGGAGGATAGGTTATGTGAAGTTGGACCACAATCACGAAGTGAGTCCAAGCAAGTCTAGACTTTTGAAGCATTTTAGGATTGTTAACCCAAGTGCTAGGAGGAGGCTTGAGTTCAATGGTGATGCAGGTATTAAGATTAGTAAAAATATCAAATCAGTTGTTACCCAAAATGGTGGGCCCTCTAAGATGACATGTTTGACGAAAGATATGCGAAATCACTTAGACAAGCGTAGGAGGCTCATGTTGGAAGTAGGGGATGCGAATGCCCTTCACCAGTTATTATTGAGGATGCATCGGATGAGTCATAGCTTTTTTTTTAAGATAACTAGTGATGAAGAAGGTCGACTACAAAATGTTTTCTGGGTGGATCATAGGAGTCGTGAGGCATACAAGGAGTTTTCGGATGTGATGACATTTGACACCACCTATCTAGTTAACAAACACAATATGCCATTTGCGCCATTTGTTGGTGTGAACCACCATGGGCAATCAATATTGCTCGGTTGTGGTTTGCTTTGTAATGAAGAAGCTGATACGTTTAAATGTATTTGAATGTTGGTTAGAAGCAATGGATGGCGTCGCTCCTAAAGCTATTATTACGGACCAATGCAAGAGTATTGGAAAAGCCGTTGACGAGTCATTCTCTAATGCTAGACATAGATGGTGTCTTTGGCGTATTCTAAAGAAGTTTCCGGATAAGGCCACTGGTTTTCCTGGGTACCTAGATTTGTTGGATTCGTTTATGGATGCTGTGTATGACTGTCTTAGATTTTGAAAGTAAGTGGCAGACGATGTTGACGGACTATGAAAGGCGACCGACATTGATGGAGTGGTTTGAGACGTTGTATGATGGAAGAGAGAAGTGGGTCCCGGTTTATGTAAAGGGGGAATTTTGGGCTGGAATGTCAACAACACAAAAAGAAGTGAGAGCATGAATTCATATTTTGACGACTTTGTGCATAGAAAAATTTCGTTGAATACGTTTGCAGATCAATATGAGAGAGCTTTGGGGGCCAAGATTGAAAAAGAATTTTGTGAAGATGGTAAATGCATGCAAAGTGAAATGCCCTGCAGAACATTGTTAGCATTGGAGGCACAATTGCAAAAGGCGTACACACATAACATATTCAAGAAGGTGCAAGATGAATTTGCTAAATTGGTGTACTGTGAGGTTGAGTTGGTGAGTGGGAGTGGGCCATTGATAAATTACAATGTTAGTGAGAATGAGCACTTTTCAAATGGAGGAACAAGATTCCGAGAATATATGGTGACTTTTGACTTAACAACGCAAGAGGTGAAATGTATATGTAGAATGCATATTTGGAAAGGCTTGTTTTGTTGTCATGCTCTGAAGGTTCTATTGAAAAGGAGAGTGACAGTTGTGCGAGACGTTGACATATTGCTCGGTGGAGAAGAGACGTAAGAAGGCCTTATACTACCATTAAGCTTCCTGGAATAGGTGGGAGGTGGGCTCGAGAGATGGATAGACAATGTAAAATGGAGGATGCTTTTTATGGGCTTGTTGATCGTGTCATTGACTCTGATGAAAAGTGTTCCTATGTTGTGAATCAACTTAATAACTTGTGTTTGACAATGGATGATGACACGTGGAAACTAGATGAAGGTGTTGATGAAGATGTACCAACATCAGAACGTTATCTTGACCCAAAGGTGAAGAAGGATAAGGGTCGGCCACCAAAAAAAACACCCGTGTCTATTCGTGATAATTGTCGAAGGGCGAATAGACCGAGAAGATTGCAAAATATGGTAAATTTTATTTTCTTAAAGGTGTATGTTCCATAATTTTAAAGTATTTTACAGTTTTTGTTCGATTGGCCATGTGAGAGTGATGAACTTTTTTTCATTCATGACAAGGTATTGGAAGTACTCCTTCTACACTAATGTCCCACCAAGGCAGCAATTCCATAATGCAACAGGTAAAATTATTTTTAATCTTTGGTAACTAAAAAAGTAATTTTATTACCAAAAACATCCTACATAATGTTACAAAGTCATCTACGGATAATGAGTAAGCTATACATCCCACAATACATGTTTCTTAATTAAACTTAGTTAGTGTTGACCTACAGGTTTCAAATACACCTTCCTCACATTCTGGGAACTATATGGTAGTAGCTCCTGGTGGTATGGATCATCCATATGGCATACAATTTGTTCACGTGAGTGATTTTTTTTACCAAAATGATGTATTTTGTGTGATGGCATGAACAGTATCCTACGTTTCAGCATACACGACTTATATTATACATTACGTACACTGCAAAACAGGGAAAAAATGTCAAGTATTCATGGTTACGAGGGAGATGCTGTTGGATTTTTCTTTGATTTGTCCATTGTGACAGTCCATAACTTGAGATATCCACATTACGAAGGAGATGTTGGATTTTTCTTTGATTTGTTAATTTGGCAAATCAAGTTACTCATTTTTGTTTAATTTGTGAAATTGGTAATTCTAGTTTACTTTTTGTGTATAGGTATATCCCCAATCAAGTGGATCAAATACAATGACTATGCCTTTTCATGGAATGCATGTAAGAATCCAAGTTTATGTTGTTTTTTATTCTACTTTCAATCTATGACTCTTGAATGTCCACAAATTGTCCAAGTGAGTATCCAACATGAGGAGTATTCTTTGTTTGAACATGCATGAGTAGTATCCGTAGTATCCTTTGTTTTGCGATACATGACTTGTGTCTCTGCAAAACAAGTTGCTTTGATATCAATTATACAGGGTTGTTTGGTTTGTCAATTGTAAAAGTCGATAACTTGGGATATCCATATTTCAAAGGAGATGCTGCCGGATTTTTGTTTGATTTGTTACGTTGGTAAATTTAAGATACGAAGTTTTGTTTGGTTTGTCAAATTAGAATTGATTTTTTTTTTTTGGTGTATAGGTATATCCCCAAGATAGTGGCTCAAATACTATGAGTATGCCTCTTCATGGAATGCATGTAAGAACCCAAGCTTTTGTTTTCTTAAATATGAATTAAACTTTTCAATATTACTTTGATGGTAAATTTTTGAATATTTATGATTTTTTCAACTAAGATAATCTCAGATGATGCCGCAAGGGATGAATTTGCAAGGAATGGTTCCGCAAGGGAATTTGCAAGGAATGGTTCCGCAAGGGATTAATTTGCAAGGAATGGTTCAGCAAGGGATGTTAAACAACGAGATGGGCAATGTGGGTTAATGTAAATTATGATAGTTGTTATGTATGATTTTATTGTTCTCTATCTAGCACACATAATTTCAGTAATATCCAAATTACATAACTTGGATTACCCTTTGTGTCCATCCTTTAACGAAAAGTTTTTTCAGTGATTTCAACATTAGTAAAGTTTGAGCCATGCAAATCATTTACTCAACACATATATAGCTAACGACTACACTAGAACCATGAGAAGACAGTTAAGTTTCCAAAGATGCATTGAAGTACTAGAGTTTAATCGTACATATTTTCTTATGTGTGAAACATGATAACACACTTGGTACAGTGAAATTTATATGACATAACTTAGATTACCCTTGCATGTGCCCCTTCCTCTAACGAGCATTCATTAGATGGATTTGAAGTTGAACCGTACAATAATCACAAGTTACAATGGTTGGATCATTATGAGGGTTCATAACAGGTTCAAACATTGCCCAATGACCTTCTCCAATGTGGGGACAAATTTTATCACTCAAAACTTGAGGAAAATAAAAAGGCCTCCCAACATCAGTCATCAATCGTAAGAAAGTGCGATAATACGACAACAATCGCCCACCATCAGGCTTGCGTGCGATTTCAAGAAGTATGAGGAAACCCTTTACCTTACCAACTCCATGTAAAATCATTCATAACACAAATTTGGCAAATTTAGAGCCATGTTCACGAGCCGCACCTGATGTATGATGTCCCAAACGAAGATTATTATCCTCGAAATAATTAAAAAAAACTCCCATGGCAACCAAAGCATCTTTGTCAAAGGAACTTGCTGCGTTAGCAACCTCAACTTGGCGCTCTTGAGAAAGTGATTTGAGTGGCATTCTAAAGAAGTCCATAACTCTCTATTGTACGAATGTATCACAAGAGTTATATTTATAGGCAACAGTAAAGTACTCAGCCCTGCAGTATAGTACAATCAGTTTCAGTAAGTCACGTGATACTCTAAAAAAGTATCTTTTACTTAGTAAAGAAGATATTCTTTTCATAATTGAAATTAAGTTGTACATTTAGAAGAAACGAGTTATTTCAGTAGGCTTTGCCATCCAGTAGTAAAGTAGATAAGTTCTCAGTATAATTTATATAAAATAAACCCGTTTATTAGTATTAAGTTGCTCATCAGTGACTTTGGTAAACGCTTGTTAATGCTTGTTATATAGATGATTCGGAAGATAAGTTACTATTCCATAATTACTAAATGTTTGCCAATGTGTTTTGTCTGCAATTAAATTGACTCCAACACAGGCAACAACAGATAGTGCCAGTTATATTTGTCTTGAAATAGTTAAGTTTTTGAATCACAATAAAGTGTAGTTACATTTTCGAGTGTTATCATAAAGTTATATATGTAACCATTTACTCAAATATTAAATAACATTTATTTTCATAACCATTAAAGAGTCCAAAGTCGTTCCATTACATAACAAAGATAAACTTAACGATAAACATATTTTTACGACAAGTTCAAACTAATGACATAACACAACTACTTACTACATTATTGGGCATACTCATATATGCTGGATTAGTACTAACTAAGGGAACGACTTGCAATTTAACATCATATAGAGCTTTCTGGAACTTCACCTCTTCTCGAAGCTAATATCATAGCCCATAGTGTGGATAGTGGTGGATCATTGTGAAAGAATTTCCTAATTTCATCATCTTGCAAGACTTTTTGGAGACGGTTATACAAAATGAGAACTTCAACTTGAATTTTTCTAATATCTCTTTTAACGCGGCGAAGTTGTTGTTCTTCCTCCATGAGAAATTGACTTACTCCAATACAATGTGATAGGAAGAATGATGTTTTGGTTTTTTACTAAGACTTGGTAACATACAAATGTCTATATATAGGCAAACTCATTGTTCAATGGGATGCATGTGACCCTACTTTTGTTTGCATGTGACCCAACCATTTGGTGCAGTAAATAAAATGCACCTACAGTAAAGCACTTAGTGTGAAAGTTGTTAAAGCATAACTAAAATGCAGATTGTTAGATTTTCCATTGGTTTCGAGTTCGGCATTTTATAGACCCACGTGCTATGTAGATAAATAATAGACATGTGTAATTGAACTTAGTTAAGAAGTTGTAAGTTATAATAATAGCAGTAAAGAAAAAAGCAAATCATTAATAATTTGTATGTTAGATATGAAAAATCTAAAGAATCTCACAATAATAAATAATTACTATGCGAAAATGAAAATTAAAGTATAAATATGAGTTTGTCATCAAAATGCATTCTTTTGACCAAAGGTTAATAGCTTTACATTATATTGAAGCCCTATATCCAATCCAAAATTGAATCTATTTAAAGGACTCTTTGTCCATTGGTGGTAGTTGCTCATTCCCCTTCATTTATATATGTATGTTAACTTTGTAAAGTAATATTCAACTTGCAATGACTTCGTACTTAGTTGGATTTACTGGAAAGTATCAGTATGATGCAGAATTAGGTAAATATTTTCAAAGTTTGGCCAAACTTTACTACAGATAACTAGTACAGATTGGTTGTATGGTTCTAATAATGTTTATTTCTTTGTTTTGCTTGTAGATGGGTCAACTAGTGTTGAAGGAACTCCAACATGTGTGTCCAAAAGGTACAAATACAAGAAGAAAAAATTGAGTGACGTACAATTGGAGGCGGCGGAGTTTCTCCGAAGGGAAAGATAATGTGAAACAATTACTTTTGCAAAATGACACCCCCTTGAATGAGTTGTTAGAAATTCATGATAACCACAAAAAAAATGAAGAACACGAAGTCTCCTACTCTTGCCATTTCTACTGCTATTCCAATTTCTGGTGGTGCATCGTCCAAGGCAAAGGATAAGGGTAAGGCAAAGAAGCAACTTTATGTGGATTTGGTCTCCAAATCCGAAGAGTAAAGAATGGAGTTTCCAATATGGTTGTTAATGTTCTTGCATGTATTAAGGGATGTTGGAGTTATTTAAATTTAAGCTTAATCTTGGCCTCTATGGCCACATTTTGTAATAATATGCGGATTGGTGATATTAGCATTAGACTTATTTGTAATGGGAAATGCATGCAACAACCATATCAATAGATTTTCGTTTAGTAATGTCGTGGTTCTACACGCAGTAAAGTTTCATGTAATATAGAAGCAACAGAAATGAACATGTAATGGGTGGGCTAGAAAATACTGAAGAAACACAATTTTGTTAGACAGATGACAGTAAAGTTTTAATAATTAAAGTTATTTAAAGACAAGGACCATCACTGGACATGAACAAAGATGTATAAAGGTTCGACCCTGTGAAAATGACTGACGTCAGCAGTAAATAATTACTATACGACGTAAACATAGTTTTTAAATGGGAAAATCCAGCTACATCACCCACTTTTACACTCATCTCCCCTATATGAACATGAATAGCATGTGTGTTAAGATAACATTGTGTTAATTCACAAAAATGAGGCATGTTCCTATAAGCTCATCGTCATCATCTAAGGCTTCAAGAGGTACAATTAATCAACACAAATATTGCAATTGTGAGATTGTAGCATCCCAGTTTACTTGTAGAACTAAACCACTCAACTATGGTAGAAGATTCAATGTATGCATGAAATATAAGGTATTGTATATATATCATCGTATGTTTTTCTATGTTTAAACATAATAAATGTTTTTTATATGTGATAAATGATTCCAAATGTATGCATTTCATGAAGGCTAAAGGTGATTGTCGTTATTTCGAATGGGAGGATGAAGAATATGAAGGACTTGCCGCAAGGGTCATCCCAGAATTATGGCATAAGTGGAATGACCAAGAGCATGATGTCGTATCTTGCAAAAGGAAAATTAAGGGATTACTATGTTGGTTGATCGTGTGTATCATTGTGCTTGTTATTGTTGTAGCATTTTAGTCTGTTTAGTTAAGGACCTAATTGAAATGCACATTATGTGTGGATGTAATGTTGTAATCCAGTTGACTAGTTATATTTACGATTACATCCTATGATAGTAGTCTTCAGCTATTTCATGTCAGAAAAGAATCAGAATCTTAATGAAGTTCAAATTTTCTCAGTTACTTTCTGACGTTGTCAGTTAAGTTTTGACTTCTCTAATAACGTACCATTTATTCCTTATCCGAAAAGAATCAGCATCTTAATGAAGTTCTGAGATTGTCAGTTATCTTTTTACATTTCCTGTAAAGTACTCAGTAGGTTTGAGTAGACTTCAGCAACCATTTATTTTCGTTTCATAAATGGAAAAACACATTGTGTTTCAAAAGGCCGAGCTGCAGTAAAGTAATGCAGAAAAAAAAAGAGTATAGAAAACAGAAGTAGAAATATTAAAGAAGGGTAAACACGTACATAAATGTGGAAATAATCCAAAATTATGTTAAAGTATAGAATATGTCAGTATATTAATTACTAAGGCAGTAAAGGTATGTGTAGATAACATTTCATTATGCTTTACTTGGCAAGATGTTAATGTTGACCCGACACCACAACCCGTCACGAACCTAACCTTACAAGCGAGTTTGGGTTGAGATTTTGGGTTGGCAAAATTAAATGTGTTCGGCACGACTAACCCGTTTAATAAATGAGTCAAGTTTGAGTTCAAAGTTTTAACCCGAGAATAACCCACCTAACCCGTTTTTCACTTTTAACAAAAAAGAAAATTGAATATCAAAGATAATGTGACATAAATATATGATAATATATCATATTCTCTTAATTTAGTAATTTATTTCACAAATACATAGTACTTAATTAACCATTTGATAGTATTTATTTATTTTATTTATAAAATTTATTCATTTTCACCCAAAATTATATAATGGGTCGATCAAATCAACCGGTTTATGAAATGAGTAGGGTTAGGGCTTCAACCCGTTTAATAAATGGGTTAGAGTTCGGTTAAGCTAATTTAAACCCGTTTATATATAACCCGAACACGAATTCGGGTTAACCCGACAAATTGCCAACTTTGGTTCAAACCCAACATTTTTAAACATTGAGAGTTGTCTAGATATTACACACTATGCATTTAGGCTGTCTAGATATTACACACTATGCATTTAGTAGACTCAAAACAAGCATCTATTCAAAGTCAGAAAAGAATCAGCATCTTAATGAAGTACTGATATTATCAGTTAACTTTTCAGATTTACAGTAAAGTAGACTTCAGCAAACATTTATTTCGTGTCATAAATGGAATAACACAATGTGTTTAAAAATGCAGAGCTACAGTAAAATATTTGAGGAAACAGAATAGTATACAAACCTACAGTTGAAACTCTTAAAGAAAAGCAAACACGTACATAAATGTGAATATGTTAATCCGATAAATGTTATAGTATAGAATATTGCAGTATATTAATACGGAAGGAAGTAAAGTTATGTACGTAACCCACCTAACTCGTTTTTCAAGATGTGCAAAAAAGAAAATTGAATATCAACACATTTTGTGACATAAATATATGATAACGTATCATCTTCTTCTTAATCAATAGTTTATTTCACAAATACATACTTATTTAATCATTTGATACTTTTTTTTTTCTTTTATTTATAAAAGTTATTCATTTTCACCCTAAATTAATTAGTACAATCGATCCATCTGAAATGAGTAGGGTTAGGGTTGGAGTTTTCAACCCGTTTAATAAACGGGTTAGGGTTCGGTTAAGCAAATTTAAACCCGTTTATATATAACCCGAACACGAACCCGACTCAACCCGACAAATTGCAAGTTCTAGTTCAAATCCAACAGTTTTAAACATAGAGAGCTGTCTAGATATTACACACCATGGATTTATTAGACTTGAACAAGCAAACATTTATGTCAGAAAAGAATCAGCATCTTAATGAAAAACTGATATTGTCAGTTAACTTTATAGATTTACAGTAAAGTACTTAGTAGGTTTGAGTAGACTTCAGCAAACATTTATTTCGTTTCATAAATTACAGAGCAGGTTTTAAAAATGCAGAGCAGCAGTAAAGTAATTGAGGAAACAGAAGAGTAATAAAACCTACAGTTAGAACTCTTAAAGTAAGGTGAACACGTACATAAATGTGAAAATGTCAATCCGATAAATATTACAGTTTAGAATATGACAGTCCATTAATACGTAAAGCAGTAAAGTTAAGTACATAACATTTTAAAATGCTTCACTTGGAAATTTTTTATATTCTTGTTTGTGATCGATTTGTAAGCGTCATACTTATTTCCTTTCTATATATAAGTGACTTCTATTATCATGTTTCTTATTTGTTGATGCCAAGCTCCAAAGAAATGTCAGCTCCAAATCCTAACAACTCAAGGCACTCTAACAAAGGTAAAAACATCCATTTTAATTAGTTTATGATGTTGATTTAATCAATTTTAATTATAGTATGATAATGGTCACGTGTTTCTAACTATGAAAAACTTTGTTTTTGTTTTAGAACGAATTCGTAGACATGTGGCTCAAAAAAAAGCTGAGTATAAGACAATCAAGTCCGAAGTCATTCTATTATTTGATAGGATATCTAAAAAGTTTACATGGGATGCTGTATCGGATATGTGTCGGGCTTTAGGCGGAGTGTTTGTACTGGAAGGGCCAGCATTAGATGAACTCCTCAGCATATATGGAGATCATTTGGAAGAACAGTATCATGAGGAACTATTGGAGGCTAGGAGAAGGGAGCTCAAGGAGTCTGACTCGTCCATCGACAGTTATAATCGAGAAGTGTTCCCTTAATTTTCATGCATCAAGTCGTGTAAGACTTGCAATCTCTCCTGTTTCAATGTTTAGCTAAAATTTGTGTAAGGGAGTGGTAGATTTGTGTCAAGTTATTGGTGTTGTAGTTCGTAAACCAGTTGTTAAGATATCCGTAAACCGTTGCGATCATGAATAAAGTATCCAGTTTAGCAGTAAAGTTATTATTTGAGTAGTAACTTCTAATCATCTAGGTTAACTTATTGTATCTTAGCTCTAGTTAACTGAATACCATTTAGTTTGTCTTCACAAAATACTCTTAAAAGTAGCCTTTCCTTTCAAAATCTTAAACTCCATGTCATTATGTTCTTATTTATCTCCATCAACCAACATTCTAAAAAAACATTACACAATTGTCCTAGCATGAGTTATATATCCTTGAATCCATTTCGAGTTACATGCATAAAGAGGAGAAAAGAAGAAGGGGAGGAGATAAGGAGCAAAATGCAAAATCGGATTTTAAGCTATTCCCAGGGATAGTCCAAAATTTTAAGCTTCATACTCTTTATGAGGATGAAGGAGAACATAAGAAAGAAAAAAGAACAAACAAGTACAAAACAACATATAGGACTATCACCGTCTCTCGGCTTAAGTACAAATTAGATTTGGTAGAACGAAGTTTTGACTTCAGGAGCAAAATGTTAGTTTTCATTGTCCAAAATGTTACACTAATAGTCAACCACTTAGGTACAGTAAAAATATACAAGTCTGTTGATTTTGTGCAGATTCACCTTCTCTCCTACCAATCTCCGTTAATTCACCTTTGACGGAATAAGCCACATAATTGACTCTGGAAGTCATAGCTTTGACAAGTCTTCGCCGAAACTTGTTACAGTCAAAATGGTCATGAACTCTCTTTCACATTAAAATGGTCTCATGCCAAAAGAACAACCAGATGCTACAAGGCTCCCCAAAACAGCAACACAAACCATTCTTTAATGCCCAAAATGCTACACTAGTTGGTAATAAGTTAGCTATACAATATGTACTAAATACCCATCATCACTCATTGTCACCTGCTATGTATTCCACTTTCGACTGTTTTTTTGAAACCTTTTCCGGACCATCATCTGATGCCGCCTTTATAACAGTAAATTTTAGTATATTTTCGTCGTGCAGCACTATTTGCATGACTAAACTTTCCCTTAGATATGCATCATGCCTCTGCATTCAATACAAAATGGTGCCATGTTAAACTTTAATAGAGCAAATATCCAAGAGAAAATATGAAGGAAATTATAACACCAAGCTCACCAAGTGCGGTTCCAACCGTCTAGGCCAAACATCCAAGGCAACGATTGTATGTAAGCCACAGTTCCTTCAAACACAAACAAAAAATCAGCCAACTTCATCAAGAAAGACATCAATAATTGTTCTTCTGCTTGGATTCATGAAGATCAAACAAATGAGCCAACTCCATCTTGGATGTTTGTTCGGAGATAAAATATTACAAAACCTTGCCACAAATCAGAAGCTAAAACATATCTGGGAAAATCAAATGAAACTAAAATCAAATTAAAGAAAAATAAAGCTTGCCACAACTGAGGTCTAGTAAAAGACTTACGTTCCTGTCTGTCTCGGAACATTGGCTTCAATGATCTCCCATGATAACAAATCATCCATATTATAAGTTAGCCTAAACCACGAATCCAAAGCACCAACCTACAATACCCAATGTAATAACTTGTAACTTACACGTATTAAAATAACATTACTTATTTTAATCCAAATCTCAATCTCTTACCAGACCGTCTTTAATAGACTTGTGATAACAATTGTCTATTTGAAACAATGAATCTATGATGAACAATTTCTTCTCCTCCATGTGCAAACAATAGCAAAACCAATGATCTTTGTAAACCACAGGCACAAACACCTATAGATGGTTGAAAAACACTTTTAGTAAATTATGGAAATTACTTGAATACATAAGCGGAAAAACAAAACATCCTTCAAAGCTTTCACATGACCTCTGACATAACAGGACCACCTACATTAAACCGGAGACATTATCTCAATAACTGTGAGCTATCTCAATAACAACCAACAAATTTCCCAAAAAAAAAATAAAGGCAAAGAGCTTCTAGACAAATGCAGCTTACCATTCTCCGCAAAAAAACAATTAAGGCAAAGCAAACCACAAGCTAAACAAGTAAACAAAACTTACATGTTCACAGTCCATAAGCGACACTTGACCTTCAATCATTTTCTTCCAAACTTGCTTCCAATGTTTATCCTGGTTTAATCGCTCGATAAACCCACAAAGATCACCATTTAGTGCAATGCGCTACAAGATTTAGATAAAAAGCAATTAGGACATTCTTTTTGCGTAATTAAACCTTGCATTCAGTAAACAACTTGAAGCCTAACCGCAAAATCAGGAAGGAATATAAATCGCCGGCAATTCTTATGCTTCCACTCAATACCTCATCATATAAGCGAACACCCTCACAACCTATCATGCACATAATAAATTAATCAAACGTGTTAAAGCATTGAACAAATGATAAAGTATCAGATCCATGAAAGAAACGTGACATTTGATTACATACTGCATCATTGAGCAATTGCCGTGGATGTAGTAGTGTGTTTAACTCGGTTGCTGTCAACTTGTATAAATCAGTGTCCACAACACACACACTCATCTCCCTGCGAAAATCATTGTTCATCATGAGTTGTTTTAAACTTTTAATCGAAGTGGGCACAATACAAAAGTAGAGTGGTAAGCAAGAAACCAAACATCATCAGAGCTAGATATTAACCACAGCAGCTTAAAGCAAATGAAACGAGAATTGTAAAATCCATCTATTTGTAACAGAAGAACAAACAAAGATTAACAAAACTGGAGAGGTTCCTATTGGGGACTAGCTAGGGAGAGGTGGAAACTTGGACAACACATGATGCTGCATGTAAAACTAAAAAGCAACCAACATTGAAATTGGTTCAGCAACTAACATTCTAAACTCCAGACCAGAAATTTCTTTTTTGCGATAGTTTACCTTTCACCATCTTTGGTACGAAATTTTTGAGCTCTGGAATGATTAGATTGTTGGCGAATATATCTGACAACATTGTACTCTTCATCCTTCATCTTTGACCTTCTTTTGCATTGCCAATGCCTAGAGTTCGGACCATCATTCAAACAATCCAACTCATCATTCCCGTCGCTCGCATAACCTCCTCCTAAAGTGTTCCCTCGCGTTGTGAACTGATTTTTTTTCATCAGAATCATTAAATTGAAGCTTTCCTAAAATCGCAGAAGCAGAGGGTGATCTCATTTAACTAACAATCGTCGAATGACCTAAGGTATGCACTTTTCTTTCATCATTCTTGTTCGGGGTTCCCTCATTCATTTCAATGTCACCACCACGATCATACTAACTGTGTTCTAAATTACCCCTATCATAATTTACAGGTTCATCTACAGAATTCATGTGCGGGGTTTCCAAATTCAGTTGAACATCTTCATCACGGTAGTCACTATGATTCAAATCAATCCTATCATCCATTCCAGCTTCACTACCAACACCACAACCACAACCACTTGCCCTCTCATCACGTGCAGCCTTCTTTTCTGCCCTTTTTCGCCTTGCCTCTTCCAAAGCATCAAGATCTAACCTTTTTGGATACAACAAATCATCCATTGACGACACCTATTATATGTCATAAAGAGACAATTTAATATCAGTAAAATGACTTCCCATATTAAAGGGAAAAATATGTGTACAATTAAATGATAAAAGCCACTGCATAAAACATTAACATATTAGCCAGAAACATAAAGCAGGAAAAACCAACTATCTATGACTACAAGTATATACTTACCGGCTTATCCAACTCAGGAATTGGAATGGACTCCTGAACATCACCGAAGTATACCCCAACCTCATTATCATAGGGATGACGTTCTTGCCCATATTTCAGTTCCTCGGGCATAAAAGTTATATGGATTTGACAGATTTGGTTTCAACTTAAAATACTCTATAAACCTAAAACATGAACTACAATCATTCATAATACAAACAATATGAACATATGATTTAGGCAGAGGAGAGAAAGTGGTGAACATATTCTATAATCCCCTCTTAATGCTATGTCCTATTATGACATTCTCAAACAATCTTAACCAATGAAACAACTACGCATTACCTATTCTTCAATCGCTCATGGGTCGGTTTTTCAACGATGCTCTTCTTCTTAGAATGTGGTTTATTTTTCTTTAAACTCAATTCGTCTTCAATAGGCCTCTTTCGTTTCCGATTTGGGGTACTTGACTTTCCCATTTCCTACATAAGATGAGCATAATAATTATAATGCAAATAAAATATAATAAACAACAACAGGGGGCTGGAGAGGGATGCCAAACAGCAACACAACATATATCATCAAGTTCACCAAACTTTGTCTATGGTCTGCCAATGTCATAAATGGATAACTACAAGCTACGGCTCTAATTTGTTAGCCATAAAACAATCAGAAAAATACTCTAGAAAGTGAGATCAATGGAGGCCACAAAGGGGTAACTTTTATTGAAATCTGGGGTAACTTTGATTAATAATGGGGTTAACCATTATTAATAGGAAGCCTACACTTCCCTGTTTCATAGTTTGTAGCATATCTAATGAATTGAATATTGTCCATGGTTCAGTGACATATGACATATCTTTGTAGCTTATTTCATGAATCATCTGCTGATGGTGAAGGATGTATCATGAGCATTGGTGCACTTTACATTTTTTTTTATAGTGTTTGTAGTTCATTGAGTTTCCTTTTCAACTCTTGAGCCACCCTCAGTATTCTGAGAGAGCCACCCTGGCTGTAGAATAGGAGCCACCCCATATTATTTTATGGCAGTCACCCCCACTCCGTTTTATTGAAGCACAAGTTTTTCAAGTTTTCCCAAAGACAGCAGCGATTGACAACATTCCATCCCCTGCCAACTAGGTTACCCACCGTGGCCAGCTTGTTCAGAGATGCCAACTGCAAGATAAAGCTATGTCTAGGCATGGCTACTCTCTCCCAAATGGCTCAACAATGTCCCTGCACTTCCCCTTTTCTCCTCAAGAACTCACAACCGTTGGAAATCTATCTTGCTGCTAAACCAGTGCACACCAAAATTGTTCTTGAAGATTCACTACTTCAAGTTTTTTTGTATTGTTCAGTAATCCCTCTTGTCCTTCCCACTCAGATTTCTAGTGTTTTAACTATGGTGTTTGTTTAATGATAGGGGGCCTCTAGGCTTTTGATAAGAAGTGTAGCACGTTGCCATTAGCCCATTATTGGGGCCATTATGAGTTGTTTCTTTCATTTTGCCATGTTGAATGTCTGTCTAATGATGTATGCGCCTCCCATATAAGATTGGGGGTGGCTCTCATATGAGATCGAGGGTGGCTCTTGTTACATGGTAAGACTGAGAATCATTTGTTGTGGTAACTATGTTGGATCCATTTTTACTTAGTACATAGTTTAAAGTCTATTAGCTCAAATGGTAGAGCATGTGCATTTACAAAGCACATGTGTAAGTTCAAATCTTCTGTAGACTTAGTAAACTTGGGGTAGCTCTGATAATAACTCAGGGTGGCTCAGATATAAGTTTGGGCTGGCTCCAATATTAACCCGCGGTGGCTCTGATATAATTAGTACTCCCATCATTTCTATATGCGCCTCCATATAAGATTGGGGGTGGCTCCCATCATTCAAAATGTGTCTCCCATCATTCATTAGTCAGATGCTCTGAGCATTTCATCAAATTTTGACTTTGCAATCCTATTAGCTCAATTGGTAGAGCATGAAGGGTGTGGGTTCGAATCCCACATAGGCTCACAAGAATTTTAGAGTCACTTCTGTCGAGTTGCATACTTTGGTGTGATTTGTAATTGAGGAAAGGCATTTGTGTCGAGTTGCATACTTTGGTGTAATTTGAAAGCACATCTAAAGTTCCATATCCACACTATAAAAACTTCAAATTTTGCACGAAAAAGTTGAACTCTTTTTGAACAGGGCACAAGACCTTAACTAATGGATGCTGGAGGAGCTATCATTCTGCTTTAGGGATAAGAGTATCTCACTACAACAGGATGCCATTTGACTAAACCGCAGCGCCATATGCGAAAATACGCCGGACTGCAAATGGTTACTGGTGTCTTACATTAGTTATGTTAGGACATTCAGCTGTTCCTGATGTTGCTAAATTAAAGTTGCTAAAGTTGCTCGTGCTCTGTTAAGAGGCAATCTAGGATTAGGACTATTTATGAAATTAAGTTGCTTGAATACGATGCAGAGAGCCACTTGATTGTTTATTGGATTAGTTATGACTTGTGAGGCTGGTACTTATGTTAGGACATTGTGTGTCTATTTAGGGCTTTTTGTTGGGTGTGGGTTCACAAATGCAGGAGCTTAGGAGGGTTAGGTCTGGTATTTATGGGTGAGAAGGATAGTATGGTTACAATGCACGATGTTATGGATGCGCAATGGATGTATGATAATTATAGGGATAAGACTTATTTAAGGCGGGTGATTATGCCATTGGAGGTTTTGTTTATTAGCTATAAGAGGCTTGTTGTCAAGGATTCTGGCTGTGAATGCTATTTGTTATGGTGCTAATAGGGTTTAACTTTTATTATATAGTAGGTTTAACTTTTACTGGTAATGGGGTTAACTTTTGATTCATACTAGGGTTGACTTTAATTCATAGTAGGGCTAACTTCTATAGATGATACGGTTAGCTTTTTTATTCATACTAGGGCAGATCTGAAAGAGTGAAAGGCGTTGTGCAAAGATTAGGAAATGATGATGTGGGATTGGGTTAAAATGCTCTATGACCTAAACAATCATTTTCTCTTTTTTTTCAAGATTTTTAGAACTCAATTTGTTGAAATTTTCAATTGAAGGGCCTGTGCTGTGCCATTCTAATAGTAAGTAGGTGAAGAAGGGTGAAAATGTAAGTAAGAATATATTTAGATATTAAATAGTTACAGCATATGTTGTGTTCGACTTTTATTTGTTGTAGGGTTAACTTTAATAGATAATAGGGTTAACTTCTATAGATAATAGGGTTAACTTTAATTCTCATGTTCATGGACTTCTAGATTATTTCTCCAACAGATTTCCTGACCACCTCACTCAAACCAAACCAGGATAATTAGCCGAGAAGGAATCATTAATGAATTTAATTTCAGTTTTGGACTTTTGGTTCTCAGTTGCTATGCTGTTCTCCCACATTAATTGGACGATCACGGGATAAACCTTTATTCATAGTAGGGTTAACTTTTATTCATAGTAGCATTAACTTTAATAGGTAATAGGGTTAACTTTAATAGATAATAGGGTTAACTTCAATAGATTATGGGGTAACTTGTATTCATAACAGGGTTGGTTGTTTCTCTTTTGCTTTTTTTATTTTTAATTTTTGTTGTGATTTGAGTGATTTTGGGCTGATTTGATATGATGTGTGAAGCTAAAATGTTTGTTTTTGTTTTGTGTATCACTGTAAAGGCAAAAGGCATAAGTAATTCTGTTTGGTTTGCCTGATGCTCATTGCAATGAGCTGGACATGATACTAGAAGATGTCCTGGCCTTGCAGTTTTAACAAGGATTCTTAGGGTCGTGAAACTGAAAGGCTACATGTTCTAAGGAAACAAACTCGGTTACTCCTGCTTTTAGCGCATTTTTAACCTAGACTAGGCATTGAATCATATAACTATGTAAGAGGAACAATACTACCATTACATATGTATGAAGTTTAATGATCCTATATTGACTGAAACACAAGACAAGAACCTTTTTAATTTCCCTGTCATAACCTGAGAGGCTTAGACAATGTATTTGCCTACATGGAGTAGTGCTGCTAGTTTGCTATGACTGTTCCTTCTCTTTTTTCTACTTTTTGTATTTAGAGTATAGGGAGAGATACAAGTGTTCTAGGCTGAAATTTGATTCTGTTTTTGCGACTTTTGATTCCTGTTTTAAGTTGTTGAATTCTGAATTCTCAACATAATAAAGAACCATTATTACTGATCATTTATATTAAGGCCTTATGTTGTTCGACTAAACAAAAGGGAAGTATGAGCTGTCATTGGTGGTTTTATTACTGATCATTTATATTCAGATAACAACATGATTGGTTCTAGTTGAGTATTTTACTTCGACACATATGTAAGCACCACACTACGTGCTTCCTTCATTCTCTGATTTTTTGTTGTTCCAGGTGAAGTGTAAAAGAAGAGGTAGTGTAAAGCACTGGATGCTCTGGAACTCAATTAATATGGTATCTATTTGCAAGGTGTCATTCTCTAGGTGTGATTTCATTTCTCTTAATCTGTAGATTTTGCTAGTTGGAAGTTCGATGTTCGAATTTATTACTAGAATGAAGAAAAAGAAACCAGTTCCAAGTCATTCAGAGAATACAGAAACAGAAGAAGAAGGTAATTTTGAAGCTTTCATTAGTGAGATGAATTTTTTTTGCTGGTTTAAAGTGGTTATGTTTACTTTTGTAAATATTTCTTTTATGTTCGAATAATTGATAGTGTTCGTGAGTTGCTACTGCTACTTCCATTGTCTTTTGATTTGTTGTTTTGTTTTATGTTTCATGATGTACTTCTGTTTCGGTTTTCGGTTTTAGTTTGTCAAATGGAACAGAAATCTGTTTCTCTGTGGCTGTCAATCTGTTTCCCACATACAATGTCAATCTATTTCTCATGCTTCTCTGTGTGTATCTCGTTCTTTCCCTTTATTTCCTTTTAACTTATTCCAAGCATCTAGTGTTTGTATCTCCTTCTTATTTATAGTGTTTACAATGTCAATCTGTTTCTCATCTGCTTCTCTGTGACTGTGTGTCCGTGTGTTGTGACTGTGTGTGTATCTCGTTCTTTCCCTTTATTGTTTTTTTTAAACTTATTCCAAGCATGTAGTGTTTGTATCTCCTTATTTATAGTGTTTGTATCTCCTCCTTATTTAGAGCCTGCTGAGATTGCTGGTGGTATAAAAAACCATTGCTTATGTGGTGCATTGAAAGCTCTCCTTGATGAATTCTCGGTTCAACAAAAGGAAGATATCAATCTTGTCAAACCAGTGATGATTTACAAGTATGTAATGGTCGTGACCCATCAACACTTATAACCTTGCTGATGAACAGAGAGTAGAATCTAAACACAGAGTAGTTATTTTTCTTTTAGCTTCAAAGAACTAATAGTGTGTTAGTGAGTTGCTACTGCACATAGCCTCGTAGCTGGTATCCATGGCTTTTATGCTGTTGCGTTTTCAAGCGGGTCACTTTTTATCTTTGTCGTAGACTACAATATTATTGCGATCGGTGATTTAATGTTCGTTTTTTTTTTTTTTTTTTTTTCGTGTGGGCTCACTTTTGGGTTTTTAATTGAAGTATATTTTTATCCTCTCCATTATTATGGGAATTTGGCAATAGCACTTGATCTATTGATGGAACTTCTGTTTACTAGGACTTTACTGGGGTAGACTTGGGTTACATTGCTTTCATGTTTTCAACTGGATGGATTTTTCAGGGGTGTAGCTTTTATGGCTGGTGGTGGTCATCGTTGCTCTGTTTACTTCACCTTATTATATGTGACAAAACTATATGTGATAGGCGTGTAGTGGTATAGTGGATCAGTTGTCTTGTGCTGCACAAAGCTTCAAATGAACATGACCTGATAAGTATTTTAAATTTTCAGCACAGCATGGTAAGTCTTAACCATAGGGACTTTATAGTAGGAGAGTGAAAAGTGGGGAATGATAAGGACTTTGTCATAGTAGGTTAACTTTTATTCATAACGAGGTTAACTTTTATTCAGAATGGGGTTGACTTTTAGCCATAGTAGAGCTAACTTTTTATAGAAAATCTGATGAGTGATTTGCAGGTACTGGTTAAGTGATTGTTTGGCAATTAAGAGGAGGGGGGATTGATACATATAGAATTAAAGTGACATTAACTCAGCTTTTTTGACATGTTCTCAGTAACTCTACACACACCACACACACACACTGCACTACGTGCTTGGCAAACAGTTTGAGGTGCTTGACATGGTTACTTTGTTAGTGTGTAGGCTCCAAGTTGTTTGAGTACTACACGTCATAGAAAATGACAAATTGGACTGTACTTTAATAGGACTTTGGTTCTTGCTTTTCATGACGTGAGTTTGTAGATAATATGCTCAGGAGTCTATCTGTTGATGAGTCTCTAGTGTTGTGAGTAACTATATGTTGTTTTATTAGAATATAATGTTGGATAAAGGTGTTGAAGAGGAACTGTTGGAGTCTTGGTGGTGCAGGCCTATTCTAATGACACCAAAATTTCGTCTGGATGATCGGTCTACTTCAAACTTTGATGGTAAACTAGTACTTGCTACAATACTCACGTCACAGCTACATAAAGGAAATCATACAATTTCCAACAGGATCTCCGCCATCAAATAGTCACTTGGATGGAAAACCTAACCACGAGGCAGGAGCAGAAGCACCCCAAGAAAACAGGAAGTGCCGCTAAAACAGCATAACTATGAATAAAAGCATGAATGGTTAATTACTAGATGCTCTATTCACAATAGGGTTAACTTTTATTCATATTGGGGTTAACTTTTATACGTAATAGGGTTAAACTTTTATTTAAGATAAGGTTAACTCAGGATGTGTAAAGAGGTAGCGTGAAAACAATTAGAGGTGCTTGACATGGTTAGTTTGTTCCCTTTTCTCTGCATGTTTCTCATCAAAATGGATAAATGCATGTTACCCTATAATGTAAGGAAACCCTTTGTTTTGTAAGTATTCGTTGTATGCTTGTTACCTAAAAAGAAATGTTGGTTATTCATGTATGCTTGTTACTTTGGCTAACCCTTTGTTTCCTTTTATACACCATCTTAGTCTGTTTTCGAGCAGTTTGTTTAGAAACATTATCCACATCAGTTTGTCAAGTTGCTAGCAAGGAGCTTTGTTTACATGTGTAAATTAGTATGACAATACTTGTGCCATTTGAGTTTGAGTACTTAGGAATTATTCCCTTATAAACTAGCCTATTAGCTCAACTGGTAGAGCATTTGTGCAATTGCACAGAGGTTGTAGGTACGATTCCTACATAGGCTTTCGATTGATAATAGTTAACCCTGTTAAGTTACCCCTGTTATTAATCAAAGTTACCCCTGCTCTTAATAAAAGTTAACCCTGATTATTAATCAGTCGACCCTGTGTTTTCCAAATTCTGACTATCTTCAACCATAATCACAAAAGAAACTTGCATCATTTCTTGCTTTTTACCGTCATCCTAGCAAACTAGCAACCAATGACAGGGATAGCTGCTAAAAAAACCCACAAAAAGACATTTCTACTTGCAAGATTTCTGGAAATCAGAAGATAACATTTGAATATAAGCCACTAGTGTCAGCTAAAAGCAGGAACATTGACTTGGTAATGGCTAGTATATCAACCTGCACATCTACAGAAAGAAACTGAACAAATCCTTAATTCCCAGGTCCTTAATTCCCAGAACAAAGAAACTGAACAGATCCTTAATTCTAGGTAGATCATCCTGCACATCTACAGAAACTGCACATCCTTAATTCCCAGTTCAATGCACGCCCAAATTCTCTGTACTATAGCGCAATCTCGAAAAAGATGTGCAATTATCTCCTTAGAAGAAGAGAAAAATGAACATACCAGTGAACCCTGCATTCCAGACCCATTCAAATTGGCTTTGACAGCTAGTGCACTATTAAGCATTCTCCAAACAAAACTCTTCCACTAAAGCAAAAGGGACCTAGCCCAAAATTTCCTCCAAAATATTCTTTCCCATGCTGCCTCCCTAACCAACCCTAATTGCACCTGTAATAAGAGGGCATAGCCAGTTTTAACTGAGTAAACACCAGATTTAGTGTATCTCCAATGGAAACAATCATCACACTTGTACTGAGTTAACAAAACAAAATCTTTAATAATCAGCCTATGTGGGATTTCAACCCACATCTTTGTGCGAGAGCACAAGTGCTCTACCATTGAGCTAATAGGCTTCAAGACTAATAACATATATACCATTGAACACAATCTATGTGAAACTGAACACAAAAACACACTGAAAATTCTCAAAACAGAGAAACCACCAGCAGCCAATAGCTCACAAAATTCAGAAATCAAATGTTGTCTTGTGTATCAATAAAGAATAACATTCAGCAAAAAATGACAATAAATGCAATTCAATGTCTAACTAGAAATCCAATGTTGTCTTGTGTTTGAATGCCATCATGCGCACTATCTGAAGCTCACAACAAACCTGAATATTAACAATGAGTACAAGGAAGTTCAAGATGTTGAGATTCGTGATTTTGTTTGTCTGACACAAACAAATCCACTCCGAATGGCTCATACGAGCTATTAATGAATCATTGTTCAAATGAAATGGAAAAAATCTGTGATTTCAGAAACCAATAGTACAATCTTCAGATTTTGCAAGGTGAGGCTAAATGAACATTCAACTAGCTAAAATACAAGAAATTGTGCTTGAATAAGAGACTTTGAACAAGAGACTGCCCAAAAGCCGGAAAAACATTCAAGTTTATCAATAAAATAGGAGTGAGCAAGAAAGGGAAAAGCAATAAAGTAACAAGCATTATGAACTACACTTCAAATAACTCTGTCTAGTCTGTAAAACTGAATGAATGGCTGTTAGTTTTCAATTTTCACTTTCGGTAACAAGTTAACCTTATCTAATAAAAAAGTTAGCCCTATCCTATAAAAAAGTAAACCCAACCATGTATAACAAGTTAATCCTGTCCTTGCAGGGAATGCTCATAAGAGTTCCATCTATTTAGCAACAACTGTTTCCCGCTGTGTACAACTGTTTTTGCGCCCAACATCTCCCTGGTTTCCTAAAGTACAACTGTTTTTGCACCCAACATCTCGCCCAAACCCAAATGTCTGCAGGAGCTGCAATTGGCAACAAATGTTGTTACTCAGGCAGTCAAGTTATAGACTTCCCTAAGACAATTTCCTCAGCTAGCAGAAGCCATTGTATTTTTGTGCTCAACATTCTTTTCACCATGGAATAGCCACAATTCCATGGATGACATATAGCAGAGAAACAAACAATGTCTTTAAGATTGTCCAATTCAGCACAATCACAGCAAAGAACACTTGGCAGGCCAGACCAATCTGCCATTTATGCAAATGTATATTTCCTTAGTTACTAATATCAAATGTTACCTGCAGAACCCACAAAACAAATTTGTAAATCTAATATAAGAAGCGTGAGCTGATAGTTCTATGACATGCAAGGTGACTCTGGGTGAGGCTAAATGAACTTTCAACTAAAAGAATTTGTTAGCTAAAATACTAGATATTGCGCATGAACAAGAGACATTGAACAAGAGCCCGAAAAACATTCAAGTTTATCAATAATCAGGAGTGAGCAAGAAAGGGCAAAGCAATATAGTAACAAGCATAACGAATTATAGATCCAAATAAGTCAGTGTAGTCTGGAAGACTGGATGAATCAATTTGCATTTCAGTATGTCTGTCGACTATACCTGATACTTAGATACGGGTACTCAAGATGAAATTTAAGTTTATTGTAGAAAATACAAGAGAACTAACCAGAAATTTCAAGTATGGAACTTTTATGGCAGTGAAAATATCTTTGGTGGTTGTCAAAGATACTCTGCCTTTTTTTCCTTCCAATTCAAGCCAGTGAAAAATGTTAGTTCCTCTTTCTCTCCCCTCTTAAACTTCCAATTTAAAAAATTTCTCAAAATTTCTCTCTCTAGGATTCTCTCTCTAAGGTGGGTGTAGGTCATCGGGGGATCCCCTGTCCACCGTCGGTGGGTGGGGCTCCGGGAGCCTGTTCTCTCTTTTGGAGACGGGAGTTAGTTGTTATGGAGTCTTCTTTTAGAATTGAAAATAAGCGATTTGTTTTCTATCGTGGGAATTATGATTATCATTTGGTGGAGTATCACAGGGGTAAGGAATTTGATGTGAGGCTGAGTCAATCGAAACTCCTTTGGTGGGCGCAGGAAGCTATATTGCTCTGGAGAGGAGGAAGTTCTTGGAGATGGGTGCGCACTTCTCGAGGGGATGGCTATGTCTTGGTACTTCGTATTGGTGCCAATGATCATGGACGTTTTTTGCTGTTGGAGAAGCAGCCATGGGAGGGCAGGGCTGTCTCCATTAGAGTTCCAGAAGGTGTTAAGAGTCAAGGGTGGAGTGCTTTGTTTGAGGCCTTGCAGCGTTTTGGTCCTCGATGCTTGTTTGTTGGAAGCCCCGACGCTTTATCCCAGTGTCAAAGGCGTCTGTTACAGGAGAGGAAGTGGCCTGAGACATCGCCGGAATTTGATAGAGTGATGGTTACGCAGAGGAGACCAGTTGGGGAAGATAGGATCGGTTATGGGAGGCGCGAGATTTCTGCCCGTGAATCACGTTCAACTGACGCTTCAAAATTTTCAAATAAAAAGTCAGTTTTTGATAGACTTGGGCTGAGGAGATCAGCTTTGGAGAGAATTGGGCCGAGAAACCCTATTTTTCAGAGGCTGGGAAGGAGGGAGACCGCTTCAATGAGAATTGGGCCTGAAAGTGTTAAAAGGGATCCAGTACTTGGTGGTTTGAAATCTGGGCCTAGAAAATCAGTCTTTGAGAGACTTTGCCCAAACTCTCCTAAAATTCCATCTGATCGTGTTAATAGACAGGTTTTGGTCCAAAAGGGAAAGCGTTCAGGCGATACATCTGCTTCCAAAATACGTAAGGTGATCTCAGGTGGTTCGCAGTCGGCGGTAGGGGCACTGTTGCCGTCAGAAGGTGGTGGTGAGGGTGGACGGCGAGAGTAGAGTAGTCGTTGGGCACGTGTTTATCGCCGACGCAGCTTCCGGCGACCGGCGGCTGGCCGGGCGGTGAACGGAATTGTAGATCTGGGATCGGGAATTGTACCATCTGAGACCAAAACTTCCGGCGGTCAGCATGGGTGGGTCCCCGTTGGCGGAAGTTCAGCAGGGGAGGTGCGAGGTGGGCTTTTTCAACCACTGACTGCAAGGACTAGTGGGGGACCTTCGATGAGTGGTTTGCCTGTTGGTGGGGGTGTTTCTAAGACAGATTGTGCTGGTGGAGGGGTAATTGGGGCGAGACCTTCTCCCTCGCAGTGTATTGTCCCTTTATCTAATGTTTTTGAGAGGCTCCATGACTGCTTGTCAGAAGAGCAACATGAGCTTCGAGTCTCTAATTACCCTGTGGTGTGTACACCAAGTGTTGATAAAAACTTAGGGAAGGCTATGGAGGATTTCTGCTGGGTCGGTCAATGGGTAGCAGGTGTGGAAACTAGATTGCAGGGCGTGGAGGAGCAGGTGCCTAGGCAGCCACGTTTATGCCAAGATATGGGGAGTTTGGAGGATTCTGAACTTGGAATTGATGATGATTTTCTGAGCCTGTTTGGGGAGGATGATGATCTACTTATTGAGAGTTTACGGGAGGGGAGGGTTGATGAGGATACTGGAATGAGCAGTGTGGAGGAGGTTAACTTGCTGAATGTGGGTAACCAGTCTATGTTTGATGGTGAAGAGGAGTTGACAGCAACTGACCTTGCTGGTAATTCTGAGGGAACAAAAGATTTTTCTGATGTGGAGATGCAGGAGGTGACTCCAGGCAGAGTTATTTCTCTTAAACCTCTTGCCGGTGAGGAAGATGGAAGGGTGCCGCAGATGTTATTGAGAGACCTAGGCATCAAAATTATGAGTCCTACTGAGCATGAGATTCCAGTGCAGGTTTCACCAAAGGTGTGGTTTTAGACAGCGGGGTCGTTCTCGATTTAAATGAAGATGTTAAGTTGGAATGTTAATGGGTTGGGGAGTAGGAGGAAGAGGGGTATGGTCAAGGAAATGTTGTGTGGTGCCTATCCTGATGTGGTGTTCCTTCAGGAGACAAAAGTGGATGTTGTGGATTCTTTTTTTGTTAGGAGTGTGTGGGAATCTCAGAATAAAGATTGGGTTTTTTTGCCGTCGCAAGGAGCTTTGGGGGGTATTCTGGCCGTATGGGATACGAGGTTTGCAACGAAGTTGGATGTTATATTTGGGCCTTTCTCTCTTACTGTTTGCTTGGATGTGAGGGGACGAGAAAATTGGTGGTTTACATAATTTTACGGCCCTTGTAGACATCAAGAGCGCGTCTGTTTTTGGGAGGGATTGGGTGGCTTGGCAGGCCTTTGCTTACCTCGGTGGATAGTTGGGGGTGATTTTAATGTGGTTCGTAACGAGGGTGAGAGGTTAGGGGGCTCTGGTGGTTATGCTCATATGAGAAGTTTTGATGACTTTATTAGAGAATGCGAGTTGAGGGAGCCTCCACTTGCGAATGCACAGTTCACTTGGTCAGTTCGGGGTCGTCGTGGTGCATCTTCCAGACTTGATCGATTCTTATTCACCAATGAGGTAGAAGATGAGTTCCCCTCAATGGTGCAGGAGGTACTTCCCCGTCCATGTTCTGACCACTTTCCGGTGTCTCTTCACTCACGGCCTCTCTCATGGGGTCCTACGCCATTCCGTTTTGAGAATATGTGGACTACACATCCAGAGTTTCGCAAAAGGGTAGCTGAGTGGTGGAACAAAAATGATTTCTATGGGTGGAAAGGCTATTGTTTTATGTAGAATTGAAGCATCTCAAGGGGAGACTTAAGGAGTAGAACAAGGAGGTTTTCGGGGATGTTAGGGAGAAGAAGTCTGCTTTGTTGAGGGAGATTGCTTTGGTGGATAGGCAGCTTAGTGAGGGGCTAAAGATTGAGGGATTGGCAAGGAGGAGTGTTGATCTGAAAAATAATTTGGAGGAGGTGATTATGCGTGAGAAGCAGAGTCAACATCAGAAGATGAAAGTGAAGTGGGCAAAGGAGGGTGATACATGTTCGCGACTTTTCTTTAAAGTTGCAAGTGTGAGGCGAAAGAAAGTTTTTATAAAGGATTTAGAGAGTGAATCTGGAAATGTGGTTTCGGATATGGGCACGATCAGCCGCGAGATTTCAGGGTTCTACAAGAATTTGTTTATGGAGGAGGATTTGAATAGACCTTGCATTGAGGGGATCACTTGGGACCCGATCTCTTTGTCATATGGGGTGGGTCTTGAGCAACCTTTTGAGGAGCAAGAGATTAAGAAGGCTGTATTTTCTATGGATAGGAATAAGTTGACAGGTCCGGATGGGTTCACAATGGCTTTTTTCCAGGATTGTTGGGATATTATCAAAGACGATCTGTTGGGGGTTTTTTCGGAGTTCTATGAGAATGTAGTGATAGGGAAGGCAATGAATTCCAAATTCATCACTTTAGTACCAAAGAAGGACCGGACTATCAAGGTTCGAGACTTTCGACCCATAAGCCTGGTGACTAGTGTTTACAAGATCATTACCAAGGTACTATCTTTTCGACTGGGAGGTGTGCTTTCTCATACTATCTCTCAGTCTCAAAGTGCCTTTGTGGAGGGAAGACAGATCCTCGACGCAGCCTTGGTAGCCAATGAAACAGTTGATGAGGCGCGGCGAAAAGGTACAAAGGGCGTGGTGTTCAAATTAGATTTCCAAAAAGCGTACGATAGGGTGAGTTGGGGCTTTCTTGATATGGTATTGAAGAAAAAAGGGTTTTGGTGAGAGATGGCATAGGTGGATTCGTGGATGCTTCTCTAATGCCCACTTTGCAGCTTTGATGAATGGGGCACCGCGTGATTGATTTTCTTCGTCAAGGGGGTTACGGCAGGGAGACCCACTGTCACCGTTTTTATTCACTATGGTAGTTGATGTTCTTAGATCTTGGAGTGGGGGGTTGAGGTTGGTCGGGTTGAGGGTCTTAGGGTAGGTAGGGAAGGGGTTGAAGTCTCTCACCTTCAGTTTGCTGATGATACGATAATGTTTTTGACAGCAGACTTGGATAATTTTAAAAATGTCCTTACCATTTTGCAAATTTTCAAGACGATTTCTGGCATGAAGATAAATCTTTCGAAGTGCAGTTTGGCTGGGATTAATATTGCTGATAATAAGCTTCGTGAGTTTGCAACCTTAGCAGGTTCTGAAGTGCACAATTGGCCACTTACTTATCTTGGTGTACCGCTTGGGGGGAATTCACGGTCAGAAGCTTTTTGGGAACCGGTTATTAGGCGTATCTCTAAGAAGTTGGATGGTTGGAAGAGGGTTTATTTCTCTTTGGGGGGTCGTATCACTCTTTTACGGTCTTGCTTATCCAGCATTCCGTTATACTATCTATGTTTATTTAAGGTGCCAGTGGGGGTCGCTAATAGAATTGAAAAAATTATGAGACTTTTTGTGGTCCGGGGTGGATGGTGAAAGGAAGGATCATCTGGTCTCTTGGGATCAAATATGCCGGCCAAAGGAGGAAGGGGGTTTGGGTGTTGGCAGGATAGTCTTAAAAAATATTTCCCTTGTAGGAAAGTGGCTGTGGAGGTTCCCTTTGGAGGGTAATTCCTTGTGGCACAAGGTTATTAGAAGCAAGTAAGGGTTGCATCAGAATGGATGGGATGTCCAACGAGCTCAGGCTGTTACTCATGCATGTCCTTGGAAATTTGTTTCTCAAATGTCTTCTTTTTTCTTCCCAAATGTTACTTTTAAGTTAGGGAACGAATCCCGTATTCGATTATGGGAAGATACTTGGTGTGGGGAGCTAGCATTTTGTGAGAGGTTTCCTCGATTGTATCGTTTATCACAGGGGCATGAGAGTCGAGTGATTGAGTGCTATATAAGTATGGATGATTCCTGGGATCTCCAGTTTCGTCGACCTTTGCGTGAGGTGGAGATGGGGGAGCTGATTGATTTACTTGGGTTGCTGGAAACTATTCGGCCTTCTGGTAATGATGATGCCAGAGTTTGGAAGGGTGATACCACTGGGGATTTTTCTTCAAAATCATTTCTAGCGCGTTTGGGTGAGTATTCACAGTATGCTCCTTTCCCTATTGCCACCCTTTTGTGGAAGGCAAAGGTTCCTTTGAAGGTTAGAGCGTTTGTTTGGATGATGGCGTTGGGAAGAATTAATACTAACAATATGTTATAGAGGAGGCGTCCGGGATTGGCTATCTCGCCTGACATGTGTGTCCTATGTCGTGCTAGTAGTGAGACAAGTTCACATTTCCTTCACTGTGATTTGGTTCGTATTTTATGGGGAAAGTTGTTTGGCATTGTAGGGGAACAATGGGTGTTTCCTGCCACAGTGTTGGAGATGCTGCAGGTGCGCTTTCGGGCGTTTGGGAGGGATAAGGAGATGAAGCTACTGTGGGACAACGCTAGTGCGAACCCCTAATCATATACGAACTGTACGAACTTAATCTGGACCGCTCATCTAACGGAAATAAAAAAAAGTCTTCCTAACGCGCTCTGTGCTCTTTCTTTCTCTCTCTGCTCTCTCTCTTCCCCTTAAACGACGACTCCAACAACGTTAAACAGAGAAAGCTCTATTACCTCCTCCCTTTTCTCTCTCATTTTCTCTCTCCTCTTGACTTCCTCTCTCTATCAATCAGTGAATCCTAGTTTTGGCTCCTTCAATCGATCCAATAAGTGAATTTCGTCATCTATTTGATTTGATTTCTATTGTTTCGAATTGGATATAGTGCTGATTTTAATCTAATTTACTGCTTAATTTAGAAACTTTTTTGAGTAATTTTCTTTATCAATTAGGTTGATATACTGTGAAGAAATTACTTTTTTCTTCTGTTGATTGTTGATGTTTCTTTTATTTCATTTCAATTGGATTTATGTTCATTGTTGATACGAGTGAGACGATGTATAGCGTGAATCACGTGTTGCTGTTGATTTAGGATCTTTGAACTGCTATGTTGATCAAACTTGGTATTTTTTGTGGATTATAGACTTGGTTCAAATATAATTATCTGAATTTATTAATGGCTTTAGGGTTTATGGAAAAAAAGGGGATTTGTAATTCTAGGGTTGATTATTGTGATTTCGTGCTTCAAATTAGTACAATTCTGGAAGAGGTTAGTGTCTTTGGATAGTAGGGTTAACTTTTATTCGTAATTGGGTTAACATTCTTTGGTCCTGTATACAACGATTGATAAGATTCCGCCCCTTGCCAACTAGGTTACCTATAGTGGCCAGCTTGTTCAGAGACGCCAGCTGCAAGATAAAAGCTATTTTGGACTACTATTGCAACCGTAGTGATCTACTAGTTTATTGAATTGATAAGTTGATGGCACTGGCTAATTGTGTTCAGTAAGGATTATGTTTTTGAATAATGTTAGGTTCCAGTAATTGTGAAGTTGGCTTAAGTAAGATTAGATACAATGTCCATACAACTGAAGGGAGCCACCCAATATATTTCATGGGTTGAATGTTTATGCTTTAAAATAATTCTAAATTCCAGTTTGCTGAGCCACCTATTTAATGCAGTTTGTAATAGCCACCCATTTCTTCTAAGGGAGCCACCCAATGTATTCTATTGAATGAATTCTGATGCTTTAGAGTTAGCTTTAGAATCTATTTCTTTCTTCCTTATGATAATGTAACCTCAAAGGTACTTCACTATTTTGTTTCTTGTAAATTTTTTGTTCAAAACTTTATTTGTTTTGGAGGCACCCAAAACTATGAGATTGGGGGTGGCTCTCTATGAGATCGGGGTGGCTCTCAAATGAGATTGAGGGTGGCTCTTGTTACATGGTATATTGGCGTACTGTCGGAAGTAGAGTCAAGAGGGTGAGCAAACCTGAGAATCATTTCTTAGAGTCAGGCTGTACTCGTAAAATTGTATGCATAATTACATGGTAAGATGGAACTCTGCAGCTCGCATCTTAATAGGTTTTCCAGTGCTAATCTATCTAATGATGTTGCTAATAAATTCAGTTTCAGGATATATTCTTTTGACATTTTCTACGCATTTATGCTTCTGTTAAGTTTTGTTTGTTTGTGGTAGTTGGCTAAAGGGGCTGGCATCAATTGAGAGTTGCATGATAAGATTGATTATTATCAACGTGCCAATAAGGAGGTCATTGTCGTCTTCTACATTCCTTATCTTCTTAGTTGTAGGAGTCCTTGGTCTGTTAACCTTGCCCTAGGTTTCATGCATTCATGTATTTCTCTTCTTGTAGGTTGCAATCATTTTTAACCATCAACGTACAGTATCTAAGTCTCATTCTGCACAGATGGAGAAATGTACCACAAAATAAATAAAGCGGAGGTACGGTTGTCATATTGAAATCTACCACCATGGGAGAATAGTGATAGGAAGAGAAAAACAAACTTTGACCACAGAAAGGTAATTGGACTTGCGCCTCTTGAGTCGCTTGTGCATATATACTGCAAACCTTTTACTGAATAATTGTGTTTGTGTTATGTTTCGAGCTGATGGAGGATATTAATTTATAGGATTGAAAAGAAAATAATGTCGACAAAGACAATGATAGAGAAATATGAGTGGCATATGCAGAACAAAGAGGAATTGAAAGAAAATTATCAAAGCTCTGTTAATCAAATTAAATCATTAGTTCAAATCCTACCTATACTCTATCAAGCTCTGTTGATCAAACTAAATCATAGTTTTGACTATTATATAGAACTAATCGAATGTACATTTTGTGGATTATAGACTTGGTTAAAATAAAATTATCTAAATTTGTTAATGACTTCAGGGTTTATGAAAAAAAGGGGATTTTTATCATATGGCCACACGTGGCATCCTACGTGTCGTGGCCACATAAAATGGACTTACTTATATATATAGGTTCTCTGGGAATAATGAGCTTCAATTGCTTTGCTCCTCTCTGGGATTGGAAGATATTAGGAGCACAGGGTCTGATTTTACTTGGTGCAATAAACAAAATGCTGCTGACAGGGTGTATAGTAGAATAGATAGAGTTCTTGGTAATGGTGTCTGGTTTAATGAATACCCTGCTGTGGAGGTTGAGTTTATGGTTCCTTCTATATCTGATCATTCTCCTAGTATTGTGCGCTTTAAACATGATGATAGCTCTGGAAAAAAGCCCTTTAGATTTTTTAATGCATGGATCAAACATCAGTCTTTTGGATCTATTGTTAAACAGGGTTGGTATTTTGAGGGATCAGGGGTCTTCTATGTTCAAGGTCATTCAGAAGCACATGAATTTGAAATATTTATTGAAGAAATCTGACTTGTATTGCTCTAATATGAGTCAGAAAGTTATTGTTGAAAGAACTGAGCTTGAGCAGATTCAATCTGAACTGAGACATGATTTGTTCAACACTGATTTGATTAATAAAGAGAAAGATGTTGCTGGAAAGTATGAGAATCTGTTGCAGTTGGAGGAGAGTTTCCTTAGACAAAAATCAAGAATTACCTGGTTGCAGACAGGTGATTCTAACACTAGCTACTTCCATGCCTGTGTCAAAGCTAGAAGAGCCACAAATAGGATCAACTCTATTCATAATGCTGTAGGGGCACGTATTACTGAGCCACAGAGAATTCAGGAGGAGTTTATTTCCTTTTTTTCAAGGACTCATGGGGACAGCTGCTGAGGAGCTTCCAGCCATTGATCCTCAAGTGATAGCTAATGGCAGTGTATTATCTGCAGCACAGCAGATTAGTCTTTGTGAGTCATTCACTGCTGAGGAGATTGAAAAAGCACTCTGGGAAATGGATGGTGACAAAGCACCAGGACCAGATGGTTATACAGCTGCGTTTTACAAGGCCTCATGGGGTACAGTGGGACAAGAAATTACTCATGCTATCCAAAGCACTTTCCACTCTGGGAAGATGCTTAAAGCTCTTAACTGCACTTCTGTCACCTTAGTCCCAAAGAAGGAAAATCACATGCTAGTGAGTGACTTTCGACCTATTGCGTGTTGCAATATTTTGTATAAAATATTATCAAAATCCCTGGCCAACAGATTGAGTAGTGTATTGGACTGCATTATTAGTCAGGAACAATCTGCATTTATTAAAAATCGTTTCATTGGTGATAATATTGTGCTAGCTCATGAATTAATTAAATTCTATGGGAGGACGGGAATTTCACCAAGATGCATTTTGAAAGTAGATTTGAGGAAAACTTATGATTCGCTTGAGTGGTGTTTCCTGGAACAAGTGCTTCTTGGGTTGCAGTTTCCTGTGAAATTTGTAAATTGGGTGAAAATGTGTATTTGCTCAGTCAGTTATTCTCTCCTTATCAGTGGAGTACCAACACAACCTTTTGATGCTAAGAGAGGATTGAGACAGGGTGATCCTATCTCTCCTTATCTTTTTGTGACTGCCATGGATTACTTGTCTAGATGTCTTAAGGAGCTGAAAAACAAACCAGGGTTCAAGTACCATCCAAGGTGCAAGAAGTTTGAGCTTGTTCACAGCATCTTTGCAGATGATCTGCTTTTATTTTCCAGAGGAGATACTGAATCTGTGCAGCAGCTCTTCCTTCAATTTCAGAAGTTCTCTGAATGTTCTGGACTTTGTGCAAATAATCAAAAATCAGAGATTTATTTTGGAGGAGTCAGTGAGAGTGAGCAAAGGGATATTATTAACTGTTTGGGAATGCAAGCAGGGGAGCTTCCTTTCAGATATCTTGGCATCCCTCTCACCTCAAAGAGATTGCATATCAGTTATTATGATCCCCTAATTCAGAGAATTACCAGCAGAATTCAAGCATGGACAACCAAGTTCCTCTTATATGCAGGAAGGCTGCAATTACTCAAATCTGTCTTATTTGAAATGAATAATTATTGGACACAGTTTTTCAATCTCCCTTTGTCTGTAATACATCAAGTTGAGCAGCTTTGTAGGAGGTTCTTGTGGATAGATACCTCAAACCCTAGCAGCGGGGCCTTGGTTGCATGGTCTTCCCTTTGCAAACCTGCAAATCAGGGTGGGCTGGGTATCTTTGACCTTGTCTTATTGAACAAGGCAGCTCTTGGGAAGCTGATTTGGGATGTTCAACATCATCAAGAGAAACTGTGGGTTAAATGGACACATGCTTATTATATGAAACAAGGTTCCTTTTGGTTTGCTCCTAAACCTACACAAGCTTCCTGGGTTATCCAGAAGCTGTTTGATTTGAGAAATGAGATGGTTGCTAGTGTTTTGAACCAGGGACCTATCAAATACAAAGTGGGGAAAGTTTACAAATCCCTGCTGCCTGCTACAGAGAAGAAAAGATGGTCCAAACTGCTTTGGTGTTCTTTAGCTGTTCCCAAATGGAGATTTATCCTGTGGCTATGTTTGCTTGATAGACTTCCTACTTGGAAGAATCTGCACAAGATTGGCATACAGGGGCCAAGCATCTGCAGTTTGTGTAAGAAATCTAAGGAAAACTTATCTCATATATTCTTTGACTGTGAGTTTACTGCCCAGCTGTGGCAGAAGTTGATGAGTTGGCGGCATGTCCCTCTCACTGCCACTACATGGGAGAGTTTTATGCAACAAGCTAGTTCCATTGCTAGAGGAAGACAGCCTCAGGCCCTTGCACATGCAGCTATCTGCTCAGCTGTTGTGTACTATACATGGAGGGAGAGGAACTCCAGATTTTCCAGGGGCAGAGAGGTGATGTGACAGGTATTGCTAAACATATTGTCCATGCTATCCATGCCAGAAGTGCAGCTGCTAGGAACAAGAAGACACGAAATTATTTTTGCCAGCAGTTGAATTATTTGCCTTGAGTTTATGTGTTTTTACAGCTTATTATCCTTTTGTGTGAAGTTTCCCTTAGCTAGTTTACTCTAGGAGTAGATTGCTTTGTTTTACGTGTATTTTGGAGCGCAGTTAGCTGCTTGTACTCATTGAATATCCTCATTTGGAAGTAATGAAAATCTTTTTACCTTCCAAAAAAAAAATACAAGCTATTATATTTATTATCATATTGTTAAGATTATAAAATAAAATAATTTTTGTTACGCAACTTTAAAAATTATAATTATTCATCCGTTGGATCAGGTTCGGAAAATACTTCAAAATGAGATACATATGTAATATATATATATATATATATATATATATATATATATATATATATATATATATATATATATATATATATATATATATATAAGTGAGTCTATTTCGTGTGGCCACGACACGAGGGACGCCACGTAGGGGCCCTAAAATCGTGTGAGGACGACACGTGTGATGCCACGCAAGCAACTCTTTCATATAATGATGACACGTAAGCACATGCACGTCACATATTATAACACATCATCCGCCATTAATTCCTAATCATTGTTTGATTTAATTACATATTTATTATCATATTCTCAAATTAAAAAATAAAATAACTTTAGTTATGTAACTCAAAAAAAATTGAATCTTACTCCATTGGATTGGATTTGAAAAATACTTCAAAATGAGATATATATGACCTATAAAAGTTTCTTTTTTTCATGCGGTGATTACACGTGGGACGGCACATAAGAGAGAATGTTCATGTGACCATGACACACATGCACAATTTTGCCACATATCCTAACAAATCATCATTGAGCTGTCCCATAGTCATATATATATATATATATATATATATATATAAGTGAGTCTATTTCGTGTGGCCACGACACGAGGGACGCCACGTAGGGGCCTTAAAATCGTGTGAGGACGACACGTGTGATGCCATGCAAGCAACTCTTTCATATAATGATGACATGTAAGCACATGCACGCCACATATTATAACACTTCATCCGCCATTAATGCCTTATCATTGTTTGATTTAATTACATATTTATTATCATATTCTCAAATTAATAAATAAAATAACTTTAGTTACGTAATTCAAAAAAAAATGAATCTTACTCCATTGGATTGGATTTGAAAAATACTTCAAAATGAGATATATATGTCCTATAAAAGTTTGTTTTTTTCATGCGGTGATTACACGTGGGACGCCACATAAGAGAGAATGTTCATGTGACCATGACACATATGCACAATTTTTCCACATATCCTAACAAATCATCATTGAGCTGTCCTAGAGTCATTATTACTCCACATTATCATATATTTATTAGTATATTAGTTCAAACTACATAAAATTGAGTCAATTTCGTGTGGGCACACCATGTAGGCCGCTAACTTGGAGACCAAATTTCGTGTGGTGATGATACCTAAGAGCCACGTAAACGGCCACATAAGCAAGTCGTACAAGTGTAACTAATAAATGTATCTTTATTCATGACATTAATATAGTAATTAAATATAACATCTATATTTATTAGCCTATTTGTTTCAAATTAGAAGATAAAAATAACTTTGGTTACGCAATTGTAAAAAATCTAAGTTTTACGTCATTGCATTGGAAATGAAAAATACTTCAAAATGAGATGTATATGTCCTATATATAAGCTTATAAAGTTTGAGATCTTTTAGGGAAAGTTTTATAAAGGTTAAGGATAAAATACGTAGAATAACCGTATTTGTAATACATTAATTGAGTATCATACTAAAATTGTGTCCTAACTCGAGTGGTGATATAAAAGTGAGTCAGTTTTATGTGGGCACGCCACGTTGGATGCCACATAAGCGCTCAAATTTGTGTGGACATGAAACGTGGGACACCACGTAGAGGCCAAAGTCGTGTGATGATGACACCTAAGTCGCCACGCAAGCAAAGATTACCACATAACCTAACAACTTATCATCATCCAAGTGTCACCCATTAATGTCTCATTATTAGTTGGCTTTATTACATATTTATTAGCATATTTTTATATCACAAAATAAAAATAATTTTAGTTACCTAAGTTGAAAAATTATAAATCCAACTTCAATGGATTGGATTTGAAAAAAGTTTAATATGAGAAACATATGTCCTATACAAATTGGGTCCTTTGGGTGCAGTGATAACATGTAGACGCCATATAAGAGGGAATGTTTGTGTGAAATGACACGTAGACGCTACATGTGCACAACTTTGCCACATAACTCAACATTATAATCATCCAAGTTCAATTCACGTAGGCACGACACGCGTAGGACGTCACATAGAGGCACAAATTCGTGTGACGATGACATCTAAGTCGCAACGTAAGCAAAACTTGCCACATAACCTAACAACTCATTATCCAAGTGTCACCCATAAATACGTTATCATAAGTTGGGTTTATTACATATTTATATATTAGCATATTTTTATATTACATAAATAATTTAGTTACGTAAGCAAAAATTTATAAATCTTAGTTCAATTGATTGGATTTGTAAAAAAATAATTCAAAATGAGATATATATATCCTATACAAGTTGGATCTTTGCGTGCGGTGATAACATGCAGACGCCATATAAGAGGAAATATTCGTGTGAAAATGACATGTTAGACGCTACATGTGCGCGCACAACTTTGCCACATATAGTTTAATAAATATCATCCAAATCCCACATAATCATTATTACTCGACTTTATTATTGATTTATTTTCATATTATTTCAAACTAAAAAAATATATTTTTAGTTACATAACTCTAAATATTATAAATCTTACTTCATCAAAATTGATTTTTCTTTTTCGTTTTGGAATTTTGCGGTAGGCCTCATGTTCATAAATTAATCTCTTTTACATTCATTCTATTTTAGATATAGATCGATTTAAAAAGATATTTCATGCAAAAAAATTAAAATAATGAAATGTAGAAGTAGTTGTGCGGTATAAAACAGACATGAGATATCACCTAAAAAGTTATCTTCATTTTTGAGAGATATTAACGAGTTCGTACGAAGCACGGAGTTAAAACTAGTGTCCTATAAAGTTGGGTTTTTTTCGTGGGAGGATGACATGTGAGACGCCACATGGGAAGGATATATTCGTGTGAAGATGACACATAGGCGCCACATCGCGCGGTATATATACAAAAGTGAGTCCAATTCGTGTGGGCACAACACGTCGGGCGCCACGTAGGACGTGTAAATTTGTGTGACAATGACACCTAAGCGCCACATAAACAAAGCTTGCCACATAGCCTAACAACTCACCATATAAGTGTCACTCATTAATGCATCCTCATTTTTCACATTAAGATAGTAATTAAATATAATACTTTTAATAAATGGCCTATTTGTTTCAAATTAGAAAATAAAATAACTTTGGTTACGCAATTATAAAAAATCTATGTTTTACGTCATTGCATTGGAAATCAAAAATACTTCAAAATGAGATGTATATGTCCTATATTTTATGTCCTTTACGGTTGAAGTAGTATCCCCAACAGACATATTAAAATATATGTTATTACAACCGTTATTAAAGGGAAGACTAAACAAATGTAGCCTTCACCTTCTTCAATTCGATATTTGATATATACCACAAAAGGCAATAAAAGAACAAGTTTTGGCTGACTTTTTAGCAGATCACCCATCAATTAGCGTTGATTCAGAAAACCAATTCGAAGAGGACTATATCGATCTGGTCTCATGAAAATTATATTTTGATGGCTCTTCTACGCGAAGAGGAGCAGGTGCTGGGATATATTTAATATCACCAACAGGAGTCCCTACTAAAATTGCAGTACAATTGGATGTACCTTGTACAAATAATAGGGCAGAATATGAAGCCTTAATTCTAGGTCTAGAAAGTCTTCTCGAATTAGGGGTCAAGAACGTAATTATAAAAGGGGATTCTCAATTGATCGTGAATCAAACAAAAGGAATCTTCAAATGCTTCAGCTCAACAGCAATTCTAGTAAATGCTAGAATTAAGAAGCTATTGGAATATTTTTATGAAGTAAAAATATACTATATCCCTCGAATCGAAAACGAAATAGCCAATGAGTTAGCTCAATTAGCATCAGGATATAAAATTCCTTGGAGTTATTTTCGTGAAAAGATTACAATCTAAGCCAAGGAACTTATTCCATTCGAAGAGAGAGTAACAATGAAAATTAATAAAGTAGATATCATGACTAAAGAGGTTGATTAGAGGGATGAGATAATTGAGTACCTCCAAGAACCATCAAAAAAGAAATACTCTAATAAGATAAAACTTATAGCACATCGATATGAGTATGATGGAGAGCAATTATATCGAAAGATGTTAGTGGTCTATTACTTAAGTGTTTAGATTTAGACGATACTTTGCTGGTCATGGGAGAAATACAAGAAGGCATATGTGGAGCCCATTAAATAGGGCAGAAAATGAGAAGATTGGTACATCAATATGGGTATTACTGGCGAATAGTTACTAGAGACTGTATACAGTATGCCAAAGGGTGCAGACCTTGTCAAAAACATGGTGGTATTCAACGAGTTCTAGCAGCCAAACTCCATAGTATAATCAAGCCTTGGCCATTTTAAGGATGAATGGACATTATTGGGGAAATTAGGCCTACTTCATCAAATCACCATAAATATGTTTTAGTAGCCACTGACTACTTTACGAAATGGGTCGAAGCAAAGCCTTTCGTAAACATAACATCAAGTGACATAGTAGATTTTATCAACGAAAATATATTTACCAGATTTGAAATCCCTGAAACTATCACAGTGGATCAAGCTAAAGTATTTAACAGTGACGAAATCAAGTCTTTTCTAGGAAAAATATCTGTTAAATTAACAAACTCCACTCCGTATTATGCCCAAGCGAATGGACAAGCAGAATCAACCAATAAACCCATAAAAAAAGGAATTGCTAAAATGATAAAAGACAATCCTTGTATTTGGCATGATTTGCTCTTAGAGACATTATGGGCTTATCGAACGAGTCCTAGAGAGAGCATACTAGTAACCCCATTCCAATTGGTATTTGGACATGAAGCAGTCACACCTGTCGAAATGAATATTAAGTCTGAATGAATACTTAAACAAATTAATCTATCACCACAAGAGTACGAAGAGGCTATGAATATTGAACAATTGGATCAAGAGATCCTATAAATCGAAGCATTACAAAGTATTCATAAACTAAAGAAACAAACTGAGAAATGTTACAATCGAAAAGTAAGAAAGAAACAGATTTCCAAAGACGAATTGGTATGGAAAACAATATTCCCTGAAGGACAAAAAGATAAGTTCTATGGGAAATAATGGTCTCCAAATTGGGAAGGACCATTCTTTATCGAAAGCGTTGAACCAGGAAACGCATGTAAATTACTATATACGAATGGCAAACAATTTGGACGAGCAATAAATAGCAAATATCTAAATAAATATTTCTCTTCGACTTGGGATATATGTAAAGGTAACATCTACAATAGATTCCCACAACTCTGGGAGGAGATAAAGGGGAATAAACCAAAATTAGAAAAAGGTTTTTATCTTTCCAGAACAAATACTAATGTTTAAACACCAAAGTTAAACCGAAGAACTGAGGAATTGTCTAATAACAGTAAGAAGTAAGGAGATAGAAGCTTTCAAATCCTGATAACCAGATAGCTGAGCAACTCGAAGGTCCCGAGAGGCAGTCAGATTAGAGATACGGGATTGAATGTCCTGTTTCTTCTTTTCATGAGCGGTCATCAAATCAACAACCTCTATTATTCGACGAGATAGAGAGTCGATCTTATCCTCAATGACGTAAGCTCCATCTGAGCTGCATCAAAAAGTTCTCGTTTTTGTTGGAGGGATGACCTACCATTCGTAAGATCAGCCAGAAGATCAGCAGGACGAGCGCAGCCATCAAGATCAGCTTCAGGAATCCTTTCAGAGCGGGCATTCTGCAAATCTTGCACAGCTGAGACCAAAGGGCTATTATCTCGAAACACCAAATTTCTAAGATCCGCAGGAAAATGGTGTTGATTGGATCTAACGAAATCCTCCAAAGCCAGCGCAGCAGGAACATCTGACCAATCGGTCTCAAGAGCGTTCAACAAACGAAGTCCCTCTTGCTTGATAGCATCAGAAGCCCCAGGAGTAGGGGCCAATAGATCATCAAGCAAGGACATCAAAGAACCTACAAAAAAGGAATTCGAAATAAGAAAATTGAATCTTCAGAAGAAAAACCATACTCGAAGGAGCAAATGTCATAGTCTGAGAAACACCGACAGAAGACATTAGGGATTGTTGGGCAGATCAATTGGGAGAACGAACAGCTTGATCCGGAGAAATGACAACCTGATCCTCGACCATAGGAGAAGAAATGGGATCCATGTCTTGACCTAATTATGAAAAGAAAAGGTTAAGAGGAGGCGAAAGAAACGAACTAACAAACATAGTGCTTGAATAGGCTAATTAAACTTACCAGATGCTAAACCATGAGAAGAGGAAGAGATAATAGAAGAATCTTTAGTAGCATTAATATCTGGTGTAACAAGTGGTGGAGAAGACGAAAAGTTTAATTAATAGGCAAATTTGTTAAAGGAAAAGTTTAATTAATATCAAAATAACTTCTTAGAGAAAGTACTGATAAGATTAGAACAAATACCTTAATAGCATTCAAAGTATGCAAAAAGGGGCTATCATCCTTGGGAAATAGTTTATGTATGACCTTCTCGAGATGAGAGTGCAAAATGCTGCTACCAAAGGTAGAGTTGAAAAGCTGAGTCCACCAAAGCGAATATTCTGGCTCACAGGAACAAGTTCTAAACCAAGTAGGAATATCTACAGCCTCCAGACGATTTCAGAGGAGAACATGACTCCGAAGGGTCACCTCTGAAGATTGATTTTCCAAACCCATATCGATAGAGGCTTGACTTTGCCTCGCATGCCAGGGACGATTCAAAGTCTCAAGTAAAGGAGCAGCAAATGCTTGATGGATACCAAATTGACGGGCAACCAATTGGGGATTATAAACTTCAGTACTTAACCAAAGGATCTCAAAGTATAAAAGATCCCTACAAGCAAGAACCGACCTCCAATAAGGTTGAAGATGAGGATTCATAAAGAAAGGATTGACATCTCGAAACCACCAAGGGAGTACCATTCGAGTATCCGCCACACTAAAATCAGGGATCCCCAAACAATGATGAGGATGCTAGTTAAAATAAGGTTTCGAAGAAAATACCTCAAAAAGCACTAAAGGAAGGTCTTCAACACGAGAAGGTTGAAGTAAATTGAAACATGCTTCTGCCACAGAGGACCATTCAGCAAAAGGCGAAAGATTACAGGCATGGAAATCCCCTGTACGAGCGGCTAACTCTTTCTGATAGGAAAGATTATGCGTCTCAATAGACGACATGTTCATTCGAGAAGGGTAATAAAGAAAACCTCAAGCAGTGAGAAGCCAGAAAGGGCAAGAATGTTGAGCCTGAGGACCTTCAGGAATAAAATCCCGGGTTAAATTCGACATACCTCGATAAAACTGAGAAAGAAGGAAAGGAGCCAGTGGGATGGGACCCTCCATCGAAGCCACGTTAGCTGCCAAATAAAGGAAAGAATTTCCAATCGAAGAACTATAATTCATAAATAATCGATGAAACACATAGTTCAAGAATAAGACCACCTCAGCATTCGACACAAGAATAGTGGGAGGGAGATACGAAAAGTGACTCAACTGTTTTGAATACAAGACTGAACGAATGGATGTGGATGAAGAAAAAGTCTTTAACAAAGCATCAGCAGGCTCGAAATACTCTTCAGTAACAACAGGCGAATCACAAAAAGAGTAACCTGGTACTTGAAGAGATTCATCTGAACAAAGACCATTTTATTCGAATGCCAACGAGAATGAAAGGCCTGAAGACGATTAAACCAATATCTAGGACGTTCATTAAGAAAGTTCATCCAACCATGAACGGGTCTATCTCGAATTGGAAAATTAGAGCGAAAAGTACGGGAAGAGAGAATCAAGGGTAAACCACGCCCACGAACAATAGAAGAGAAAACCGATAGAAAATAGCTTTGTGAAATACCTCGAATAGAGGAAGGATCGAAACAAAAACCTAAAGAAAAAGACCTTAAAGATTGACCTCGAAAGGGTTCCTCATCAGAAGCATGGTAAGATGAAGAACGAAGGATGAGACAATCGGGCCAATACGATTTAGAGTGAATTTCAATCAACTTGAAAAGATCTTGGGCATCAAAAGCCATATTTAAAGATCCAATATTAACTAAATCTCAAGATCCATATTTAAAGATCCATATATATATATATATATATATATATAAAGCAGTTGTACGAAGGGCTAGGTATAAGTCTCAGTCAGAGAAAGGTGAGTACGAAGGAATTCAGGAGAAGTGGAAAACGTGGGGGAAGTTGGACACTAACATGAAGAAAGTGGACAGAGAGAAGAACTGCTAGATCATGGACAGTTATCTCAAGCCTCTATAGATACAAAGAAGAAAAGAAGAACAAGGCAGCAGAGCTCATATTGACAAGACGTCAAAAAGTAGACTTTAGAGTAGTGTAGCTTAGGAGTAGATTGTTAATTTAGGCTCTTCGAGCGTGTAACCCAGCCACTCAGCAATGGCGCCTTCATGTGAGGTATAATTGCTTCTATCCCTTTTATTTTTATGCTATGAATCGAATGTATGCCTGATTATATTGAATGAAATATGTTTAGCTTTCCTTCCTAAATCATGCTCTTTTAAAGTTCCCTTTTATGCTTGTTTGTGTAGCTCTCTGATTGAAGTACTCGAATACGTATTTGCAACAACTGTCATAGTTGATAAGTGTTCATCCTTTGACCGAGACGGTGTTGGGGGTGGAAGGGTAGGTTCAAATAGGGAGCGGCCTACTCTAAGATAGTACTCGACCTTATTTAGGATATTTTTAAGGGCCGTAGGACTGCCCCTCAGGGTTGATTGTGACCCCTAAGTACCAAGCACATCAACAGCCACGTAAGCCAAACTTGCCACATAACCTAACAACTCATCAACATCTAAGTGTCACCATTAATGTCTCATCATTAGTTGACTTTATTACATAGTTATTAGCATATTTTATATTACAGAAAAGGAAAAAAACAGTTACGTAAGTTAAAAAATATATAAATTCTACTTCAATGAACTGGATTTGAAAAAAGTGTAAAATGAGATATATATGTCCTATACAAGTTGGGTCATTTTCGTGCGGTGCTAACATGTAGGCGCCATTTAAGAGGGAATGTTCGTGTGAAAATGACACGTAGACGCTACATATGCTCAAGTTTGCCACATAACTTAGCAAATATCATCCAAGTTCAATTCATGTGGGCACGATACGCGTAGGACGCCACGTAGAGGCCCAAATTCGTGTGACGATGACACCTAAGCCGCCACATAAGCAAAGGTTGTCACTTTGCCTAACAACTCATTTAAAGGTGAAATATAGACGCCACATTGGCACAAATTTGTCACATAGTTTTAGTTGTGCGGTATAAAACGAGTACGAAATATCAAAGTACTATTAATGCAAAATGAGTTTATTCATTAATTAAATTACTTATTAGAATTAATGTACATATACTGTTTTTATTCTCTATCTAAGTTTAGCCCGATCTCATTAAAAAATGAAGGTGGTATGAAAATATCATTTTCAAGAATTAGCCATTTAGCATGAATCCTATAGATATTAATCTTTGCAATTAAAAATAATATCTATAATATTAATAATTTTCACTTCAAATATTTTAAGCATAATATTATTAAATATATTCATAAAAATATTTTAGGAGCCCGTGCAAAGCACGGGAATAAAACCTAGTTATATAAAATGTCCCAATCTATCTATGTCCATATATGAAGTTGGCATTTTTCAAGAATTTTGAAGCATGCCACCTAAGCTAACATATTTAGAAGTGAAAATAATTAAATAGAAATAACAATGATTATAGTAAAACAGAATTTTGGATAAGAGAAAAGACTAGAGTTCAACATTCAATAAAATGTAGATATAGTTTCATCTTAACCAACAAATAACTTTTGATTCAAGTTTTGGAAATTCGAAATTCTTACACCATTACAAAGAGCATGAAATATACTTTAAAATAAGACCCATTTTAAATATGTTAATATCTAAACACAGATTATTTATACATGTGACGTGATACATAGACGAGTAGTTAACGTTAGAAAATTGAAAAGGGAGAAATAAGCTCTACAAAATATGGAAACCACTATGTATTTTACGGAGTAAAACGAAAACACATTGTCATCAATTTGTGCATCACAGGAGCATTATTATTAGTATTTATCCATATATTACTTATATTTTTTCAAAAATAACAAATACACTTTGAATTTTCAATGAGAATAATAATCACGTTATATTAATTTTATTATATAATCACAGTCCGTGCAACGAAGGGCATCCACCTAGTTCCGAAATATATAAATACAATTATACAACAACCTAATAAAACACTTTATCATTTCGTGGACTAATTCCGTCTACTCTTGCACAAAAGCCTTGCACGTGGATTTAAGTTTAATGGCCAAAAAATAATACAGAAACTTGTGTGGACTTTAATATATGGTTGGACCACTGGTTTAAAATTTTTTGAATATATCTTTTATGCCCTAAATATTGAGCGATTTCCTCAAAAAGGGCTATTTTACAAAATAATACCCAGATTAGGCTGGGTTACAAAATAATACCTACGATGGTGTTCACGTAGGTTCGGACAAAAACGAGCCGCTAATTTTTATTTCCGCTGATAGTCCCTAAGTCGCTGTTAAGGACAGCGAGTTACCAGAAATGGAAACGCTGTCAACGAGAGCGACTTCTGTTGCACAAGAAACTCCAAAATTATCCAGGCATTAAAACACGCTGTCAGAGACAGTGGGTAAAAGAGACTCGCTGTCAACCATAACGTTTAAGCTAAACTCGCTATCCGCAACAGCGAGTTTCACAAGGGTGAAACGCTCTTGCTGATAGCGAGTTTAAGCTTTCCAGTTTTCAGCAACATAAGCTTCTCTTTTACCCAACAAAAGCTTTTCAGTTTAAGCTTTCTGTATACCTTCAACAACCCTTGATGGTCACAATTCACATACTCAGCTACAATCTACGTTTACCCAAATATATATTTGGAAATCCAATCCATACAAGTGCAAAGCAACAACCTACATCGCGATTTTCATGTTTTCCAAAATACAATTTCCACAAGGCAATTAACATAAATCCTTTGACATAAATCCAGAATATGTCAATACATTAGTACAATAGATATCCAAAATAACACAATTCATTAGCATGACATTAGTACAATTGATGTGCAAACTAACATAATCCACTAGCATGACACATTAGTTACAACTCGAACATATGGAGAGAGTAAAAGACTATGTGCGGCATCGCTTTGTCTTTAAATGATCTCCATCTTCTTCTATACATGAAAATAAAATAAAATATACGGCTCGTTTTGTCCGAGCCTACGTGAACACCATTGTAGGTATTATTTTGTAACCCAACCTAATCTGGGTATTATTTTGTTAAATAGCCATTTTTTAGGAAATCATTTCTAAATACTTTCACTAGTGTTTTTGGTCCACACTTGAAAAAATAAATACTGTATAGCGCCTTTATTTACCACAAATTCTTGGACCCTAATCTCATCATAGAGTCATATTAGGTGTGCAAGTGGGGGAGGGGGACCCACAATTGTTTATTTACTCACGGTCTCACTCTCACATGAGTCACACGAGTTGCCGAGTTAACCAAAATCCTGCTTCCATTTCTCTCTCGTAGTGATAGGGGATTAGGGTTCTCTCTTTCACTCTCTTGTTCCCCGACTCTCTGTAACATTCTCCGGGTTTAGGTCAAGGATCCACCAAGGTAATCCATCCTCGTGCCAAACTTTACAGCCTAATTCTTTAATTTGATGATTTCTATATGTTTTAATTCCATGTTACATTGTTTTAGAGAAAGTGTTTAAAGGCAAGACCTTTACTTGATGTTGTCACTTAATTGTTTAAAATTGACCAATTTTCTTGTTTATTGTCACTCAATTGTTTGAAATTTACCATTTTTCTTGTTTATTTATTTAGTTATAGGCTTTGGTCGAGTTAGTTTAACATTAACACCCGAATAACAGAACAGATATGGAATACTGCAAGTTGGACAAAGAGTTTGAAAATGAGTTGTTGCCGATCTTGAAAAACGATGACAAACAGAAATTCATAGATCTCGTCAAATCCCAGAATTGTTATTATGGGGATGTGTTGGATTTTTGCATAAGAATGAGGGCAAAAGAATGTGCCCTTGTTTTGCTGAAGGGGGAGTTGGGCACACTCCCACTAAGCATGACTATGCCTGATCAAAATGTCGAAGCGTGTAAGAGGGGAACCGCTACTCTCTTTTACGCAATTGGTAATCTTGTGACCCTGAAGTGATGGAGCTTTTACTCAAGAATTGTGGTGGTCGTCATCTTGTGAATCAACCCTTTTCTGGTTATCATCCCCTTCATCTTGTACTCGGTCATCTGAAGTAAGTCATGTTTCTTAATTGTTTATTTATTTATTTATTTTTATATCATTTAATGAACCGTTACTAGTTGCTAGTGTGTTTGGAAACCTAAAATATGCGGGATTTTTGCGTTTTAGATATGGGCTTTCTTGGACACTAAATACTATGAAGCTAGCTGACTCCTGGGATGTGTTAAGCTAGTTTCCGATTCTCCAATTTGTGTGTGTATGTGCTTTTACTAATTATTAAAAAAAAAACCCTTTTGAAGGGTGCCAAACACACTCATACTTAGTTGCAGAATTTTATGAATAGTTACTTGTTAACTTATGCCATCTGCCTTCATTTCCTTCTTCTGTGTTGCAGGAGTGTCAAACATTTATCTACTTGTGTTGAATCTAAAATTTTAATAAAAAAAGAATTAAAAAAAAAAATCTCAATGCTGAAAATACTTAAACGTGTAAAAAGAAGTGGCAGTTATATCTCCATTACAAATAAATAAATAAATAAAAGAAAAAAAAGAAAAGGAACATGGGTGATAGTGGGAGGCAGTTACTCTTAATAGTTATCCCAAGTATGTCTTTAAATAGCCCTTTGGCTGTAAAAAAAAAGGGGGGAATAGAAGAGACAGAATATACAGCAGAAAAAGAGAGAGAAAAAAGACAACAAAAAAGAGAGAAAGAGAGAAACGTTAGTTTTAGAAAACTGAAAAAAGAAGAAACCAGGAAGAAAGAGAAGGTAAAAATAGCAGATTGGGGATGAACAATTAAACTTAATCTTCGTCTTCTCCTCTTTAGTTTCCATAATTTCAGATTTCTTTTATCTTAAACTTCAATGTTCTTCATTTCTTTCTCTTTACAACTCAGTCTTCAAAAAATGCTCTTTAAATTCTGTTTCCTTGCTGTTTTATTTTCCTATCAGTTTGTTTAAGTCTGTTTTAGTATGGTTTTTGGTGATTGATATGTGTTCTTCATTATATGTGTGGCTGTTTTATGTTTAAATGGCATGTCCAAGCCTAGAGACCACATGGTTTCAAACCTGCAGCCCAATTTTGATGGAGAGAATCAGAAACCATATGGTTTCATCACCAATTCCTAACAAAAACGACTCCTACAATGAAACTAGATGGTTTCAAAAGTCGGATCATAAATTTTTGGGAAATCAAGACCTAAAATAAACTGGAAATTGCTCCTGGGATCAAGAAGAAATCGAATGGTTTCATTAAACTCAAAGAAAATCACTGGAAACCATATGGTTTCAAGAAAAGATCTGAGTTTATTTATTGGACTGAAATTCAGGACTTAAAAGGCTAAAACAGAAGTTTGGAACGTTGTTTTGAAATAAAAAAAATAACTGATCAGACCTACTGTTTTATTTAAAACAGGTCTGTGAAACAGTAGGAATCCATATGGATTCCACAAAGAATTCCAGACTTAAGGATTCTTATGAATTCTGAGATGAAAACAGTTTTGGATTCCGAAGAAAACGGATTTAAAATTGCAAGGACAGAAGAGAATTCATTAGAAACCATATGGTTTCATAGATGAATTCCGGACTTAAAAGCTAACAGCCACTTAAAAGCTTAGGGATAAAGAGAAACCATATGGTTTCGATATTATCGCCATGAAAGAGCCTTTTGAAACCATCTGGTTTCACAGGTTCAAGTATTAAAGTAGCCAGGGACATGAGATTTTGAAGACTTAGCAAAAAAAAAGGACTCAAAATACTTTAGGAAAAAAGCGAAACCATCTGGTTTCACGTATTCCTTTATAAAACCAGAATCAATCATAAAAAAAATTGCTTTGGGAATGAAGGAAACCATCTGGTTTCACCACAATTCCTGTAAAACAAAGCAATGACCCTACCTGGCGTGATTCTTTTCTTCTGATATTTTCCTTCTGTAGAGCGTCTGTTTTGTTCCAGTTGTGAAAGAGCAGGAGAAAGAATGAAAGACTAAGAAGCGTTGTTTATTTAAAAGTGAACTAAAAGGGGACTTATAATTGAACTAGGACTCTAAAAAATAAATCATTTAAATCTGAAATTTAGATTCAAATTCAAGCAGAAGTCTCCAGTCACACTTGTTTTCCTATTTCTGAGATAAAAAAGGATTACAACTGATTGAAATCAGCTTAATACGTTTCCTATACCTAAGGGAATAGTTTTAATTTTAAATAATTAACTAAAACAATTTTTTTTTGACTATTACTGTAAGTGAAAGTCAGAAAAACGAGAATACATATTGTACAGCACAACATATGATTAAAGCAACCTAAAAAAATATATAAGAGACAGTAGCCAAGTGCATGGAAGCAAGCAACAAGCACAAGCTAAAATACCAAATACAAGCACATATATAAACATAAATACCTAACATGGAACTACGAATGGCTTGATCCCCTTTAAAGAGGGTACGTAGGCAACTCAAATGAGTACAGCCCAAATCAAATTTAAACCCCAAAACATACCTAAAAACTCTAAAGACAACTAATTTTTATTAAATTACTACTAGTCGAAATCAAGAGGTGATCTCCTAAGCGAGGATGTAATTAAGGGCATTAGTGCCTTGAATAGGGTCGTACAAAAATAATAAACCAATGTACAAGGTTTACATTGGAAGGTTGTGTTTTGCATACCGAGTTGCGATTTTTGCTTAACATAATTTTTGGCACGCTCGGTGGGACCCTATTTTCCTTTTCATTTTGACTAGTATATAACATATAACTAAAATACTTAGTTTGTGTGCCTCCATGAAAGATGGCACCACAAGTTAACATTAACCAAGAAGAGGTCTCGATCACGTTCGTCCTGCAAGGAGGTGTCATGCGCCGAAAGCGAACCTTCAAATTGGTTGTCACCTTAGGCTCGAACAACAATGCTATGGACATTCCATTGGCAAATTCAATGGAGCCGCTTCGGCATGTAGATGAGAATGGGAACATAAGGCGTGTTCCAAAACAGAAAACCCCCGTCAAGAAGGCCAAGGTTCCTAACGCCAACAAGGCTAAGGTTCTTAGCGCCAACAAGGCTAGTTCAAGGAGCACGGGTCCTAAACCTTCGAACAAAAACAAGAGAGCTACAGCGAAGAATGCCCCAAGAAGATTCGCTCAAACCAACCAAGCCTCGAGTTCGGGTAATGAGCCTGCAAAAAGGGCTGCTGCACCTGCTGCACCTGCTGCACCTGCTGTACGTGATGCACGTAGGGCTGTTGCACCTGCCAGGAGACAGGTACATCCCTCTGCTAGACCTGCTGCACCTGCTGTACGTGATGCACGTAGGGCTGTTGCACCTGCCAGGAGACAGGTATATCCCTCTGCCAGACCTGCTGCTGCACCTGCCAGACCTGATGTACGTAGGGCTCCTGCACCTGACAGTGGCCATGCTGAACATGCTACACCAGAAGGCCTGTTGCACAACCAAGGCCTACTGTACAGCCGAGAAGGTCAGCCAAAGCCACTCATACACTTAACAGAAGACCTGTTACAAGGTCCGTCTTGGGACCAGTGGTTAATCCCCCAAGACACTTTTTTGTTGGCACAATACCAGTCACAATTGGTCAAATTGAGCAAACAATGACAACCTCCTATTCTGAGGAGGAAATTCACCCTCAAACACCAAAAGTTAAGATTATTAAACCTTCTCTTTTGAAGGAAAACCTGCAAACCGAGCAAGTCACTACACCTCCCCTCACACCCGTCAAAGGAAAAGGAAAGAAGGTTTTGACTATTGAAAACCAGAGCCACGTCTCTTGTGACAGTGTGGAAGCTCAGAATTTCATAGGCCCAATTACAAGGTCAAGGGCTAAAGTCTTGAGTTTTTCCGAGATAGCTTCACAATCCCCGAGAGCGAATCCGAGGAGGAGGTTACAAGCCCTCTGTTTTTGGATAATTTATTCAAGCAAACAGATTTTCCAGCTCTCGTTTCACAAAAATCAGTGAGAAATCAAGTAAACCGAGATGAATGTGATAAAATGTCAATTCTAGTGACGGGCATGACAAGTCTCGAAGAGCAAATGCAAGAATTACAGCGAAAGTTAGCAGAAAAGGATGCTGAAATTGCAGCCCTTGCAGCTGCTCAATCACAAACACATGGCCAGACAAATGGAGAGGGTCATAGTGGAAATTTAGGTATATCCCAGCAAGAAGTCATGCGAATGATTGCTCAAGGTATACGTGACTACCAAGCAGCCACAACTCCGCCCGTTCTGGGATATCGGAAACCATACCCATCTCAATATGACACAATTCCATTCCCCCTAGGTTATCAAAAACCACATTTTGAAAAGTTTGATGGTATAAATGGAGCTCCTCAGGAGCATGTAGCCCATTTTTACTCAGCATGTGGTGAAACTGCTTTGGTCGATGCCTTGCTCATTCGGCAATTCGTTCAATCCCTCAAAGGATCGGCATTCACATGGTACACCCCACTTCTGCCCGGGTCTATTCACACATGGGATGATCTCCAAAGGGCATTTTTGGCACAGTTTGTTAGCTTAAAAAAGAAATTCTCTATCATAGATCTTGCCGACACTTGTCAAAAGCTAAATGAGGGTACGAATGATTTTATAACAAGATGGAGAAGCCTAAGCCTACAATGTCCCGAGAAGTTAAGTGAACAATCTGCGGTGCAAATGTGCGCAAATAATCTGCTTCCTCAGATTGCCACATATGTAGGTACGGCCGAACCTCAAAGCTTTGATGCTCTTGTTTCAAAGGCTTGCAATGTCGAAAGACAACTTGCTCGCCAGAAAAATATGTCAAACAAAACTCTTTCCAGCGATGTAAGGAAGGATGAAGGTAAAAAACCAGCAAAGAAAGGAGAATCTATGGCAACCTTCATCAAAGCCAATGTCAAACCAAGTAGTAGCGGAAATGGAAAGAAAGAAGACAAGAGCAAGTCGAAGGAAAAAACCCGGCTCACATTGCAAGAAAGGAAAGAGAAGAAATATCCCTTTGACAATGAAGATGTTCAAGGGATTTTTGATGAATTGTTTGTTGCAAAAGCAATTTCTCTTCCAGAATCAAAACAGCCTAATGAGGCAAATAAGACAAGTGATCCCAAATATTGCCCTTATCATCGGATTATTAGTCATCCTATCAAGGATTGTTATGTTTTCAAGGACTTGATTGAATCCATGATTAACAAGGGAGAAATTGAAATCGAAGGATCACCATCCAAAGGGCCTACTATGTCTTCAAACGCCATTTCTTGTACAATTCCCGAAAATGAGGGAATACCAACAATGTCTTTACCACCTAATGCCATACCCGTACACTTTATAGTAGACGGAGAAACCACAGTGGTATGCATACCATATCCCGACATGCCTCGTCTAAGTCTAAAAGCTCCTAATTTATATGAAATAATGATGGACTCAGACTTGGAAATATGGGACTCGTCGGATGATGAAGACACAAATGGGTGGCAAACTCATTTCACTAGGAAGAGCTTTCAAAGAAGCGTGACTCCAAGTCCTAATCCCGGTGTGAAAATTCGAGGACAAAAGCCATCCTAACCGAAATCTAAGAAGAACAAAAAGAAGAGAACCAAGGCAAAGAAAAAGCCAGAGTTAACCTCCGAGGATGAATATGTTCCCCCGAAAAGGGTCCCTATCACTTTGGAAGACTATATTCCAAAGGATTTCTTTGGGGGTGTTGTTTCTTCCGATGATGATGATGACTTTTTCGGTAGTGCTCAGTGTTGCATGACTACCGTAACTGCCGTTGAAGAAGAAGAAAAGGAAGAGCAAGTGGAAGTAGATGAAGTGATTCTCCAATATGCTCGTCGTAATCGGAAATCTCAAGGAAATGAGAAGGAGAAAAGCTCACCAGATTGTCCAACTCAAACACTCGAGTCCGATGCAAATGACGAAGGACCAAGGGCTTTACCTAAGTCTAATGAGCAAGCATCTAGCTCGTCTACTTCAACCCCTATTTCCCAAAATCAAAAGAAGAAAGAGCTTCCGAAAGAAAGCTTGCCTATGCGGGCACCCTTGCCTATTCGTCGGAGTTCATACAAGGAAGTGGTTAAGTATGATGTTGTTAGCCACCTCCAACGGGTTCCTTCACGTTTGAGTGTTTATGATGCTTTACAAATGTCAAATGAGTTAAGAAGGGCACTCATTTACGCTCTAATGAATCCCGATGAATACAAAGATAAGGTTGATCCCATTGAAGTCAATGAAGTGCACTTGCCCGCACTTAATCGATGCGCCTCATGCATGTCCTGCATCACATTTTCAGATGAAGACCTTCAAGTAGGAGTTGAATACCATAATAGACCATTGTATGTAAATCGAATCCTACTTGATTGTGGATCAACCGTTAATCTCCTTCCACTTAGGATATTGAAAGCAATGGGGAAACCATCAAGTCAATTATCTCCCACTTTGCTTACAATACAAGGATTCAACCAAGCGGGGCAAAAGGCTTTAGGTGCTATAGCTTTGAAAGTGGAAATGGACGATCTATACACAGATGCACTCTTTCATGTTATAGACGCCGATACTTCTTATAATGCCTTGCTTGGACGACCATGGCTCCATAGTAGCAAGTCAGTGGCTTCTACTCTTCATCAATGCCTCAAATACACCGATGAAAATGGTAATGAAAGGACCATTCGAGGAGACCCAAATCCTTTTCATGGAGAAGATGTCAATTATGCCGATGCCAAATTCTACAAATCGACTACTTCCATGAAAGGGGGCAATAAAATGAGAGAACCCAGAAGTTCCGATCAAAAGGGTCCACGATGGGCCGATATGGTGGAAGATGAAGAAAGAGAGTTACGAGCCTCAAAGTCAAAGGTGTTGTTCAAGTACACCCCAAAAGCTAGAAGGAAGGTTGGACAAAAGCCTTTAACTGGTGTTGGAGGTGTCATGAATTCTCTTGTGACAAATTACACTTGTCCTCTTCGAAGGATTAGTCAATCTGTCCCGACCGAAAATTTGATAATCACAAAATCAATCGGGAACAAGAGAATTGTATTTAAAGAGAATGCTCCAAACCCCTGTTCATAGCCATCTTCTTCGGGAGGATTTCCGCCTTCTGATTCACAAGGGAAAAGGCGTAAATTCAGATTTCCGTCCAATAAGAAAGTGAACATCTCTCAGGAAGATGGAATCCTTAAAGCGTCGTTTCTCGAAGATGAACCCCAAGTTTCACATGATGACAAGGGTTCCAAAGAAAATGTCAATGATACAATGGCTTTGACCGTACAAGAGAAGGAGATGTTCTCCGAAGAGCAACCTAGCCAAACTCGAGTCTCTGTCAACAACTCAGTTTTCGATGGGTTGGAGATGTTGACCTACCCGAACAAAGCAACTCGAAAGTGAGAAAGAATAAAAAGTGGAGACTCAAGAAAAAGAAGCAATGGAAAAATCTCGTGAGGGAATATGGACAAAGCCATGAAACTCAAGTCGAGGAAGAGGAAGTAAATGTTGTCATTATTTCCGAGATAGGCGATACCGAAATTTGTGCAAATGTTGAAAGTGACAGCACAAACGCACAAAGTCAACCAAAAGACGATTTTGTGGACAAGGTAGAGTCTGCACCACCAGAATTGGAAGATGGTGGTCAAGCTACAATTGATGAGCTTCGAGAAATAAACCTTGGCACTCCAGAAGAGCCGAAACCAATTTTTGTTAGCACTCAACTCAAAAGCGATGAAGTAAAGCTATATGAGCAACTCCTTTGTGAGTATAAGGATGTCTTTGCTTGGGGATACCAAGATATGCCATGCCTAGTTTCCGAGCAAATAAAGCCAGTTAAACAATCTCAAAGACGCTTTCGTCCAGAATTAGTGGTGCAAATAAACATAGAAGTAGAAAAGCTTATCAAAGCCGGGTTTATACGAGAAGTTCAATACCCAAATTGGCTAGCCAATATTGTCCCAGTGAGAAAGAAAAATGGGCAACTCCGTATTTGTGTGGATTTTAGGGACTTAAATGATGCATGTCCTAAGGATGAATTTCCACTACCAATTACGGAACTTTTGGTTGATGCCACAACAGGTTTTGGCGCATTGTCTTTTATGGATGGTTTTTCGGGATATAATCAAATCAAAATGGATCCCGAGGATGAAGAGCTAACCGCATTTCGCACACCTCAAGGCACATTTTGCTATACAGTGATGCCTTTTTGTTTGAAAAATGCGGGGGCGACCTACCAGAGAGCCATGACAGTCATCTTTCGTGACTTGCTTCATAACACAATTGAGTGTTACGTAGATGATTTGGTGGTGAAAACTAAGGAAAGGGAAAATCATCCCGACGACTTAAGAAAAATCTTTGGAAGGTTACGCCAACATCACCTGAAAATGAACCCCTTAAAATGTGCATTTGGGGTCACCTCTGGGAAATTTCTTGGTTTTGTCGTTCGATAACAAGGAATTGAAATTGATCCCGATAAGATCAAAGCAATAATGCAAATGCCTCCCCTAAGGAACCTAAGGGAGCTTCGTGGCTTACAAGGCAGGCTTGCCTATATCAGGCGATTCATATCAAATCTCTCCGGAAGGTGTCAACCTTTCACAAGGCTAATGAAGAAAGATACGCCATTTATTTGGGACCAAGCTTGCCAGAATGCTTTTGAAAGCATTAAAGAATACCTAACAAAGCCACCTGTCTTAATGGCGCTAGTACAAGGAAAACCATTGCTCTTATATACAGCAACCCTTGAACGGTCTCTAGGAGCTATGTTAGCTCAAATTAATGATGAAGGAAAAGAGCAAGCCTTGTACTATATCAGTAGGACAATGGTTGGGGCGGAAGTAAACTATTCTTCTATGGAGAAAGTTTGTTTGGCTTTGGTATTTGCTACACAAAAGTTGAGGCATTATCTATTATCCCATCCTATCACTTTGATTTCAAAGGCGGATCCTTTAAGGTATATGTTGTCAAAGGCCGTGCTTTCAGGAAGATTGGCCAAATGGTCTATGCTTTTAGCTCCATTTGATATCAGGTTTGTGTCACAAAAAGCAATAAAAGGCCAAGCCATCGCCGACTTCCTAGCTGCACACCCAAGCCTGGACAGTGAAGAAGTAAATGATGACTTGCCAGATGAAGAAGTTTTTATGGTGGAAACATCATCATGGCAGTTGTATTTTGCTCGTATTTTGATGGAGCAGCAACGAGTCGAGGAGCCGGAGTTGGTATTGTGCTTGTCACACCTACGGGAGGACTCATTCCTTACTCCTTTTCTCTCCTCGAAACATGCTCAAATAATGTGGCGGAATATGAAGCATTAATCATTGGTCTTGAAATAGCACTTGGAATGCGCATTGATCATTTACAAGTGTTTGGCGATTCTCAATTGATCGTTAGACAAGTAAATGGACAGTACGAGGTGAGAAATGCTAAGTTGATACCACTCCATCAAAGAGCTAAAGATCTAGTGAATCAATTTCTTGAAATTGAAATCACTCATGTACCAAGGTCCGAAAATGATAAGGCGGATGCTTTAGCAAAGCTTGCAGCATCATTGACTTTACCCAACAAAGAGAAATTCAAGTCACAATTGGGGAACGTCATGTGCTAGCACCCGTTGCAGACCGTTTCGAGGAAATTGAAGAAGTGAATGTGGTCTCAGTTTATGAAATTGAAGAAGAATCAGATTGGCGTCAACCAATAATTGAATATTTGCGGTATGGCATTTTACCAATTGATTCGAAAAAGAAGGCAGATTTGAAACGGCGAGCATTCAAGTTCCTTTTTCAAAATGATACTTCGTATCGAAGAGCTTTTGATGGAATGTTACTTAGATGCTTGTCAAAAGAAGAAGCTGCTCATGTCCTTAAACAGACTCATTCGGGCATATGTGGAGCTCACCAAGCAGGCCCAAAGTTAGCCGATCAAGTCAAAAGGTTAGGTTATTATTGGCCTACAATGGTGCAAGATGCGATAAAGTTTGCAAAAGCTTGTCGGGCCTGCCAAATTCATGGTAATTTCGTCCATCAACCACCTCAACTTCTTCATCCAAGTGTTTTATCCTGGCCCTTTGATGAAGGGGGTCTGGATGTGATGGGTCCTTTTAAACCCTCATCGTCCCGTGGCCACCTATACATCCTAGCAGCAACGGACTATTTTTCAAAATGGGCCGAGGCCGTGGCACTAAAAGAGGTGGGGGCAAAAGAAGTAGCTGATTTTATTCGGACTAGATTCATTTATCAATTCGGGGTCCCCTCAAAGATCATACCAGATAATGCCCTGTACTTCAAAAACCAAGTGATGATAAAATTGGCCGAGAAGTATAAGTTCAAACATAGCTTCTCATCAAGCTATAATCCATTATCAAATGGTCAAGCCGAAGCATTCAATAAAGTGCTTTGCAAGATTCTCAAGTAAATGGTGTCGAAAACAAGGCGGGATTGGCATGAACGCTTACCCGAAGCCTTATGGGCTTATAGAACCACAGTGCGAACCTCAACTAGTTGCACACTGTACAACTTGGTTTTCGGATCTGAAGCGGTTTTACCCCTCGAGGTCCAATTGCCATCTCTCAGAGTAGCCATACAACTCACTAATCCGGATGAAAATGTCAGAATCAGACTAGCGGAGCTCGATGCACTTGATGAACGCACGCTAGCGGTTCAACAAAGACTCGAAATTTACCAAGCTCAAGTCGCTGGTGCATTTAACAAGCGAGTAAAATTTCGGTCTTTTTCTATTGGTGACTTGGTCCTAACAATCAGACGACCTATTGTCATTAATCGAAAAGCACGAGGGAAATTTGAGCCAAAATGGGAAGGCCCATATGTAATCACCGAAGTCTCTCCCAAAGGTGCTTATGAGCTTTCCAACTCCGAAGGCGAAGTGGTTTACTCTTGTGTAAATGGAAAGTTCGTGAAGAAATTCTTCACTTAGATTCCGGCTAGTTGAGTTGTATTGAACTACGGTAGGCTTGATCCCTTACAAAAAGGGTACGTAGGCAGTCTAGCTAAAAAATGTATGCTAGATGCACCTCCCCCCCCCAAAAAAAAAATATAAATAAATTGTTGTACTGAACTACGAAAGGCTTGATCCCTTATAAAAAGGGTACGTAGGCAATCTAACTAAATATAATAAAGCTAGACGCAGGCCCCTTAATAAATAAAAAACCTTTTGGTTTACCATGACTTGTGTACATTATTTTCCCTATTATTAGATAAAATGCATCGTCACAATTTAGTGATAAATGGAATAAAATAAACGAATAAATAAAACAAAGCCAATGATGCAATATCAATCAATAGAATGGAAGGAAAATAATGACAACAAAAATAATAATGAAATTCATGTGTCACCGACATGATAAAAAAAAAAAGGACCAAATTATTCCATATGTCGACACAACGACAGATTCCAAACAAAGCAACAATGAGGAAATGTTCAAAGGAATTGCTAAAACAAAAACTAAATCTCCATGAAAGAAGAGAGTGTATTAATAAGATCCTGCACTTCAACTTTCTTTGCTTGCAAGGGTTGAAGTTGTTCCTCCCGAGTTCGATGGATCTCTTTCAAGTCATGTGATATTTTAGCAGCAATATCATGCCGTTTCTTCACAGATATTTCAAGTTTTTCCTTCCTCCCTTGAAATTCCGCTCTGTCCTTAACAATTTCCTCCTTTTGTTGGCGTAAGCGCACTTCTTCCTCCTCTATATCAGCTGCCTTGCGCTGTAGATGATCCAATTCATCTTGCAACTGTGTAATTGTTGATTGCATCTGTTCGATATTGCTAATACAACCACCCTGGTGTTTAGTCAGAAGCTCGATCTACTCAAGGTTTGCAGCATCAATAGCTTCTGTTTGCTTTAAAACCAAATCAATTTGGGCAGCAAACCAATCAATCTCAGTTGTATTAACTCCTATGGTATTCAACAAAGCTTTCAGCATAGCTATATTAGAAGTTATCTGAGTACGCTTTTCCAACATAGCAATAGAGGGAGAATTAGAAACACAACTCAAAATAACCGTAATGCTGTCCAGAACATTCTTGCTCGTCCATTCAGGAAGTCGACCCAACAAATTATCCAGTGAAACCGGGATGGTTTTCAATGGTGTGGGTTCGGGCAGATCTCTCGGCAAGGAATCTGTTTGATCGACGGAAGGAATGCTCTCTTCTGTCAAGTCTATCACAGGACTAGAATCAACCACAGGATCAACGGTCTGATTAACAGGAACATCTTCAAATGGTTGGTCGTCTCCCCTAGAATTCGAACCATCAGAGTTCTGAGGACGCTCATACCGAACCTTTTTGAAATTGATGTCAGCTGGGGACCTAGGTCGATAGGGTCTTTTCGGGGCTGTGCTTTTCTTTCTAGTGAAACTCGACTTGTCTTTACTACCCCCAGGTTGAGAACTAGCGCCAGACTTTTCTTGTGATTCATTTTCATCTTCTGCATGATTTTGCACAGATGATGGTTGGGCACTAGAACTTGACTTTCCACCGTTTTTCGACTTTTTTTCGCTTCTTGATTCTTTTGGAACAGAAGATGAAGTCGCTCCTGTAGAGATAAGAACATTTTGTTCTTGAGTTAAAAAAAAATAACGATAAAATTTGTTATGAAATGAATAATAAAAAAACAAAAATGGGAATATTACGTTCTGAAGCCTTAACAGCGCCTCTTATTCCAGTACAAACATTCCTCAAATTCACAATTTCATATGTGACTTCTCGAATATGAGTAGTTTGGTTGGTTAAGATCACTTTGATCTTATGAATGGATTGCTTCAAATACGGTGTTGTAGCCCTAAGCCACCAACCGCAGTAAGCATAAGAACTTGTCCCTTGGTGAAGTGCAGATGGTATATGGAAGAAAGCTCCTGTGCCTCTGTGAAAGAAGCGAGCACTCGCCTTAGCCACATCTTCCAAGGATCTTGATGATCTTTGGGAAAAATTAAAACTCAAATTATTGGTAGGGATATGTTGATCATAGCCAAATTGTCGAGAAAATCTATTCGGATAATAAGGCTGTAAAATCAACTTCGCCCTAACTCGAACAGGTAAAACTGATGAGCGAATAGATAAAAAGGCTTCAAAATGCTCTTTAGGCAGATCTGGAATATCTAGATGGTCTCGTTTAACTTCTTCGCCAAAGGGAATAGCTCACTCCCTAATAGAGGTATAGGCTCTGAAAACCAATCTAGCTTTATGCAGATCAATGTCATTTCCAATTACTCCAGCAAAACGAGCTAAAATTGGATAACCTTCTGGAAGCTCATTATCTGCATGGCTTTTGTAGAGACATGGAAAAAACTCTCCCAACCACCCAACCACAAAGTGAATACCAAAATTTGGATTTGCACACCCAGGATTTCCATGGTAAGTAGCCATCTCACCCAAGCCTTGATAAATATGACCCAAAACAGCGGGTGCAAGGGAAATTTCCGAACCTGCTGCCATTTTCGAAGCCATAACAAAAGTCTTTGGTCTCACCACCTTAGCACCATCAGGTAGAACAAACCGACTAAGCAACAAAGCTAAAAAGGCGGCAAGTTCGCCTTTATCTGTCCAACTCGTGGGTAACGGTCTCTTAGACCTAACAGATGCTTTCTCTGGATGTTTCTGCTTGTTATGTGAGGGATTATTCTCTCCATATGCTACATACAAAATATCATCTCTGTAGAAATGTTGCAACCAATGAAACCAGGACACTTCATCCTTTTCATGGTGTCTACAGAGTTCAGTATGAATCCTCAATAACTGGACCACGAGCGCTGAGAATTTAGTGTCATCTAAAATATTCTCATTCAGTGGCAAATACTCCTCGTAAGGCTCACCTGAGATAGGTAAGCTTGCTACTTTGTTCAAATCATTCAAAGAAATACCTATCTCACCATCCCGTGGTGAAGAGTGTTCGTCAATGGGCACCACAGTTCGCAAAAGGCTCTCCAAACGTTCTTGTTATACCAGAAAGGTGAAACTGCCACAAGACCGTAAATGCCAGCCGCTTTCAACAGTATTTCATTACCAAGGGTACGTTCGGTCCATTCCATCAAACCTGGAATAAAACTAGATAAGCCTCTGAAATTGAATTCGACTCCCCAATTTCGTTTTTCCTTGAGCAATCTATAAATAACAGGATAAAACTCGTCATTGCGGATTAATTTATCATCCTTTGGAATGTCAGAAGTGACTTTTTCTAAAACGGTCGCTTTGAAACTATTCATAGCAACTTTGCATGGCACCAAACACTTCTCATCGTCTTTGTACGAAAATTGCAAATACCCTTTGTTCATTTCCTCCACTTTTGTCCAGACTTGACGAAATTCTTTTGGAGAATCGACAACAATATCGGTCATAGACCGACTTCTATAAAGAGGACCATATGAAAGTTCCTCATTATTATTAGATGGTGTGCGTTGCATTCCTAGTTCACCGTCCATAGTTTACCTAATAACCACAGTTCAAAAAAATTAGGCTAAACTCTGTATGGAAATTCAAACAATACACGTTTTAGTGAATAGAAAAAAAAAACGTGAATTGCTTGAAGGGGGCAACTGTTGAATCTAAAATTTTAATAAAAAAAGAATTAAAAAAAAATCTCAATGCTGAAAATACTTAAACGTGTAAAAAGAAGTGGCAGTTACATCTCCTGATATTTCTGTCAGTTGCATTACAAATAAATAAATAAATAAAAGAAAAAAAAGAAAAGGAACATGGGTGATAGTGGGAGGCAGTTACTCTTAACAGTTATCCCAAGTATGTCTTTAAATAGCCCTTTGGCTGTAAAAAAAAAAGGGGGGAATAGAAGAGACAGAATATACAGCAGAAAAAGAGAGAGCAAAAAGACAACAAAAAAGAGAGAAAGAGAGAAACGTTAGTTTTAGAAAACTGAAAAAAGAAGAAACCAGGAAGAAAGAGAAGGTAAAAATAGCAGATTGGGGATGAACAATTAAACTTAATCTTCGTCTTCTCCTCTTTAGTTTCCATAATTTCAGATTTCTTTTATCTTAAACTTCAATGTTCTTCATTTCTTTCTCTTTACAACTCAGTCTTCAAAAAATGCTCTTTAAATTCTGTTTCCTTGCTGTTTTATTTTCCTATCAGTTTGTTTAAGTCTGTTTTATTATGGTTTTTGGTGATTGATATGTGTTCTTCATTATATGTGTGGCTGTTTTATGTTTAAATGGCATGTCCAAGCCTAGAGACCACATGGTTTCAAACCTGCAGCCCAATTTTGATGGAGAGAATCAGAAACCATATGGTTTCATCACCAATTCCTACCAAAAACGACTCCTACAATGAAACTAGATGGTTTCAAAAGTCGGATCATAAATTTGTGGGAAATCAAGACCTAAAATAAACTGGAAATTACTGCTGTCTAACATATTGCTCCTGAGATCAAGAAGAAATTGAATGGTTTCATTAAACTCAAAGAAAATCACTGGAAACCATATGGTTTCAAGAAAAGATCTGAGTTTATTTATTGGACTGAAATTCAGGACTTAAAAGGCTAAAACAGAAGTTTGGAATGTTGTTTTGAAATAAAAAAAATAACTGATCAGACCTACTGTTTTATTTAAAACAGGTCTGGAAACAATAGGAATCCATATGGATTCCACAAAAAATTTCAGACTTAAGGATTCTTATGAATTCTGAGATGAAAACAGTTCTGGATTCCGAAGAAAACGGATTTAAAATTGCAAGGACAGAAGAGAATTCATTAGAAACCATATGGTTTCATAGATGAATTCCGGACTTAAAATCTAACAGCCACTTAAAAGCTTAGGGATAAAGAGAAACCATATGGTTTCGATATTATCCCCATGAAAGAGCCTTTTGAAACCATCTGGTTTCACAGGTTCAAGTATTAAAGTAGCCAGGGACATGAGATTTTGAAGACTTAGCAAAAAAAAAAGGACTCAAAATACTTTAGGAAAAAAACGAAACCATCTGGTTTCACGTATTCCTTTATAAAACCAGAATCAATCATAAAAAAAATTGCTTTGGGAATGAAGGAAACCATTTGGTTTCACCACAATTCCTGTAAAACAAAGCAATGACCCTACCTGGCGTGATTCTTTTCTTCTGTAGAGCGTCTGTTTTGTTCCAGTTGTGAAAGAGCAGGAGAAAGAATGAAAGACTAAGAAGCGTTGTTTATTTATAAGTGAACTAAAAGGGGACTTATAATTGAACTAGGACTCTAAAAAATAAATCATTTAAATCTTAAATTCAGATTCAAATTTAAACAGAAGTCTCCAGTCACACTTGTTTTCCTATTTCTGAGATAAAAAAGGATTACAACTGACTGAAATCAGCTTAATATGTTTCCTATACCTAAGGGAATAGTAATTTTAAATAATTAACTAAAACAACTTTTTTTTGACTATTACAGTAAGTGAAAGTCAGAAAAACGAGAATACATATTGTACAGCACAACATATGATTAAAGCCACATAAAAAAATATATAAGAGACAGTAGCCAAGTGCATGGAAGCAAGCAACAAGCACAAGCTAAAATACCAAATACAAGCACATATTAGCTACTGTAAAAACATAAAAAGAAAACAACAAAAACAGTAAACATAAATACCTAACATGGAACTACGAATTGCTTGATCCCCTTTAAAGAGGGTACGTAGGCAACTCAAATGAGTACAGCCCAAATCAAATTTAAACCCCAAAACATACCTAAAAACTCTAAAGACAACTAATTTTTATTAAATTAGTACTAGTCGAAATCAAGAGGTGATCTCCTAAGCGGGGATGTAATTAAGGGCATTAGTGCCTTGAATAGGGTCGTACCAAAATAATAAACCAATGTACAAGGTTTACATTGGAAGGTTGTGTTTTGCATACCGAGTTGCGATTTTTGCTTAACAACTTGGTCTCCAGGAGATTCTCTGATCAAGCTCATTATTCTACTTTGTCACTTGGAAGTGGTTGGTTATCCCAATACTTATTTACCTTGTTTCAGACTTGGACTGTACTTTGTCATAATTTAATTGTTACCCTGTTTGTTATGGTCCTTGAAGAAAAAATTCTTCCTATTTTGAGCTACGTATGTGTAATTGAATGCATCATGTAGAAAACCATGCTGGAGTTTGCACGGTTGATTGCTGAATACTCAAATTCAGTCAACAGAGTTGCTTTGGGCTTTGTCCAGCACGGGGAGCTCAAGGAGTTGGCATGCCTGCTTCTTGTGGCTCATGAAAGGGTTATGGCTCCATTTGGCTCAGGTCTTTCCGGAACTCTTTATTGCTTATCCCTGTTTCGGTGGTCAACTTGGATAGTCTAATGATATAAAAACTATTATTGACATGTAGGCAAGACAGTCAATGACTATGCAAGTCTGGATAAGATGGTGTCACGAATTATCAATGGTCGATCTATCACAACACTTGCAGGTGCAGCTGTATTGCTTGAACTTTTTGAGAAGGCTGGTGATGCTTTGAGCGGATATTTTAGGTCTATGCAGGGCAAGGTATGTTTAGTGATGAGTTACTATTGGTGAGCATTCTCTTTAATCTATTAAGAAAATTTGCTAAGCAGTCTTACTATTTTGCCAATTAGTGTTTCTAGTATTATTTTTTAATCAGTATTTCTATTTAGTATGTTTGTTTCCGTTGTTAGAGAAAAGTATTGAAACATCAAAAAATTTGGCCACTTAGAATAATTATTCGAACTAGAATCTCGAACCAAAACTCCCAACTTCTTAACACATACTATTTTTGTGCTCCTTCATGGGCAGTGACATTTCCATCATTGAGATACATTTTTAATGGTGCTTATATTGAACAAGCAAATCAAGACACTCCTTTTTGATCCCTAAAACACAATATATACTAAGGTTGAGCAGAGTGATTCTGGACTCTATCCGCATTTTATTCGAAATTTAGATATCACATCCGCTTTTTTGGTAGTAAAAGAGGAGCGGATACAAATTGAGATTTTTACAAATTGGATATCCAGTTTCCGATCCGCATTCATATTTATTTTTAAAAAATAATTTTAATATATTAACAAGTGACAAGTGATTTTGTAGTTAGGTTGCTTTTGTTGCATGTTAAATCATGTCATTAACAATATATTTGTTAATTTATTTATTTTTGAACTTTTAAGCATTTGGTCAGGTAAAATTGAAATATACTCAACCACAAAAACATTGTATTAGGTATATTTAACTTTTAAAACTTGAAGTTACCCCATTTTAAACTTTTTGATGCAATTTAGGTGGATTTTAACATTTTATGCAATTAGCATGTTTCAAAACTGAATAAATAGTTGAAAATTAAAGAAATCGGGAACAATTATATAAAAACTAAACCAGTTATGTCTGGTCCGCTTTAACAGGATATTCGAAATCGGTCAAGGATCAGATTTTTAGCGATCTGACTTTCTAAAAGAGGAGGTGATATCCGGTTTTGCTCACCCCTTTATGTACACACTCGCGCTCACACACACATATTTATTTATTGCAGATATCGATGATTGTTTTATTTTTTTACCAAGGAGTGGAGCGTGGGTTATAGTTATTTGGCTTCAGCCTTTCTATGAAAGCTTTCTTATTTATTTATGTATGTATTTGTGAGTAATAGATGAAAACACAGAGTTGTGGTATGTATGAGCAAATGGAGGTTTCAAATGGATATTTTTTATGGAGATTCTACTGATATGAAGTCAGCTGTATGTTGCATATACTAAGTATAAGAATATAAAATTGGATTCCTGTAGTGGGGCTTGTAATTGTAAAATAGGCCAGGATTCAGGATTCTGTGTGGGGCTGGGTTGCCTTTTCCTCCCCTTGGTCCCTCAGTGCAAGTCTTTTTTGTTGTTGTTATGTTGAAAGCTACAAATCATTTTTGTTTTCTTTTCCGTGACAGATTGCTGTAGAAACAGTGACAATTGAAGTTGCTAAACTTCTGATCAAGAAAGCTGAAATTCAAGTGATCTTCAAGGATGTCGATTTGACTAATTGTTATAGGTCTGGGCATCTAAGCTTTCAATATGCTTGGTTGTTGCACAACACCCGTTGGTGTTTTCTTCTCTTTCATTCACCCCTTGCTACATAAAATGACTCTATTAAGCTTATTGTGCCTGCAGTATTCACCCTGATACGATGCAGTATATTTGTAAAGAGCTTGGTAAATGTTTTCAGCCTCTTTTTCATATGTTTCTTGTGGTTAAACAATTTCCAATTTTTTTTTAAACATCCAAGCTAGATGGAATCAAAAGCATTGGGCCCCTGGCTTGTCTTTTCTCATGCTCTTGATTGCTTGTCGTGCAGATATTAAGAAGGATGTCAACCCAAACGAGATCAAAAAGAGTGAAAAAAATGAGTTCCCTCCACTACACCGTGATTATAAATTTAAGTGTGGAGTTCCAATTCGCAATATTGATGTAAGAAGGTTATTTGAATACATTGCTACTGTCATCTGCTATTTTGCTTTGTCCTTTTCTTCCCCATTTTGCCTATTGTACCCCTTTTTTTGGGTGGGGTGCTATAGACCTGACAAATGGGTCAATCGGTACGGTTTCGGGTCAGTTCAATTTCGCTGCGGGCCCAATCGGGTTGGACTTATATGCGGGTTGCTTCGGGTTTGGTTTCGGACTTGGGTATATTCAGGTTTGTGATTTTTGTGTCATCTTGGGTTGGGTCAATATCGGGTTCGGTTCTAGTTTGCAAAAGTTTGTTTCGGGTCGGGTTATATTCATCTTTTGTCATTTCGGTTTGGTTTGGGATATGGGTACAAAGCCGTTGTGTTATAGTTCGATTTGCCCGTTTTCGAGTTTCAATTCAAATCACGAAATTGGGGCATTCCTAATCAAGGTTGGATGTATAACCTTTGTACTATTGGTATTAGCCAATTATGTCTGGCTTTCTTGCCTTTTGATAAAAAAAGTAACCTATGAATTCTTTCTTAAAAATAATCCTAATTATTAGAAATCAATAAGCATTCACTTTGTGAAATCCAAATATAGTAAAAAATGAAGAAAAAGAATAGATCAATATCCATTAACTAATTGGGTTAAATCAGTTTTTGGTTTGGTTATTTCGAATTCGGGTCATGTTCGGTTCATGTTGGGTTGTGTTTAGTGCAGGTCAAAATCGGTCCAATTGTGAACGGTTAGGGTTGTGTTTTGTTCTGGTCAGATTCCGGTACAGGGCCTGGTCGGGTCATGATATTAGGGTACATTTCCATATCGGGTCGAATTATTTCTGATTATCAGGTCTAAGTCAGATACTGTTCGGGTAAATTCGGTTTCAGGTTTGAGTAATCGGCTTTTGGTCAGGTTGCCAGGTCTAGGGGGAGGCATTGCTTGTCCTACTCTTTGAGTGACTGAGTGTAACTACCTTGTCAAATAAATTCCTTTGCAGTAATATGTGTCTCCATTTTGATTGTTTGTGTCTCCATTTTGATAGTGAATTATCATATAAGCTCACTTTAATTTTGATATATAACTAGATTCCTCTTGAGTAATCGTTGTCCTCTTACGATGTACTCCCTCCATTTCCTTTTAAACTTCCTACTTGCTTTTATGCGGTCTCCAATGAGGTACTTTGACCATCAATATCTATAAAAATATATAAGTAAAATTTGTAAAAATTTGATTTTCTAAAAATACATTTCAAATGGCTTTCAAATCATAACTCATAGTGACTTTTTATATATTTACGGTCAAAGTTTACAAAGTTTGACCTCAAAAAAGCAAATAGGAAGTTTAAAGAGAAACGGAGGGAGTAATTTTTTTTCCTTCATTAATACAATCTTTTTTTATGTAAAATAAAAAATAATTTTCTTCACAAAACCAACATACTGTTTTTGGTCACTGCAGCTGGCAATATCTGTCATCAGTATTATTAGATTTATATCTGGTGTTGTTAGTTTCCCATTCTTAGGAATTTCTGTTTTGCAGTGGACTGAAATTAACAATTAGGTTTGTGTTGAAATATTATAGAGAGATCCTATTTTTCAAATCTAGACCAGATACAAATATGTTGTTTAAGTTCAAATAAAGGAACTACTTAAATCTCGCCGAATAAAAACTGATGAAGCTTTTCTGTTTATTCTATTTTGATATCTTGAGTGTTCTAATCTTTTGCTAATTTCACTATGTTAAAACTTTGGAATTAATATTCATGACTGAAATAATGCCAAGCTTAATAAAGGAGCCCTTGTGCACCGAGCTCTTTATAGCCTCTCCCCAATACATCGTACTCATTCTGTATGAATGTACTGCCTTACATGAGAGGAACTAAACATGAAATTCTAGAGGTGTATGTGATGCCATGAAGTTTGGGGCTGCTATACAATCTGGGCCATATGAACACTCTACTTCTCTTGTAATATCTGTAACCCCAAAAACTGTTCAAAGGGATGGATATGGGGAGAAGGACAATAGTCATGGAGGGCATAAGGTAGTAAATTAAAGCTTTTTTTTTTTTTTTTTTTTGGAGTAGTCTATACAGACCAAACTTGTTTATTCATACTGGTTTGATTTCCATAAGGTTGTTCATACTGGTTTGCCTGATTTAGCTGAAAGGTTTCTTCTTTGTGTGTGTCTTCATTTATATCATATAGTTATGCAAATCGAAAGCCCCTGACACCCTTCCAGATCCTCCTGTCTCTTTCTGTTTCTTGTCTGACACCTTTGCCAAATATCCAGCATGACTTGATGTGCCTTGACATGTTTGATAGTCTATACAGACCAAACTTGGAAGATGGTGGAGTGGGTAAGGGTTTATTTTGTGAGTTGACAAGTATGATGGTATAATACAAGCTTTGTCTTTCTGATCCTTGTTTGTCAGATATATTTGTTTGTTAAAGATATTATGAGGGGAACACAGGCCTTGCTCCGCAGCTTCCCATTAAAGTGTAGTGGGGATCCAATCTCTTGTCATGGCTGGATTATGTCTGAGCTACTGTGATAATATTGGTTATCAAATGTTGAGATGCTTATGTGAATTTGGTGATTTGCTGGTTTAGAATTTGGGATGAGAAGAATTAGGAAACTGGGCATTCGAGAAAGGTAGACGAGAGAGAAAGAGTTGAAGAACAGGGGAAATAAGAGTTGGGGAAGAGAGATAATAGACAGGAGAGAGATGGAGGTTAGGGAGAAGGAAGTAATTCTTGGACTTTGGTTGTGATAAGTGCGTAGATCTTGAGCAATTAAAGCCCCTCTTGTCCCTCTCTTTTGTATGCCTGGAATTTTTGTCAACTATCCAGCATTTTATCTGATGTGCTTTAATACGTTTTTGCTGGGATGTACAGACCAAACTTGGTAGATGATGGAAGGGTTTATTTTGTGAGTTGACAAGTATTCCTCTATAGCATGAGCGCTGCACTTCTGATCCTTGTTTTATAGTTTGCCATGTCCCTGGGACTCTTGGATTGTGCTTCTCATTTAGAGAAAAATGTGCTAACCAAGATGGTTTAGAAGGTTGGGAAATATGGCTATCAGGGCTTCATGCTTTTTATGAAATATGACTTTTGTTGGGAAAATATGGTTAAGAGAGTAGATATTTACCAAGGTGCAGCATAACTGGGCTATAACTAGCTTCTTTTGGGAGAACTTGTTGTTTTGTTGCTGTATTTTTTGACTCTGCATTAATACGTACTTTCTCTTTACCTAAAAACAATTGTGGTAACAGTTGTCAAAACTCAAAACCATAGGGACTGTCCCTCCTTATGGAGGTAAAAGCTTGTCCATGTAATGCAAGAGGGCTTTGCCATAGCCTAAGATAACTATATTTTGTTGTCAGTTTGAAGAATTAAGTAAACAAGTAAAAGAGGAATGTTTTTTAACTCCTAAATAAAGTTTCTAGAAAGAGTCAAAAAATTTCGAAACCTAAAACTTGCAACTCCCAACCACCCTGAATGCGCCCTTAGAAGATGTTTATTAGGCACTTTTGTTTGTCCCATGCTAGGGCATTATGAGTCTGTGGAGAATTTGACCTATCCTAATTCTATGGCAGTCTTATCTAAACTTAAAAAAACAGTTTCAATGTGATTCTTTTCTTATAAAGTGAGATATAGTAAAATACTTCAATTTGCTAAGGAAGATGTCTGAATATTTCATTTTTGACAGCTTTGATATAACTTTTCTTATTAAGATAAAAAGGATGTCTAGAATTTTTCAGGGGCTCCACAACTCCCTTGGTCTTTTTATTATGTTGGTCATCCAATACATTGCCTGATTGACTTTTGCAAGCTAGTCCATAACATAGAAATGTGCAAAAAGCTTTGATTTCTATTACACTAGACTCAGCATTGCCAAGTGGAATATGTAAAAGCACTATAAGATCATCTATAAGCTGTTGCAAATGTACCCCAATAGGTAGAGAGGTCATGGTTTATCAGGCAACTCCATCAACGTACATCCGTCTATCCATCCATCAACAGTGGATCCCATCCAAGTGATTCAACTCTCACTCTACGTAGTTCTCTCCCATATCACCTCCTTTTATTAATGCCTTCGTGCAGTATAAGGTCAAGGAGAACCAATTGTTTTTAGAAGACAAAACCTAAGTACATTTTAGGTTCTTCAAGATAATATCTGAAACCCTAGCTTGGATTTTGATGAAACCAATTCAATTCTTTCTTCATCTTTCTCCCTTCTAATGTAACCAGAACTTTGGCCCATTTCTAAAAAATCAATATGTAGCATAGATACCCTCTTTATCTGTATATGAATATTCCGCAAAATATTTCCTATGAAAGAGAAAGAATCAACCATTCTTAAATGAGCTACCTTGCCAGTAGGCTTTTGAAGTTTACTGCCTTAGGAGAGGATCAATTATCCTTGGTTATAAAAGTGAATAATCATGATCAGGTTCAACACTATCCAGTGATTTTCTGGTGGGTTGACCAATGAAGAGTAGTTAGTGTTCCTACCAAGTCTGGTTTAGAGTACTTCGGGTCTTTTTGCCATTTGGAGTTACCTGTTTACCACTCCCTATCATTGGTTGGTAACAAGTAAAAACTTGCGTCTTGGTCAAAAGTCGTAGAATTTTGTGAGCTTCTGTTGGGTGCTATGAAACTTCTTGTTGTTGTTCCCAAAAGGCATAATTCTCAAAGTCACTTTTATGTAGAGTATGGAAGTTTGATGATATCATGAAGGGGCTGTAAAGGTCTAACTAGTGCGCTCATTTGGCTGCTGCTTGTTTATCCCCTTCTTTGCTCCTCGTTATTGTGCCTTTTTTCCCTCTCTTTTTGATTGTGGCTTTTTTTTGGGAGTGGTTTCAACAATCCCTCTATAGTCTCACTTTTTTGCCCTTATGTCAGAGACCCAAGTCACAACTTTAGATTAATTGCTTTGGCGAGCAAAAACTGCTTTGTTTGTATCGAAACGTCTGATGTAGCAAATTAGCAATGGAGTGTTTTGTTTTTTTTATTGAAGAAGTTTCTGGTCATGTCTTGCTATGTGCTATTCACTAAATAAATAAATAGTCCAGATCTACAAAGAGCTTTTTAGAACTACATCCGTGAAAGGTCTTGTTAAGCGTTTCTATAGAGAACTTTATGTTCTTATTGGTTTTTGAAGTTCCACATTTGGTTTATGAAAATTGTGGAAGAAATATTGAGACTAGTTGTCTTATAATTGTCACTGGTGTTTTTAGTGTTGTCTTGTTTTGCTTTCTAATACTGAAGTGTTGCAGGAATTTTGTGCTGAATTAAGGCGAAAACGTGTTAGGCCTTCGAATTATCTATGGAAACAACGATTTTCTACTGCATGAAGGTCACAAAATCAGCACAAAGAAGCACTCTTGCGCAAGTTGTTCATTAAAGGATATGGTTTGCTTGACAATGAAATTTAAAAGGGGAATTAGGTTTCTGTGATAAAGGTAGACTACTTCTAGATTAGTTTCTTGTTTGCTTGGAGTATGCTGATATTGTGTCTTACATTTGGATATAGTCAGGACCACAATGTGTATAATATCAGCAAGGCTAACCCAAGTTGCAAGATGATATGCTGGTGGAGTTTTCATTACCTGACTAACATTCAGGTACGTTAAAATATCTACTCGAGTTTGTTTTGGATCTCTGCTTTGGAGCTTGTATGTAACTTCCTAATTTAATCATTAAGACCTCCTCAGCAAGGCGAATGGTGTTTTGTACTCTCTTCTCTTGATGTATGAACCGTTGAAATTGAGTTCCATGATTTCTAGATAAACGCCCAATTGTTTTTGCTCTTCAATACAACATAATTTGCTGTGCTAATAAGCTAGTAAGACTCGTTCCAAGGCCTCGCTTGTCACCAATAGCAACAAATCTGAGAATGGGTCAAACTCATCTTTGTTTGTTCCTCTGGATAAGGTTGTCTATATACGAGGAGTCAAATTGCTCTTGTCTGTGTTATAGTTCCGTTTCAAAATATATAAATTTGATATAAAATCAAAGATAATTATTTTTTAAGACAAGTTGGTGTAATCATGTTAGATTTAATTTGTTCATGTCGTGTTCTTTTCTATTAAAAGTTAAGAGGACATTTCTGAAATGACTTCACCAGTAAAGGAAGGATCACAAGTATTATCTCACTAAATGGTGGAACACTCAAAATGAACTTGAAAATGGGTTGTTTGATATTGTGCCTAGTAACCAGACAACGAGAAATAAAAACAGCGTGAAAATTAGTAGGAATGACATTTTTAATCATAATAGTATTTTGGTCCTAATCAAACAGAGTCTAAATACTATTCTGATTAAAAATGTCATTCCTATTAGCTTTTCCGCTGTTTTTATTTCTCGTTGTTTGGTTACTAAGAACAATATTTTTCCTTGGAAAATTACTTTCTGTTGGTTTTACTAAAATAACTATCTAGAAATAGTGTTTTAGAAAACTATTTTTATGTTTTGACTTATATGAATTCTGAAAATGGAGATCATTAATCCCTTACAATTACTACAAAAAAAAATGACTAGAGATTCGTGAGTTAGTAATGGAACATTCTGTGATTCAAAAAGAAGAAGAAAAGTAATCAAAGATTCTACTCCTTTCGCTCTACGGAAATCTTTACGCTTTTCTCTTATATTTGGACCATGAAAATCTTTACGTTTTCTTATATTGTACAGTAATGTATTTGAGAACTCTTTACTATTTTACCCCTCCCACCTTCTCACCCTCGTGGCTTGGGGGAATATGTAATAAAAATGCTGAGTTTGATTTGCTGTTCAAAATCTCAAGCCATTAGCTAATTACCAAAAAAAAAAAAAAAAAAAAAAAAAAAAACCCTCACGCCACTAGCTATAAAAAGGAAAGTAATACAAAAGCAAGAAAAGCAATAAATATCCTGGAAAATATTATTTTCTCTCTTAACACCTCATGTGTTCTTTTAAGGGTAAAGTTGAAATTTTTGTGCTCAAATGTGGGTTTCCTTAATATTAATCATATTCTTCAAATGTCAAGATTTCCGTGAACCGGAGGGAGTAACTTTTTTTTTTTTTTTTTGTTACAAGGACGCATGCAATACAAATCACACACATCAGACAAGTCAACCTATTTTTGATGAGCCGAAGGGCTCAAATAGAGGAGGAGACCCTCTCCACAAAGAAAGGTAGAGGAGATTTTTTATTCTCCCTATATAGATGAGGGAACCTCTGATTAGTACAAATTCTTACCTACTCTCATGAACTGGAAGGACCCTAATCCCATCATGGGGTGACATTAAGTGTGCAAGTGGGGGAGGGAGAAGGAGAGAGAGTGGTGAGGAAGGAGAGAGAAAGGAAGAATGAGAGAAAGAATAGGGAGGTTCTAACTCTTAAGATCATGATTTAACCATTATCTGATCAGTGGGTTGTAAGGGTAGAGCACTTACAACTTGTGCTCCCACCACATCCTCAATGAAAGATTCTAATCCAATATTTTATGACCAAAAAAATTCAAGTGCTTACTAGTATTACAGATATCTCTATTTACTTCCTAAAGTAAATGGTCCTGCAACGAAATACAGCAACACATCAGTGTACTTACTTAGACAAGTACCCCCTGAGCAACAGACTCTAAATGGAAAACCACCAAACCAATGCAAAATGCTGGAGGTCGCACAAAATCCACGGCCAAGCCTTAGAACAACTAGACTTTGCATTTGGACAAATGCAATAATTCCAACAGATTCACCATAGCAGAAGTAGCACGTAGAAGACGTCAAAAGCAGCTAAGAAAACATAAACATTCAACAACACACGTAACAGGGCAGTTTCTGTTTTTCTTGAAGAAATTCTTAAGCCACAATTTCGGATGATCATTGTTTTTAGCAAGGAAGGCCTTAGAGAGCATATCACGCACAACAAAATAGTCGAAGGCGGAAGCGAGGGAAGTCTCATCAATCCCGTTGATCTTCATAATCTCTTCATAGAGCTTGTTGACGTCTAAATGTCTAATTGATTCCCGGTGAAATTTTGGAGTGCAACTACGATTTCCCCAAGTTGGCTTGAAAATCCTTAAAGTTCAAGGTTTTCCTTTTCTGCTCGGGACATATTATGGTGTGGCCTTGGTTGTTAAGACGTCTTGCCCTCAGATTTGTTGTGACCCCTTCCAAATCAGTCTTGTTGCTACTTTTACTTGGCTCTATGATAGAAAAAGAAAAATCAATGTGATTGACAACCACAATGGTCATCTCGTCATACATATCAAGCTTCCTGTTCTTAGTATTTTTCATGAGTCAGGAATTTCTGGAAGGGGCAAAAGAACCAATTAATTTACAAGAATAGCTGCATAAAACAGAAGCAAATAGACCACAGAGCAGCCCAATATAAAAAACAGTAAGGCAATTCAGCAAATAAGCAAAGCACTAAGTAATGGATGTATCCTGTGCATTTTCGGTATAATGAAGATTTTACGACAGAATCATGTCAGTGTGAAACTCATGTGACACATGACTAGTCACAGGAGAAAATAATGTTACTCAACTACTGTGGATCCATGAATGTTAACTACCTCAAGTAGGCACACAAAGCAACAAAGCAACAATGTGCCAAAATCAGGTAAGGCTGAGGAAAACCAAACAGACCAAAAGGACTGACCATGACACATGTTATAGTACACTGTACAAAACCAGATAGCTGATTAACAATCTTACTTGAATGCTAACTATGAGCACTACCAAATTCAAGAAACCAGCACATTTCCTAATTTCTAAAAAAGCGCACCACGGGAACAGAAATCATTCAGTTCAGCTATTTCACATGAACATCATAGAAATCATGGTGGATTGGTGGTCATCTATGGCAGAATTTTTTTTACTGTTTTCTCCAACAATAATGGTAGACGTCTATTAAATAGACATGGAATTTTGTCTATTTCAAGTAGGCCGAAGATTTAGTAAACAAATTGATATGTTTGTAAATAAATTTAATATTTTAGTAGATAAAATCGATGTTTTAGCAAATAAAAGTGATTTTTTAGTAAATAAAATTGGTGTTCCAGTGAACAAAATTGATGTTTGTAATTTCTAAAATTAAAATTTAACTAGTAAACAAAATTGATATTTTAGAAAATAAAATGCATGATTTAATAAGAAAATGATTAAATAGACAAAAGTTTTTGTCTATTCAATAGACTTGTAACAGCTTCCTTTCTCCAAATGAAACAGACCAGAGAGCAGGAAACAAACACTTCAATAATATGGCAGCAGCAACAGAACAGCAACAGAACAAGTACAGCAAACAGCAGTAACAATATTACCAAGAAAAACCTTGACATATTCCTGAAACACCTCATCATCTACAGTCTTTTCTTCTGCTCGTCAACCCAGCCAAATCAAGACTTCCCTCGCAAAAAAAGTTCTTTTGCACAAGATTCAATCTTCTACCTTTGTTATTTGTTTAGTTTACCTTACGCAAACACTTCAATGTTTCATTTGGAAGCAATAACATAACATTCAGGGTCCAAAACAGTTCAAAAACATTTAAGTGCCGCCCAAGGACTCCAAATTGTCTTGCTAGCACATCTACCTGGAAGTTCACAAACACAAATGTCAGTTGGGATGGCTTCTGCCACCTTAAGTGCAACTCTGAATGACAGGGCAAAGCCAAAAGGAATTCATCGCCATCTCAGAACACATCTTTATTTATACAAGAGGATCAAATGTATGCAAGCACTTGAAGCTCTGAGGTGAAGTAGTGAATACCATTATCTGATAAACCTAATTCCCCTTTTAAGTTTCATTGCCAGGTAACCCATGTCCCTTAGTGAAGGACTAGCCCCGGCGTGCTTCCTTGTGCTGATTTTGCGAGCTTGATAGGCCATAAAATATGGTGGTTTCATGTCCTTTATTGAAGGACTAGCCCCAGACTGCTTCATTGTTGGGATTTGATAAATTTGGTGCGAGACTGTAGAGTATGATCTTGACATGCCCGTTTGTGAAGGACAGGTCCCAGAGGGCCTCCATGTTCCAAGTTTAGAAACTTGAGAGGCTATAAAATATGATTGTATCCCTTGAGCGTTGGAAGGCCTAATAGCTAGTCGATAACGAAGTGGAGCAAACCCCTGCAACTCTTCAAGGTTAGAAAGCTAAACAAGACAACAATACAGTGTGACAAGAAACAAAACTGGTTCTATTTTAAGAAAAGTGGTGGGGTGATGTAGAACTTCAACAAGCAGGAAACATATTTAAACTGCTTCTTTAGTAGAATCACTATTAGCCTTTCAAGGACGCACTTCGCAAATTTATTTGCAGGATTCACAAGACTATATATGCCGAATTCTTGTGGATGGCACCATACTCAAATATGGTAACATAAACCTCTTCAATAAATAACAATATAATCAGTTACTGCTTAAGAAATCAACAAGCAGAAAGTTTCAAGTCAAATTTTTTGAATCAGAGCAGATTACAGATTGTTAAAACCAGTATGAATAACTCAGACAGATTGTTAAAAGCAGTACTGCTACCCACCCATCCAACCGAAAGGAATTAAAATCATTTACAAAACAAGCAAGACCAAAAGAAGGGATAAAAAAGAGGATCAGCATAAAAATATTTTGAAGAATTACTTATCCTTTTCGAGATTTAAAAACAACATGCTTTAAAACAATCCTACAAACACTTGCACAAGATTCGATAAAACTACCACAGCAGAAGCCTAAACTTCTATCAACCAAAGAGAATGAGTGAGAGCTTCCTCAATGGAAAAATGGTTTCTAAAATTACTCGAAATTACCTCAACTAGCTACCTCGCAATCATTTTTTTGATTACACTAGATCCGTCAAAAATTGATGATGCATGTTAAAACCCAAACATATATCATTTTTTTAAATACAGAGGGGAACCCTTACTCTCTTAGTCTCTTACAAATAGAAGAAAAGAATACAGTAACGCTAGATAACAGCAGCATTGCGAGTCACAGTTATCCCTCTTACCTTCGCCATTGGAGGGTACACAGCATCTTCCCTCATTTGAAACTCTTCTAAGGAGTTAGCCTTTTCAACACCTGCTCGACAAGCAATTCAGGTGTGTGGGAAAGAAGAGTCAAACACCCCATTGATTTTGCTTTCATCTGCTTAAGATGTTTTAACATTTTTGACAATTTTTTCTTATCCTCCAAACATTAATTGAGAAGACCAGAAAAAAAAAAAAAATTACCAAGCCTTTCACACATAGATCTCATCACCTCGGGTTCCAAACTGCAGAGTGAAGACAATAAGCAGAATGAAGTCAATTCAGGGAAAATGGGTGGGGGGGGGGGGGGGATGAAAGGGGGTGATAAATCATATTCTGGGACTGTTCCATTACTCAACAATTCTGGTACTGGATGCATAGCTGGTGGGGGATCCGTTGGTGTATCCCAACAAGCTTACACAGTTACATCCTTTACGTAGTTTACGATCTCAATGGCAATATTTTATCACAAAACTCCAACAGTGTGTGGCTCTATGTTTTTTTTTAACTCTATTGTTGTTCGTGTTGCATACTCGTAATCAACAATGCTTTTAGCAGCAGTTCTTGATTCTCCAGGAAATTTTCGACTCCTAGTAAAGCTAAGGTCTTGATGGTGGATGCAAGCTTTTGCAGCTGTTGAAACAGAAGGGCCGCACAACTGTTTTTCAGCAGATATGAAAATAGAAACAACTAAGCTGAATCATGATGATCACACACGGAAACCACCTTAAGAAGTCCGGATTGCACTCAACACGGACTGACCAGCTAATGGGAAACCAAGGCCTACAAGGTGTGGAGGCACTATTTGAGATCATCAGGGATATATCCAAGGCTTGTTCTTAGTAGATTTGGGTGTTGCTGAGTAGATGAGTGCTTATGGCGGCCTTACTATGATTTAATGGAAAACAGGTTAGATGTAAAAGAAGATCAGTCTAGGCTGTGATTCAATAAATGCCGTTGCAACTTACATGAATTAAGCACAAGGATAGAAGACCATGAACTTGGTAACAGATTTTTAATTCTTCTTTAGCTGCTTTCACACTGATCATGTTATTAGGTAGCACAACTCAGAGGCAGATGTTCTTGTCAAAAAGCGTGTAGGAAGGTAGGAAGATTGTATGCCTGGGTTTAGAATACCCATACCTACAAACATCAGACAAGTCCACATCCTCAAGCATCACTTTGAACCCAGCTTTCTGAATCCGACCAGCAATTTCAAATATCGCTTCTTCTATAGGAACCTGAAGAATAAGATACGAATGTTTGAAGATGACAATAAATAGAACATACTTAAAAAAGGAAAAACTTAGATTAAATAATCTAAATTGGCCATTTTACATTCCCCACAAAGAAAATCCTAATAAATCCCCGGCAATGAGATGCATTCTAGACCTGCATATGTTCAAACCAATATGAGGCTGTGCCTTTTGATCCGCCAGAAATATCAAAATGTACAATAAAAGAAATAAATAAATAGGAAAAACCTTAAGGAAAAGCTGATCCAATTCCCCAAGCCGTTAAAACAAAGCTTTCTCAGCATACATATGTAATGTAAATTACATAATCTATGTGCGCATGTGTGCGCGGCGTTGTATGTGCTGAGTTTTAGGGGTCAAAACTCAAAAGGTAGGCACATTTTGGCTTGTTCATCAATCAAGATATTGTTTTGAATGTATATCATTGCCAGAGAACACACTGGCAATGGCACAGGGCACACAGCACACAGCACAGAAACTGAATATATTACGTTGGGAAAATCCATCTTAGAAGTATTATTGAAAAGGGCCCAAATACCTAATGTCTTATCATTTTCTTCCGTAACAAAACAAATCAGAAACAAAAAAGAAATACTAGTTTGGAAAAGGAGAAATTGCTCATCAATATCACTCAACATACATTTTCCTCTCCCCCTCCCAACATTCTGCCATTGCTGTGCCCTAGTGTTTTTCTGTTGGCCAGGTTGCTTCTGTACTGGTACTGCAATCTGTGTTGGTATCACAGTTGCTGCAGCAACTTTCTTCCTGCATTCTGCCTCACAGTGCCCATATTGCTTGCAGTGGGTGCATAGGACAGGCTTCCAGTCATATTCCACTACCTGTTCTACAACATTTCCCTTCTCATTCCTGTAGTGCACCTTATTGGGGTACGCAGCTCCAATTTCAACTTCAATCATCACCCTGGCAAACTGGATTCCAACTTTAAGCTCTGTGTTTCTATCTGCCATCATTGGCCTTCCTACAAGGCTTCCTATCTTACTTAATCCCATTGCATTCCAGTACTTCACATTAAGTCCCGGGAATTTTACCCAAATTGGCACCGAGGTCAGTTCCTCTTTTTCATAATCTATATTTTCAGACCATGCCCTAACAATCATGGGCTTATTGTCAAAGTGGTAAACCCCCTCTTGTAGCACTGCATCTCTCTGTTCTAGGGAGTCAAACCTGACCAAAACCAACCCATTTTTCATCATGGCAATTTTATTCATCCCTCTCTTTGCCCAGATTCTTCGAAGACAACCACTTAGAACATTAATTGGGGGCCTTGCTCCCATTACATAACAGACCACTGCTTGATTCCAGTAGTTTATTTCAGATTCAATGTCACTAAAATTAATTTCACCCACCGGTTCCCCTTCATGCAATTTAGGAGCAATGAAATCTAATTTAAACCCCGCATTCTTTAATTTGGAAATGTCAAATTTTTTCCAAGCTGAGTTGTTACCTGCAGTTGCGAATTCCTGTTGCTTTGGTTGTTCAGGCTCTTCATCCTCATCTTCAGACGCGAACTGGGTTCGTGCTTTCTCCTTCATCTTAGACAGCCAGAAATCAATTTTTTCCTGCGCTAATTCCATTTGTTTAATTGTTTTTGTTTGCGCATCAGGTGTCATCACATCTGGATCCTCCAATTCTTCTGTTAAATTCCGCATAACAAAATCTAGGTTTTCATGGTTTTCGCTCGTTCTTTGTCTTTGAGACAGGTTTTTTGTGGGACATGGTGGAGCTTCTGAGTTTCCCGCATCGCCGTCTTGAACCCCCTTCCCTTTTTTTGCTTTCCCGTTCTTCCCCATTTGAACTCAGTGCTTTGTTAATGGCTAACAGGCGCTGTCGAGGAGAGAGGAGAGAGCATTTTAGAGAGAGAATGTTCAAAACAAGGAAGAATGAATAATGCAGGTAGAGGAGCAAGAGCTGGAAGGAGTATTTACAGGCAAATTCAGCAACAACAGCAGGGTAAGCCACAGACACAAAACCCCTTTGCAGCACTGCAGAATGAAGGTGAAGCACAGGACAAGCAACAGTCCAGAGACAGTACAGAACCCGACATTCAGAAGGAGATACACACAGGTTTCAGAAGGGAATCAGAAGCAGGTTGATGCAGCTAGACTCTGAATCAGGTAACAGGAACCAGTAGAGTATACAGGAAATCAGCAGGGTGTTGTTGCAGAAAAGAAGGAGGATGAATCAACTCTGGAAGATTGCCCCAGCAGAGGATTCAGAGGTTGAGAGCGGAAGCAAAGCAGAAGCAGGAAGAAGCAGTTTGAGTGGAAAAAAAGGATAGAAATTCTGTAATAATTTAGATTATTAAGTTTTTGTTTTTTGCTGTAAGACAGGAATGTTTTTTTTGTATTTTGTATCTGTATTCAGATATGGGGAACCACTGCATGTAGTAAGTGCCCCCCAGGAATGTAGGGTTGTAAGGAAAAAAGGGATGCAGAGGAAGAGGAACCCTACCTAGTAGGTGGCCTTGGACTTGCATTACCTATGGACTGTAATCTGTGTAACATTACAGCTAGCAATAACACAATTTCTGACTTGCACCAAAAAAAAACATACATTTTCCTGCAGTGACTTGTAATATTCGCTCAAAGCATCACCAGCCTTCTCAAAAATTTGAAACAATCCAGCTGCACATACACTTGAAGCAACACATTGACCATGGATAGCAGGTGAAACCATCTCCCACCAACTTAGGTGCCCCTTGAGTAGCTGGCCTACATATCAACAAGGATTTGTATATGAACAGATTATACGTGTGAAAACCGTACCAAAACAGGTGCAATGCAACCAAAACCAACAAAGATCCCTTAAAAGACCTGCGATAGGTGTAGTAATCCTTTCATGAGCCACAAGAAGCAGGCCTGCCAACGCCTTGAGCTCCCCGCGCTGGGAAAATGAGTACTTCAATGATGATCCCAGCACACAGCACACAGCACAAAGCAACTCTGTCGACTGAATTTGTGTATTCAGCAACCAACCGTGTACACTCCAACATTTCTTTCTACAGGTGGGCACACTTTATTCAGATATGCAAATATTGCTCATAGAAAGTAATCTAACACAATAACTACATATTTTTCATCAAAATAATATATTGAGTGTAGGCCGCATTTCCAGAAGTGTCTTTTTAGCTGGGGGTTATTGCCACTTAAGTCTTTAAACCTAGCTAGCTCCGGTAACAATTGAGTCTTTAAAAACATGATACGTGTACTTATGCCCATAACCCGCCCCTCCGCTAAAAAATCTCCAACCAATTTGAATTTCAGGAAAACGCTATTTTAATTCCCATTTCTCGTCTGGCGGGATTGCATTATCTTCATGCAAAGCCCTAGAGAGACCAAAGGAATTTGCCTCCCCAAAACGGGGGTTGGAGGTTGAATGCCCACCAAAACAAACAAGTAAGGGAGAAAATGTTCAGTAAAAAAATCTTAAATTCCTGCAATACAAATCAAAATTTTAATTTGGCCAGATAATTGAAACGAAGGGGCGAGCTATGGGCTTAAGTGCACGAGCTTTGTTTTTGCAGATTCAGTTGTAAAACAAAAGTTTAAAGACTTAAATGGCAATGACCCTATAATAAAAAGACGCATCTGAAATGCGACCGCAAATAAGTATAATCTTAAATTCTAAACAGGAAGACGCGATAACTTACCGATTCAGGTAAGCAATGTAAAATCAAGAGCTTGATCAAAGATTGTCCAGGAGACCACTTAGACAAGTGCTCATGTGTTCTGGAACATGAAGCAAGGGAATTAAGGCGCATGGCAAAAGGCTACAAATAATAATAATAATAAAACTCATATCCAAAAGGCTAGAAAGTGAGAATTAATTTGCCAAACACACTGTATAATAAATAATAATTAGGCAGCATACATACTGCAAATCTTCAAGTAGTACATGAATGTGAAGAAAACCACCCTTGAAGGTTTGATTCACAAGATGATGACCACCACAATTCTTGACTAAAAGCTCTATCACTTCAGGGTAACAAAGATTGGCAAATGCGAATAATAGCGTTGTGGTTCCTTTACTTTTCACATGTTCATGAGCCATGCTTGGTGGATGCGCTCCCAACTCCCCTCTCATCAAAGCAATGGTACAATTCTTAGCGGACTCATATATGCAGTAGCCCAACAACTCCAGAAAATAACAAGGGCGTAGACCAATCTCTGCAATGTAGTTCTTTAATCCTTCTACATCATCTTTTACCAGGAACCCCGTTAACCTCTCTTCAAAGTCCTCAATATCCTCAAAGTAAAGGTAGAATGATAGCATGATAATAGTCTTTGTGACCTAAAGGGATATTAACAACATGAGTGTACATCTAAATAATTTCACTTGTCCAAAAAAAAAACTGTAGTGATCAATTTATATATTAGGTTGAATTATGGTATCAAACAAAAATTAGAGATTTTTCTGATTCAATTCCAAAGTCTTCAAATTTTTACACTATCATTACAATTCAATGCTAATTACACTATCTGTACAATCCCACCTCGCAAATTTCTAAACGCAATGCTAAAAAGAATTGAGTATAGTTGATTAAACACTACTCCTCAAATTACACTCATGCTCAAATGTTAAAAAACCAAAATGCAGAATAATAATATAAAGCATTACAGCAACATGTAAAAAGATTGCAAATTGTTACAGAACCATGAAAAGATAAGCAGAATTAAAACTAATAAACACCCTAAAGAAAAGAAGTCTTCTAATTTCAACACTAGAAAAAGTATCACTACAATTCAATGCTAATTACACTATCTGTATAATCCCACCTCGCAAATTTCTAAACACAAATGATGGTGGCGATGGCGTGAAGTTGCTGGTGGTCGCGAGCTCGACTGGGAAGTAGGAGTCTGTCGTCTGTGAGAGGAGAGAGAGATGAGAGAGGAGAGATGGAGAGAAGGAGGAGGGTCTGGGGTTTTTGTTTGCCAGGTACTGTATTGCCTCTTTCCTGAACGTATGTGTTGGGTAGCCCATTTGGTAGAATACATGTATGGTAATTAGAATACGGTGGGACCCACTCAGCTCAGCTCTGGTCCAGTTTGAGACGGGCTGACCTGGGTAAAGGTCCGATCTTACCATCTTTAAAAAAAAAATTATAGTGTATCTTGCTTTCCTATCTTTACTCTCTTCTAGGCTAATTTTTTAAAACAGAGCTGCAAATTGGATGGCTAACTTAGGACATTCGTTCGCTAATTCGACCTTTTTTCCTGAACCACCCGATCGTGAGTTGTCCCGATTACTTTATGAGGATTTGCTAGGAGTCGCTCTCGAGAGGAGAGCCTCCTAGCTCCATTCCTTTTCATTTCCTTACCTTATAATAAATAAATAAATAAATAAAAGCTAATTTTTTTTAATGGCTTCCCTTTCTTTTTTTGCGTGATTATGTGATTTTTTATTTAATGAATTTGTGATTGTAAATTTGGAAGGATTGTGGTGTAATCTGTTTTTTTTTTCCATATGTTTTGTTGTAATATCTTTTTTCATATTTCTAAAATCTTTTTCCATATCTCGATTGTTTGAGTTTTGACAAGTATATGTTTTTGTAATCACTTAGGTTGCTTGATTGTTGGAGTTTTGACAAGTTTTGTGGTCTGTTTTACAATCTGTCAGTAACACACTATATGCTTACCGTGATTAGAAGCCCATCCCCCCTTTTCGTTTTATTTTCTTTCTTTTTTGCTGAGATTTTGAATTTGAAGTCCAGATTGCTGAGAGGAGGCCAAATTGCTAATACTCAATTCTTATTAAAAGTTGGAGGGCGAGATTTAACCACAACCTTGAAATAGTCTTTTGCTTGCAACACAGCAAAACACCTAAATTAATATATTTAATAGGATGTGGGACTCATGAGTACCCAAGAGAATGTGCATTGAAAAGTTATTTCCATTGGCTCTAAAAGCATGTTACTACTTTATGGTGGATTTATTTCAATATTTTGCTCTATTGCAATTCATTTTCAACTAATTTTCAGTATATATGTAGCTCTAAATCTAGTCGCCTTGTCCATAAAAAAATAATTTGGGATCGTTGTGAGCCAATTACCCGAGTGTAATAATTTAAATTACCCGACTGTAATAATTTAAACCAATAAATAGATACTTCGCTTGATCACAGTCATGCAAATAACCGATAAATATATGCTTTTCTTTAGCCCCTTAAGCCTTTAGTTTTTATATCTCTTATCAACCTTGATTCTTACTTATGTCTTCAATGTGAGACTCCTAGTATATAAAATTGGGTGTGTCCATGTGTGGGTTGAAGTGAGACTGAGAAGGGAGGAGAACAAGAAATTGTTGATGATTAAATGAGGGGGGAGAGCAAGAAATCGTTGATGATTAAATGAGGGGAAAAAAAAATAAAATTCATACCAGAGGTATGAGAACTTGATACCGGTGGAAGATGGACGGATTTAAGTGGTTTACTTTTGAGGGCAACTTAATTCCCAAGAGTATTGATGGGGGAGCATCCTTGATCTTACAGGTTAAAGAGCTTAGAGGTGATCTTCTTGGAATACCCAAAATGATTAATGAACCTTTTGTTAACATATTGACATGGGTTGAGGTTGAAGTGGCAGGTTAAAGACCAATGTAGCAAGAACATGAGCTAATTATGCACGGAATTAACTTGCATGTATTTATATTAGTTTATTGTTGTTAATCCGTGTATTTTAATTATGTTTGCATTTCAATTCAGTTAATAAACACATTATTGTGTATTAGGAAGCCAGTAATGCACGTTATTCTGTTCAAAGCAAAAACAGTGTTGAAAAACACGTTTCTTGATTTGACTAGTCTTAGGCGTGTGTAGCTGATTAATTTAGGAAAGTTTACAGCTCATTAGGAGAGTTTAGATCAGTTTGAATTGTCCTCTAAGTATTCTAAACCGTTTAGGAAACTGTTAGGCGGTTTGAATTAGATTAGGAATTAGTTTCCATAACTGAATTAGGAAGTTGTTGCCTATATAAAGGCCTGGCGTGTAGGTGTTTGTATCTACAGCTTATATTCATTAATAAACACTTTGTTTGCTCTAAATTCTTTGTGAGTTTGAGTGCTTTCGTGCCTTGGTGGTACACCCGAGCCTTGGTGGTTCAAACCTTGAATTCAGTTCAGTAGTTTCAAGCCTTGGTGGTTTAGCTAGTTTTCTGAATCAAGAACCTATCTTTACCAATCTTTATCATCCAAGATTTATTCTTTTAATCAAGAAACCATCTTCCCATTAATATACATCAAATTTTGGTATCAGAGCACAGATGTGAAGCTTACTCAAGCTGTAAACGATCCAAGAACTCCAAGAAACACGTTCATCCGTCCATAACAGCGTACTTCAACGATTAAACACCACAAACAGCCCACCCTTTCACTTAAACACTACCTTCATACATCAAGATCCTTCCTTTCCACCACAAAACTTAACAACCATGCCTAGTGTCGAAGATGAACGCTTCAGGAAGGTTGTACGGGAATTAGTTGATGAACAAATTGAAGACAAGTTAAGGATATATGATACTACAATCACGAAAAAGCTTGAAGAATTTGTTAAATCAGTCAATACGAAGGTACAAACAACTGAGAGTAGTTTGAGTGAAACTCGTGAGACCATGGAGAGCATAATTAGAGGAGATGTACCCACGAGGGGTAATGGAGGTAGACTCAAGGCTGACCATGATGATGATCGAAATCTCAAACTTGATCTACCTGAATTTGATGGTCGATTAGATCCTGAGGATTTCTTAGAGTGGCTGCGTTCTCTTGAACGAATCTTTGAGTACAAACAATATGATGATAAACGAAAATTCAAAGTTGCAATCCTAAAGCTGAAGGGATTTGCATCTGTTTGGTATGAAAACCTCAAAGCAAGCAGGAAAAGAAAAGGCAAGAACAAAATCGATTATTGGGAGAAATTAAAGAAGCATATGAAAGAAAGGTTCTTACCACGAGAGTATGAACAAAATCTCTACCTTAAACTCACCAAATTGAGGCAAGATAAGCTGAATGTTGAAGAATATATCCAGGAGTTTGAGAAACTGTCCATGTTATGTGATATTGAGGAGAAGGAGACTCAAAAGGTGGCCCGTTTTATAGGTGGATTAAACACGAAAATCCAAGAAAAGGTTGAAGTAGCAACTTATTCAAACTTTGAAGATGTGTGTGATCTTGCCATAAAGCATGAGAAACAAGTCAACAAGGTCTTTGATAAACCTGTAACGAGATCCTTTCCTTACAATCGTGACAAGCCTAGTACATCTTTGAGAATAGGGACAAAGCCCTTGTTTAACAAACCTCCTCAAGCTGACCAGAATTTCAAGAACAAGCAAGAAGCACCTAAAGTGGAGAATAGGAGCCGAAAACAATGTTATAAGTGTCATGGTTATGGACACTTTGCGGCAGAATATGGAAATCAAAGAACTTTATCCATACAAGAGTGCTATGAGATTGAAGATCAACCTAGTGATGAGGAGAACGATGAGGAAGAAGAAGAAGATAGTATTCCAAAAAAAGGAGGGGAGTTTCTAATGTTGAGACGTGCTCTACATGTTCAAAACGAAGTAGTGGATGAGGTACAAAGGGAGCAACTTTTCTATACTCGATGCAGGGTAGAAGGTAAACTTTGCAATCTTATAGTAGATAGTGGAAGTTGTACTAATGTTGCATCTACTAAATTGGTAGGAAAGCTGAATTTGCCTCTAAAAGAACACCCTAAACCTTATACATTGCAATGGCTTAGTAAAGATAAAGGCTTAAAAGTGAGCAAGCAAGCATTAGTTTCTTTTTCAATTGGTAATTACAAAGACAAATTGTGGCGTGATGTATTACCTATGGATGCTTGTCACATACTATTGGGACGTCCATGGCAGTTTGATAGGGACGTTTATCATGAAGGAAAAACCAATACCTATAAGGTAAAAATGGGTGTCAAGAAATTCAATTTGAAACCTTTATCTCCTAGCGAAGTGAGAGAACTCAAACACCAAAAGGCCCAAACCCGTGAGAGTTTGTTCATAGATGCAAAAGAGATTGAGCGTGAGATGTTAGAGGAACAACAAGCCTATGTTTTGGTGTGTAAAGAGGTAAAACAAGAGGGAGAGTTGAGTGTAGATCCTGAATTGAAAACCCTTTTGCAGGAGTATAAGGATGTCTTTCCTAACGATCTACCCCCTGGTTTGCCTCCTATAAGAGGGATTGAGCATGCTATTGACTTGATTCCTGGATCCTCATTGCCTAACAAGCCAGCCTATAGATGTAATCCGGAAGAAGCCAAGGAATTGCAAAGGCAAGTGCAAGAACTACTTGATAGAGGATATGTGCGTGAGAGCATGAGTCTTTGTGTCGTTCCAGCTTTGCTTGCGCCTAAGAAAGATGGGACCTGGAGAATGTGTGTGGATAGTAGAGCGGTTAACAACATCACAATCAAATACCGTTTTCCTATGCCACGACTTGATGACCTTCTGGATGAGTTACATGGTGCTCAGGTTTTCTCTAAGATTGATTTGCGTAGTGGTTACCATCAAATGAGAATTAGAGAAGGTGATGAGTGGAAAACAGCGTTCAAGACCAAGTTTGGGCTATATGAGTGGATTGTGATGCCATTTGGCCTTTTTAATGCTCCTAGTTCTTTCATGCGTCTGATGCATGAGGTGTTGAGATCTTTTATTGGTTCGTTTGTTGTTGTGTACCTAGATGACATTCTTATCTACAGCAAAACCAAAGAAGCTCATATGCAGCATTTGAAGTTGTTATTTGATAAGCTTCAGGAAGTGAAACTCTATGGAAAGCTTGAGAAGTGTTCCTTCATGATTGATAGTGTTTTATTCCTTGGGTACATAGTATCTGCAGATGGTATTCGTGTTGATCCTAGCAAGGTGGAAGCAATTGAAACATGGCCAACTCCTAAAAACGTTCATGAGGTACGTAGCTTCCATGGGTTAGCTTCATTCTATAGAAGGTTCATACGCAATTTTAGCACACTAGCTGCACCTATAACTGAATTGATGAAGAGAGGTGAGTTTGTGTGGACTAAATTGGCTCATAAAGCGTTTGAAACTCTAAAAGAAAAATTGTGTAATGCTCCTATATTAGCAGTTCCTTGTTTTGAGAAGTTATTTCAAGTAGAATGTGATGCTAGTGGTGTGGGAATTGGTGCCGTTTTGATCCAAGACAAACGCCCTATTGCTTTCTTTAGTGAGAAGTTGGGTGGTTTCGAGGCTCAATTATTCCACATATGACAAGGAGTTTTATGCTATTGTAAGATCTTTGGAGCAATGGGAACATTATTTGCGTCCAAAACCCTTTGTGCTATATTCTGATCATGAGGCATTGAAGTATCTACATGGGCAAAGAAAACTCAACCCAAGACATGCTAAATGGGTGGCTTATTTGCAAACTTTTACGTTCTCTACAAAGCACAAAGATGGTAAATCTAATGTGGTTGCTGATGCTCTTTCGAGGCGTCATTCTATTCTTGTAGTGCTTGAACATAAGCTCTTAGGCTTTGAATTTCTCAAAGAGCACTATAAAGAAGACAAAGACTTCGCTGAAATCCTAGAGGAGTGTAAGAAGGGCGCACATGGTTCTTATTCTGCTTATGATGGTTATTTGTTTAAGAATAACCGTTTGTGTGTTCCTTTGTGTTCTATGAGAGACTTACTTGTACATGAGGTACATTCTAGAGGATTAGCGGGGCACTTTGGTATGAACAAGACACTTGAGATACTTCAAGAACAATTTTATTTGCCAAAGATGATCAAAGATGTTCAAGGTGTAGTAAATCGATGTGCTACATGTCAAAAGGCCAAGAGTTTCTTCCATAAGGGACTTTATATTCCCTTACCTATTCCCGAACAGCCGTGGGAAGGAGTTAGCATGGATTTCATCCTTGGTTTGCCTCGCACTCAACGAGGTAAGGATTCTATTATGGTGGTCGTTGATCGATTCTCTAAGATGGCTCATTTCATACCATGCCATAAAACCGACGATGCATCACATGTTGCTGATTTGTACTTTAAAGAAATTGTCCGTCTTTATGGGGTTCCAAAGAGTATTGTGTCCGATAGAGATGTGAAGTTTCTCAGCTATTTCTGGAAGACATTGTGGAGATTGTTGGGAACTAAGTTGCTATTTAGTACCTCTCATCATCCTCAAACTGATGGCCAAACCGAGGTAACTAATCGAACCTTGGGTACATTGTTGCGTGGCCTAGTGAGCAAAACAACAAAGGATTGGGATCTAAAGCTAGCTCACACCGAGTTTGCCTACAATCGGAGTCCATCTAGAACTACAGGTAAAGCTCCTTTCGAGATTGTCTATGGAGTTAATCCTTACATGCCAGTGGACTTGATTCCTATTCCAAAGACTGAGTTGCTGAATTTTGAGGCAAAGGCACGATTAGAAGCTTTTAAGAAGCTATATGATCAAGTGAGGAGGCAAATTGAGACAGCCAATGCCAAGTATAGAGACAATGCTAACAAGAACATCTTAGAAAGGAAAGGTTTCCAACAAGACTCAAAAACAAATTGATGCCTCGGGCTGATGGTCCTTTCAAAGTGCTTGAAAGATATGGAGAGAGTGCCTACAAGATTGAGCTCCCAGATGAGTATGGAGGTGTTAGTGCTACCTTTAATGTTGGTGATTTATCTCCTTACTTAGATGATGACAATTTGAGGGCAAATTCTTCAAAAGAAGGGGAGAATGATGCGGGAGCATCCTTGATCTTACAGGTTGAAGAGTTTAGAGGTGATCTCCTTGGAATACCCAAAATAATCAATCAACCTTTTGTTAACATATTGACATGGGTTGAGGTTGAAGTGGCAGGTTAAAGACCAATGGAGCAAGAACATGAGCTAATTATGCACGGAATTAGCTTGCATGAAATTATATTAGTTTATTGTTGTTAATCCGTGTATTTTAATTATGTTAGCATTTCAATTCAGTTAATAAACACATTATTGTGTATTAGGAAGCCAGTAATGCACGTTATTCTGTTCAAAGCAAAAACAGTGTTGAAAAACACGTTTCTTGATTTGACTAATCTTAGGCGTGTGTAGCTGATTAATTTAGGAAAGTTTAAAGCTCATTAGGAGAGTTTAGATCAGTTTGAATTGTCCTCTAAGTATTCTAAACCGTTTAGGAAACTGTTAGGCGGTCTGAATTAGATTAGGAATAGTTTCCATAACGGAATTAGGAAGTTGTTGCCTATATAAAGGCCTGACGTGTAGGTGTTTGTATCTACAGCTTATATTTATTAATAAACACTTTGTTTGCTCTAAATTCTTTGTGAGTTTGAGTGCTTTCGTGCCTTGGTGGTACACCCGAGCCTTGGTGGTTCAAACCTTGAATTCAGTTCAGTAGTTTCAAGCCTTGGTGGTTTAGCTAGTTTTCTGAATCAAGAACCCATCTTTACCAATCTTTATCATCCAAGATCCATTCTTTTAATCAAGAAACCATCTTCCCATTAATATACATCAAGTATGAGGTTCCAAATCCAAAACCCCTTAAACAAACACTCTGTATCACAAAACCTGATACCAATCCATTCCATTCTCCTCCAGAAAGCCCAAACAAACACCCCCTTAGATTGAACATTTGCTAGCACCAGAGCAGTACACCACCCTTTAGAAAAGATAAGACCTAAATAGCGCTTTTTTTTTTGGTCTTTGCCAAGGGTATCCACCGTCGATCACATTGACTAACCCTCTCGCCCCAACTGTCAGCTCACTAACCGGTAGGGGGGCTGGCCAAGGGATTTTTTCCATTCGCAAAAATTGGGATTCGAACCCCCAACCACTTGTTTAAGGAATAAAGTGCTGAATCATTACACCAACCCATCTTGATTACCTAAATAGCGCTTTAACGCTACGACAAAATAGATAACAGGGGAAAACAAAAGAGAAAACCAAGCATTAAAAAAAAAACAAGAAGAGAAAACCAAGGGATTACATAACGGTTAAAGCGTTAATGGGACGAAAAAGATAAAACCCTCAGTGAAAAAACGGAGCTGTTACACCCCCAAATTGCGAGGAAGATCTCCTTTGATTTTAGGTCAGTTATTCTTCATCTCACTATTCCCTTTTTCATTTCATTCATTCAACAAAATTCTCACACAAAATTTCATATTCCATATTTGACTGGTCTCTAACATTGACAGGTTTTTCTGTTTTATGAAATTAAATTGTTCTAGTAATAATTCGTTATATTCGATGCTCGTCAGAAGATTCTGCACCGCTTTAACCCGTTCTAAGAACAACCCACTTGCAATTCCATCTAAATTTCGCAATTTTAACTTAAACCCACAAAAAATTCCCAGAATTTCCACCCAAAATCAGCCCAAATTGACCCTACAAAGCCCCAATTCTGTAAACCCAAGATTCATTTCATCAAATTCCCAAATGGGTGATGCTAGAAGACCCAGTTCAGTCCCACTTCCTGATATTAACAAAGCTGATAGGGGTGAACTCCTTCGAGCCCTCGAATCGTCGTTGGGTTCGTCGTTCAGCTGTGAGCCATTGGTGCCCCAAACCCTATGATTATAGTGATTAGTGGACCAAGTGGGGTGGGTAAAGATGCAGTGATTAAAAGATTGAGGGAGGTGAGAGAGAATATACATTTTGTTGTTACAGCCACTAGTAAACCAATGGGACCTGGGGAGGTTGATGGGAAAGAATTATTATTTTGTGACTAAAGAGGAGTTTTTGTCAATGGTGGAAAGGGATGATCTTTTGGAGCATGCTTTAGTGTATGGGGATTATAAGGGTATCCCAAAACAGCAAATTAGGGAGTTTATGGCTAGAGGGTGTGACATTGTGTTGAGGGTTGATATACAAGGGGCTGCTACATTGAGGAGGATTCCGCTGTGTTTATATTTGTTGTGGCCGAGAGCGAGTTTGCAATGGTAAATAGGTTGATTGGTAGGAAGACGGAGACTGCTGAGATGCTTCTTGTTAGGATTGCTACTGCTCGTGAGGAGGTGAAGCATGCTTGGAATTTTGATTATGTGGTTGTTAATGCTGATAGGCAGCTTGAGAAGGCGGTTAAGGTGGTGGAATCGATTATTGATGCGGAGAAGGCTAAAGTCAGACAAAAGCATGTTATGATATGATTGGTGCAAGCTAACTGTGTTTCACAATACCATTGTTCTTTGCGAGGTAAGGCTTTCATACGACTGCTGTAATTACTTGATCGATGCTTTTATTTGCTTAGAATGGGTTAAACTTTGACCAATTATCAATTGTTTGTTCGCAATGTATATTCTGAAGGTGTGTCCCTGTTCCAATGATGTTTAATACTCACAATTTAGTGGCTTCCCTGGTATGCGGTACTGATTTATTGGAAAAGGTTATGAAAATTATACTTATATCGGGGAGCCTCCCCTAAACAAACGTGATAACATGATAGATTTTCATTCCTATGATTCATTCATTACCAAGGAGTAGTGGTGGAAAATTTGGTGGTAGAATGAGTGAGTAAGAAAATTACATAGCTGTTCTTTGAGATTGCTTGGAAACTTAAGCACTTCCATGTGGACATTTCCCTTACAAAATTACATACATATTCATCACCATTTCCATTAGTTTATGACCTCAAACCAGTTGGCCACTTGGCTTTAAGTCTAGCCAATGTAACTATGATCAGTCAATTGTTGCATTTTGCTGTTGATTAAGAAGTAGGGTTAGTGTTCTTGGATGGTGGCTACTGGTTAGGCCTTGATTTAGACTTTAAGAGGCTAGCACAGTTCTCTTTAATGGCTATTGTCAGCATAGTTTTATATCTGACAGTAGTTCTACAGTCTACACAATCAGGAGCTAGAACCAATTCTTGACATTCTTGAATCTCATTGAGCCATTGGAGAAATTAAACTGATTTGTTGGCTTCTTTTATTCCATATTGTTTCGCATATAACTTCAAACCCAAGTGATGCTACCTTTTAACTCTGGTTTTATTTTTATTTTTATTTATATAACATGGTCTCCAAGCTTTGCTTGACTTGTCCCATGTGCCCTGAAGTTAACGACAGGAAAACCTCCAGTGGCCTTGAGGGGACTCAAACCTGGGACCTCTGGAATACTTCTCAGAGGTCTTACCAACTGAGCTACGCTTGACTCTGGTTTATTACTCTCATAGCTTGTTCTTCGAGTTCTCAGATAGATGCTTTAAGCTCCCTATACTGGAGATGTTAATTTATCTCAGTCTTCCCATCTCTCTCCTCCCCCTCCTTCCTTTTCCACCCCACATTTACTCTAGTGCAAAGAGAGAAGATAGAGATTAAAACAAAAAAAGAAGTGTCTTCTTATGTGTTATCCTCTCTCTTCCTTTGCTGTTGTTTTATTTTCTAATTTGTTGTGAGGGGTTCGGAGACTTGGGAGGGGTTGTAATGGATGATATTCGCCATTTTGAGTGGTAGTTGTCTCCTTTTGATCCGTCTTTGGATGTCCCCCATTACAACAGAACGCTGCATTCTGTCTTTAATTTGTTAAAACACATGGCATTTGATATTCCTATTGAGTACGTATTTGGTTTCCTAGGGGATAGACACCATTCACCTCATAGGCTCATATCAACATGGCCCATCTTTTATCATCTACTATATGGGAGGGCAAAGTCGTGTGTGTATATATGGTGCACATCTTGAGCTGACTATGCTGAACCTTGTGCACTAGAGAGCCACTTTTACCAATTTATAGATGAATACAGAAGGGGTATCCAACAAAGATTAGCTATTTGAGATGCAGTTTTTGGCCTGTTAACGTTTGATAGGGAAGACTTTCAAGCAATTGGCTATGACTTTTCTATTGTTAAAGAGTACAGGAGTTTTGTCAAACGGATTTGTGGCATTTTGACATGATTATAAGACAGTGTAGGTCATTTTCATTCTGATTTCTTCACCTTCTCCCCTTTCTCAATGTCATATCTTCATAATAGAGGTTATGTATAGCTTCTGAATTTGGAATAGAAGGGTCTGTCTCACTCTTCTGCTAAACAATTTTGGATCTCCTAAAAGTTGGTGTTTGAGCTCATGCTTATAATTTTTCTAAGAATTTGTTATTGATTTTCGTTGCAAACAAGTTAGTTGGTCAATATTGATTATTAGGTCATCTAGGCTTCAAACATTTATCTCTTTGAAGATATTAATTTGTCTGATTATACACAAAACATTGTCTGATTATACACAAATACTTACTACTTTTTGACTCAAAGAATGGAGTGGGTAGGTTAAAGGGGATTGAGGATAATCTTGGTTAAGATAATTCATCAGTGAAAGTACCTCAAGGGAATACTACAATATAGTAGTAAAATGGTGCGAGTTGACTTCACATAGTTACTAGTCAGAGTGAGTCAGTGACAGGCCCTCCCTGGCTGTGTTGGCTATGGAAGTAGTTTCCAAAACCACAGGTCGGGTATCAAGGGCTGGTGGGGAGAGAAATAATTTTCTTGGATTACATCATGTTTCATATTATCATTTCCAATGCAGTATTATATTTTGGATTACATCATGTTTGATATAATCATTTCCATTGTAGTAGAATATTTTTCTCGGTGTCAATCTTGGATTTTCTTTAATATTATTGTTCTCTAGTTTGACTCCTAATGTCCCTATCCCAAATTAGTTTCAGCTTTTGTCTAATGACGTTAAGCCGTTCAGCCTTCAGGAATAAGTCTGCACAACATCCTTGTGATGCTCCTCTGATCCTTAGTAATTTAGAATCATCATTCGTCCTTGTATTCCAATATGTGAATTGAGAACCATGGTGCCAATCTTGGATTTTCTTTAACATTACTGTTTTCTAGTTTGGCTCCTAATATCCCTATCCCAAATTAGCTTCTGCTTTTCTCTTTTGATGTTAAGCCGTTCAGGAATAAGTTTGCACAATATACTTGTGATGCCCCTCTGATCCATAGTAATTTAGAATCATCATCCGTCCTTGAATTCCAATATGTGAATTGAGAACCATGAAAAGGACTACCTGGACAGCTAAGATTGCCCTTTGCATTTTGGTGGGTTTTTTTGGTACAAGAAGTTATGGAAAATAGTAGCGCTGACTAGCACAATTACAGCATCTCTAATGCGTGAATGATCCCATGTTTGTATGTTTCATCTTGTACTATTTCACGTTTCAAGGGATATTCATTTGGCTTCCTTCATCGGGGACCTATGTCCCAAGGTTGTTGTGCAATACTCTGAGCCAAAGACGAGTGCTGGGTGATTTGGGAGCATTGAAGGATATAGTGTTTTCTCTAAGTTATTCCCTTTGTTCCTCTTTAATTGCCTTGCTTGTTTACGGGGTCATATATGTTAGAAATAAACGTGTTTGAAGGATGGAACTGAGAGCAAGAAATTAGAGCGAAAAGGACGATTATTTTTCCTCTTCTCTTTCTTCCTTTCTTCCATTCAAGCCATTTCCTCAAACATCTATCCCTTCTAGAACTGAAAAAGCTATTAGAGGGACAATGAGTTTCTTGTCTTGTTCTATTCTTTCATGTTATCTTGGCTTAGCTTTCTATTGTCTTAAGTTAGCGTCTATTCCATCCGTATATGCTTCTAATTGCTAATTTCTGCCAGTTCTTTTTAAACTTGATTTGAGGTTATTTTCTTCCCTAAAGATGTGTTAACATATTGGAATCACTGGCTTGAGCCATAGTTTTAGAGGTTTTGATGATGGATTGTCTTCATTTTTTGACACCTTTTGCAATATCAAGACCTGTAATACATATAGCTGGTATGTCTCCAGGCTAAGGCATCTGGCTTTACGTTTAATAGCCCAAAACCCAGAACTTCAGAGCAAAAGTCAGATCTTGCCTAACTATGACCTAAATTAATCATCTCAATATGTGGTGGGGTGAGGCATTAGTATACGATCCAAGGCATTCTTGTTTTCCTTCCTTTTACTCATGGGAGTGATACTCTCATACCCCACCATACATTGAAGCATTATTATTTCAAGTGTGGTAACTTTATGTGAATCAGTGGGGGGCCAAGCCTGGCTCAGAATTTTGAGGTGGGTTTGTGGGCTGGTAGAGGTCACATGAATTGACCTGATCCAAGCAGTCTAGAGTGCCCGCTATGATTTGAAAATGGAAATGGTTGTGGATATGGATATAATATATAATACAGAAATTATCCGAAAGACATAAGATACTTATATGCCGAATAGTACAGCATAATAATATATTTAATAAAAAAAGCATAATAATATTAAAAAAGCTAATGTGGGAAAGTTATGCGGGATTTTCTATGGTCAGGTTTTAATGGGGATAGGAAGGAACATTTGTTAAGTTTGGATTGGGTGTGCAGGCCTAAGTTGGAAAGGGGATTGGGTATTGGTAGATTGGTGGGTAAGAATGTTTCCCTCGTGGGAAAGTGGCTGGGGCGGTTCCCACTTGAGCCGGAGAGTCTGTGGCACAGGGTGATTAGGAGTAGATATGGGTTACAGCCAAATGGGTGGGATGCGGAAATGGGTTCAGGGACTTCTCATGCTAGTCCATGGAAGTTTATTTCGTAGGGTTGCTCGAGAATTTTGCCTCTGCTTGAGCTAAAATTGGGGAGGGTGGAAAGTAAGATTTTGGGAGGATTTTTTGAGAGGGGGAACCCCCTGTATGCGATGTTTCCTTGTTTGTTCCATCTCTCTGATCTAGATGACTCTACTGTGGCAGAGCAATAACGTGAGCAGTCGGGTTCTTGGAACCTTCATTTTTCAGAGTGTAATGACACTAGGAGGAGGATTGGAGATGCTTCGGGGAGTTCTCTTGCAAATCTTTCTTTCAGCATTTGGGTGTGCCTCTTCCTCGGTGTCCCATAGCCGACCTCATTTGGAACGCTAAGGTGCCCCTTAAGGTGCGGGTGTTTTTGTGGACCCTAGCACTAGATAGGGTGAATACGAATGATTTGCGCATGAGAAGGAGGTCAGGGATGGTTCTTTGCCAGATGTTTGTCTGCTCTGTCGGGTGAGTAGTGAGACAGCCTTACGTCCGTTTCTTGTGATTTTGCTCGTCGCATATGGGATAGATTGTTTGGTATATTTGAGGAGTGGGTATCCCCTTCTAGTGTGGCGGAGTTCCTCCAGTTGAGAGTTTTGGGGTTTGGAAGGAGGAAGGAGACTAGGTTACTGTGGTGTAGTGTAATGCTGTGTTTGCAATTTTCTGGTATCTTTGGCCGGAAAGAAATGCCCGGGTCTTTGATGGGGTGACCATCTCGGTGGATATGCTTTGGGATAGAGTCACTTATCTATCATCTTTATGGGCTAGGGGCATTTAGGGGTTATTCTATTACTACAGTCCAGCATAATTGGGCTAGTTTGTAATTATTCTTGGAGGATGTCTTGTCCTCACTTGCTGTATTCTTTAACACTTCATCAATACATTCTTTCTCTTTATCTAAAACAACTATAAGCTAATGTAGTATTGTAAGTTCTTCAATAATATTTAAGCACCATTTTATTCTTTGTCTTTTTGGATAATGGTTAGAGATTATTATCCATCTTCCAAAGGGACACGCAAACCTGGGAGGTTTCCTCATGCTATACAGAGGCAAACAATCCTACTGTAAATGGCTATCTAGGTCATTTACACTGACTTTGCCAAAAGACGAACACAGATAGTCCACTCACCAATGAACTCTTTGTAGAGTTTGTCTGGTGCTCCTGGTTTTGTTGCTGAAGATTCTGGAGTTTCTCTCACTCCAGACTTCAGAACTAGCTGCTGCCAGGCAAGCTCTTCTCAGCTGCTTGATGGGGTTGTTCACCCCTGTTATGAGCTTTAAACCATCTGAGCTCCTGGCTCAGACCAGGCAGCCTCTGTCCATCTTCAAAAATTTCAGCAGCACTCCCCATTGCTCCTGCACAGGAGGACACTTGAAGAAGAGATGGTTGCATGATTCCAAAGCTTGAGTACGTTAGATGCATTTGTTAACCAAGAGTCGAAGACCATATGCTTCTGGTGGCTAGGTTATCAATGGTAGCTAGTCTGTTTTTGCTGTTATCAAAAGAGTCAACTTATGTCTTACCATACTCAGGAAGTTCCACACTGTCTTCTTCCATCTAAAGTGAGCACCATCTTGCCTTAACTCATCAAAAGCTTTACCCACTCTGAATTTGCCTACCTGTATCCACTATCCAGCCATTCAGGTGCTGTCTAGCTTGGTTTACACCCCCTGACTGCAGAACCAGTTCATCTCTTAAATCCAGCAGCTTTTTCACATGCTTGAATCATTTTGCTTCTTTTAAATTTCCCATATATTATGCGTCTTCAGATAGTATTTCCAGATCCAGACTGTCCAAGCTGATGTATGCTTGTTCACCACCTGCCAGAGCCATTTCATGTGGAGAGCTTTTTTACAACTCAAGCACCATTTCTTAATTATCAAAAACAGTAAATTACTATATTAAGGTGAAACCAAAACGTGTAAACAACATTTCATAGCTATATAACTTAAAAAATGAGTGCATTTGAACGAGTGTTGGTCAACTATCCATGAGTATCAGTCTATTAGGTATCCAACAGGTATTGGTAATGTGACACTGCAGCCTTGACTAGTATCTGTTCAACCTAGTCCCAAGTTCAGCCCAAGGCTGGTCAGCTGTAGATGCACCTGGTGCTCAATGTAAAGTTTTTGACTTAAGTCATTGGGTGTAAGTTATTGAATCATAATGGACCCGCTTGTGCAAGTCATTGCATGATTTGTTACTTTTACTGGTCTCATATACTCCCCATCTTTTTTATGTAATATTGTGTTCGTGGCTTTTCAAGTGATCAAGTCAATGTCATGTGTGGATTGAGTTGATACTTGATAGTTGATACTACTGTCAGCAGCAGGAAATGTGCATACTTTGAATTCCATGTCTATTCAGCTTTGTCGGTGTATTCTTTCATGTTGTTCTAAACTTCAGTTCTTACAGGTAGGTGGTCATGGAAAAGAAGTGAGCGTTTTCCCTCTGAAGTGAGCTGACCCTTGGATTATGATGCAACCAATGGACAAATAAAGCAAGAACTTTAGCTAACAGGAGCGCGTATCTACCCGGAAATACCAGTCGCCAGTCGGCTTATTCTTCAATTTTGTTTTCAATCAGATTTAATGCTTCAACATTCTTCTTCTCGATGTACGATTCTATCCAAGTAAGATTAGATTTTTGCTCGCAGTTTACATTTAGTAGAACATCGTACTATCCTGCATAAAAAAATGGATGTATTTGTAGCTCTTCAATGTGCAACGCAGTTGTTACTTGCAACTTAGCATTGCAAGGAAATGGGTCAGAAGTCAAAAAACTTCTATAACCAGAACTTGTTTTTGGATTATCTGTTGCACTATTTGGTGTAATTAATTTAAATGGTGCTAATTATGTTTCTGGCCCATAAACAAGGTGTCACATTCTATGGCTTATGTAAGGCGAATTTTGGAGTCTAATGCATGAATTGCAGAATTTTGAGATGGAGAGTTTGGCATGCTGAACTCCTTAAGGTGTCGTTTAGTGCACACCTAGGAAGGTAGTTTTTTTGTTGATTTCTTGTTAGTTAATGAGGCAGTAAAGCAATTTTCACGGTTTTGTAGAATTTGCCAAATTTTTGTTGAAGAAACAACATATTATTGGCTATTTTTAAGTTTTGATCTGTTTTTGTTTGTTTGTTTGTGTGCGCGCGCCCCCCTTAAATCAGCACAGAAAGAAGGGCAAAAATTATTCACTGATCTGTGAGCCTGTTGAGACAATTTTTTTTAGTGACTGGTTTTATATTATATATTTATTTTACATATATGTAATAGATGTCAAGCAAAGAAGAAAAAAGTTATATAATCTATTCTTAAGGTCAGGAAAAAAAGGGAAATATTTACGTTTACTCAACTCCTTCCCAGATTGTTCATTACTGTTTGCACTTGCAAGTTAAGGTTATTATTTATAAAAAAGTAATAAATATTGTTGAGCTTTATCCCAAAATTATGTAGGGTTTATTTTTAAAACTTTTGTTTTTCTGATAAATGAAATATTTAATTTAATATTTGTACAGTTGGGAATGAACTCATAGCCGTGGATTATACAACATTGTGAAATTGGTATCTCAAAAATGGACCGAAACCAAGAATGAGAATCATAACTATTTTGATACAGAACCAGTAAGACACAATAAGCAAATGAAGCAAAGAGAATTATTATTAGGGTTAATTGCTCCCAATAATTCCAAGTTTCATTGCTCCATCAATAATAATCCCAAGTTTCGAAATTACCAAAAATAATCCGAACTTTTCACTTTTGTTCCACTGGTGCACCTCGAGGTGACGCTGTCAACTTTCCATTACGGTCTACTAATTAATTACTCTCTCTCTCTCTCCCTCCCCTTCCTTTTTCCTCTATCCCGAGCGAGCCAAACTGTAGAAAACTGGCTCCAACCAAGCTTTGCTTCAACAACATAATTACCATATTATGATTGGGGTCTGACATGGTGGGTGGAGGGTCTGCGGGTCTAACATGGTGGGTGGAGGGTCTGCGGGTCTAACATGGTGGGTGGGGGGCTGCGGGTTGGTCTGACGGGGTTGAAGGGGGAATGAGGTTGGAGTAAAGGATGCATAATCACTTCATCAGTAAAAGAATTTTAATTTGTTTTTTTAACTTTAATTTCTTAAATTCTTTTACTTAATAAAAAAGTTTGGTCAATTACTTCTTAATCCGCATGATTAGCATAGCCACATCATCAATACTAAAAGAAGAGTAGACAATGTTAACGCTTGGATCACTCACGAAAAAAAAGTGAATAATTGGGATTATTTTTAGGAATTTCGTTACTTGGGATTATTATTGGGGGACCGCTCAAACTTCGGATTATTGGCAGTAATTTTTCCTTATTATTACGATAACCAAGAAAACCAATCTCATAATTGGGATCAACACCATCTATTAACACACTCTGAATAGGTTTCCACCCCACGTCTTGACTCTTGAGTACAATTCCTTAAAGCAAGCAGGTTTTTGAAAATATTAGAAAAACCATGGAAGATTTTATGTATAGTTGTAAAAATTCGATCCGACCTGAGTTGGAAAAAACTAAAACTGACTTAACAACTCAAGACTCACTAAAAGTTTACACAAAAATGCATTACAAACACGGTAAATGAGGTTAACCCGTTAAAACAGGCATAAAAATGGGCTAATCCGAAAACCCGTCCAGAAATACTCGACAAAAATCGTTTTATATTTTAAAAGTTAAAAGTACATTAAAAAAGTATACAAAATATACTCCAAACATGAATAATGAGATTGTTCGAAATGAGATGGTCCGATTCGAACCCGTTTCACCGCTCTAATTTTATGTGTACATGGAAATGCCAGATGTATGGAGAAAGATTGGTGAGAAAATGTCTGTTGAAATTTCTTGCCTGAAATAACAACCTCATATACTAAAGGGATAAGAGGGACCCTGCAAACAAAGGAGAGAAAATTCTTCAAGTTGACACAAAGATGACTCTCAGTCATTTAATGCTACAAGCTACTAGAACTAAAAACAAGACTTTTAAGTGTAGTGCTGCAATTGGCAAACTAAATGACAATGGAAATATCAAACTGACCAAGTTGTCATTTATCTCTTTCTTTCTGCCAAGAACAAAAATGAAGAAAAGTAATAGTATCAAACTAATTTTGGTGATTTGGTGTATAACTTTTCTACAGTTTAATGCATTGTGAGAACCTTCTTATGTAACTACCTAAACTTTATGAAGATTTGTAATTATTGATTGATTTGGACGTCCAATTTCCTGAACAAGGGAAGTTTTCAGTACTTCTGACAGGAAGTTTCAGTAACAAGTACCTTCAGACATGACTTAATTACATAGAGATAATAAAGGTCAAAGTAATGTCAAAGTATGAGTTCTATAAGAGAATATAATAAGTCTTGTATAAGACCGTCCCATGGTAAAATGATACGACTTTTATGATGAATAGGGATAATTTTGTCTATAAGTTACCCCTTATTTTTCCTCAAAAATCACCCTTATCACTGTGTTCTCACAGTTAAGACGATTTGATGCAAATTTTTGTGTCGTTTTTTATAACCTGGTTATTTCAAAGGTATTTTGTGAATTCCAGTTACCTCACTAAAAGTTTTCTTGTCCATCATTCTAGATAATGATCGAAGAAGGTCAAGTACTAATGTCCTATAATTCTTTGGGCAGTGAAATGTGAAGGGCACTTGGTAGTTGGTATGCAGCTAGGTAAATTTGAATAATTCAGAGTAAACACCTAAAATGAGAAATTGCATTGCTTAGCCAATTCAATAATCATCAATTGAAGAGTACTGGTGGCCCTGCTGGGTGCACTGCAACAATTTTGACCTGGCAACTTATTATTCTAGATGGGTTGAATGAAGGAGTCAACAAAAAATTTAAACTAATCAGTCATAACAATTTTGTGATAAAGATGTAAAGCTAATTTTAATAATTTAAATTTGAATTCTGTTCTTATTTTATGGTCTTGTTTTGTTTTGAGACAAGTGTCCATTTTATTTTGTATTCAACTAATGTTGATTTTTTTTTGTCACAGAAAAACTTTTATAATTCTGTCTTTCCGTAATTTTTATGGGGGGAGTTACTTTTTGATAAATCAAGGATTACTGCTCGTTATAAGTGACTCCTACATTTCTAAATAGTGACTCCATATTTCTGTGAGTTAGTCTCACACAAGACTTGTTGTTACTGTTATCAATGAATTATCTTATTGCTAAAAAAATCTTGATATCCCATGTCCCCACAAGCTTAACATTAGTCATGGCATTAATGCAGATTGTCATCATAAGTTATCTATTAGTCTTGATTATAGATTCCTTGACCCCTGCATTATTATGGTTAAGACAGAAGCAAATTAAAATAACATAAATCTCTTACTAAGATATTCTTCCATCTTTTAATTATCATTCCTCCCAAAAGGAAGCCATGTAACCATAAACATGACAGAACATTAAGCAAAACTATTAAGTAATATCAAAGCACATATTTACTCCAGTTCATGATGACTTCATGGGACGTGCCTGCAATTTGGCCTCACGTAGTAGCTATCATAATCTGACTTTCTTTAATAAGAGCTCGGAATGGGTAGCGTAGTGGCGCATCTTTGTCTTGTTTCCGGTAATGAAATGAGTTTTAAGTCTCATTTCCGACAAGTTGGAGACGTTCTTGCGATTAAAAAAACAAAAATCTATCTGACAAAATGAGGACATTAATTAAAGTAAGTGAATCCAAATTAGTTAGGCAGAACTAGTAATTAAGGTTGATAGTTGTAGCTTCTACAACAAGAGATTTCCAATTAGCGTACTATGCTTCTAAGCAATAGCACAAGAGACAAATCACAATTAACAGAAAAGCAACTTGAACAAGCGAAAAATGGCAAAAATAGGAAGCAACATAAACGTTTCCACTCTACCTTATCATGCCTGCATCATAAAACAGCTAAACGTGCCCCTCAAGTTCATTGCTCTCTTCTTTATATATAACCAATCCATTCATCTCATTTCTTAACACCAAATCCAAGCAGTTACATGTTTACACAAGAACAACAAAGTTTACAAAGGGATTCAAAAACCAAAATTCTGACCTGTTTCATAAGCTTCTGTATATATGAATCCTATAAGTTCTGAAACCAGTTCTGAGGAACTTGATAGGAGTGTTCATTTGAGAATAAATGACCTCAAAAGACGAAGCGATGCATATAGTCAGAGCACCACCATTTTTGAGCCTCAAACCAGCAGCACTGAGAAGAGAGATGGTAGTGGAGCATCGCCGTTGTCTCCATTAACTACAGCAGTTCGCGCTCCTGAGAAGAAGCTGACCCTTTTTGCCCTTCGCCTTGCTGTGCTTGAGAAGGCAGCTACTGGGTTAGGGACCCTGGGGTTCATATGGGCAACTGTGGTTCTTCTTGGTGGGTTTGCTATAACCTTAGAAAAGACAGATTTTTGGTTCATAACAATCATTCTGTTGATTGAAGGAGCCAGGATATTCAGTAGAAGTCATGAGCTTGAGTGGCAACACCAAGCTACATGGACTCTTAAGGATGCTGGAATCAACAGTTTTCGTCTCCTGAAATCGAGCTCGAATAAAGTATGGAGAGCTCTGACATCGTTTTTGAGGCCAATAAGAGGCCAAAGTGATAGGCAGATGAAGGAGGGAGCCAACAGAGGAGATAGATTGGAAAAATGGAATAAACAACTCCGGCAAACTAGAAGATGGACAACTAAAGATGTTCCTGTTCTCCCTTATGCTCCTAGGGTTTTTGTGTCCAGGCACATAAGCAAAGTCTTTCAATGGCTTCAAATTGCGGCTGCAATTGCATGTGTAGTTCTTTCATTGATCAAGCTCATTGTACGAAACTATGGAGAAATACAGAAAGGCGATACTGACAGGAGGAACAGAAAAGCTGCACTTACCATCTTCTATAGCTTGGCCTTGGCCGAAGCATCATTGTTTTTGCTCGAAAAAATTTACTGGGAATTGCAGGTAACATACTGCAAAGTATTGGAACAGGTGAATGAGGATTGTGAGTTGGGGCCTTCTGGCATAATTGCAGTCAGGAGGTTCTTTTATGATGCCTATTCAAGATGTGTCGATGGAAGTGTTTTTGATGGCTTGAAGATGGACATGGTGTCTTTCGGGATGGAGCTCCTAGCTTCAAATTCACCCAACGAGCAGCTTGTGGGAGCCAGGATTCTTCAAAGATTTGCTACAAGTGAGCGGTTTTCTGAAGACACCTTGCAGAAGATAGGAGTAACATTTTCAGTAGTTGAAAGATTAGTAGAGATGTTGAACTGGAAATGCCCACAAGAAGAGGAGATCAGGAAAGCAGCAGCAGAAATCCTGTCGGAACTCGCAGGGAAGAAGCAGAATTCCCTTCGAGTGGCAGGAATTCCTGGTGCTTTGGAATCAATATCCTCCCTCTTCTATGTTAACAGGACGTCACGTTCAGCTGCTGATGAGATTGGAGAGAAAAGCATTGTTTTTGACCAAGAACATTATGGGTTCTGGACCTTTAATAATCTTGGACTAGCCATACTTAAGAAGCTTGCCCGGGACCATGATAACTGCGGCAAAATAGGGAATACAAGGGGTCTATTATCAAAAATAATAGATTTCACACAAGCAGGAGACAGATTACTGAAGGATGACAATGTCACACCATCTCAAATTCTGACGGTCAAGCGGTCCCTGCAGGTGATTAAAAAGCTAGCAAGTACAACAGGTGCCACAGGTGAACAGCTTCGGAGGGAGATATCAGAGAATGTTTTCACAATCAGCAACATCAGAGACATATTAAGGCATGGAGAAAAGCGTCCAGATCTTCAAAGGCTAGGCATTGAAATACTGACGAATTTGGCAATGGAAGAGGATGCAACAGAGAGGATTGGAGCCACAGGTGGAATTCTTAAAGAGTTGCTGAACATCTTCTTCAAAGACGGAATGCCAGGAGACCAGGAACATGTTAGAACTGCAGCTGGGGAAGCACTAGCCATGCTGGCATTGGAAAGCAAGCAAACTTGTCACCGCATCTTGAAACTAGGTGCGCTGGACAAGCTTGTTGAAGCACTGGAAGTTCCTTTACATAGAGTGAATGCAGCGAGGATTTTAAGAAATCTGTGCACCTACAGTGCAGAGGATTGCTTCATGGAGTTACGGGGGATCACAGCAGCAGTACCCATGGTAAGCTCTCCACCAGGATCCTGAGAAATAATCTATTTCATTGATAGTTTAATACAACAAAATGATTGAAGGATCTACAGCGAGTTTAGATAAGTAAGAGAAAAATCATAGTTTACATCATCGAACTATGAAGTTAGAATCGGGCCAAATATTCCAAAGGAAGATTTCCTTTCCTACAAAAAATGTTGATTTTTACAATTTCAGCTCACTTAAATAGAGATCTATCTTAAGCTTATCATGCAATAGATACTAGCTAATCGATGAAGGACAAACATGAATTCATGCTCACTTGTATTGTCTTTTCCAGGTTCTGAAGGGAATCATTTCAGGACAGAACAAATCGCAGGAAGTAATGGTCGGACTAGCAGCTCATGCTTTCAAGTTCATGGCAAATGAGGAATCTGGCGTCATGTTTGAGCGAGAAGGAATGAAAGAATCTGAGTTAGCAAATGTGCTAGTCCAAATTCTGAAGAAGCACCCAAATCCTCTGAACAGGTGTCCTAGAATACGCAGGTTTACCATTGAGCTTGCAATTTGGATGATGAGAGCCAACGAAACAAACATTCGTAGTTTCAAGAATCTTGGACTGGAGAATGAGCTAGAAAATGTTTTAGACACAACATCAGAGCTAGAGAGCTTCAACGTATTTTCAGGCACTGTGGGATTAAGCAGGTGCAGAACATCCATGCAATCATTGGCTGAAACAGCACTGAACTTGCTGGCAAATAAACGTTCGCTGGAGGCTTCCCATTAATTTCATAGGACAAGGTTCCTTTGCTCTCCTTCTTTGTTCATCAATTCATTCCGTGTATAAAGTATTCTTAATTATTTGTATATTATCATGCAAATCAGGAAAATTAAGTTAGAGAAAATATTCCCACTTGGGAAGTAACAATAGTGAAAGTTATGTACAGTGCCCAAATAAGGCTTTAAACTCATATTCATTCAAAGAGTTATATACAGAAAGTTTCATTGGCTTCTCTATCATAATGGTTTAGATAGTTCACTAGAACCAACCAAAGAAAATCTTATGTACACTAGTCTAGAAATGAGGAAAATCTGGCTGGCTTGACAATTGACATTGGGAATCCAGTGACAGAACAAGAAAAGTTAGTTACAAATACATACTGATAAATTGCACAATATACAAGAACATCTGCACCATGAGCACGCACAGAATCAGTCACATATTTCCTACATATATTACTAGTAACTATGTGTATAAAATGTACCACTTTCTCCTACAGCTACAGGTATCAACCCATTCAACTGTAGAACTTTCGCATCCACAATCATAAAACAACAAACGCCTGAACTGCACACCCATCTAGTTTGCACGAACACAGATAGTACACAAACACGGAACACACCATTCATAGTGTGAAAAGCCTAAACATGTGTTGTGTCCGTGTGTTGGAGACACAACACGGCACCAATCTGGGGTGTCATTATGATCCCTAGATGACCACGCACAAGATATCTAAGCTTAAAACTCGTGAAGAACATACGCTGAGGTTTACTGTAATTTACTCCTGAAGTGCTCTGAAGCATTTGTCAGAAAGTCTCATATAGAATACTGATATACAACAAAAACCTCCAGTAGTGACAGGTTTTTTGTGACGGGTGGTCCAAATGTCACAAATATTGCTGCAATTTCAACCGTCACTAAATTTTGTGATATCTTCACCCGTCACAAAACTGAAAAAGTTGAAACCCCAAACGTTGGGCCTGCAAAATTTCACTTCTGCCCCATCCTTTGAGCGCCTAATTTCTTATCATAGGTACTAAATACCACCACCCACTTAACTAAAATACCACCACTTTTTCACTTAAACTACCTATAATGCCCCTTAGTATATAAATGCTAAAATATAGAAAAGTTCCTCATTTCTCTTTCTCCTCCCTCCTTGGTCTAGAAATCACTCCATGACTCCACCTTCAGCCATGATCCTATCAATTCTCAAATTGAATTTTGCAGCACGCATTGAAGATTTGAAGATGTTGAATTACACTCATCGAAGGAGAACAAATTAGTACCCATCACCTGACACATGTATAAGAATTGGAGGCTCACAGCTTGACTTAATGCGCCGGTCTGCGCCATTGAAAACAAAGTATAAAAATTACACCCATTTGATTGAATTCTCTCTCCTTTGTGACTGGTTTTTTTTTTTTTTTTTTTTTTTTACATAGGCCTGGAATTGGTGATGGGCAAAAATTTGAGGGAGGGAGGGGGTGTCGTGTGGAAAGGAAGACACCCCATGGTCACTGTCGGCTCGGTTTCACGGCAGTCACCGGGGGGTGTCGTCACTCCCATACGATACCCCTTTTCTCCCCCAAATTTTTGCCCAGATTCAAAACTCTAGTCATGATTTTGCCCTTTAAATTTTTGCACCTGTTGAAGATTATATGGAAGAAAAATTGAAGGAGCAAGGTTGAAGTTAAGGCATTTGAATTGAAGTGCAAAGAACATATCAGAAGAATTGTAACAATTTACAACCCTACGATTATTACGAAAAACCATGAAACGAAGAAAAAAAGAGTGTCGTATGCTCTCTTCAACACCTATCAAGGAGTGTTGGAGGCACTGGCCAACACCCTAAGGTTAGTGTTGGATGGAGCATTCATCACCTTTTACGTTGAAGCTTAGATGAATTTTTTTTGTGATTACTTATATATCTTAAGCATTCTATTTTAAAGGACACAAATAAATTAAACAGGACAAACATGAATTAAAAAAATCATCCAAAAAAATCATCAAAACAATTAAAAAAAGGGTGTTGGAAGCTGTCCAACACCCCTAATGAAACCCATTTGCAAAGATCAAAAGGTGGGAAGAGAGATTGGAAATTAAAACAAAGGTAAAAATGGAAACTCAAGCCAAAAAAAAGGTAGTATTTAGTTAAATTGGTGGTGATATTTAGCACCACTCTTTCTTATTTCATTTTTCTTTTTCAGTATGTTATACTAGTAAGCGTGACAGCATATGGCAAGGGATTTTAAAACATCCAAAGTTCCAATACAGACAAAATTTACTACCAATCTAGGGTTTCTCAGTCCCATCCCAAATTCACCCACCTCCCTCTCTTCTCCTCCCATATCTTCTTTCCCATGCCTCTCTCCTCGTCGTTTCCCATTATCACCATATCATTCAACCCAAACTTGCGAGAGTTTGAGATGCGAAGATATCAATCGATAATTGCAATTATTTCTAAAGAAATCAAATGGAATTTCAAGCAAAGGGTTCCAACCGAAAAACCCAGATCTGCAAAGTGAGCCATTAATACATAAGGAAGAATGATGAAACCTTGGGGCTTTTGGTCGCCTGGCATAATCGAATCAACAGGAAGTGCCTTCGGATTCCTCGGGCCATTGATTGGTTTAGAGTGAAGGGGCACCGGAGGTACGACGTCATCTACGTCTTGATTGTTAAACTTTGGCGGAGTTTGTCGAACACCAAGGTTTAATTTTTTCTTGTATATCTGCTGAATTCTAATAGTACTTCTTAGGGTTTCGCTTTTGCTGTCTTCTAGTTTGATTATATATACAACCATTTGATTGATTAGTTTGTGACTTTCTGATCAGATTTCGAACTAAGTAATAAATTATATGTGGTTTAATTCGATTTGGGTGTTTTTTTTTCATTTGTTTTCGTGAGCTGCTTGTTGAAGCTTTTCTTTTCCTTTGTTTTTTGTTGAATGAGTTAGTAAGGTGTGGTTCTGTTTATTGTTGGGCACATCTTGGTTTGAATATAATATGAGGAACAAGATCGGCCGAAATTAGGATTTGTTCTGCTACTTGTTTTTTTGCTCGTCAATTCTGCTACTTGTTAGGCAATAGAGAAATTGGATGGATATTATCTGGTTCTTGCTTAGGTTTAACATCAAAAGCATCGTAGCATATAAGTTTATCCTTGACACTAAATAAATCAAACTTTTTTATTTTTTATAAAATTAATTTTATTCAAATACTTTGTCCATATGAATAACTATAGATACTGGATTTATTTCCATTTTTTAAGTTTATCAATGATGTAAGACTGTAGAAGTTGCTCTGCTAGCTCTTTGCGTTAAGGATATGCCTCATAGGCAACTTATGGTTATGGAAGCTTTTGTGATACCATGTAGGAGATAACGAATAGCTTTCTGAGGGAGAAGCATTAGTGGGAACAAAAAGTGAGATGATATATCTACATAGGGGTGTGCTAACTTAATGTTTCCTTATTTGCCTCCACCGATAAGCTATAAGTTATCAAAAACAGATCGGAAAACAAAAGAAAAAAAAATGAAAGAACCCAAACACACTTAAGTTTTGCCTTAGATCCTTGGTGCTCTTTCTCATTTTCGTTTTTGGGTGTGCTTATGACTTATGAAGGTCAAGTTGCAGGAATTGGGTGTAGTGTTGGGGATGATTGTGTGTGTATTAGCTAACTGTACAGAGTAACATTGAGAGTCATTGTGCTTGTTATGTGAAATGTTTCTAAACCTGAATCTTGGTATCTTGCTTGTGGTATGCATTATCATTCATTTCATGTTTGAGACTTGACACAACCTTGAACCAACAACTTTGAGCGATGTACTCTGTAAAGATCACTCTTTTGTAGTTGTTTCACTTCTATATTATATATTCTGTGCATTAAACAATATGTCATACTTCACTTGTTGCAACTGATAATGTTTATGTATGCATAGGTTGGAAGTTCAGACTTGAGTTTATGAAAGCAGAATTATTCAAAGAAACAAACAGAAATGCTCTCATCTCAAAACTTACTTTCAATACGTGATTAGTCATCGACTTGTTGTACACCAAAAAAGAGCGGCCATGGCGTGGTGAACCAATAGTTTCTGAGTTTGTATGGTGATTTGGCACATTTCATTTGAATTGTGGTTTAGCACCCATGAATGATGTCCTGTTAGGTACTTAGTTAAATAATCATTTTTTTTTTTGGGCAAAGGATCTCTCATGTCTGTAAGTTGTAACAGAGTTGACAATCATTATCAGGTTAATGGAAACGCAATTACATTAGATGTAGTTGTATTTAAATTTGTGCTTTTGTCCATATTTAATATATAGATTTCGTTATGAGCGGTTGAAGCCTTTAAATGCTTCCAAGAAAAAAGCTAGAGTATATATAAATAATATAATACAATAAATAGAAAAATGTGGGTTATATAAAATAAAAATAAAATAAAGCAACTTGGTAGTTGGTACTCAAGAAGCGTTGCTACGCCCAAGGTGAATTTAGTACGATTTCACGTGTCTCGAAGATCGTGACAGTTGGACGTGCCACAAATATAGTGATGAGTATAGGTATCACAGAAACTGTGACGGCTTTAACTGTCCTAGTTTTTTGTCACGCATTTCAGTGCCACAATTTTTGTACTGACACGCTGAATTAAGGCACTTCATGAACCCATCACTAAATATTTTTGTGACGTTTAAAAACTTCACAACTGACCAAAATAAACGTCACACTCAGCCAAAGGTGCATGAGCAGCTATCACTATACAAAAAGCACAGTTCTGACTCCATTTATGAGGTACCAGGTAGCAGTAATTATATAAGTCTGTCACACCAAAGAGAGTCCAAATTAACGGACCGAAAAATATAGATAAACAGGACAAAGAAGGCCATCACAGGAATGATTAACACAACTATATAGAAGGCCACAAAACAATGTAGTATCAAAATTAACATTGAAACTGAACTGAGAAAGAACATGTTTGAAGTTAACTTAAATCCCACAAAATTTCCATTCTGCAATGAAGCCCTCGAATTAGTAGAATTACAGCAGAAAACCAGGACAAAAACATATTTGAAGCTGAGTGAAGAAGAACATTGCCCAGAATTGATTCCATTTTCAACTGGAAATAAGCCTTTTTACCACATTACAGTGGGTTAACTTTGTAATTGTTACAGCATTTAACTTCTGAATTAAGAATATAAGACCAATTCGAGGGATGAATGAACAATCCACTCAGCTTCAAGCAAAAAGGATGGAAGCTAGAATTGAACTGTTCTGAGCTGTTTTCCTGAGAGAGGCTGGAAACTGAGTTAAATTGTAGTCTTGTAGAGAGAGGGAGGACATTGTATTTTTATTGAGTACAAACATTGAAGTATACCTACAGTCTACAGATGGTAAAAAAAAAAACAAAGACTATAACTACTGAAACCAAGGTAGCACGAGTACGGGTACGCGGACACAGGACACGGGACACGCAGACACGGGACACGGGACACGGGACGCGACAATTCTCAAAATCTCGGATATGCAGACACGTCAAAGAAAACACTAAAAAAAAATATATTAAAGAAAACAGAAAATGATATTCCCACATGTAGTAATTGTGCCTTGAAAAAGAGTGAACAAATAGAGAAAGAGTACTAGAAGAAGCTTCGGCAGAATGGAGGAATTTTAGGGTTTAAAAAATGTTTTAGAGAGAGAGAACCAGAAGATGTGTCCCAAGTGTCCAAGGCGTGTCAAAGTGTCCAATACGTTTGGACACGGGACACGGCACCCATATGGAATGTCTGTGCGTTGTGTCACGGTCCGCCTTTTCAAGTTGCGGGACGTGCGGCACTGCGGCGCGCTCTTGTCTCCTAGCGGCAAGAGTGCCAGCTGTACACAAATAACGTTTTTGGAGTGTTCGTGGACACAAGAGAATGAGGGAGGGACGGAGTTTGAGAGAGGGGTTGGATGATCCACGCAATCAACACAGTTTAACAACAACAAACATTGACATCAATATATCGATATGGAGGACTGCTTCCCCCATAAAGAGTATTAAAAGGTTTATTCATTTTGACAGGAGTATACATCAAGAGTGCATAACTTTCATACAAGACGTCTACTCCTAAATGTAAAGAACTAGAAAGTTTAAAGACATGTCTAAGGGTCGACACGCAGGAAGCGCCTTAGAGACATGTTCCTAGGGAACTAGAAAGCGTAAAGACATGTCCAAGGGTCGACACGCAGAAAGCGCCTTAGAGACATGTTCTATTGCAAGGAAAGTAAAGAAAAGCTGTAAATTACAAGGTGTGAAGGGCGGAACCTAACACATTGCACGGACTGTTATCATATAATAAAATTAGTATAACCATATTCTTAATCTTTGTAACAAGTTGTCTTCTTTTGAAAAGCATATCATAATCAAGCTTCCAAACTGAAATCAGAAACCTCTTAGCAACTTTTTATAAGGTTCCTATGTAGCATCAGTTTCGATCTGAAGGGTTGTGATCATGGAATCAACAAATAAACCGCAACATGATTGTATTCCTTTGCCAATTTTCTTTCCAGAATAGCGAAACATGCTCAGATCTAAACATTTTTTTTTTTTTTTTTTTTGGTAATTAATCTCTTTTTATTAATGGGAAAATCAGCTACAAGGCAAAGTAGCTTACGAGGAAAACTCCATTAGCACTACTCCATTAGTAGTATCATTCAATCCCACTATCCCCGCCTTTTAGGAAAGGTTGAATACGGTCTCGCAATCATTTGCTTTGAAGTAGGCTTTACATAATAGTTTACCACACGACAGAGCAGAGGAAACTAAATGGAAGATACTCCCTAAATCAGCCTAAACAGGGAATTAGAAAAAAGGGACATGCCACAAATATCTAAAGAATCTTCAAACTCGCCGTTCTCTCTCCTTTCTCTCCCAAGAAACTCTAGTCTGTTTTTCTTCGAGTTATCTTGGGGCTACCACCGGCATTTTTTGCCGGTGGTTAGCCCCTCCGTTGTTGTTTCTCTGCTTTCGATCTAGTTTTTTAGTCTGTTTTTCTTTATAGGTAGTAATAAACTCTCCTTTTGTGAGAGGTTGTGGAATTCTCCGCTTTTGTCGAAGGGTCGTAGAATTTGTGTTTTAGGGTTCAGTTTGATAAATCAAGAAGACAAGTTGAATCTCTTATCCCAAGGGGATTTGTTCTTCCAAATAGCTGCAGCACGTTTCGTGCTTACCTCCGATCGTAGGGACAAGGCGGTGACCTCCCGCTGTATAGCATATTTTTTGCTATATCAGGGCATTGTGAATTATCGACGAAGCTGATCAAGACGCCAATTTCTAGCAGTGATGTTTGGATTGGTAGTCTCTTATCGAAGGAGTTGTAACAAAGTTGACAATCATTATCAGGTTAATGGAAACGCAATTACATTAGATGTAGTTGTATTTAAATTTGTGCTTTTGTCCATATTTAATATATAGATTTCGTTATGAGCGGTTGAAGCCTTTAAATGCTTCCAAGAAAAAAGCTAGAGTATATATAAATAATAGGAAAATTAGCTCTAAATAATCTCAAGTTTTAATGGTGTATCAAAAATAATCCCAGGTTTGAAAATCTCTATTATTAATCCTAAGTTTCCATTCGTGTGCCCAAACCAATTCACTACTAACTCTGTTAGACTCCGTTAGTAGTGGGCAATTAAAAAAATAAAAATAAAGCAATTGACGGTAACAAAGGCAACTGCTTCATCGATCCATTCAAGTATGACCTACGGCATAGCGACTCTCATTCTACTTCACCTCTGCACCTAACAAAATCAAGATCACCACTGTCATGGTTAGGTCAGAATTTTGGTCATTAGCTTGCAATTTTGGACTCTTGCGCATCAAAGGCACGGTTTTTATGTGGATAAGTATGTACTCCTTCAATTTGGACTAATATTAGGAAGGGCTTGTAGGTTTGAGAAACTTTTTTCTATGAGATGGAGTAGAGAAAGAAACAAAAGTATAGTTTTAGGATTTCTAAAAACAAACTTACTATCTATGTGTCAATCTATTACGATGAAATTAGGGAGAGAGAGATATGGCTGCTATGGTGTCCAGCCATCAATAGCAACGTTCCTTTGAACGTCTCCAATTTAACTACTGAATGGGAGTGTAACGGTGTTAGTAGTGGGATATGTTTGGGCACACTGGTGAAAATTTGGGATTAATAATAAAGATTTTTGAACTTGGGATTATTTTTGGCACACCGTTGAAACTTGAGATTATTTAGAGCTAATTTTCCTAAATAATATAATACAATAAATAGAAAAATGTGGGTTATATAAAATAAAAATAAAATAAAGCAACTTGGTAGTTGGTACTCAAGAAGCGTTTGCTACGCCCAAGGTGAATTTAGTGACGATTTCACGTGTCTTGAAGATCGTGACAGTTGGACGTGCCACAAATATAGTGATGAGTATAGGTATCACAGAAACTGTGACGGCTTTAACTGTCCTAGTTTTTTGTCACGCATTCCAGTGCCACAATTTTGTACTGACACGCTGAATTAAGACACTTCATAAGCCCCTCACTAAATATTTTTGTGACGTTTAAAAACTTCACAACTGACCAAAATAAACGTCACACTCAGCCAAAGGTTCATGAGCAGCTATCACTATACAAAAAGCACAGTTCTGACTCCATTTATGAGGTACCAGGTAGCAGTAATTATATACGTCTATCCCACCAAAGAGAGTCCAAATTAACGGACCGAAAAATATAGATAAACAGGACAAAGAAGGCCATCACAGGAATGATTAACACAACTATATAGAAGGCCACAAAACAATGTAGTATCAAAATTAACATTGAAACTGAATTGAGAAAGAATATGTTTGAAGTTAACTTAAATCCCACAAAATTTCCATTCTGCAATGAAGCCCTCGAATTAGTAGAATTACAGCAGAAAACCAGGACAAAAACATATTTGAAGCTGAGTGAAGAAGAACATTGCCCAGAATTGATTCCATTTTCAACTGGAAATAAGCCTTTTTACCACATTACAGTGGGTTAACTTTGTAATTGTTACAGCATTTAACTTCTGAATTAAGAATATAAGACCAATTCGAGGGATGAATGAACAATCCACTCAGCTTCAAGCAAAAAGGATGGAAGCTAGAATTGAACTGTTCTGAGCTGTTTTCCTGAGAGAGACTGGAAACTGAGTTAAATTGTAGTCTTGTAGAGAGAGGGAGGACATTGTATTTTTATTGAGTACAAATATTGAAGTATACCTACAGTCTACAGATGGTTAAAAAAAAAACAAAGACTATAACTACTGAAACCAAGGTAGCACGAGTACGGGTACGCGGACACAGGACACGGGACACGCAGACATGGGACACGGGACGCGACAATTCTGAAAATCTCGGATATGCAGACACGTCAAAGAAAACACTAAAAAGAAAAATATTAAAGAAAACAGAAAATGATATTCCCACATGTAGTAATTGTGCCTTGAAAAAGAGTGAACAAATAGAGAAAGAGTACTAGAAGAAGCTTCGGCAGAATGGAGGAATTTTAGGGTTTAAAATTTTTTTTAGAGAGAGAGAACCAGAAGATGTGTCCCAAGTGTCCAAGGCGTGTCAAAGTGTCCAATACGTTTGGACACGGGACACGGCACCCATATGGAATGTCCGTGCGTTGTGTCACGGTCCGCCTTTTCAAGTTGCGGGACGTGCGGCACTGCGGCGCGCTCTTGTCTCCTAGCGGCAAGAGTGCCAGCTGTACACAAATAACGTTTTTGGAGTGTTCGTGGACACAAGAGAATGAGGGAGGGACGGAGTTTGAGAGAGGGGTTGGATGATCCACGCAATCAACACAGTTTAACAACAACAAACATTGACATCAATATATCGATATGGAGGACTGCTTCCCCCATAAAGAGTCTTAAAAGGTTTATTCATTTTGACAGGAGTATACATCAAGAGTGCATAACTTTCATACAAGACGTCTACTCCTAAATGTAAAGAACTAGAAAGTTTAAAGACATGTCTAAGGGTCGACACGCAGGAAGCGCCTTAGAGACATGTTCCTAGGGAACTAGAAAGCGTAAAGACATGTCCAAGGGTCGACACGCAGGAAGCGCCTTAGAGACATGTTCTATTGCAAGGAAAGTAAAGAAAAGCTGTAAATTACAAGGTGTGAAGGACGGAACCTAACACATTGCACGGACTGTTATCATATAATAAAATTAGTATAACCATATTCTTAATCTTTGTAACAAGTTGTCTTCTTTTGAAAAGCATATCATAATCAAGCTTCCAAACTGAAATCAGAAACCTCTTAGCAACTTTTTATAAGGTTCCAATGTAGCATCAGTTTCGATCTGAAGGGTTGTGATCATGGAATCAACAAATAAACCGCAACATGATTGTATTCCTTTGCCAATTTTCTTTCCAGAATAGCCAAACATGCTCAGATCTAATCAGTTTTTTTTTTTTTTTTTTTTTTTTTTTTTTTTTTTTTTTGGTAATTAATCTCTTTTTATTAATGGGAAAATCAGCTACAAGGCAAAGTAGCTTACGAGGAAAACTCCATTAGCACTACTCCATTAGTAGTATCATTCAATCCCACTATCCCCGCCTTTTAGGAAAGGTTGAATACGGTCTCGCAATCATTTGCTTTGAAGTAGGCTTTACATAATAGTTTACCACACGACAGAGCAGAGGAAACTAAATGGAAGATACTCCCTAAATCAGCCTAAACAGGGAATTAGAAAAAAGGGACATGCCACAAATATCTAAAGAATCTTCAAACTCGCCGTTCTCTCTCCTTTCTCTCCCAAGAAACCCTAATCTCTTTTTCTTCGAGTTATCTTGGGGCTACCACCGGCATTTTTTGCCGGTGGTTAGCCCCTCCGTTGTTGTTTCTCTGCTTTCGATCTAGTTTTTTAGTCTATTTTTCTTTATAGGTAGTAATAAACTCTCCTTTGGTGAGAGGTTGTGGAATTCTCCGCTTTCGTCGAAGGGTCGTAGAATTTGTGTTTTAGGGTTCAGTTTGATAAATCAAGAAGACAAGTTGAATCTCTTATCCCAAGGGGATTTGTTCTTCCAAATAGCTGCAGCACGTTTCGTGCTTACCTCCGATCGTAAGGACAAGGCGGTGACTTTCCGCTGTATAGCATATTTTTTGCTATATCAGGGCATTGTGAATTATCGACGAAGCTGATCAAGACGCCAATTTCTAGCAGTGATGTTTGGATTGGTAGTCACTTATCGAAGGAGCTGATCAAGAAACCGATTTCAAGCAGTGATGGTGGGAGTCATATTCATCTTGTTATATTAGATTTATACTTGGTTATGTTAGATCTATATTTGTTTGGAGTTATTCATCGTTGTAGATGCCGTATGACTTTTTATGAATGAATGAATTCTCTTCCCTTAAAAAAAATAAATAAATCAGCCTAAACAGAGCAGGCACCTTCGATGTTTCAGTTTGTCAAAAGCATCATCAGCCTCTATATGCCACTCAAAATCTCTATACTAAAGAAACTATGATTTTGTTAAGAGTGAACTTCAAAAAGAAAGAAAAAAAGTTAGCGCAATTCATTATATTTTGTACTTCTTTAATTTCTAGTACACTTTCTGGAACTGTTTGAATTTGTAGGTGCTCAATTTATGCTTGTACTACCTTACATCATTTTTCAAAAATCTTTTTGTTTTTATTATTAAACCTTTTCCTTTACTCTTGAGGCCATGCTAATTATTTTGAGCCATATTTTTTTGATATAAATTATCTATTTATTAAAAAATAATGATAATAAATAAATCAACTTGTCCTGTTGAATTGTATTTCTGAGTAACTTCTGCTTGAAGTTGTTGGTAATGACATTCCTAACTGGTATTATTAGATAAGGATTCTTGATTATAAATTTTATTATGGAAAATTTTGTCATCAGGAGATTCCTAATCCTAATCCAAATCATAAATCTGTTTTAAGTCCTATTAGTATTAGAAGTGTTGAAGTTTTTCCCTTTTCTTGCTTAATCAACCTCAACTAACATTATTACTTATCTATATAAACCCCCTAAGCGTTAACTAATTGTTTGATTTAATCTCAACAAATCCCCTGATTACATACACCAAATTTTAACAATCTCCACACACACCGTGTCATGGGAAAGTTCACCTGTTGTGAGACATTGTGCAAAGCTTGTATCGGAATACTGTTCGCGTTCCTGTTCGTGATGTTCTTGTTCATCCTGATAAGTTTCCAGCATGCTCATCACAATCATGTTCAACATAATCTCCCAGAATTCGAAGTCGATTCTGTCAACACCACCACTCCTTTCACCCTTACCACCCTTAACAACAACTCGAGTACGAGCAACACAACAGACAGTAATAGTACCATTAGTATTACTGCAGGGTTCAACATTACGTTTGGGGTTGGAAAGCCTTACCTTGGTTACATCTATGGTACTAACGGAGCCGACGTCTCCGTCTACTATCACCACCACTCTGAGGACAACAAAACCACCTCTGATTACTACTTATCGTCGTCTTCGTTCAAGTCTTTGTGTCCAGGGCCGCGCAATAATAATTGCACGGATAATGATCATGTGATACAAAGTATGGTGCCTGTCACTGTTAATGTGGCTTCCATTATATCATCTGATAATTTAACTGCCTCCACGATGGCACGAGACCTACAACGGGCGACAATGAACCTTACTATCAAGATTAGTGCAGATTATAGGGAGAGAGTTGAGGACTATACAGAGCTGAAGATCACAGTGACTTGCAAAGACATCAAGGTTGGAGTTACTAATGGGAATATGGCGTTGGAGTCCCTCACATTCTGTGGGACACAGCAACAACAATCAATAAAAAAAAAAAGAAGAAAAAGAGAAAAAAAAAAAAAGAGGAAGTCAATGTTTGATAGCTACATAGGACGGCAAACTAGCTTCAATAGGAGCAAGATTTTCTACTGCAAATGTAGAAAATTACAACCATCATTTATGATGGTGGTGTGAAATATTGACTAAGAAGGTGAGCTACGTATAGGCTACTGGCAAACACATGTGAGAAATGTGTTTTGCAACTACTATAAATACATGAAGCACCCCACGGCAAGAAGCAGAGAAGTGAGCAAGCAACAAGCATATGCACAAAGGCTCTTGTTCACTGAGGAAAAAATACTGAGAGCTTTAGAGTAATCCTGTATAGTATTCGATCGGAAAGTAAACTATCTCCAATGGAGACACAAAAATAGTGTTGTTAGTGAAAGTGTTAGCCTCACATACGGCGGTCCGATTGTTCATCCGGATCCGAAATCGGAACAGTTATACACCATCGCGGTGAAATCCGTTCCATGTTTATCCACCTCTAGGGTGAGAGTTATTATTTTGGTGAGCCTCTAGGTTGTCCTAGAGACGTATATTTGTATTCCCATTTATTATAGTGGAGATATTTTGTGGACTACGGTCCCGTGGTTTTTCCCTTCGTCTTGGAGGGTTTTCCACGTAAAAACCGGTGTGTCGTATCCATTTATTTTCTTGGCGATTTTATTATCTCATTTTAATTACACAAGAGGAAAAAGCGTTAATACTTCCGCTGTGCATTTAAGGTCTTTTCCCAATAAGTGGTATCAGAGCACGGGTTGGCTGAGTTATTTCTTGTGTAAGTTAAAATGGAAGATTCTGTCACTATTAGTGGCATGATAAAATTGACAACATCGAATTTTTCCATATGGAAACCAAGAATGGAGGATATTCTTTTTTGCAAAGAAATGTACACACCAGTGTCAACCGATAAAAAGTCGGCTGATAAGTCCAACGAAGATTGGAAACTGGTCAATAGAAAAGTTGTCGGTTTAATCCGTCAATATATTGATCAGAGTGTTTTTCAGCATGTTGCCAGTGATACAAATGCTTATACACTTTGGAGAAAGCTGGAGGCCATGTACGAGAGAAAGACGGCTTTAAATAAAGCCTCCTTGGTAAGAAGATTGGTGAAGTTGCAGTACAAAGATGGTAGCAGCGTAGTCCAGCACGTCAATGATTTTCAGGGCTTGTTAAATCAAATTACAAGCATGAAATGGTGCTAGATGATGAAGTTCAAGCATTATTACTTCTCACCTCCCTGCCGGATAGTTGGGAAACGCTCGTGGTGTCACTGAGCAATTCCGCTCCAGAAGGAAAGCTCACGATGTCTATTGTGAAGGATAGCTTGCTCAATGAAGAAGCAAGACGACGAGAACATACTCCTTCCACGGAAGCTAATATTGTTGAAAGCAATCGTGGAAGAAGTAAGCACGGAGGGTCGTATAAACGCGACAAATCCAGGGGGAGATCAAAGCCTAGAAAAGAAGTAAAATGTTACTATTGCCAGAAGCTGGGCCACAAACAGAACAAATGCAGACGGCGCAAACGAGATCAGGCGAAGGAGAAAAATGGAAATGATGATGGAGATCAAAATAATGATGAAAAGAACACCAGTGTCGTTGCTGTCAGCTCCGAAGTATACTTTATAGGTGACAATGGTTACCTAACTCTTGCATGTGAAGATAGCACGTGGGTCGTTGACTCCGGTGCTTCATACCACCTCACTTCACATGGCGATTTCTTCTCATCCTACACTGTTGGTGATTTTGGCAGTGTGAGAATTGGAAATGACGACTCATCCAAGATTATCGGCATTGGAGATGTATGCTTGGAGACTAATGCTGGTTGTAAGCTAGTACTCAAAGATGTACGTCATGTACCCAACATCCGGCTCAATTTAATGTCCGCCGGAAAGCTCGACGATGATGGATATTACAACCAGTTAAGCAATGGCAAGTGGAAACTCTTAAAGGGAAACCTGGTCGTGACACGAGGAAGCAAACAGAGAACTCTGTACATGACTCAAGCTAAAGTGAGTCGAGGAGAGGTCAATGTTGCGTTGGCCGATCCCTCTATCGAGTTATGGCATAAGAGACTCGGGCATATGAGTGAGAAAGGCTTACAAATTCTCGCTCCGAAGCAAATCCTCCCTGAAGTTAAAGGTGCACCGTTGAAGCCATGTGTTGATTGTTTGGCTGGAAAACAACACAGAATATCATTCCAGCGAACCCCTCCGTCAAGGCGGAACCCCGTGTTGGACTTGGTCCACACAGATGTTTGCTCAATGACAGAGAGATCACTTGGTGGTGCATATTATTTCGTCACATTTATTGACGATCATTCCAGAAAGGTCTGGGCCTTTACATTGGCTATGAAAGACCAAGTGCTGGAAGTGTTCAAACAGTTCCACGCCAAAGTGGAGAGAGAAACTGGCGTGAAGTTGAAGTGTGTCAGAGCGGATAACGGTGGCGAGTATAGAGGGCCATTTGAAGCCTATTGTAGAAGTCATGGCATTAGGCATGAGAAGACTGTGCCTAAACCGCCACAACAAAATGGTCTAGCGGAGAGAATGAACCGAACGATTGAGGAAAGAGTTCGAGCAATGCTCTCTCACGCAAAGCTTCCTAAATCCTTTTGGGGAGGCAATGAAAGCAGCAGTCCATTTAATCAACTTGTCTCCCTCAGTGCCTCTGGATGGTGATATCCCAGAGAGAATTTGGAAAGGGAAAGATGTCTCCTACAAGCACTTGAGAGTCTTTGGATGCAGAGCATTTGTGCACATCCCCAAAGACGAAAGATCCAAGTTTGACAGCAAAACGAAGCAGTGTATCTTCGTAGGCTATAGAGAAGAGGAGTTCGGCTACCGATTGTGGGATCCGGTAGACAAGAAAATAATGAGAAGCAGAGATGTGGTCTTCTTTGAAGATCAAACTGTTGAGGACTTTGAGAAGAAGAAAAAACCAAGGTCCGACCCCCAAGGTCCAGTGAATATGGATCCTGAATCTCCTGTTGCACATGACAATGAAGGTCAAGATGAACATGAAGGGGATTAAGATGGCGATGATGTTCAACCACCTGCAGAGGAACCTCAATTGAGAAGATCTAGTAGGACGCATCAACCGTCTACTAGATACCCAGCGACCGAGTATGTAATGCTCACTAACGGGGGAGAACCAAAATCTTATGACGAGGCTATGGAAGATGTACATCAGAAAGAGTGGTTGAAAGCCATGCAAGATGAGATGCAATCCTTGCATGAGAACCACACATATGATCTGGTAAAGTTGCCTAAGGGCAAGAGAGCACTCAAGAACAAGTGGGTGTTTCGATTGAAGATCGAAGAAAACAACTCGCAACCAAGGTACAAGGCAAGGTTGGTTGTGAAGGGATTCCATCAAAAGAAAGGAATCGATTTTGAAGAGATCTTCTCTCCAGTAGTGAAAATGTCTTCAATCCGAGTTGTTCTAGGCTTGGCTGCAAGCATGGATTTGGACATCGAACAACTTGACGTGAAGACGGCTTTCTTACACGGTGATTTGGAGGAGGAGATATGCATGGAGCAATCTGAAGGATTTCAGGTTAAGGGAATAGAGCATCTAGCATGCCGATTGAAAAAGAGCTTGTATGGTCTAAAACAAGCTCCGCGTCAGTGGTACAGAAAATTTGAATCCTTCATGGTAGATCAAGGTTACCTGAAGACGACGGCGGACCACTGCGTGTTCGTGAACAAATTTCCTGCAGGAGATTTCATCATCCTACTACTCTATATAGATGATATGCTGATTATTGGTCGTGATACTCAGAAGATTGCAAACTTGAAAAATGCACTGAGCAAGTCCTTTGCTATGAAGGACTTAGGACCGACAAAACAGATACTGAGAATAAAGATCTCTCGTGACAGGAAAGACAAGAAGTTGTGGTTATCACAAGAAAGATACATAGAGAAGTTGCTTGAGAGGTTCAACATGCATAAGGCAAAACCAGTTAGCTCTCCACTTGCAAGTCACTTTAAGTTGAATTCTCAACAGTGTCCTACAAGTGAGGAAGGAAAAGAGGAAATGGCGAAACTTCCGTATGCATCCGCGGTTGGCAGTTTAATGTACGCCATGGTGTGTACCAGACTAGACATAGCTTATGCAGTTGGTGTTATGAGTCGATTCCTTTCTAATCCAGAAAAGGAACACTGGGCAGCAGTGAAATGGATCCTCAGATATCTCAGTGGCACGTCCAAAATGTGCTTATGTTTTGGTGGGGGAGAACCTGTATTGGATGGATACACAGACGTAGATCTAGCCGGTGATGTCGATTCCCGAAAATCAACTTCGGGATATATGACTACTTTTGCAGAGGGAGCAGTATCATGGCAGTCTAAGTTGCAGAAGTGTGTTGCTCTGTCAACTACAGAGGCCGAGTACATTGCAACTACAGAAGCTTGCAAGGAATTGTTGTGGATGCAAAAATTTCTACAAGAACTCGGTTTGGAACAGGAAAAGTATGTACTGTATTGTGATAATCAGAGTGCGATTCATTTGGCAAAGAATCCCACGTTTCGCTCTCGATCCAAACACATTGAAGTAAGGTATCATTGGATACGATATGTGTTGGAATCCAAGTTGCTACAACTTGAGAAGATCCATACCTATGACAATGGATCGGATATGATGACGAAGGTGTTGCCCATGGCAAAGCTCAATGCTTGTCTAGATAAAGCGGGTTTGGCGGTGCCCCCCAAATAATCGGGAGGGGGAGAATTGTTGGAGTCCCTCACATTTTATGGGACACAGCAACAACAATCAATAAACAAAAAAAAAAGAAAAAGAGAAAAAAAGAAAAGAAAAGGAAGTCAATGTTTGATAGCTACATAGGACGGCAAACTAGCTTTAATAGGAGCAAGATTTTCTACTGCAAATGTAGAAAATTACCACCTTCATTTATGATGGTGGTGTGAAATAATGACTAAGAAGGTGAGCTATGTATAGGCTAGTGGAAAACACATGTGAGAAATGTGTTTTGCAACTACTATAAATACATGAAGCACCCCACGGCAAGAAGCAGAGAAGTGAGCAAGCAACAAGCATACGCACAAAGGCTCTTGTTCACTGAGGGAAAAATACAGAGAGCTTTAGAATAATCCTGTATAGTATCCGATCGGAAAGTAAACTATCTCCGATGAGACACAAACATAGAGTGTTGTTAGTAGGAGTGTTAGCCTCACATACGGCGGTCCGATTGTTCATCCGGATCCAAAATCGGAACAGTTATACACTATTCCGGTGAAATCCGTTCCATGTTTATGCACCTCTAGGGTGAGAGTTATTATTTTGGTGAGCCTCTAGGTGGTCCTAGAGACGTATATTTGTATTCCCATTTATTATAGTGGAAATATTTTGCGGACTACGGTTCCGTGGTTTTTCCCTTCGTCTTGGAGGATTTTCCACGTAAAAACCGGTGTGTTGTATCCATTTATTTTCTTGGCGATTTTATTAGCTCATTTTAATTACACAACAGGGAAAAGCGTTAATACTTCCGCTGTGCAGTTAAGGTCTTTTCCCAACATATGGTTAGTCCACAAAGTCCTTGCATAGTGGACTGGAATTATTTGTGATTGAGGTTCTGTTTTTGCTAGTAAATAGGGCTATAAGCTTCTTGTTGTACTGGATCGTAACATTGTTCTTAGATTTTTTGTTTTTTGGATGATATTGTTGTTATCTTGAGGTCACGTTTATTTGAGATTGCGTGCCTATTTTTTAATAGTTATCTACTAAGTAATCAAAAAAAAAATAAAATTGTATTGTGCTTGAAGATCGATATATATGGAGTATTTGTTAATATTTTGATTATCTTCTTCAATTCAGCATCAATTTTTAGGTGTATCTTGTGAGTTTTGTTCTTCTAGGTCAACCTAATTCCATATAGAATTGCACTTCATACCCAAGCATTAGGTTCGTCGGCAGAGTATTTACACCCCTCCCAATCTCTCATTTAGAGGCGAATGCCTCAACGGTAGCAATTATATATCTTGAAAGGATCAGGTGATTCTTGCCTTTGCCTCGATAAAATAATGCAAAGTTGATTTTCATTTTGTTATGGTTCGATATAATTCTTAAGCTGATCAGGTGGTTAATATCTTAACAAAAGGACTTCTTTCCGGTTCAATCTCAACATTGGCTCTTCCGCTGAGATTGCGAGGCGGTGTTAAGACCGAAGCTATATCCTTGGCTGAGTCTGCCCTTACCCCTGATGTTTCTCCACCAACGTGAACTGCTAGTGGTGGGTTAATTAGACTGTTTTGTTTAAACACAAGTTCACCTTAACTTTTTGGGCCAATACTAATTCTCGGCTTGTTCGCACTGGGTCAGGTTCACGAAAAGGTAAAGTGCTCCTAGCAAAGTAGTTTCTCTATTCACAATAATCCAACCCTAACTCGACTCCCAAACCACTTGTTGGTGGATTCTACTAGTGATCAGTTGTTCCATGTATTTAGGAGACAGAGTACTGACTAGTTGACAAGCTCCTGTATTCTCTCCCGGCCCCTATACTTGTTGTAACAATATTGTGTATTTATATAATGGCATCCTACAGATCAATGAAATACAGCAAAAATCCCAGTTTTTGTCAACTTCAACCTTCAGTAGCAATCAATTACATCTGCACCCTATCTAATATGCGGCCGTGCGATATACCAAGAGACCGATCTTCGAGTGCACCAACCGTGATGGGCAAGATCATTTTCACGGCTTTGAAGATACAAGAAAACATCATATTAGTAGTGCTGTTGTTGATGAGCGTCGGAATTGGGTATATATTTTTTTATACTCAAAATTTCCCAGAATTGGAAATCGAGTCTATTGCCACCACAACTCCCTTCACCCTTACCACCACCCGCAGCTCCACAAGCAGTAGAAAACTTGGCGGCGTTGACAACAACAACATTATTAGTAGTAGTATTACAGCAGGGTTCAACATTACGTTTTGGGTCGGTAAGCCTAATTGCGGCTACATCTATGGTTCCAAAGGGGCCAATGTTTCCGTCTACTATCAGTATCCTATAGATATGGATATGGATATGGACACGCAACATGTACAACCCGCCTTTGATTATTATTATCTATCTTCGTCTTCGTCTTCGTTCAAGTCCTTTTGCCCCGGGAGGAGTATGTGCACCAAAGATGTTAAGCAAACCTGGTTGCCTGTCATTGTTAACGTGGCTTCCATATCATCTGATAATTTCACTGCCTCGAAAATGGCACGAGACCGGGACCTGCAACAGGGGATATTGAACCTTATGATCAAGGTTACTGCAGATTATAGGGAGTTTAAGGGTAACAAAAAGCTGAAGTTCACAGTTACTTGCAAGGATATCAAGGTTGGGGTTCCTAATGGCATTATGCTCAGTCAACAAAGCCCTTGCAAGATGGATGAGGAGTTAGTCGAAATGGCATTTTTGTAGGTGCTCTCAAGAGTACATAGGTAGGTGCACACTCTGGGGTCAAGGGGAAAAGGTGGGGTCCTAGTTTTTTTTGGATTGCACCGTAGTTGTTATAAATGAATTGGATATACCTAGCTACCTTAAAATACCCGAAAGCACCAATTGATCACGTAACCATATTAGTGATTATTATGCTATTTTGCTAGGGAGTAGGAGTATATGCTTATTATTGTACTACATAAAGTTATTCTTAAAACTTAAGGTCACGTTTTTTTGACGAAACTTGCTTGCCTTTTTTTCAATGGAGTAATCTACTACTAGTAGGTAATAAAAATAATAAAAAAGAAAGAAAGTAACCTACTTGAATATCCATGTATGGAGTACTTGTTGTATAGTCATTTTAGTTGTGCTTGATCTAACTCTTTCAGCAGTTTTTCTAACAAATTTTCATTTAGTGTAGTTTTCTCATGAATTTAGTTTATTCCGTTCTTCAATAAACATCTTCATATTAATGTTACTAGTTTTTAAGCCCGTGCGGTTCTCGAGTTGTGTGTTAATAGCATGTTGAAAATAAGTTGTCAATTGAAACCCAGTCAAGATTCTCTATTGTTGCTAAAAGAACATTAGAGTAACTTTTCTTATTTCTACCATTAAATTAGAGGAGGTGAGTTTTTTACTATTGGATGAAGGGGGTGGGTTTTTTGAAGTTTAAACAGTAGTTAGAGGAGAGATGGAGTGAGAAAGGAACAGTAGAGTGCTGTAACAGTAGAGATCCAAATTGATCGATCTTTAACCCTAGTTCGGCCTTGCATTAGGAATAGGAGCCCCAAAGTAGTCGCACCAACCATTTGTTGGTGGATTCTACTAGCTAGTCATCAGTTGTTCCATGTTCCTATTTTGTCTCCCTATACTTGTAACAATATTGTGTATAAATATATAGTGGCCAGCAAAATTCTCAGTCTCTTTCCCCTCCAACGTTGAGTAGCAATACAGTCTCTTTCCCCTCCAACCTCGAGTCGAAATTGCAATTAACCTACACCCTATTTACAATGGGGCCGAGGTACTGCAATACACCAAGAGACCGATCCCCAAGTGCACGAACCATGGTCGCTGGCAAGTTCGACTCGTGCACTGAACCACTAGATATAGACCTATACATGAGTGCACCAAACATGATGAGCAAGGTCAAGAGGGACGCTAAAGAAAGAAAAGAGACCATCCAAATAACAGCAGTGGGGGTGCTGGTGGTGATGCTCGTAGTTGGGTATATTTTGTTTTATAGTCATAGATTCCCAGAATTCGAAATCGAGTCTATCACCACCACAACTCCTTTCACCCTTACCACTGGCCGCAACAACAACAGCAACAACATTAGTACTATAACAGCAGGCTTCAACATTACGTTTTGGGTAGGTAAGTCTGATCGCGGCTACATCTATGGTCCCAAAGGGGCTAATGTCTCCGTCTACTATCATCACCACCACTCTCAGTACAACAACAAACCCGACTTTGATTATTATCTATCGTCGTCTTCGTTCAAGTCCTTGTGTCCCGGGTGCATTAGGTGCCCCAGAGGCTGTATTGGGTGCCCGAATGAGGACGTCCAAGACCAAACCACGTTGCCCCCTGTCATCGTTAACGTGGCTTCCAAATCATTTGATATCTTCACATCATCCATAATGGCACGGGACCGGGACCTACAAAGGGGGATATTGAACCTTATGATCAAGGTTACTGCAGATTATAGGGAGTTTGGGAGTAACCAAAAGTTGAAGTTCACAGTTACTTGCAAAGGTATCAAGGTTGGGGTTCCTAATGGGATTCTGCTCAGTCAACAAAGCCTTTACAAGGTGGACGGGGAGTTAGTGGCACTGGCACTTTTTTAGGTGCTCTCACGAGCATATAGATAGGTACACCGTACACTGTGTCACTTTAGAATTAAGTGGACCAACGGAATTAAAAAATGGGCTCCTAATTCTTTTTGGGTTGGACCGTAGTTATTGTTATAAATGAATTGGATGTACTCATGCTTCAATTCAATACACCCAAGTAAAGCACTCGTTGATCACGTACACAAATTAGTGATTATCAGGCTATTTTCCTACTCAGTAAATGCTTATTATTGTACAGCACAATGTTATTCTTGAGGTTATGTGTATCTGAGCTTGCGTGCCTTTTTTCAATGGAGTAATCTACTAGGTGATAAAAAAAATGAAGATAAAAAAGTAATCTACTTGATGATCCATGTATATATAGTACTTGTTGTATAGTAGTCATCTCTGGTTGTGATTGGACTTCTAAACTCAACTTATAACTTTGAATTAATAATTTATGTCCTGGCATTAGCAATTATATTCAAATATAAATTAGATAGTCTTGTACACTACGCACTCGACTTAATCAGAACATTATACACATGCAATACACTAGAAATTCTACTTATTACCTAGATCGAAATCGAATATGTCGAAAAGTTAAACATCTACTTTGTGGTGGCTTTTTCTTATTCCCCTTTTCTTTCTAGTTGAGAACAATGTTACTAAAGAGTTTATAATTAGAGTCATCCGCATCGTGGAGGGGGTTGTGCAATGAAGGGGTTTTTCAGAGGCAAACAAAGGCAATAATTGGTTAAGCTTTACATGTTGGAGTGGTTTTTTTAGTAGGTGTTTGTCGGTTGTGTTTTTGTTGTGGTCTTTAGGATTGTCTTTTAGTTTCCATTTATTTGTTTGCTCTCTTTGTTGTTTGTGTTTCACAGCGGGGGCGTTTGTCGTTGGTGTTATTTTTTTGTTTGGATTTGATGGGGTATGAGCTTTGGCTCCTCTGTGTGTTACTGACTTTGGCTCTTTTATTTCCATTTAATGAAACGGACTACTAATTATCCAAAAAAAAAAGAAAAGTGATTACTATTGTTATTCGCTTCATTCGCAAGCAGATCAGCAACTTGGTTGCCTTTCCTAAGTTGGTGTTGGATTTTGAATCCTTCCATTTGCTGAATAAGCTCCCTGCACGCATCAGTAATATGAGTGAGATAATTTTTTTTTTTATTTATTTTGTTGGCCGGTATTGAGGAGGCCGGTGTATGGTTGTTGAAGTGTTGAAGTGTCCTTTTCCAAAATCAACATGTCTGGTATAGACTTTATCCACCGTGAACCAAGTAATTTTGAGAGGTGGCTTTAGGTGAAGTAATTTTGAAGGGGTGACTCCAGGTGAAATAAGGGGTGGTTCCAGGTGAAGTAAGGGGTGGCTCCAGGTAAAGTAGGGAGTGACTCCAGGTGAAGTAAGGGTGATGCCAAGTATAAATTTAAGGAGTGGCTATAGATGAAGTAGGGGTGGCTCCAGGTAAATCAGGAGATGACTCCATATATTGGTCCACCATGAACTAAGTCCACACGAGTTTTTTTATTCCAAAGTTGTTCTTTTCCATCCTTAATCATTTGCTGTCTGGAGCCCCAAAAAAGCGCACCAAAGTTCACCTTGTAGAGCATCAAGGTCACCAACCCACTTTTGGTAGCTCAGTTGCCATAACTATTCTCTTCAGCGGAATGATGCGTGACGGTGAAAAACGGAACAACACGGCACGGAACGATGCGGTGCTGATGATGGAAGAAAATGTGAGACAAAATAAAGTACAGAATGCGGAAAAGAACGTCATTAAACAGAACGGAACGCAACATGGAAACGACAAAAAGAACAGGCCCTAGTTCTCTCAAAATCTTTGCACAAGCATAGGTATTTTCTTGTTTTTTCAACGTTCCATCAACAAATTTCAATATTATTGCTTGCGGATTTTTAAGCATTATTGATCATTTTAACGCGACCAATTTCCCTTGTACTACCCACATCAAGAGAAATAGGGCTAATAATATATATAACCGCGATATGAACTACGTAATCAGATACTATTCAGATACTAAACGGCTAATAATTCAACGGACTTGTGAACTTATTTGGCATTTTTCTTGCTCAACCACATCGATTTATGATAATATGTTAGCTACTGATCATATGACTGCCCATCCAGTATTGCATAGTTATAAACTAGGCTATGGTTGGGAGAGAATTATCTCGGCACTCTCCGAATCTGTCTTGTTATTATTTCTGTCAAAGAGAGAATAAATACAGGAGAATTACAGAGAGAAAAAGAAAGAAATATTGGGAGATAAAATCTACCCAAGAATACAAGATACACCCAAATATTACATCCTAAACAAGAATAGACAGAATAATAAATAATATATACAAGATCTTCTAATACTCCTCCTCAAGTTGGAGCGTGAGGATTGAAAACGCCCAACTTGAAAAGTAAATATTGAAATAGACGTTGTCCCAACGCTTTTGTGAACATATCTGCTAATTGATTCTTGGTAGGAGTATAACATGTAATAATCTCTCCAGATTTAATGTTTTCCTTTATAAAATGACAATCAACCTTAATATGTCTGATGCACTCATGAAAAACCGGGTTGACATAATGTGGCTTCCATAATATCAACTGATAATTTAACTGCCTCGACGATGGCACGAGACCTACAACGGCGGATATTGAGAATTACTATCAAGATTACTGTAGATTATAGGGAGAGAGGGGAAGACGAGGCGGAGCTGAAGATCACAGTGAGTTGCAAAGACATCAAGGTTGGAGTTCCTAATGGGAATATGGCTAGTGCACAAAGCCCTTGCATAGTGGACTGGAATTATTTGTGATTGAGGTTCTGTTTTTGCTAGTAAATAGGCTATAAGCTTGTTGTTGTACTCGATGGTAACATTGTTCTTAGATTTTTTGTTTATTGGATGATATTGTTGTTAGATCTTGAGGTCATGTTTATTTGAGATTGCGTGTCTAATTTTTAATAGTTATCTACTAGGTGATAAAAAAAATTGTATTGTGCTTGAAGATCGATATATATGGAGTATTTGTTAATATTTTGATTATCTTCTTCAATTCAGCGCTATTTTTAGGTGTATCTTGTGAGTTATTTTCTTCTAGGTCGACCTAAATCCATATAGAATTGCACTTCATATCCAAGCATGAGGTTCGGCAGAGTATTTGCATCACTTCTCTTAATCACTCCTTTCAAGCAGGCGAATACCTTGAAGATAATTGTATAGGTAAGCAATTGCCTTAAAAGAATTCGTAATTCTTGCATTGGCAAAATCATTAAAGATGACTTGGACGCTGAGATTTCGAGGTGGTGTTAAGGAAGCTATATCCTCTGTTGATTCGGCCCTTTCCCCTTGATGTTTCTCAACAACCGTGAACGGCTAGTGGTGGACTTTACTAGTCCGTTTTGTTTAACAATAATTCTATGGGTCTTCATTGGTGACCAAAAAAAAGAGTCTCTATGTGATGTGGCAATTGCCATATCATCAATACATTAATTAACTTACCATCTTATAAGGGTTGAAACTAAAAACAAAAAAGATTAAGGGCCTTTTGCAAATATGATAGACAACATTATTAAAGTAGGAAATTGTGATCTCATAAGCGATTAAAAAGGAATGTGTCATATTCTTTCTTCATTGATATAGGAGTAAATTATTCTAATTGAAATTGTTACCATCTTTGTTTACTTTCCACCTTTGTATTTATAACCGCATATTTAGTTTTTTTCTTCTTCTTTCTACTTCCCATTATTTTTATTCACGGTTGTCAATTATTAGAAAGAAAAGCAAAAAAAAAAAAACTTTTTTTTCTTCTTTCCACTTCCCATTATTTTTATTCACGCTTGTCAATTATTAGAAAGAAAAAAAAAAAAAAACAGTTAATCTCCTCTCTCATAGGAGTAGTATTTAAATTCTTTCACTTTCTCTTCAGTATAGAATAGACACTTTCAATGGAAGAATTCTTAAATTTTAATTGAAAAAGTAAGGTCTTCCAATATTTTCATCAATTGCAACTTTCTACGTACTAGCTAGTAGGAAGCAAAAGAAGAAGACAAAGAAAAGACAAGTTGCAAAACTAATTAAGATTTTTTTTTTTCTTTTTTTAAGTGAAGTTGCAAAACCAAGCTAAACCGGATTTCAACTCATACCCTCCCATTCATATTCTTTGTTCATTTGGGCACATCCAACAGGCAACCTGAGCTATATTCACTTCATAACACGAATTCGCGTTCGATCTACTCTAACGGCCTACACAATAATGATTAACTTGATATATGTTAGTAGAAAATTAGAAGTAACATACAGTAAAATCATAAAATTATATTGGAACATTATAGAATTTTCAAAATAGAGTATAATTTATATCTATTTTACGCCTATATGAATTTATAACTATTAAGTCTAGCAGCAATCAAAAACATAAATTATGAATCCCTTACAAAAAAGAGGTAAATTACAAACTGATGGGTCTATCTTAATCGGTCATTAAAGCTAAATACTATGATGAAAGTAATAAAGTTAAATTATGGTATTACATAGTAAAATTATAAAACTACAAGGTCAAATTGCGATTGCACTTTGTGTAATCACAAACATACATGAAAACTGTAGAAAATAATATTTATTTTACACCAATATAAAATATAATTATCTCTAACTAAAAGACAAAATTTAAATTATTAATCTATATGCATGCATCTATCTTCATCATTTATTATAAGTTACTATGACAAATTTTAAAGATAAATTATGAAACTACGCAGTAAAATTATGAATGTTTCTACTAAAACTAAGAGAGTGCAAAGTAAAATTAGGATGTAGATGGTGTAATTAATCAATACTGCCTCCGTTTTTTAAAACTTAAACTCTAAACCTTAATCAATACCCTGTGTTTCTTAAACTCTGGCCTATACCCTAAAGGAAGGTTAATACTATTTTTCTATATTGATATCAACATTAGTCCCTCCGTTCTATGAAACATATGCCCTAAATTCTAATACTCACCCTAAACCCTAATGTTAGTACAATTATGAAACCTAAAGTTAAAATACACCAAAATAGATACAGTATTAGAAAGTACTCTATATGACATGTGATAGTCCTTAATATCTTTTGTGCATGCTTTGATTATATTTGATCTATCCACCTACTTTTTAATCATTGAAAATGTTATTATCTTTTTTATATATTGAAAAAACTATCGTGTTTCTCGTTTCATAAATTAAAACCTTAACTATAAAAGTATTTAAAGACTAAAGTCATCTTTACATATTGATATAGTTATTTATTGCTCGACGTCCATGAAACCTAAATCGTAATCCCTAAAAAAGTCAGATCGTAAAATATTTCTGAAACCAAGAAAAGTATTAAAGAGCATATAATATGGGATAGTCCATAAATATTTTGTCCACTTTATTGATTATTATTATTATCATTTGTCATCTTTAATTCAGTTTCAAAAAAATATGCATGAAGTGTTTTATTTTATGATAATACGAAGTACAAGTTAAAAATTCTCAATCGTCCCTCCCTCCTTCCCCCTTTTCTCCCAAAAAAACCCTAACCCTATTTTTCTGATCTAGGGGCTGCCATCGCTGATGGTAAGCCCCAATCCTTTTAGTTTCTTCGTCTTGTTTAGTTTTCTAGTTCCGTTGTTTGGAATAAAATTAGTTTCTCCTTTTGTGAGAGTTAGTTTGTCCCAATTTTTGGATCTTATTGTCTCTCCTTTGGTGAGAGTACTGTTTGTTTTTTATTTCGTTATTCGTATGGCGGTACTGCAGATATTCTTCTTCAAGAGGTTTTCTACGATGTCAGATTTGTACATTCAGCAAAGCTATGGCGACAGGGCCCTCCGCGAAAAGGCTGTAATATGGAAAACAACGATTGAAAGGCCGAGACAGTTCGGAATCGTCGAATCTACCATGCTAAGTAGCTTTATTTATTGAATGTTATCTAATGCTATAGAATTGCACCTTGTTGATTCGGATTTCGTTTGTAGATGCTATATGGCTTTTTCTTATGAATGAATTTGTTTTTTCCCTAAAAAAAAAAAATAAGGTAAAATTCTCAATCATGTAGTAAAATTAGGATACATGTGTTGTAAATTTAGATTTTCGAAGGCAAAATGCTAGAAACATTGAATATTTATTATAAAATTAAGATGTATGATGTAATTGAATGAAAAAAATGTTTAGTAGAATGATAAAACCTAAACATTTAAAGTCAAAATTTGTTATATCTTACAAATTGGCTAATTGAGTATTCAAGAAGTATATGGAAGAGTCCTTAAAAGCCTTGTCTAGTGGTTATTATTTTTGTGATCATAGTCATAAGGGTTTTAGACTTGTGGCTGATAAAAAAGAAGAAGAAGCTTTGTACATTGGTGGAAGAAGTAAAATTTGATTGATCAGACTGTAAAATATGAGAAAATTTGTACATTAATGGTAAAATTAGACTAAGGGCCATAATTTATTTATAAAAAAAATATTTTGTACATTGATTAGTGGAAATATAAAGTAAAAACATGAAATAACCTAGTAAAATTTTATTTTTTCCTAGACAAACCATGAATTATATAAAATAAAATAATTTGATCGATAAGATAATATAAATTATTTAAAATTTATATATAATCAAATTCTTTTAGCACAAATAAAGAGAATATATAACATTAAAGTACACAAAAAAATTGTATTTCTTAACAGTAAAAATATTAAGCTCTACAAGTAAAGTCTAGAATATTGCAAGTAAAATGTTTAATACTCTTTCTACCTATATGTAAATGTTTAGTTTCTTTTTTTTTTTGTTGGATACACAAGAATAATAGATTTGGAGATTTTACTAGATCCAATTTCATTAATTAAGCATTAATTAAATAATAAAATATAAGTACGCTGTAAAATTGGATCTTATTCAAATAATAAAATGTAAAAATTATGTTTTAAGTTTTATTTTTTGAAGTAGAAAACAAAAATATCAATAGTATGAGCCTATGCAACTCCTCCATTTGAAAGAGAATAATATTCTTCACCTATGCATATGAATAGTTTTTTTAGAAGAGATAAGAAAGTAACTTTTCTTTTTCCGTATGTCTTGAAGTTGAGATTAATAATTGAATATTGTTAGAAAATAACGCTCTATTTGATTCACCTTAATTTTACTTAGATTCAGTTTAGTCTAGTTCAGTTCAGTTCAGTTCATGTATAACTTTATCACTCAGATGACCTTTTATTCCGAAATAATTTCATGACGATAATTATGTCATCGGAAAGATCTCAAACCATACTTTCAGATGAGTCCAATATTGACTATGTTTGGACGAATTAAATGGTTAACGATCAAGTTTAAAAAATCAGTTCAGTTCAGATCAGCTTTATCCAGGTGAATCAGACGGAGCATAAGGTAAAATAAATACTAAAGATAAGAGATTAGAGACATTAATGATAATTGATATAATATGATACAATAAAAAAAACGAAAAATAGAAATAAGAGAGACAGGGGGAGATGCAATATGAGGAAAATAAAATCATGGTAGTTATCTTTATTTATTTCCATATAAAATCATAAAATCAATTTTCTTCCTTTAGTGTTTTTGCTAATGGAGTTAACTTTATCACATTTTTCCTTATTTTAAGCATTGTTCCTAATATAAGTAACTACAATATCTTTTGTTTATTTGCTAAAAGACCCTTTTGTTTTGTACTATCTACTTTAACCCCTATGACATGGCATATGATAATTAGTAAATTTGACGATGTGGCAACTAACACATCATAGGAGACACTTTTTTCGTGTCTCTAGTGGAGACCTTTAGCATTGTCCTTTGTTTAAACATAGGTTCACCGACCTTAACTCTTTGGGTCCGCATTAATTAATCCTCGGACTGTTTAGAAGACCGGGTCAGACTCATGGAAAGGTAAAATACTCCCAACAAGTAGTTTCTCCATTCACAATAATCGAACCCTAACTCGACTCCCAAACCACTTGTTACTTGTTGGTGAATTCTACTAGTCATCAGGTGTTCCATGTATTGAGGAGATAGAGTTACTAGTTGTAACAAGCTCCTATATTCTCTCTTGGCCCCTATACTTGTTGTAACAATATTGTGTGTATATATATAGTGGCTTCCTACATATGAATCAAATACAGCAAAATCCCCCAAAAAAATTTCACCTTCAACCTTCAGTAGCAATACATTACATCTACACCCGGCGACCGTACTCGTGCAATACATTACCAAGAGACTGTTGGAGTATCCCTCCTACATGGAGGAAGAGCCCAATTAATTTGGGTTATATTTGCTTACCATATGGGTTATCCATATGATGTTTAAGTGAAGGGCAATTTCGTATATTCACTCACAAGTGGCTTCCCTTATAAGCCAAAAGGTTAGAAGGGCTGAGGGCAAGAGAGAGAAAGCCTAGACACTCAAAAATATCAGGAGAAAAGTCTAGAAGAGAAGAGGAGCCACCCACGAATTTTGGTGCTGGCAGCCCAGAAATCCGCCCCGATCGACGACCAAACGAACTCCGATCGTCGCGAAATTTTAGCACGTTGTTCCTGACATCCCCCTCTTCAAATCCAACGGTCAGAATTTCATTTGGGGATCTCTAAGTCAGTTTTCTAAATTCAGCTCTTATTTTATACGAAATTGTATTTCCACTCTTTTGGGTGATGATTTGGGAGACTTGTTGTGCCAAGGTTGATCCTTGATGATTGTGAATACCTCTAGTTGATCTAGGGAAGAACTATTGTTGTACCCACTTGTTAATTTGTTGATTAGTGGAGGTTTTGGCACCGTTTGTTAACGGTCCCGTGGTTTTTTCCCCACATCGGGGTTTCCACGTAAATCCTTGCGTCTCCTTGTTTATTTACTGTTTTTTGGGCTGATTTATAGTTCCATTTGCTGCTGTCATTTTGGTTCAATATTGTTTGGTTGCTTGAATTGGTTATTGTTCATCTTTGCATCACAACCGGGGAAAAAGTCTTTGTTGCTTCCGCTTGTGTATTTGTGTGCTTTCCCCAACATAGTGGTATCAGAGCATTGGTTAGAGTCATTGTGAATTTGTTGTGTTGTTAAAGATGGATGAAAAATCTGGTGTGCACGGAATGATAAGTTTGAATTCTGGAAATTACTCCGTGTGGAAAACTAAAATGGAGGATATCCTTTATGTGAAGGATTTGTATGAACCAATTTTAAATGCAACCATACCAACTGGTGTTGTTGAAAGTGAGTGGAAAATATTGAACCGTAAAGCCGTTGGAACAATTAGACAATTTGTTGATATGAGTGTCCTCCAACATATTGCCAATGACACGAATGCTTATACTCTTTGGAAGAAACTTGAGACCATGTATGAAAGGAAGAATGCCTTGAGTAAAGCGTCATTGATTAGAAAACTTGTGAAATTGGAATATAAAGATGGTGATAGCATAGTAGTTCACTTGAATGAATTTCAAAGTTTGATTAACAAGTTGTCTGCAATGAAGATGAATTTAGATGATGAGCTGCAGGCATTGCTACTACTTTGCTCATTGCCAGAAAGTTGGGACACTCTATTTGTATCACTTAGCAACTCCGCACCAGAGGGCACGCTGACAATGGAAATTGTCAAAGCTAGTTTGTTGAATGAAGAAACTAGAAGGAAGGAAATGAGTTCCTCCACACAACCAGAGGCTAATATGACACAAGAATCAAGCAGGGGAAGAAGTAAGACTCGATATCCTCAGCATAGAGACAAGTCCAGGGGGAGATCAAAATCAAGGGGTAAGATCATTTGCCACTATTGTGATAAGCCAGGCCACATTCAAAAACATTGCAGAAAAATGAAGAGAGACAAGTCCAGAGAAAGGAAAGAAAAGGGTGAGACATTCGGGCAACAACAAGAAGAGAAAGATAACAACACCACTGCAATTGCAACAAGTGATGAATTATTTTTTATTAATGACCATTGCCTAAATCTAGCTAGTGATGATTGTACTTGGGTGATTGACACGGGTGCTTCGTTTCATCTAACCTCGCACCAAGATTACTTCTCATCTTACACCAGCGGTGACTTTGACTATGTAAAGATGGGGAATGATGGCTCATCCAAGATTGTAGGCATGGGTACAGTGTGTTTGGAGACATCCACAGGTTGCAGTTTGGTGTTGAGAGATGTCCGACATGTTCCAGACATTCGGCTGAATTTGATATCTCCTGGGTTGCTCGATGATGCTGGTTACTCCAGCAACTTTGGTGGTGGAAAGTGCAAGCTTATCAAAGGAAGTTTGATTGTGGCTCGTGGGAGCAAGTAGAGATCCTTGTATGTGATGCAAGCTAAGTTGTGCAAAGGAGAAGTACACACAGTTGATGATTCCTCCAGCGAGTTATGGCACAAGAGACTTGGTCACATGAGTGAAAGAGGTATGCAAATGCTTGCTAAGAAGCAACTCCTTCCTGATGTTCAAGGTATGTCCTTGAAACCCTGTGTTGATTGTTTAGCTGGAAAACAACATAGGGCAGCATTTCATACTCGTCCCCCATCTAGAAGAAAACATGCATTAGATCTTGTTCACACTGATGTATGTTCTATGGATACTAAGTCACATAGCGGTGCACTTTATTTTGTTACTTTTATTGATGATTATTCTAGAAAACTGTGGGCTTTTGTGTTGAAAACCAAAGACCAGGTGCTACAGTTTTTCAAGCAGTTCCAGGCCAGAGTTGAGAGAGAAACAGGCCGGAAGCTCAAGTGTGTTAGAGCTAACAATGGTGGAGAGTACAGGGGTCCATTTGAAGAGTATTGCAAAGTACAGGGCATCAGGCTTGAGAAGACAGTTCCCAAGACACCTCAGCTGAATGGACTTGCAGAGAGAATGAACAGAACAATTGAAGAAAGAATTCGATGTATGCTCTCTCATGCGAAGCTGCCTAGGATTTTTTGGGCCGAGGCAATGTTGACAGCAGTGTACCTCATCAACCGGTCACCTTCAGTTCCTCTTAATGGAGATGTTCCGCAGAGAGTATGGACTGGTAAAGAGGTATCATTCAGCCACCTGAGAGTCTTTGGGTGCCTTGCATATGTTCATATTCCCAGAGATGAGAGGTCCAAGCTTGATAGCAAGACAAAGCCATGCATCTTCCTAGGGTACTCAGAGGATGAGTTTGGGTACAGATTGTGGAATCCAGTTAGCAGGAAAGTGATTAGAAGCAGAGATGTAGTGTTCTTTGAAGACAAAACCTTTGCAGATTGTGAGAAGAAGAAACAACCAGAGCCTTCTCCTAGTGACAGCGCCAACACAGATCCAATATTTCCTGAAGTAACTCCTAGAGTTCAAGGGGGAGAACAACAGGAAGATGGCAATGATGATCATAACAGTGATGATGGTGATGATGTTCAGCCACCACCAGATCATACACATGAAGAAGAACCCCATGTACAACCAGAACCACAGTTGAGGAGATCCACCAGAGAGAGACAGCCTACCTCTAAATATCCAGCAGATGAGTATGTGTTGATGACCGACGGGGGAGAACCTGAAAGCTACGAGGAGGCTATGTCACATGAGCACTACAAGAAGTGGTATAATGCCATGCAAGATGAGATGAAATCCTTGCATGAGAACCACACATATGACTTAGTGGAGTTGCCTAAGGGCAAGAGAGCACTCAAGAACAAATGGGTGTACAGACTGAAAACTGGAGAAGATGGTTCACCACCTAGGTACAAGGCACGTTTGGTGGTGAAAGGCTCAGGTCAAAAGAAAGGCATAGACTTTGAAGAGATTTTCTCTCCAGTTGTGAAGATATCTTCTGTTAGAGTTGTTCTTGGCTTAGCTGCTAGCATGGATTTGGAGTTGGAACAACTTGATGTGAAGACTGCTTTCCTCCATGGTGACTTAGAGGAGGAAATCTACATGGAGCAACCAGAAGGTTTCCAAGAGAAGGGAAGTGAGAAGCTTGTATGCCGTTTGAAAAAGAGTTTATATGGCTTAAAACAAGCACCTCGACAATGGTACAAGAAGTTTGAGTCTTTCATGAAAGACCACAGTTTCCACAAGACACATGCAGATTCATGTGTGTTTGTGAAGCATTACGCCGGAGGTGATTTTCTCATTCTCTTACTTTATGTGGATGACATGTTGATTGTTGGACAGGATAAGGAGAAGATTGCCAAACTGAAGAGTGCCTTGAGCAAGTCCTTTGCAATGAAGGACCTTGGCCCTGCAAAGCAAATTTTGGGCATGCGTATCTCTCGTGATAGGAAGAACAAGAAGATATGGCTATCACAAGAGAGTTTTATCCAGAAGCTGCTAGAGAGGTTCAAGATGGACAAAGCTAAACCCGTGAGCTCGCCACTTGCATGTCACATGAAGCTAAGCTCCAGCCAGTGTCCTACAAGTGAGAATGACAAGAAAGAGATGATGACGGTGCCTTATGCATCCGTCGTGGGGAGTTTGATGTATGCCATGGTATGCACTAGGCCAGACATTGCACATGCCATTGGGGTTGTTAGCAGGTTCATGTCTAATCCTGGTAAGGAGCATTGGGCAGCAGTAAAGTGGATCATGCGGTATCTCAGAGGTACTTCTAGAGTGTGTTTATGATTTGGTCCCGGACAACCTGTGTTAGATGGCTACACAGATGCTGATTTGTCGGGTGATATTGATGCTAGTAAGTCTACCTCCGGATACTTGATGACAGTTGCAGGGGGAGCTGTTTCATGGCAATCAAAATTGCAAAAGTGTGTTGCTCTGTCTACCACAGAATCTGAGTATATGGCAGCGGTTGAAGCTGGCAAGGAGTTTATTTGGATGAGAGATTTTCTAGAGGAGTTGGGTTTGAAACAAGACAAGTACCCTCTTTATTGTGATAGTCAAAGTGCCATCCACCTTGCCAAGAATGCAGCCTACCATTCCCGAACCAAACACATACGGAGGAGGTATCATTGGATTCGAGAAGCGGTAGAAGACAAGTCATTTGAGCTTGTGAAGATTCACACCGATCTCAACGGATCGGACATGTTGACGAAGGCCTTGCCTAAGGAGAAACTTCTTGTTTGTAGAAAGATTGCGGGCTTGGTCGAGCCCCCCATGTAGGAGTGAGGGGGAGATTTGTTGGAGTATCCCTCCTACATGGAGGAAGAGTCCAATTAATTTGGGTTATATTTGCTTACCATATGGGTTATCCATATGATGTTTAAGTGAAGGGCAATTTTGTATATTCACTCACAAGTGGCTTCCCTTATAAGCCAAAAAGATTAGAAGGGCTGAGGGCAAGAGAGAGAAAGCCTAGACACTCAAAAAAATCAGGAGAAAAGTCTAGAAGAGAAGAGGAGAGAGAGAAGAGGAGCCACCCACGAATTTTGGTGCTGGCAGCCCAGAAATCCGCCCCGATCGACGACCAAACGAACTCCGATCGTCGCGAGATTTCAGCACGTTGTTCCTGACATCCCCCTCTTCAAATCCAACGGTCAGAATTTCATTTGGAGCTCTCTAAGTCAGTTTTCTAAATTCAGCTCTTATTTTATACGAAATTGTATTTCCACTCTTTTGGGTGATGATTTGGGAGACTTGTTGTGCCAAGGTTGATCCTTGATGATTGTGAATACCTCTAGTTGATCTAGGGAAGAACTATTGTTGTACCCACTTGTTAATTTGTTGATTAGTGGAGGTTTTGGCACCGTTTGTTAACGGTCCCGTGGTTTTTTCCCCACATCGGGGTTTCCACGTAAATCCTTGTGTCTCCTTGTTTATTTACTGTTTTTTGGGCTGATTTATAGTTCCATTTGCTGCTGTCATTTTGGTTCAATATTGTTTGGTTGCTTGAATTGGTTATTGCTCATCTTTGCATCACAACCGGGGAAAAAGTCTTTGTTGCTTCCGCTTGTGTATTTGTGTGCTTTCCCCAACAGAGACCGATCCCGAAGTGCACCAACCATGATGGGCAAGATCTTGGAGATACAAGGGACGATGATAATAACAATGATGTTGTTGATGATCATTGGATATGGGTATAAGTTTTTTTTTTCTCTTAACTTCCCAGAATTCGATATCGAGTCTATTGCCACCACAACTCCCTTTACCCTTACCACCACCCACACCGCCCCCAGCTCCACAAGCAGTAGAAAACTTGGCGGAGTTGACAACAACATCAGTAGTAGTAGTATTACAGCAGGCTTCAACATTACGTTTTGGGCCGGTAAGCTTAATCACGGCTACATCTATGGTTCCAAAGGGGCCAATGTTTCAGTTTACTATCAGTATCCTATAGATATGGATATGGACACGCAACATGTACAACCCGCCTTTGATTATTATTATCTATCTTCGTCTTCGTTCAAGGACTTGTGCCCCGGTCGCAGTAGGTGCCCAAAGGATGAGCTCCAAACCTGGTTGCCTGTCATTGTTAATGTGACTTCTGTACCATATGATAATTTTATTGCCTCGACAATGGCACGAGACCGGGACCTAAAACAGGGGATATTGAACATTATGATCAAGGTTACTGCAGATTATAGGGAGTTTCGGGGTAACAAAAAGATGAAGTTCACAGTTACTTGCAAGGATATCAAGGTTGGAGTTCCTAATGGCATTATGCTCAGTCAACAAAGCCCTTGCAAAATGGATAGGGAGTTAGTTGAAATGTCATTTTTTTTAGGGGATCTCTTTACATAGGTAGATACACACACCGCTACTTTAAAATTAAGTGGGGCCAATTGCACCAAAAAAATTAAGTGGGGCCAAAGGGAACAAATAGGGTAGCCTAATTCGTTTTGGGTTACCATAGTTGTTATAAATGAACTGGACGTACCTACTTCAATACGACAATACACCCAAAAGCACTCATTGATCACGTAACCATGTTCGTATTAGGCTTTTTTGCTAGTGAGTATATGCATGCTTATTATTGTACTACATAATGTTATTCTTAACACTTTGAGGTCACGTTCATTTGAACTTGCGTGCTTTTTTTTCAATGGAGTAATCTAAAAATAAAAAATAAAGAAAGCAATCTACTTGAAGATCCCATGTATGCAGTATTACATCTAGTTATGCTTGGACTCATAAACTCTGAGTACATTCTAACTCTTTGAGCAGTTTTTCTAACAAATTTTCATTTAGGCTCTATTCTCTTCAACATAAAAGGTGTGGGGCAGTGATGAATGAATGAAACGGATTGGAACGGAACGGCACGACACTGATAATGGAAGAAAATGTGAGACAATGGCCCTGTTCTTTTCGTCGATTCCATGCTGCATTCCGTTCCATTCCGTTCCGTTCCGTTCCGTTCCATTCCAATCCGTTACGTTTCGTTCCGTTTCGCGCCGCATTCTGTACTTCATTTTGTCTCACATATTTTTGAATTATCCGCGCCGGGCCGTTCCGTTCCTCACCGTCCCGCACCATTCCGTTGAAGAGAACAGGACCAAAATAATGGTGTGCAGAATACGGAACGGAACAGAATGCAGCATGGAAACGACGAAAAGAACAGGACCCTAGTTTAGTTTTCTCATGATTTTTTTGTTTATGCAATTCTTCAATAAACATCCTCATATTAATATTACTGTTTTTTAAACCCGTTCGATTCTCAAGTTGAAATGTGTAAGTTATTGATCAAACCCTTATTCGGCCTTGCGTTAGGAATGGGAATACCACTACCGTCACACCAACCACTTGTTGGTGAATTCTACTAGTCATCAGTTGTTCCATGTATTTAGGAAATAGAGTTACTAGTTGTAACAAGCTCCTATATTGTCTCCCCTACACATGAATGAAATACATACAGCAAAATTCCCAGTCTTTCCCCTCCAACCTTGAGTAGCAATTACACCTACACCCTATTTAAAATGCGGCCGAGGTTCGAACCAAAAAAAGAAATGCGGCCGAGGTACTGCAATACACCAAGAGACCTATGCATGAGTGCACCAAACATGATGGGCAAGGTGGAGAGGGACGGTGAAACGAGACTTACGAGAGCAGAGATCCCCCAACTTGCACCGTTCGTGCTGATGGTGATGCTTGTAGTTTGGTTTCTTTTGTTTTATACTCACAGATTCCCAGTAATCGAGTCTATCGCCACCACAACTCCCTTCACCATTACCACTGGCCGCAACAACAACAAAAACAACAACAACAACAATATTAGTACTATTACAGCAGGCTTCAGCATTACGTTTTGGGTCGGTAAGCCTGATCGCGGCTTCATCTATGGTCCCAAGGGGGTCAATGTCTCCGTCTACTATCATCACTACTCTGAGGACAATAACAAACCCGACTTTGATTATTATCTATCGTCGTCTTCGTTCAACTCCTTGTGTCCCGGGTGCATTAGGTGTCCCAGGGGCAATAGTAGGTGCTTGAATGAGGACGAAGTGCAAGACCAAATCTCATTGCCGCCTGTCATCGTTAATGTGGCTTCCAAGTCATCTGATACCTTCACATCATCCATAATGGCACGGGACCGGGACCTACAACGGGGGATTTTGAACCTTATGATCAAGATTACTGCAGATTATAGGGAGTTTGAGGGTAACAAAAAGTTGAAGTTCACAGTTACTTGCAAAGATATCAAGGCTGGGGTTCCTAATGGCATTATGCTCAGTCAACAAAGCCCTTGCAAGATGGACGGGGAGTTAGTTGAAGTGGCTAGCTTTTTTTAGGTGCTCTCCCGAGCATATAGATTGGTACACTGTCCACACATCACATTAGAATTTAGTAGACGACCAACAGAAAAAGTAGGCTACTAATTCTTTTTCGCAATTGCTTAACGTATAGATTACGTATTGGATGTACGCTTATGCTTCAATACACGCACCCAGGCCAAAAGCACATGTTGATCACGTAACCAGGCCATATTAGTGATCTGCTGATTATTACTTCCTCCATATCAAAAAAATAGAACCTTTGCTTTTTCACTACTGTCCAAGACACCACTTTGACCGTAAATAACTACAATTAAATGAATATAAAAGTTATAACAATATAATTTTTTGAAAGTACTTTTATAAATAAATCTAACAAAAGTATTTTCATAGGGTGAATCTTTATATATTTTCATAAATTAATGGTCAAAGTTTGTTAAATTTGACCTTCAAAAAGCAAAAATTCAGGTTTTTTTATTGAGACGGAGGGAGTATTAGGTGATTTTGCTAACGAGTATATGCTTATTATTGTACTATCTAACGTTATTCATAATTCTTGTGGTCACATTTATTTGAACTTGTGTGCCTTTTTTCAGTAGAGTATGTAATCTACCAGGTGATAAAAAAAATAAAAGATAAAAAAGTAATCTACTTGATGATCCATGTTGGGTTGTGGTGTGGTGTGATAAACTAGTAATCTATTTGAGCTTTTTTTTTCTTTCTATTTTTCTATATTGTTGGATTGTGGTGTTTCGTAATGAAGACGATGATGAATTGATAATATGTTAACAAAAGGACGTCTTTAATTCCCGTCGTCCTCTGTTGACTCGGCACTTCCCCATGATATTTCTCAGCCAATAACGTGAACTGCTGGTGGTGGATTCTCCTCGTGAGTGAATAATTTTGTTCGCACTGAGTTGGCCCACGAATTAGTAAAGTGCTTGTAATAAGTAGTTTTTTCCTCCACAATAAGGGATGAGACTTGACGGTGTCAAATTCAATAACGGATCTAGAATACTAATAATATGGGTGTCAAAACTAAATCATTAAATAATAGGAACTAAACTATTAGGGTATTTTAGAAATAATTTCCAAAAAAAAAATCTAAATAGTTATGTATTTTAACAAAATTTTCCGAAAAAATTGGGTGTTCCAACCCTAGTACGCACTAGGTTTGCCACTGGTCAAACCAATCACACCAATGAATTCTACTAGTAAGTTGTTGGTTCCATGTATTTGGGAGATAAATTACTAGTTGTAACAACTCCTATATCCTGTCCCCTATACTTGTAACAATTTGTGTATATACTGGGAATGATGTGGGATCATACAGCTGAATGAAATACGGCAAAATTCCCAGTCTTTTCCCCCTCCAAACTTCAGTAGCAATTACTTTAAGATGAACGATGACCAGAAAACAGGCACCCGTTTAATAGTAGGAATTCTGGTGTTGATGCTCGGATTATTTTGGTATGGTGTGTTTCATGGTCATACTTTCCCAAAATTCGAACTCGAGTCTATCGCCACCACAACTCCCTTTACCCTTACCACCACCCGCACCCGCAGCTCAACAAGCAGTAGAAAAGGTGGCGGCGTTGCTGACAACAACAACAACATTATTAGTAGTAGTATTACAGCAGGCTTCAACAGTACGTTTTGGGTCGATAAGCCTAATCGTGGCTACATCTATGGTCCCAAAGGGGTCAATGTTTCGGTCTACTATCAGTATCCTATGGATATGGATATGGATACGCGACATGTACAACCGGCCTTTGATTATTATTATCTATCTTCTTCTTCGTTCAAGTCCTTGTGTCCCGGGAGGAATATGTGCACTAAAGATGATGAGCAAACCTGGTTGCCTGTCATTGTTAATGTGGTTTCCTTGTCTTCTGACATCTTTACAGCCTCGATAATGGCACGGGACCGGGACCTACAAAGGGGGATATTGAACCTTATGATCAAGGTTATTACAACAGATTTTAAAGAGAGGATGGACAACTGGAAGAAGCTGAGGATGACAGTGACTTGCAGGGACATCAAAGTTGGGGTTCCTAATGGGATTTTGCTCAGTCAACAAAGCCCTTGCAAGGTGGACCGGGGGTTAGCGGAATTTTTTTAGGTGCTCTCAGGAGTACATAGATGGGTACGGGCTCCGAATTCTTTTTGGTTTGGGTCGTTGCTGTTAAATGAATTGGATGTATCTACCTTGCATTGATACACATCACCCATTGAGGAACTAGACAATTATAAATATCAACCTAAGTTCTTCAATAATCTTGGATTCTTTGTAATTGTGTAGTTCCTCAAAACTTTTGCCAATTACTGTCATGTACCAGCAATCAGATTATAAATCTCTACATCAATTCGAAGTATTAGAATTACATTAAAGATCATGAGTCGCAGTTACGCCATTTCTTAATTATAGCGAGCGTAGCTAATTTTCTGTCATAAATCATGATATATATTGATGTCAAAACACCAAATAACAGAGTAATTAAAATAACAAAGATACATGAACGAAAAAAACAAACAAACAAACAAGTAATAATTCAATCAAATTAATCATTGGCAATAACAAGCTGAAGAGAAAGAAGTTCATCTTCAGGAATGGTCCTAATAGTACAATCAGATTTAGGATATACAACACACAATGGAGCATACCCACTTTCAACTACATCATTACTAAGGCTCCATTTGATTCACCTGGATAAAACAGATCTGAACTTAACTGAACTGAACTTAATTGATTTTTTGAACTTGACCGTTAACCATTTAAAATTCGTCCAAACATAGTCAATATTGGACTTAATTGAAAGTATACATTGAGATCTTTCCGATGACATAAATTTCATCATGAAATTATTTCGGAATAAAAAGTTATATGAGTAATAATAAAATTACACATGAACTGAACTGAACTGAACTGAACTGAACTGAACTGAATTTAAGTAAAATTAAGGCGAATCAAACAGAGCCTAAGTATTCCTTCACTTTGATCAACATTTCCACTCAACACTTTTGCAGCAAGTCATGCACACACCAAGCTTACAGTCATAAGGGACCAACCCCCCGATATCAATGGGTTTCGAGAGGATGGTCTCGTCTTCACCTATTTCAAGCTCGGTTCCAAAATTTAAAATTCTTACACCATTATAAAAAGTACGAAATATATTTTAAATTAAGATCCATTTTGATTATGATAATATATAATCACAAATTATACATGTCTTATAAATCTGGCAAACTTCAAGCAGAGCAATGAAACGTCATTTATAAATGAGTAATTAGTATTAGAAAATTGGAAAAAAGGGCGAATGAAGGAATATAATCCATCAAATAAACTCTACAAAATATGAAAAACCACTATATTTATGGAGTAAATAAAAAACGAAAACACATTGTCATCAACCCGTGCATTGCAAAGGCAATACTTCTGGTTTATTAAATAATATGAATGCCAAAACTAAATTTTTAGGGTATTTTAGCAATAATTTCCAAAAAGTTCCAAAAACCAAGATATTTTAGTAAAATTTTCCAAAAAGATTGGGTGTCTGGGACCCTATTACCCTGCACTAGGGTCCGCCCCTAGTCAAAGCAGTGACACCAAACACTTGTTGGTGGATTCTATAGTCAGGCTCCATTTGATTCACCTGGATAAAACTAGTCTGAACTGAATTGATTTTTTTAAGTTGACTGTTAACCAATTAAAATTCGTCCAAACATAATCAATATTGGACTTATTTGAAAGTATGCTTTAAAATCTTTCCAATGACGTAGTTATCATCATGAAAATAGTTCGGAATAAAAAGTTATATGAGTGATAAAGTTATACATGAACTAAAAACTGGACTAAACTGAACTGAATTTAAGTAAAATTAAGTTGAATCAAACAAGGTATCACCTGTTTGTTTCATGTGTTTAGGAAATAAAGTTACTAGTTGTAACCACTCCTATATTCTCTCCCCTATAGTTGTAACAATATTGTGTATATATGTATTGGCATCATACAGATCCATAATGAAACACAGAAAATTCCCAGTTTTTTTCCTCCTCCAAACTTCAGTGGCAATATATAATGGTCACGTCTAGAGTGCGGCCGTCGTACTGCAACTCATACCATACACCAAGAGACAGATCCCCAATTGCACCAACCGTGATGGGCAACAAGTACAAGTTTAAGATGGACGATGAGAAAATAACAGGCATCATTTTAACAGTGTTGCTGTTGTTGATGAACCTTGGAACTCTTTGGTATGCTTTTTTTGATGGTCGTAATTTCCCAGATTTCGAACTCGATTCTATCGCCACCACAACTCCCTTCACCCTTATCACCACCCGCAGCTCCACAAGCAGTAGAAAATATGGCGGCGTTGACAACAACAACAACAACAACAACAACAACAACAACAACAATAACATTATTAGTAGTATTAGTATTACAGCAGGCTTCAAAATTACGTTTTGGGTCGGTAAGCCTAATCGCGGCTATATCTATGGTCCCAAGGGGGCCAATGTTTCCGTCTACTATCAGTATCCTAAGGATATGGATATGGATTTGGATATGGACACGCAACATGTACAACCCGCCATTGATTATTATTATCTATCTTCGTCTTACATCAAGTCCTTTTGCCCCGGGAAGAGTATGTGCACCACAGATGATGAGCAAACCTGGTTGCCTGTCATTGTTAATGTGGTTTCCTTGTTCCCTGATATCTTTACAGCGTCGACGATGACAGAGGACCTACAACGGGGGATATTGAACCTTATGATCAAGGTTACAGCAAATTATAAGGTTATGAGGAGAAACTCAAAGCTGAGGATGACAGTGACTTGCAGGGACATCAAAGTTGGGGTTCCTAATGGGATTTTGCTCAGTCAACAAAGCCCTTGCAAGGTGGACCGGAAGTTAGTCGCACTGGAATATTTTTAGGTGCTCTCAATAGATGGGTACACTCATCACTTTAAAATTAAGTGGGCTCCTAGTTCTTTCTGGGTTGGGCCGTAGCTGTTAAATGAATTGGATGCACCTTCCTCAATACACCGGAAAACACCCATCGAGGAATTCGACAATTATATAGATCAACCTAAAAGTTCTTCAATAATCTTGGATTCTTTGTAATTGTCTGGTTCCTCAAAACTTTTTCCAATTACTGTCATGTATCAGGAATCATATTATAAATCTTTGCATCAAAACACCAAATACAGCAATTATTATAAGAAAGATACATGAACAAAACTATCTCTAACCAAATGAACAACCCCATGTATTAAATAGAATAGTATCAAAATTCTTGGGTTAATTTAATATACTAACAACATTCAAAGTCCCAATTAACTAATCATGGGTACACAAAAACAAAGAAACAAACAAACAAGTATCAATTCAATCAATTAGCTAGTCATTGGCAGTAACAAGTTGAAGAGAAAGAAGTTCATCTTCAGGAATAGTCCTAATAGTACAATCAGATTTAGGATAGGCAACACACAAAAGAGCATATCCACTTTCAATTACATCATCACTAAGCATTCCTTCACTTTGATCAACATTTCCACTTAACACTTTTGCAGGGCAAGTCATGCATACACCAAGCTTACAGTCATAAGGGACCGACACCCCGATATCGATGGCTTTCGAGAGGATGGTCTCGTCTTCATCTACGTCTAGCTCGGTGGTTTCGCCTTCGTGCTCTATTACAACTTTGTAGGAACAGATGATGGATGACGATGGCGATGGCGGGGCTCGGGAAGAAGAGGAAAGAAACAAGGTGCGGTGAGAAGAGAGAGTGGTTGATAATAATGGTTGGTTTTTGGTGGGTTTGGGTTGGTGTTGTGTGGTTGGAGTGAAAGGTGAAGAAAGTGCATTAAAATGGAGGGTTGCCATTGTTAAGGCTATAGGTTCTTTGAGGGGATTTGGGAGTAAGGGGGGAAATGTGAGTTTGAGAGTGTGGAGTGGATTGTGTGGTGTGGGGGAGGATAAGTTAATAAGGCACTTTCAATGCCTTGGCCCAGGGCTTCATGGCCTTTTTTATTTTCTATTTTGTTTTATTATTATTTTTTTAATATATGGTGAGACTTGAGAGCATATGAACAACTCCGTTTTGATTTTATTTTTTCTCATCAGAAAGAGGGTGCAAGTGAATGGCGATCGAGATACCTCTACTACGTTATGTTCGGAAACCAGCGTAAGCACTGGCCCCACCAACTCCGTCTTGATTTCGAAATAAAGCCCGTTCGTCTAATAAACAAACCGATATTAGACAAATATTCCCTTGTTTAATGATTGATCTGCTTCAACATGAACAAACAATTATGAACAAACAATTATTCGCATCATTTGCATATGTGAATAATTTGTTTATTGGCTTGATTGTAGACTCGTTTACGTTTTTGCATATGTGAATAATTTGTTTATTGGCTTGATTGTAGACTCGTTTACGTTATTTAAAAAGCTTAGGGTCCCAAAATGTTTGAGAGAACCTTAACTTAATTGTAACACACAGTCCCCAAATGTTTGAGACGACCTGGGCTATGGTAAAATATTTTTAAAGTACTTTCTATAATTTAAATTCTTTGAATAATCTTCCCTTTGTTATTTTGTTTTCTTTTTGTATGGATGACATTAATGTGTCATTGACTTCAGTAGAACAAAATGAAAGCAACAAAAACAAAACACCAGCCAGCTTCCATTGTCAAATTATATGAGTTGGATATATAATGAATTAATGTGTCATTGACCCCAAACGATTTTTGCAATCCAACTCTTCTTCACATCCAAATCACAAACTCCGCAACAAATGAAAAAAATGGGATTATATATAAGCGATGCAGCAAAAAAACCTGCTAGGGACAAAGAAAATTATAAACCGTGGAAGATTTTTAACACTCTTGATGCACAGCTTTGCGGTCAATCTCTTTATTAAGCCTCCGGAGCAGGAGCAGGAGCAGGAGCAGGTGGTTTTAGTAAGGGCTGGAGCGCTTTCACCACTATGCTCATGTTTGGCCTAAATTCGGCTTCATATTGAACACAAAGTGCTGCAACCGCAGCCAGCTGCATCAAGAACAAGTTCCACATTGTTTTAGCAAACTGAATCAGTACATACGACAAAAGAGGGGCATAACTTGTAAGGGAAAAAGAAAAAAGACCTTAGCAACTCCTTTTGCAGGATAATCCTTCAGTTTCGGGTCAACACACTGTTTAACTTTGTCCTCGCTCAATCTTGGAGTTGCCTGACAAACACAGAAAAAGCACGTTAGGTTATGCCATGAGGCAAGAAGATGCCTGATTCATCTGACCATTTGGTAGGTGTCAGCAAAAGAAGAACGCTACTTACCCATGTAACAAGACTTTGCTGTCCACGAGGCATAGTATGATCTACGGGTTTGCGGCCAGTGAGAAGCTCCAGAAGAACCACCCCAAAGCTGTAAACATCACTCTTTTGCGTCAACTGTCCAGTCATTGCATACCTGGAGATACATGGGGAATGTTTAGCTCGCCATCAATCTTATATAGCAAATATGAAGGGAGTAAAACAACCATCCAGCATCAATAAATATCGCCTTCTGGAGTCACAAACACAAAACGCAACAGAATATCAAGCTTTAGCCAAGTGTTCTTTTTTCCTCTTTCTTTTTTTTTCTTTTTGATTGAGAAGAAAGCTTTTGTGATGGTTATTCTATAGATGCCAAGTTAAACAAACAAGAGTATTTTTGCCAGATGGAGAAGATAGAACTCCTAGAAACAAGGCCAAGCAAAACATAAAAATCAGCTACCATAAGTATTAGAACTTCAAGTGTTCTACAGCACTCTGCAAAACCTTGTTCATACTTGACTGTGTCAGACAGTCCACAGGGGCCAAACATACACAATATGTTATCCCAACTTATTTCATGGCAACACATGAAGAATCCACAGAACAGAACCAAAACTATCTACTACCAAGATAATCCCAACCACAGGGCATGATTTCTAAGTAGTAAATAGCAGTAGGCACAAGGGCCTAATAGGAATCTAACCATCAACCTCATGATTAAAGAACAATATTCTTAACAACTGAAGCATCTCTTGATTCCTTAATAGTAAAAAAATAATGAAGTTAAGTGAAAGAAATTACTCTGGTGCATGATAGCCAAAGGTGCCCAAAACTCTGGTAGAATGAAGACGAGCAGCCATATCAGGAGCCTGATTTGAGAGATTGAAATCTGCAATCTTGGCCTTGTAGTCATTAAACACAAGCACATTGCCAGATCTGATATCTCTGTGGATAATAGCAGGTTGAACCTTCTCATGAAGGTACTCCAATCCCCTAGCAGCATCAACAGCAATTCTAACCCGGTCCACCCATTCCAGCAGAGGACCAGGTTGTGCACCTTGGACACCTTTCCTACCTGCAACAAGAAGTTCAGAATCGCTTATAGTTATAGCAAACCTAATTTTTTTAATGCTTTTAGTTACAGATCATAGTAAACATCTTGACACTATTCATACCATGCAAAATATCATGCAAGGATCCCATGCTTGCATACTCGTAAGCTAACACCCGCATATTGCCCTCCACGCAGTAGCCTTGCAGCTCAACAAAATTTTCATGCTTCAGCCTTGAGACCCTAGAAACCTACAAATACCAAACAAAAAATGCCCAAAGTTAGAGTAGAATCCTACTGAGTGATTCTCGTAGACTAAGGCAGGTGTAGAGAGACTCAAGTTGCTAAAAGTAAACCAGACCTGAGTCAAAAACTCAACATTGGATTCAGGCTCCTGCGAAATATCAAGCTTTTTTACAGCCACTTGCTTTCCATTTTCTAATGTAGCAAGGTATACTCTTCCATAAGAGCCTTCCCCTATTAAAGCTGATGATCCAAAGCTATCAGTTTTTTCCTTAAGTTCGTCCAGCAACAAGGTGGGCGCTTCAATTGGAGGAGCTGCCTTCTGCACTTCTTCCTTTACAGGCGTTGACATTTTTGTGTTCTTCTGGGTCCCTAATATAAATAATTAGAGAACAAACGTAGTTAGATAAATATCATTCCTATACATGCTTACTAACACAGACGGACACATAGACTTGTTGCCCAATAATATACAAATGCCAGTCATCAAAGATACAGCCTTGTAGAAAAAAAACCCCACCCACCCACTAAACAACTTTTTATTCAACCTTCAACTACACTGATTTTTGGCCATATCATCAGCATCCAGCACTTAAATCAGCCAAGAAACCACCATAAAATAAAATTAAACCCCAGTGAAAGCCATCTAATCAAAACTTAGCTATGAAAGTAATGAGCAACTTGACTCCTGGTTCTCTCATAATAGAAGGATCAAAATTTAGTAGGACCATCTCATTTTCCTTTTTGTATGACAGTAAGGTGGAGGGAGTGGGAAAACAGCCCAGCCACTAGAGCCGTGTTAATAGGGAACCCAGGCCCATACCTTGGGTGGCAAATCTGACACAGTACTCCTCATTCTATCCACAAACAATAACCTAACACACTTGACACTACACTTTGCAAGATGTCCACATTTTTTAATTTAGATTCATTGAACAGATCTATAGAAGGGAAATAGAAAGTTAATTCATAAATCATGTGGCACAGATTTAGTAATTTTAAGAAATAATTTTACCTAGGATATTTTAATGCCATAAATTAGAAACTTCCTGTTTCTTTATTGTGAACCGCATCTTGTTACTGCTATAGCAGCTTGACCTCTCAATCTAAGCCATCATGAAATCCATTCAGATTTGGGATCATTTTCTGATGAATTTTTATGCTTTTTAGCCCAAAATTAAGTGTCAAGTGTCCATAGCCATGCCAAAGTCTCTTGTACCAAACACGCATTCTAGAGTGAAATGAAAGACAGTAACATAACAACAGGTAGTATGCCTCTACTATGTGATCCAACTAGATGCAGAAAGCACTAAATTGCAAATGTTGAATGAATAACAGCAGCATCATATTTAAAGGAACTGGTGCCTCCTATCCACCAAAAAAATTACATCCAGCCATGTTTAATCAGTCATCATGCATTAAATCAATACTCCGTCAGAGACAAACAGAAGTGGAAACCTTCTAAATCTAAGGTGAGTTTTACAAATCCTGGCAAGAGCACATTGCCTTTACCCAACCCATCTTCAACTAAAACAAGTGCCAATGCTAAGATGATTGTATCAATCACGGAGGAACACAAAGGAACCTAAACGTAATACCTCAGCCTACCAGTCAACAAAGTAAAGAAAGTAATTGAAAAGGAGCCTTTCAAGGAAACTAAATCAAAGAATGAGCATGCCAATTTATTTAATTTTTCGATAAGAAGAAGAATTTTATTAAGTAAAAGAATGCATACACAAAAAAGGGCAGTCCTCAACGCGGGGAACTACCCAATACCCAACCAATCCTAAACGAATAAGCCTATACGTTAATGCTTATTCATAAGCATTTCTATAACCACAACCATCATAGTTGAGTTAACACTAGATTTTATGTTCTCTAGCTCCCAATTACCCTTCTTTCTGAGGAACCTCCTTTCCATACACAGGTCAATTACTCTATCTGTAAGAAAGAGAGTGTGAAATTTGACTTCTCACAAATGCTATAAAGATAAAAGTGCACAACGTGTACAAATTTGTACGATGTCACGGAACAGTGGAAACAGGCAGACAATCAATTTTAAATTAAAACAGCCTCATACTTCCACATTATTAAAAATGGTGATCAATTGCCAGTTGCCACATGAGTTCTATACTATCTGCTATCTAGTAGTCTTAAGACATCGTGCATCTAACGAGTTCTACACACCAAGTATACTAGTCAACTCAGAACCTAACTGAAAAACTTTCATTCCCTCTTCTTATACAAGTTGCAAAACTACCATCTTTCGTCTTCTGCCAGCTGGAAGACCGCGAAAGTCCTAAACCATCAATCATTAGACTGACAAGCATCAAACCAACCATTTAACTAAACCATGCTGAAGAACAGAAATGGAAATCGAGTTTCCACAATGTCAATGATTCTAAGCTTGTACAGTTCTATATGCAGGCATGTGATCCTCTTGTCTTATAGTAGATCCTCAAATGTTACTATTAAATATAAATACACATATACCATTCCTAGATGCAAGGAGTTAATAAATTTAAAAGGACCACTCTACCTCAAACACCAATTCAAAGTTCCACAGCAGAGATATTAATAAAAGCAGCATGTAACAAACATTCCATCAAGAAATTTGCATTGTAGTTCACCACACAGAGCATATAAACAGAATAAAAGCATGCTTTCAACATTGTAGCAAGTAAATCCCTTGAGCTATAAGAAACATAAAACATACTTTCTGCATTGCTCCTTGGGCTTTTAAGAAGCTCGTCATTTGGTGGGTAAGACTCCTCTACTTGGCAGGTGCAACAGAGCCACTTCCGCATCCTTGATGGCCTTCTCAAATGCAGATCGTCTTTCACGTTATTGTCCAGCCGTACAAAGTAGCCAGGAGGCGGCGCATGTGCCTAACAACCATCCATCCACCGCAAACTTACAATCAGTTCAACTACTCAATTGAAACTAATCATTATAAATTCACCACAGAATCCTACAACAGAACATACTAAAACCCCCCAGACTTATATTACACACAACAGATTCTGTATAATTGCATCAATTCCAAAAAAACAACCTCATAATTGACTTGAATTGCCTACAATATACAATATATAACTGCATTTATTCCCACAAAAAAAAAAACCCACAAAAATGCCCTAAAATAATACCCATTTCCCAATTTAGCAACAACAAATTCTGCACTCAATTGATCAAAATTGAAATGAGAAACACAAATAAAATGCAAATAAGAATAGAGGGTATCCAATTATCTCACCACATAACCACGGTTGTGAAATTATCATATATCAACAACACAAATTCCCAGTTTACAAAAATGGGCAATCAAATTGCAAAACCTGGGTATTGGGGGTATCAACAATTCCAGCAAAAAAAAGGTTTTTGAATTCAAAAATCCAAACTTTTTTTTCAGGTCAGAAACAAATTAAACGAATCACAGAAAACCCAGAAATGCTTAAAGCTTATAGCTTTAAAATTTGCTTCGTAACCCTAAAAAAAATTTGGCCTTTTGAAGATTCAGAGAAGAATTGTAATCGAAACCCCAAGAAAACAAAAGGAGGGGTACGGGGAGAAGAAATAATAAAAATGAAAGACCTAGAGAGCGGAATTAAAGGGAGTGTGACATCAAATATGAGTTGTATTATGATCGATAAATATTATGATTAAGATTTAAGACTACTTACTTTAACAGAAAAGCATACCTGGTCTGGCCAAGAGAGAGAGACAGACAGAGACAAAGACAGATTAGGGAAGAAAATGGGGGAATTAGGAATTTGGGATTTTATGTTTTTTTGGGTAAAGAAAAGAGAAGAGACAGATAGGCAAAAATAAAAAAGGGGTTGAAGAAGAAAGCTTTAATTAGAAGGCAAACAAACCAAAAAGGAGAGATGAGAAGAGAATTTGGGGTGTTTTTCTCTCTCTTGCTTTTATGTGATGTGTTGTGTTTGTGTGTGTGTGTGGACGGGTTACGCCAACGTAGAAGACGGTGGTGGTGGGTGGAACCGTGTGGAGTCGTTTGGGAGGAATCTTTTTGGTTAATGCTTATCAAGATGGAAATATCATTGGGTTGGGTTAGCAACATAATTATTGCAAAACTTGAATGAAGTATAGGATAGGAGTATTAAATTATTGGAGGTCCCTAGCCGTTATGAAAGATATGGTTTGTATTTGGGAAAATTAAAATAAAAGAAAAGGAAAAGAAAAAAGAAAAGGGTATTCTAATGGGGTTGGGTTAGAGTTGTAGAGGTAATAGCGGTTGATCAGAGATAGGTCAGTCTAAATCTTAGAAGACGGGTTGGAGCCTCAAATGAGCTTGTTTGAGGCGATCTTATGGCTAATTAAGATTAGATATCTCGCACATTTGGATCTACTAGTCTGATTTGAGAGGAAAAGAAAAATATATACTTATTTCAGTTTTATTTTGAGTAAGCCCCTGTTCTCTTCAACGGAATGGTGCGGGACGGTGAGGAACGGAACGGAACGGAACGGAACGGAACGGATTGGAACGGAACGGAACGGAATGGCGCGGCGCGGATAATTCAAAAATATGTGAGACAAAATGAAGTACAGAATGCGGCGTGGAACGGAACGGAACGGATTGGAACGGAACGGAACGGAATGCAGCATGGAATCGACGAAAAGAACAGGGCCTAAGTTTATCAGATTAGGGTGAGAGAGGCGAGCCCAATTGTATGGTTGTAGGTCTTCCTCACTTTCCACCAGCATCTGAACCCATGTATTCTATTAGGCTATATGAAAATACCAAAGAAGTCTCTAGATTCAACACCTTAACATACATAGGTTGGTCCTTGTGGTATTCTCCCCTTGGTGGTTTTCCCTTACTATCAAGGTTCCCCTTACCTCTTACCTTCTTCCCCTTTCAAGTCCCACTAGAGGTATTTGGAGGATCCCCTTACCTCGTGCCCGCTTTAAATACCACTAGAGGCATTTGGAGGTTTCTCTTACCTCTTACCCCCTTCCCCTTAAATTGTTTGACTACTTGCTCTTGTGCCTTTATCTTGATCAAATAGGCTAGCCTAAGAGTAACCTTCCTTACTTACAAAAGAAGATTGAGTCGGACCATTTAAAGACTACACCACACCTATAATTTAGTCCCGATTTGGGTCAATAAGAAAGTCCATATATCGTGCCCTAATATTGGCTGAACTATTTGGACCCATACAAAGGAGATGCACTGGCTAATACTCTAGGGTTTAGGCCGTCAGAAGGAGGATCTATATTAGTATTAGGCAACTATAAGGTATTACGATAAGAGGATATGCTAGTAGTTGTATGTACCTTTCATCATAAAGGTACTAAGCTTATCTCTACATTACCAGTCTCAATTTCGTCTCAGCAAAATTTACAGGCATCAATAGTTGAGCTCTCGTTTAAGTTGGTTACGGTGACATGGGATTTGAGCGTGTGTTATACATCTCAATTTGGCCCATTTCATCCAACCACATGCTAATATGCTTGAGATGGGTTGGAGCTAAAGGTGCACCGGTCTAAACTGGAATCAGAATAGAGTGGAACTGGAATGGACTTGAACCGGAATTAACGAAAAAGACAGACCTGAACCAGAATAATTCTGTTCCAAACCGAGCCAAACCTGAAAAATCTGGTCTGATCCGGTTTTAGACTTTAAAGGCCTGAATTCTATTTTAGCTTTTGTTCTATAATTTTTTAAAATTTTTTATTAAAGCTTTTAGTTGGTCTTATTCAAGTTTTTTTTTTTTTTTTTTTTTTTTTTACATATTGGGCTATATTGTCCTCCAAGTACGAGCATCCTAGTAACACCACGTCAAGTGTTATTGATATTTATTTTACTTTTATGTCAAATTCAATTATTTTCATGCAGTGAGAGATACGTGTATGTTACCACAATAATATTTTTATTCGCGTGTTATGTAATGATCACGTACAATTTGGTGCTAGTTTCTGCAAGTACTAAGTAACGTTTTAATTTTTTTTTTTTATTTTTTTTTTTGCGAGTCCGGTCTAGAACGGAAATTCCGGGTTCAACCCGGAATAAGACCTGAACCGGAATCAGATTTTCTTGCACCCCGAAATCCAGACTGGTTAGATTCCGGTTCGAATAATTATGGTCTATTCAGGTCCGGTTCGGACCAGATTATGAACAACCCTAGTTATAACAGTATATATGCTGCTCGATTAAGGCATAAGAGGAAGGTCTATATATATGATAAAGGTTTGAAACAATAGAGTGTGTTTAGGAACTTCATGTTAATGAGCAAAATGAAGTAAAACTAGAGAATACTATAAAAATCTTTAAATTTGTTGTTATTTGATTGTTACTAAGGAAAGCAGTGGAAAATTTAAAAGATCTACGGACATTTGAACAAATATCTCAATTACAATTTAATTTGCCCATTAGAAAACCGTATTTTTCCTCTAAGAAACGATGGAAAATCTATGGAAATGTGAGGAAAGATGAGGAAATCTAAAAAGAAAACATTTATTCTACAATATGTTTGCTACAATGTACAATAACAAACCAAACAGAAGAAAATTGTGTAAATCTCCTACATTTCTGCAGCCTTTATACAGATGAACCAAACAAGGTGAAAATGCAAAGATTCCCACTGTTTTAGTTTTATGTAGATTTCCACCGATTTACTTTTCAATAGTATTCCTTATCATTATAAAGATTGTAGAAACATAGAAGATTTACACTGTTTTCTTTTGTTTGATTTGTTAATGTAGAAAATCCATTGTTGAATAAAGACTTTCTTTTTAAATTTCCTCATAATTCCATAGATTTTCATCGTTTTTGAGGAAAAACTGTATATAGAAATCTAAATGGGCAAATTACACATGAGACATTTTCACACTTTTAGTATTCCACAATTTTCCTCACTTACAACCAAACAAAGATCAGATCAACTTCAAAATTTTTGTAATTTTCTTAGAACTTTGTTTTAATTTCCTCACTAACATCAAGTTCCCAAACACTTAAAAATCCTCACCATCTTGGCTACTAGCTTTACCTATAGGACCGGCAGTCTTGTGGCTATGGGAGTAGTATAGGACTTCAAGTGTTTGTTTGTACCTATTTATAGCATTTCCAATAACAAACATGAGGCTCATCTACTACCACATATCTTTACAGTTATCCATCAACATCTTATGGCCCAATGCTCATAGTAAGACAAATCATGTAAACTAAATGCATTTGTAAAACCTTAACATCACCTTTCAATTTGATGCTTCAAACTGTTTAGTTTAACCCCAACTTTGCTAGAAAGAGAAATAATAGAGAATAGCAGTAAGCATGGATTTGCTGCAAACATTCCTTTTCCCACCACCACCATCAATATATGTTACAGCCATGACATTCATAAGTTTTGGTACCTTAGCAAATGGTGGATTGTCAGAGTTGAAAGGAAAACATATGCAATACTCAAAGTTTCTGAATTGGAATTCCAATCCATCCTCAAACAATCCAAATCCCATTGTCAAACCCAAACAACAAATTAAACTTGACAGCAAAGTTGGGATGTTTGCTATCTATGCGCCAGCGGCTCTCTTTGGGGTTGCTTCCTTTGTTATTTTCCCCAATGAAGGGCTCAGGTTTCTCTTGCTTCGTTCCGCTCTTGCCATTCATTTTGGCAAAAGGGTCCTTGAGGTATATATGCATCACTCTTTAGAGGACTGATTTCTCATGTTCAATACAGTACTTTTTTCTATTTGATCATTCATGTTCTTAACAGTATTGCTATTCTTATATGTATATTTGTATATAGATTGATATGGATAGATAGTAGAAATAGCAAATTTCATTACCATAACAAATACAACATTCAGTCTCATACAAAGCGACTAAGGGCGGCACTAGTGCATGTTATACCTTTTAGGAAGGATGTACAATAAACTAGAAACCAAGCCGTATAACCTCAAAAGAACACCAGGCCAGCCTTATAAAGTTATAGGTGACAAGGATAATCTAATTTCCAATGAAACTCAATTTGATTAACAATAGCACTCAGAGATGTCTGAATCTTCTGAAACGTATTCGTATTGCGGGCAAGCCATGTGTAATAAGCAGCAGCAGATAGCGGTGCAGCAAACACCCATTTCGGTGTTTCCTGTGTCTGGATCCCTTCTGTCTCAACATCCAGTTAGGCCATCTTTGATACGCAGCTGCAGTCTCATGTCTAATCAAAGCAAGAACCTGGAAAGGAAAAGAACAGCTGAAGAAGACTGTTGTATAGATTCAGAAGCTCGCTTACACAAAGGACATCCATAACAGGCCAACAGGAACCTTCATTTTGTTCAGTCTATCCTTGTGAGTAATTTTCCCAAAATAAAAGCCACAGGTGAATAGGATGTTTAGGGATAGAAAATCTGTTCCAAAAAAATCTAGTCTTCAAACATGTTTACCTCACCAAGCACCTTATGATACCCCTTATTAACATAATAATAATGCCCATTTTGCCAGATTGCATGCAGAATGGTATCACCATACTTGTGCTTAATCTTCAAAGGAGTTTTCCAGCCCCACTACAGTACAGTCATTTGAGGGGTGGGGCTGTCATCATCAATATTCTGATCTTTCAAGTACACTCCATACACACACATTTAATTTAAAAGTTGTTCTGTTTTTGAGCCACAGCCAAAGATGTTTAGCTAGCTTGGCTTTATTCCCTACCCTGTAGCTCAGGTTCAGTCTACCAATCTTCTTACCCAAAAAAAAAAAACATTACACTTTTTTTGATCTTGAAAAAAACCCAATAGACTTGAACAGAATACAATAGCTGCAATTCATCTCTGACCATCTGGAGGGGGATAATGGCATACCAAGAAATTTCATAGGGAAGGAGCCTTGATCAAATTCTGTTAACCTGAAAAGTAGTTTCTTATAGTCCTCAGTAACAAAGTAACATGAGCTTGAGATTTTGGATGGCTATAGCTTTAAGACCAGTAACAGCAGGAAAGCGAGAGCCATCAAGCCAGCAATAGAGACATGATCAGCTGTACAAAAAATCATCAAGTCGTCAGCAAGCTTGAATTGGTCAGCTTAAGTTACTTACAGAGAGGATTGAACTTGAACCCATCCTGTTTATCCCCACTTGTTTCAGAGTTCTTGTGAGGTATTTTTTTTATGCTTTAACCTCCCTCCATTTTAAGGTAGAAAGTAAAAGTATCACCAATTAAAAGTCATTAGTTTGAAGCTGTTTGGTTATATCCCTACATAGAATTTGGTATGAGGAGGCGGAACATCAATGTAATATTACCATGCCTAGAAATACAAAACACATGTAATATATACAGTAACATTAAAAAAAGAAGAAGAAAGAACAATCATACAACCAGCCAACCTTAACACCACATCATTAATAATAACGCATTATCCACCATCTGCAAAAACAGGCTAACCCGAAGGCGATGAAAAAGGTGAAACCCACCTGTGATCACCTTCAACCATATACAGGGTGTAGAATTATATAATATAATGTACATAACATTTAGAGCCTAAACCAACCTTGAGAATACATCTCAGAAACCAACAGCAGAACAGCAAATCAGAAGTCCTAGCAGGGTTCGAGTGCATGTTATATATGGCTATCTTTTTTCTTTGAGGTTGCTTCTTTTGTTAGCTCCCATCATGGAGGCTTTAAGTTTCTTTTGCTCTCTTTGTATCTTAGAATCTTTCCATAAAACTCAACCAAGATATCATGCATATTGTCAGATTCCTAACTATCTTATGAGCTTGTGTTGGTATGAGTACATATTGTGCTTTCCTATATTTACTATCAAAATAATACATATTCATACTGTGTAGTAACTAGTAAGAGAGTGTTATTTGAGTATTGAGTGATGTTTACATGTAATTTTGTCCAAGAAACTATTTAATGGTTATTCATTAACAATTTATTACATTTCTTAATGGTAATCTATTGTGGTTTATACTTGATAGGCATTGTTCGTTCACAGATTTGGTGGTAGTGGGGTAACGCTTGATGCAACCATTGCTATTTCTTTGACTTATTTCCTGACCACTGTGACCATGATATACGCGCAACATCTCTCGGGTAAACTTCCAGAGCCATCTATTGATCTGAAATATGTAGGAGTTGGGTTGTTTCTACTAGGAATAGGAGGCAATTTCTACCACCATTACATCCTCTCTACATTGAGAAAAGAGGGTGAGAAAGAGTACAAGATTCCTAAGGGAGGTTTGTTTAACCAAGTCATTTGTCCACATTATCTCTTTGAAGTGTTGGGTTTTGTCGGTGTTTCCTGTATAGCTCAGACACCTTATTCCCTCGCCTACACTGCCGGGGCTGCTTTGTATTTGTTGGGCAGAAGTTATGCAACAAGGAAGTGGTACTTGTCCAAGTTCGAAGATTTTCCCAAGGATGTCAAGGCTATGATTCCTTATATCTTCTAAACTACACTGGTATATGCATCTTACATACAGCAATTGTGCAATACTGATTACTCGGTAATAATTGTTTTTTTCTTTTTTTGTAATCGATTACTTGGTAATTGTATAATGATACATTACTGAGAAGAAAATGAGAAAAGTAGTTGTAAATGTAATGCAGAATATTCACTATAATTGTGTAGATAATTCCATAATTGAGATTATTTGTGAGACATTAGGTAACTGAGATGGCTTGAAGTAGGATATGGGATAAAATTCTTTTGATGTTTTTGAATTGCTAAGCCATAATAGGGCAGTGACTGTGTTTCTACTTTCCGGTTTGTTCTGTACTTCTGTTCTGTTTGATACACATGCTTAAGGCATTTCAGAACAAAACACATACAGAAACTATATCCAAAACAGAACACAATAAAACCAACACTACATGGCTGAAACACCACCAATAGAAAACGATTCTCTTAAGCTAAGACTAGAGTGACGTAGGCAGGGAAGGGGGATTGTAGGATTTGGTGCAGCCTCCTTCCCCTTTGGTCTCTAGGATGTACTGTGATATGATTTGACTATGAATTGCATCATAACAATAATGGTCATTATGCATGTCAGAGTTCTAGAGAGAAAATAGGGAATGAAATACTTGAATTTGTACCTTCAAAACAGGCTTGTACGCAAGCGTAACCAAAGATCTTCAGCCATATGAGGTGCATATCGTGATAAAAGCAGAACAAGTGCTTCAAATATCAACCTTGGATGTCAGTGCCACTAAAGCAAAATGTCATGGCGAAAAAAAAGTAGTAATAGCCGGAGTTGAAATCCAATCATGATGAAGCATGCATGTTAAAAAGCCTATTAACAATGGGTAAATAAACCAAACAAAATGATATTGTTTGAAACTGGATGCATCCTTACTGAACAACTTATCTCTTCAGTAATTAGGTTAACTTGTTGCACAGTAGACCAATGACATCCAACAGCAAAGGTAAAGGTCAAAGCTGTCTCAACATAGTGTCTTTCAGATGTGTTCGTCCCAAAATCAACTGGGAACTTGCTATTATCAGAACTGGAAGACGGTTCTTGGCCAACCAAGCTCTCAAAAAGAGTATTAAACTGGTGACTTGTATGTTATACAGCTGGGAGACCCTCCTAAGAAGTCTGCATACTATAGATGAGTCAAGTCTCAATCTCACTTATGCCTACTTACACAGATCCAGAGAGCAGGTAATGCTTCAGGTGCCCTTTTCCGTAAACAGCATCTCTTTGGAAAGAAGGTTCGTATTGCTCGTATGTAGTCTAGCTAGGCAGCATATCTGAAACTGTATAGTGTATTTCCTCAGTTTAGGAATTGAACAAACTAGGTGGATAAGCATGTCACTTTCTTGTTGAACATAGTGTGATGTGTAAATACCTTAAATTGTATAACCGCCATATAAATGCTCCCATAACACGAAACCATAAACAAGAATAGGCCTTAATTTTCCTTGTTTTCTGTTTTCATTTGGAACCAAAGTACCAAACCAAGCAAACTGGCTATTAGATGGCTGAAATTACAACTAGAAACAAAAAAGGCTGATATCTTTATTCTCTATCTTCAACTACACGGCATGCCTCTTTGCAAACAAACTCAAATCAACTTAAGACCGGGGGAAAGGAGGAGGAATGAAAACCAATATTGAGAAATGCAGATAATTGAAATTTGAAGAGAACATTAAATTAAAAGGATCAAGAGAAGAAGGAAGACGAGAGGCACGCAGCATTATCAGATGCTTGTGTGTGCCGAAGGGTCTGCTAGAAGACCTGAAGAAACAAAACCCGAACGAAAAGGACCAAAAAATTGATGGACAGGGGGAAAAGCTCTAGTCACATCTTATAAATCATTCTGGATCCCGAAATACCAAAGAAACTAATTCATCAACCTTAACATTACCCCAGTGCCTCCAAAGAGGCTCCCGTCTAGGTAGGGTAAGGGGGTGTTACGATCCTGGATAATTTGGGTTGAGATTGATTAAGATTGCTTCAATTAGCAATGATTAATCAATCCTAGCTCAATAATCAGGAGGCTAGAGCAGAAGAATAAGCCTCGAAATCACTAAGCAAAGGAAACTAAGGATAGAGAGAGAGTCATAGAGATAAGAGATAGAGAGAATCAGAGAGAAGTTTTGTGTATTTTCATTCATAAGCTTTCTTAATTGAGAAGGGTGGTTTATATACCACTGACCACAAGTATTTTCACTAAAAGTCCCAAAAATACAAAAATAACAGAATATTTGAGAATACTAAAATACTGGTTCATAACAATGCATTCCCCTTAAGAAGAAGCTTGTCCTCAAGCTTCAACATAGAGATCAGGATGACAAGGATAACGAACAGCCAAGGAAACACCTATGAAACTGGAGATAATTGTTTCCACCAGGATCATATACGAAAATTATGCACCCTGGAGAGATATTGAAGATTAACATGTACCCACAACACATTCCACTATAGCGGAGATCATTTCGATCAAGGAACACCTCATACTCACCAGTAACACCTATATCCCCTTTTACAGAAAATTCTCGCTACCCACCGTTCTCATATGAGAACCAACTTCCACTGGAACTTCTCATAGTAGAATCTATCTCAACTCCCGGAAGGACCTGAGCCTGCATATAGGTCAGCCTTGCATCAATACTCCCTCCTACAATTGATCCTTGTCCCCAAGGATCAAAGGTTAGGAAAATTTTCTTTGGGGTCTCGATTCTTTCCCAAAAGGTACTCTCATTTGAACATGTACGCCACTTGACCAGCCGTTTAACATCACTTGCATTTTCAAATTGCTCAAAGTATTCCCTTTTTGTTCATGAACAAATACCGAGAATATGTTTCCCGGTATCAAATACCCACATAAGCAAAGTGAGGCCAGAGCATAGCATGACAATTAAAATGATCAAAACATTATTATCCCAAAGTATGACAATATTTGCCTTATGTAAACCTCGAGGATCATATGGCAAAACAATTCTAAAACCGCATATATTACTCATTCTTGTGGGAGAGCTTAACTGAGACGTACTTCTAACACACTTGCACCTGAAATTATTCCCATCAACAATTACACTTCCACCTGGATCAAATGGGATGGCTTGAAGTACCCCTGCTTCAAGATAACATGTATAATGAAAGGAAATTCCTCCTAGATCATACACATTAATGATGAGCTCATAAGAAGCCTGCAGATTCAGTATAATAGTTATACAGTCAGCCCTGCTGCATTCATATACTTCCAAAGAGTGTGAAAGTACTAGCTCAATGTCTTGTGTGGCGTGAGAGGAAAAGGATTTATGGCACTCCCATTCAGTAGCAATATTTAATATGACTTCTGTTATGCCTGGTGCATAGTAATTATCATTACCCCATATCATGAGGATAACCCCATAGAAGTAGTGACATGGTGAACCAACTTGACAGCACCCATCAAACCAATCAACACAAAGGTGCTGCTTGAACATACGTGTTTCATTAGTTAAGGACTCACGTATCAGCAGAAACCAAACAAAAATCACGAGGGCAGTAACCAATAGATGACCCCACACTCCTCCACATATAATTCTATGTAATCCACCAGGATCAAAAACAATCCTAGCCATTGCATCACCCTTCATCTCATCAGATAAAGAGTAGGTGTGTATTCCTAAATAACTAGCTATGCTAAGCCAAGTTTTTAACCCACAATTAGCAATTAGTTCTTGCGTTTTACTAAAAGACATGTTATCAATGACATTTAAAGAGTAAGCTAGGACCATACCCCAACTGTGAACTTCTCTGTAATCCATTAATTTCCCAAGTTTGTGTAATGCCAGTATAGAAGAACACCAAGGCAGCCTCTCCGATTCCAACACACTATCCTGACGAATACGTTCCTTGAGGTCATGTGCTTCCACAACAACCTTGGCATGTTTAGCTTCCTGGACATTAATATGTTTGGCCTCCACAATTGTATCAAGGGACGTCAAAATCGAACAGTTTCTTATAGATGTAACTAGCTCAACATCTGGTGGTTCAGACACGATATTTGTTAATCCAGGATCAAAAACCTTGAAGACATTAGTCTCAACTGCTCCATTAAAATATACCGGTGGCTCAACCAATTCATTGAATGGGTTATGGGCATTCAGGACCTGCAATTCCTCCGCAGAATTAAGAGGTTGCATCATCAGTTTTGTTTGAGATAATTTATCAAACACCTTATGTGCCCCTTTCACACCTGATTTCACCATTGTACTTAAGTCAGGCATTTTATCGAACAGCTGATGGGCATGACCTTCAACTGGGATATTTTGCTGTTTTGGACCTAACTCTACTTCATTTCTACCAATCAAAAGAAACATAGTATCTTCATCCATCAGAAACAAGGAATTGGGCTCAATCTTCTTATATTTATGTGGTGAAGAATAGGGTTCCTCACACCACTCACATAACACCTTTTCCCAGTTCCCAAAAATTTCATCTCTAGAACGAAAATGATAAGACTGAATTACCTTGTTTTTTATTGCCACTTGTAATTGAGATTCAATTGGAGAATCATCTTGTAGTTTATCGCAGAAATTTTCAAGGATTGCTAATGAAGAACCATAGTCAGCCATGGATGAACAATAGGCCAAGGAAAGTTTGGCTCTGATACCAATGTTACGATCCTGGATAATTTGGGTTGAGATTGATTAAGATTGCTTCAATTAGCAATGATTAATCAATCCTAGCTCAATAATCAGGAGGCTAGAGCAGAAGAATAAGCCCCGAAATCACTAAGCAAAGGAAACTATGGATAGAGAGAGAGAGTCATAGAGATAAGAGATAGAGAGAATCAGAGAGAAGTTTTGTGTATTTTCATTCATAAGCTTTCTTAAGTGAGAAGGGTGGTTTATATACCACTGACCACAAGTATTTTCACTAAAAGTCCCAAAAATACAAAAATAACATAATATTTGAGAATACTAAAATACTGGTTCATAACAGGGGGTCGGTTGTACGCAGCCCATACTCATTCTCAATTACTCTACCAAAGGAGCAACAGATTTGTAAGTTGTAACCACCCTAAATTCAGTAACAGTATGACTATCTTTGTCCAAGATTATGGGTCTTGTTTTGTTTTCTGTGTCTTCAATCTTTTTCTGGGACTGGTTTTTAACCCTTATTGGAGATTATATTGCCAATGATAAATTATGTTCAACCTGAACTTGGCAAATTGTAGGTCATAGTAGATGATTAGATGGTATCCAACTGTCCATAGTTCTTGTAGTTATTTTCTTTTTGGATAACTTTTTGTAGTCTCTTAGTTAATTTCAGCTTTGTGAAGTTCAGCTTTTATCATTGGGCCAATTAGAGTTCTCATCAACTCTGTCTAGTTTATTATGGAGAATCTCGTAATCTTGGCAGGTTTGACAGTTGTTCGTATTTTGGCCATACCTCGCTCATACGAAATCTAAACTCGATGATTCAAATCTCTGTGGAAAGATAAGATCGAGATCTACAACATTGATGCTTTGCATTTTCTCTAATTCAAAGCGCAGCATGGTCAAAAACGAGTTACAAGTTACAGAACATATTCCTTGCGCGCCAAGGCAACGACATTAGTTTAGTTATTGTGTCCTAGTTTGCTTTTTGTAGTCAAATATAAAGAAAACTCTCTCAACCCTAGGGTTTGGTGAGAGATAAAGAGAACCTGCAAGTGCCAGTTTCTTTGCTTGATTACTCGTTTTTTGAGTGCTTTTCGACGGTGGAGATCAGGATTTCCTTAATCCTGAGTTCTCTGTGTGTCATGTAGTTCCTTTTTTTATGGTTTCTGTGATTTGAGTACATGGAGAAACTGGGTTTGCGAGAGAAAGGAAAGCTTCGTTTGACGGAGGATGAAGAGAAGGTTGTGGTAGTTAAGGGGAAAAGGCTGTTGGAGGCTAACAAGCGCATCTCATGGAGTATTGCGGGGAGGTTATTGACGAACCGCCCTTTTAACCGCCGGGCCTTCAAGGAGACGGTGATGAGAATCTTTCGACCTTGATCTGAACTAGTCATTAAAGATTTGGATACACGCACCTTTGTGTTCCAATTTTTTAGTGAAGGTGATCGGAAGTTTGTGCTAGAGCATCAACCATGGACTTTCGACAATAATTTGTTAGCGTTATGTGCGATCAAAGGGACGGATAAACCTGATGATCTCCGCTTTGATCGTACTCAATTCTGGGTGAAGATTTTGAACATGCAGTTTGGGGCTAGGGATCTTGAGACTGCAGAGGTGGTGGGGAATCATATAGGTAAATTTATTGCTTTTGATGCCTCTGTTGATTTCGGTTGGGATAAGGTGATGAATATTAGGGTGGAGGTGGATATTACTAAACCACTTAAAAGGGGTATGATGATGGCATTCGAAGATACTGAGGAATAGTGGCTACAATTTAAGTATCATTACTTACCAAATTACTGCTATGCATGTGGTATTATTGGGCATATTGAGAAGGAGTTGAAGTCTATGGGAAGGAAGAACTCAAGGAACTGGGTTTACATTATGGGCCATGGCTACGTGCGACTCCTTGCAAGATGGCTAGGAGACAATCTGTGACTGAACGTGATAGAGAGAAACGCTTGTTTGCTGGGCTGGGTGTGGGGAATTCGGACTCTTGTCGAAGGAATCTTGTGTTTCCAAGGGAAGGGGAGGTTAATGTGAGCCAAGCTACTGATGTGAATGTTGGAGACGGGGATGCGGTTCCTCAGCCTAGTCTGGCTTCCCCAAGTGTGGCTGCTAAGCGTGTGGTTAACTCTCTCTCTACCTCTGACACAGGGAGGGGGGGAGTTAATATAGGGACTGAAAAGGCCTCTGATCCTCAGGTTACAGTAGGTTTTGAAAGCCTTGCTTCACCATTACGTAACCTAGGTTCTTTATCTCTCAAGGAGAACAAGGGGAAGGAGGTCTGTGACACCAAGGTGGGAAGTTCGAAAGTGGATGGCAACGGGAAGAAAGCTAGTGCTCGTAAGTGGTTTAGAAGAGCTCGCGCTGCTGCTAGCGTGGGAGTACCTGATAACGGGGATCTCATAGTTGAGGGGAGTGATACACATGGGGGAAAGCGTGAGTGAGCTCAATCAGAGGGGGTTGTAATCATGCTTGATGTGGAAGATAGGGTCAAGCGAGCTAATAAGGAGCAAAATATAGTGGTGGCGACTGTAGATGGGGAGAGGGATAGCTCTCTCAAATCGGCGGAGGTTGGCGAGGACCAACCCCGCCGGGAGCAATGAGTTGCTTAAACCTCAACTGCCAAGGACTGGGCAATCCCCGAGCAGTTGCTTTACTCCGTGACTTGGTCCGGAGGGAGACCCCGTCTGTTTTGTTTTTATCTGAAACGAAACTTAGCGGACGTGAAATGGTTCCTATTCAGAATAAACTACGGGATTATGATGGTGTTTTTATTGATAGCGCGGGGAGGTCGGGTGGTCTAGCTTTATTGTGGAAAAGGGAGCTACAAATTTCTCTTTTATCACAATCGCTACATCATATTGACGTTCTCGTTGAGAGTGGCCTAGGGGAGTGTTCTTGGAGATTTACTGGTTTCTACGGGTGGCCGGAGGTGACTAATCGCTACTTGTCTTGGGAACTTCTTGGTCTGTTGGCAAGCGCTAGGTCGGAGCCTTGGATTTGTGCCGGAGATTATAACGAGATTTTGTTTAGTAATGAGATGTTTGGCCGCAATGATAGACCCGATAGACAAATGCAATTGTTTAGAGATGTGGTTGATCGTTGTGGCTTATGTGATGTGAGATTCTCAGGGTCCATGTATACGTATGATAATGGTAGGGAGGGTGTTGATAATGTGCAGAGCCGCCTTGATAGGGCAATGGCTGTTGACTCGTGGATGGACCTCTTTCCTCAGGCCAAACTGGTCCACTTAGAGCGAGAGATATCTGATCATGCACCCATAAAACTTTTGCTATGTGGGGAGGAGCAGATATGCAGGCCTACGAAATTATTTCGTTTCGAGCAGTTGTGGTCTGAGAATGTCCAATGTGAAGAGGTGGTGAAACAAGCTTGGGCGCTGGGTGGGCTGTCTGCTGTTGATAAAATTAGTGCCTGCTCGTCAGAATTTAGTTTATGGAGCGAAAGCGAGTATGGCAAAGTTTTTCGCGAGTTACGACGAAAGAGGAGGAGACTGAAAAAGCTGAGTAAACCTGGTATTAATGCTGTTCAGCTAGCTGAAAGGAAGAAGATCCTTCGTGATATTGAATTCTTAGTACAGGAGGAGGAACTTTATTGGAGACAACGTTCCCGTATTCTTTGGCTCTTTGCGGGTGATAAGAACACGACTTTCTTTCACAAAAGAGTCTCCTCTCGTAAGCAGAAGAACCTCATCAAGGCTCTTAAAATGCCTTCGGGTGAGCTGGCCAGTGGCGATGAAGCTATTGGGAGGGTAGCAAAAGACCATTTTGGCTCTTTGTTTGCATCCCAGGGAGTGCGAAATCTTGAGGAAGCTTTTCAGGGGCTCAAGGGTCGTGTGACCGAGGAGATGAATGCAGGTCTGCGGCAAGCTTACTTGGCTGAGGAGGTGCGTGTGGCTCTTAGTCAAATGCAACCTTTAAAAGCTCTGGGTCCTGACGGTATGTGTCCGTTGTTTTTTCAAAATTATTGGCATATTGTTGGGGACTCGGTGGCTAGTTTGGTTCTTGATGTATTAAATGGTGGTCCGATGCCCGAGGGTTTAAATCATACTTTTATTGTTTTGATTCCAAAGAAGAAAAACCCGGAGGCTATTACTGACTTTAGACCTATCAGTTTGTGAAACGTGGTTTACAAGTTAGTGTCCAAGGTGTTGGCTAATCGACTTAAGGGGTTTCTATCTAGCGTAATCTCACTCAATCAGAGTGCGTTTACGCAGGGTAGGTTGATCACAGACAATGTTTTGATGGCTCTTGAGACCTTCCACTTCATGAAAAACCACGGTGGCCGTGAGGGTTTCTTAGCATTCAAACTTGACATGGCTAAGGCTTATGATCAGATTGAGTGGGATTTCTTGGAGGCAGTCCTAAGACGGTTTGGTTTTGATGGTTCTTGGGTGAACAGGGTATTGGAGTGTGTTCGATCGGTTTCTTTTTCCACTCTTATTAACGGACAACCAACTGCTGAATTTTCCCCAACACGGGGGCTGAGGCAGGGGGATCCCATTTCACCATATTTATTTATCCTATGTGCAGAGGCTTTTTCCGGGCTTGTTCGAGCGCTCACTGGGATCTGTATTTGTCCCAATGCTCCATCTTTAACTCACCTATTCTTTGCAGACGATAGTCTTCTTTTTTCTAAAGCAAACTCGGAGGCTGCTGTGATTATACGAGACATTCTGGCTCTATATGAAGGTGCTTCGGGTCAGCTCGTGAGCTTAGAGAAATCGAAGGTATCATTCAGTAAAGGTGTGAGTGAGCATGCTCGTGCTCAGGTTGCTGGTATTTTGGAAGTCGAGATTGTTGAGGAGCATGACCGTTATTTGGGGCTGCCTACTACTATTGGCAGATCAAAATGGGCTCTCTGTGTTTCACTGAAAGAGAGGCTATGGCGTAAGCTTCAGGGTTGGAAAGGTTTACTGTTGTCAAAAGCGGGTAGGAAAGTGATGTTAAAGGCGGTGGCCCAAGCAGTCCCTACCTATGTGATGAGTGTTTTTAAACTTCCGGTAAGCTTTTTTAATGAAGTACGTTCTATGTTCTCTCAATTTATTTTTTTTGGGTCAGAAAAAGGATGAAAGAAAGATTCACTGGGTGTCATGGGAGAATTTATGTCGGCCAAAGTGTGAAGGGGGCCTGGGTTTACGAGATATGCGCATGTTTAATTGGGCCTTGCTAGCTAAGAAAGCTTGACGTCCTATGAATGGGGACGGAGGCTTGCTTGGGGAGATGTTAAGGGCAAAGTATTTCCCGAATGGTGAGTTCTTATCATCGACTTTGGGGAGCAACCCGAGCTATTCGTGGCGTGGCATCTGCGAAGCAAAATGGGTAATCCAGAAAGGCATGTGCTGGAGGGTGGGGGACGGCTCTCGGGTCCGGATATGGGCTGACCCATGGTTACCTGGGAACGGGTCGCATAAGATTATTACGCCATTGGGGCAGCTTGGTCGTAATACCCGCGTGAGCTGGCTTATTGATTCTGGCACTAAATCGTGGCGTGAAGATTGTGTTCGCTCGCTCTTGCTCCCTATTAATGCTGATCGAATATTGTCGTTACCCTTGAGTGCGCGGTTGCCAGCTGACTCACCGACCTGGAGCTGGGATAAAAAAAGGTATGTTTACGGTTCGTAGTGCGTATCATGGGGTCATGGAGGGGAGACGAGCTAAAGTCTTAGCCTCGTCTTCATCCGTGAGCCATCAGTTGTGGAATGGTATTTGGTCGTGTAATGTTCTTCCTCGTGTTAAAATGTTTATGTGGCGTGCTTGTAACGAGGCTTTGCCTACGCGAGTTGGGCTACATAGGAGAGTGGAGGCTATTGGGGATGATTGTAATTGGTGTCCGGAGCGGCTTGAAACAGGTTTGCATGCCTTACGGGATTGCCCTCTAGCCCAATCCATTTGGGAGGAGAGTGACCTGCAAGTGTGTAACCAGCAAGGATTCTACTCCACTCGTAACTGGGTGGAGGAGGTGCGAGAGAATCTGGGGTGCGAGGAGTTTCGAAGATTCTGTGTATTTGCTTGGGCAATTTGGGAGACTAGAAATCAACGGATCTTTGAAGGTACGATTCGTTCACCGGAGGAGGTCCGAGTCAATGTGGAGAAGGTTCTTTGGGAGTTAGACCAAGAGGCGAAGACGAGCTCTCGTGGCATCCAAGCTGTGCCGCGGCATCAAGGGCGTCAGTTCTGGCTACCGCCAGCCGCGGGGGTGGTCAAGATCAACGTTGACGCGGGTAAATTGGGGGACTTTGGCTCGTCTGCTGGTGTCATGTGCAGGGACGAGCTGGGCTCTCTGCTTGTCGGGGCTACATGGAATTTCCGTGAGAACTGGTCGGTGGAAGTTGCGGAGGCAAAAGCGATCGTGTTTGGGTTGCAGCTAGCTAATGTCTATGAGTTCTCAAATGTCGTAGTCGAGACGGATAGTCTTATGGTTTTTAATGCTTTGAATAATGTGTCTAGGGGTAGTAGCTCGTTTTTCTTAATTATCGAGGATGCTGTCAGTCTAGTTGATAGTTTCAGTAGTGTGTCGTGGTCTTTTACTAGGAGGAATGGTAATCGAGTAGCCCATGAGTTAGCGCATGTGCAGCCATGGGAGTTAGGTTGTCGGTATTGGGATGTGTCTTTCCCACCGAACGTTGATGGTGGTATTGCTTTTGATTTGGATGTTTTAATGAAAGATCAGTGACCTTACTGTCGGTCTTTCCTTCAAAAAAAAAAAAAAAAAAAAACTCTGTCTAGTTTATAGTATCAAGTTCTAGTACTATTTGCCTTGGTAAGTCTTTTAGTGATTTTAGCAACATAATCATGGGGGTAAAATAATACAGTTCAATTGTGCTCTAATTGTTGTTTTTTTTTTTGGTTCACGATCAAGGGTATCCACCGTCGATCATAGTGACTATCACCCACGCTGGCTTGTAGGCACCTCAAAGGGTGAGACAGCTGGCCAATGAATTTAAAGCTGCTCCATGCCCAAGACGAGATTCGAACCCTCGACCTTGGTTAAGGATGAATGATTCCTACCCCTCAACCTAATTGTTGTTTCTTAATGTTCGATTGCCACTTATTGTATTGTAAGTTAAAAATTACTAAACAACGTCTTTTGAGACGGATAATTTATGTTAAGTTCTATTTATTGATATAGAATTGCAATGTGTCTGCATAACTATAGCCATCTGTGACATTGATATTCTATGTTTTGTCACTTAGATTCAGTATTTATAGTGAGGCTGCTCTTTAAACTTTTCTTAATGATCTCCCCTGTATGTATGTCTATTTGACCAAATCTCTCTTCTGTGTTTTCGATGTGGTTTGTTGTTTCAGCTTTACTGCGATGACTGTGATAAGTTTTTGGCAGATAGTCTTCTGGAGGGTCAATGCCCTCACTGTTCTTCCCCTTGTAAAGGAGATCAATGTGAGCAGCGTGGGGCGTTTGTTAACGCAAGAGAACTCCAAAATCCTCAATGCAAGGTACCATTTTAGTTTGCTTCTTCCTGATCATCTGTCACATACTCCATTGACCACTGATTTCTCATTCTGTCATGAACTAACTTAATTGTTCATCTTAGTACCAATATCTGTAGGTCTGTCAGAATTCTGGTGAGACGAAGGTAGGCCTGGGTAGGCCGTGGCCCCTCCTAAGATCGTTGTTGAACTTGAAACTTAACCCCTGGTTTCGTCCCTCTGGGCCTTCCTTACGTATTACGGAGCACCTCTTTCTCCAGCTCCCTTCACTTCAAGAGGAGTTGCGTGAACATTGTCGTAGCATATCAATATCAAGTCAAGCAGCCACAGCTCATACATGGAAATTGCTCAATGAACCTCTGCCTCCAAAGTGCATAACAAGGGACCTTAACTGGGGTGTTCGTGTTCCTCTTGAAAAATTCAAGGACAAGGTATAATGGTTGATCAGTTTCTCTTTATGTTATTGAAAAACTGGTCCTCTTTCCTTATTAAACTAATGATTGCTCCCTTCCATGGGTTTTATTTAGGTTCTGTACGTTTGGTTTGATGCGCCCCTTGGGTATGTTTCGATAACCCGGGAAAAACCCGGGAAAAGTCGAGTTGCATCAATTTATGGGGAAGGACAATGTGCTATTTCACACTAAGTGTTTTACCCTCTTTAGCCTTACATGATCTACATGTGCAGTACTAGTATTTAGAAACAACTTCATGTGCTCTCCTTGCTGGGTAATCCTTTACTAATGTCTTCATCATTACTTATCTCTGAAAACTATATAAGTGACAAATATATGCTTGACATGTAAATGACAACCTATGATTCAGGTTGTTTTCCCTTCGATGCTGATTGGTACAGGGGAGAGGTGGACTCTTCCTAGCTCAATCCATGCTACACAGTATTTGTTATTTGGAACAGGTATCATTTAGACTCAGATTGGATTTTTTCATCATTTGGAAGTTATATTTCAGATTTTTCTTGGGAGTATTATTGCTAATTTCAGTGAAATGCCTTCTCCAGTAAAATTCCCAAAGAGCAAAGGTACTGGCATCTTTGGTAATGATGTAAAAGAATCTGATATACCTGTGGAAGTTTGGAGATACTACTTAATAAGCATTAGACCTGACTGAGGTAAATAGTTGCACCTCATGCTATCGGAATATCAGTGCTGGTCAATTATTCTTTTCATCTCATACTACTACTACTACTGTAATTACATTGATGAATCGCCTTTTAGGTATCTGATACCGTATTTTCTTGGGAGGACTTGCAAGCAAAACTCAACAGTGAGTTGGCGGAGATTTTGGGTAACCTTATCAATCATGTACTGACTTTTGTTGCTAAACCGCTCGGTAAGAATCTGTATTTTTCTTTTTGTGTGGTAAAGAGTTAGAATTTCATTACCAAAAGCATGATTATTACACCTAAAGAGCAAAATCACCTACTAGTACAAAAAACTTACAGCAAATGAAGCAGAAAAGTATTAGTTTCTCTAGAAGAGCCTTATTTTCTGCCACTGATAGCAATCTTCAGATTCTTGGAATTTACTTCATCTTCAAGAGAAGAATTATTGAAACAAACCAGAGCAGCAACACTAGTAAGCATAATCTGCTTATAAAACTTTGAATATTCCTAGAAATTCAGTTCAAAAGGCCTGACAAGCTACTTGCTGAATTTTCCATCCGAGCCAAATTTTTAGTTTACAGAAGTGCTGTTTATATTTATGAGAAAATATTGCAGATAATGGCTCACCCCAACTGGGAGCTTGACGTATCATATACATAGAGAGATATACAGAATCCAAAACCTAAACTGATTCAGTTTCCTAGTCCAAAACCTAAACCGATTCAGTTTCCTAAATAATAAATATTTTACATATTTAATTTCCTCTATTACGCTCCCTCAAGCTGATCGGGGGGACGCACGAACAGATTGGACTTAAGAAAATGGAACTGCGGAGACGGAAGGGCCTTGGTCAAAATATCGGCAAGCTGAAATCTTGTAGGAATATAGCGAACTACCAGATCACCATGAGCAACACGCTCACGGACAAAATGATAATCTACCTAGACATGCTTGGAACGATCATGAATAACAGGATTCGCCGTTAAGTATGTAGCACTGATGTTGTCACACAGAAGACGAACCGGTTGACGAAGAACAAGACCAATCTCAGCAAGAAGCTGACGAACCCAAGTAGTGTCAGCAACCGCATACGCAATTGCCCGATACTCTGCTTCAGTAGAGGATTTGGAAACTGTAGGCTGTTTCTTACTACGCCAGGAAACAAGATTATTTCCAAGAAATATAGCATACCCAGTCGTGGAACGAGAACTGTCTGGACATCCTGCCCAATCTGCATCAGAATACGCCACCACAAGACTTGGAGAAGTAGACTTGCGGAAAAACAAGCCATGGTTACTAGTGCCCTGCAAATATCTGAAAATGCGCTGAACAGCACGCATGTGAGTAGTACGAGGAGCATGCATAAATTGACAAACCAGATTGACAGCAAAAGCAATATCAGGCCTCGTCATAGTTACATATTGCAAAGCACCTACCACACTCCGATACGTAGAAGGATCTGCAAGTAATTCTCCATCTGCAAGAGATAATGTCGTACGAGATACTAGAGGGGTGCGCACAGATTTAACCGTATGTAACCAGATTTAATAGAGGAAATTAAATATGTAAAATATTTATTATTTAGGAAACTGAATCGGTTTAGGTTTTGGACTAGGAAACTGAATCGGTTTAGGTTTTGGATTCTGTATATCTCTCTATATATATGATACGTCAGGCTCCCAGTTGGGGTGAGCCATTATCTGCAATATTTTACATATTTAATTTCTTCTATTAAATATCAACTAATTTAAATATGAAGTGGTTCTTTTATGAGGCCGTCTCAACATAAGGCCACCTCTATAGCTAAATATGACATCAGTATTACGTCATATTTGTATAAGAAGTCTCACATTAAGGCGACCTTAAATAATAATTTATGCCTTAATTAATTGAAGTAAATAAGAATTTATAACAGAGAATTTGTATTTGAAACCCCCTTACTATTTGCCTTGCTTTGTATTATTATATATTCATCCCACAAATTTCTTCGATCTCTTTGTCCAAAACCAATATGCAAAAAAGAAACACACAACTCAGTAATCTTTACAACATAATTCACTTTGCTAACATATTTTTTTGCATTTTTGGTCCTATAATTTGCAGTAATTACAATTATGGGCCAGCAGGAAAGGCATTAGGGTTGGACCTTCTAAACAACCCAGAACTAGTAGACACAGACCCAGTGGTCTTCTTCAAGACTGCAATATGGTTCTGGATGACCGCACAACCACCTAAACCATCTTGCCATGACGTTATAACTGACCAATGGACACCATCGTCTTCAGACATAGCTGCTCATCGAGTACCGTGATATGGTGTAATCATTAACATCATTAATGGTGGTCTTGAATGTGGTATTGGACCAGATGATCGAGTTATAGATCGAATTGGCTTTTACAAGAGATATTGTGACATCTTTGGGATTGGCTATGGAGAAAATCTTGATTGTTATGATCAAGGTCATTTCGGTCTTGGTTGGTTTTGGTCAATCATCTAGGAGTATCAGTCTATGATATGTTATATCCGCTACCAAATGTATAAGTCTATGATATGCTATATCCGCTAACAGAAGTGTAAGTTTCTTATTATGAGGCTGCCTACACTTTGTGCACTAGAATAAGTTGTATCAGCTCATTGGGCTCATTGCAACAACGCACAGAAGTACTAGAGGTGTTTGTATTCCTTTTCTGCTTTTTGTGTTTTTCTCTGTGTTATTCTTCTCCTATATTATCGTCCAAAAAGGAGAGGATGAAAAAAAAAAAATAAAAAATAAAAAAAAATAAAAATAATAATAATAATAATAATAATAATAATAATAAAAGAATTTTCATGACACCAACTTTGTGTATGATAAATAAATGGACAATGCTAAAGGTCTTCATTGGAGACAAATAAATAGTGTCTCCCTATGATTATGTCAATTGCCACATTATCAAAGATATTAATTATCATGCTGTATCATAGGGGTTAAAATAAAGACTAAATAAAGTAAGGGTGTTTAAGCAAATAAACAAGAGTTGTGTTATTGGTTAAGCTATATTAGGAACCAACTTAAAGAGGAAAAGTAGGAGAAAGTTTACTATTATTAGCAAAAATAAGTAAAGAAAGGAAGCTGAATATATGTGGCAAATTCAGCAAAGTCAATAGCTCTGATTTTGCTCCCCTCAAATAAAATTGCGTATCTTACTATCCAAAAAAATAATAAGATTAAATTATGGATTATATCTCCTCTTCTTTTAGTCTTTTGATTAAGTATTTACCTTCTCTAAAAAAAATAGTATTTACCTTATTTCTCTTCCGGTAGTAAAGTATTTTGTTCTCAAATGTACAAAAAAAGAAAATGTTAAAACTTTTATTTTTGTGATTTGAAAAAGTAAAGTTCAACTTTTTTTTTAGGTTTTGAAAAAAAGAGGTGTTTAAATTTGTAATTTATTTTAACTTTGTGCTTTCATACTTTATGTGAACTCAACAGAATTAACTAATATAATACTTTCTCTATCCCTATCATATCTTCCCATTTGGTTTTGCACTGTTTGCAAAGACCACACTTTAATCAATAAATTTAATTATATAAATATAAAAATTATAAAAAATTGATATTGTAAAAAAAATAATCTAAAATGAATCAAAGAAGAGTAATTTCATGCCTGTGAAATTTCATTTTTTCGCAAATCAATAGTCAAAATTTGTTCATTTGGGCAAAAAATGTAAAATGTGAAGAAAAAATTGGGACGAACCAGCTGGCTCATGGCACCTGCCCATTCGGCCCGGGATGTTGGCAGGTATGGACAAGTCGTTAGCTCGATTCAAGCCCGCTTAATTATTGATCGTATCCATAGGTTTTAAAAAAACATGTTAAGTATGGCCCCTGTTTGACCCAAACCCAATTTTTAACAGCTCTACAACGGAAGGAGTATGTCGCATCCAAAATAAACTTTACATATAAGTAGCATGTGTTCCATAAAAATAAAAAGTTAGCGTACTAAATATTTTAGGCTCCGTTTGATTCACCTGGATAAAACTGATCTGAACTTAAATAAACTGAACTGAACTAAATTGATTTTCTAAACTTGACCTTTAACCATTTAAAATTCGTCCAAACATAGTCAATATTGGACTCATTAGAAAGTATGCTTTGAGATCTTTCCGATGACATAATTATCATCATGAATTTATTTTGGAATAAAAGTTATATGAGTGATAAAGTTACACATGAATTGAACTGGACTGAACTGAACTGAACTGAATTTAAGTAAAATTAAGGTGAATCAAACAAAGCCTTAGTTGCACAATTCTAGATTTTAACTATAAATTTTATAATTTTACTACACCAAAATCAAATTTGTAGTGTACTTTCAATCTTTCGTCTTTTAATATGTACTTGAAAATTTTGAATTTATTAAAATTTTAAGTTGATCCTGCATCCCCTTAAAAAACATACTTTACAATTTAGCAGCAAGTGCACTAAAGTGTACTTGCAACACTCTAAATTTTATATGTATATCTTATTATTTTACTACACAAAACTCAGCTTTCACTATTTCATATTGTTTCCTCTTTATTTTTTACTTAAAAAATTTGAATATCATTATCTCCTCATTTAATATTTCATTTTAAAAAATATATGAACTTAAAAAAAATATATATTATCAGTATGTAAGTTTTAAATAATTTTTACTTTCTGTCAATTTTTTTCATATATTCCATTATTTTTCTACGAGAGAACCTAGTTATATAATTTTTTTTTATGGGTACAAAATATCCTTTTATCAATCACATTTTTCAGTTTGGTTTTACTATCAGAGCACAATCTCATTACATTTCACCATTCAATAAACTAAATATCCCTCATATATATCTTAATTTTATTAGGTAGTTATATAATTTTTCTTAATGTGTAAAAAGCATATTTTTTTATCAAGCATCACATCCATTAATTCAGTTTTCTTCATGTTTATGGAGTATCCAGTGTCAAAGTTTCTATGATATTCCATCTGTTTCGTAGTGTGTGGCATAGGGCTTAGGTTTCAACATCCATTGTACTACTTTTTGTTTTTTTTATCAATCACATTCATTAGTCTAATTTTACTAATTGTACAATATTTGTTACATTTTACTTCATAATAATAAAATTTTATGGGACCCTATTGGTGACAAGGAAAATCATTATTAAAAAATGTAAATGCAAGGGAATGACAATTTACTGTGTACTTCGTACTATAATATTGTAAGGTGCTTCACTATTCAAATTAGAATGCACTTTGTTATTATTGTCTAATTAGATTTCGACATTGTACTAACATTTCCTGCATTTTCCTTAAGATAATATAATTTTAACACACGCGCATTCTAGTTTAAGTATAGGAATGTCAATTTTACTGTACTTTGTATTATCATATACACTAGATAAGACTTTTACGGACTCTCCCATATACTTTCTTAATACTAATTAGCTAGTTTGTAAAATAACAAATTTTGACTTCAAGTGTTTAGGTTTCATCACTCTACTAAACACTATTTCAATCAATTCATTACATCTTACATCTTAATTTTATAGTCAATGTACAATGTTTCTTACATTTTACCTTCGAAAATCTAAATTTACAACACCCGTATCCTAATTTTACTGCAAGATTGAGAATTTTACCTTGTACTTTGTATTATCATATTATAAAATACCTCATGCATGTTTTATCCAACATGAATTAATGATGACAATGATAATAAGAATAATCAATACAGTGGAAAAAATATTTAGGGACTATCCCATATTATATGACAAAAAGATAATAACGTTTTCAACGATTTTTCATCACACTAAAATAGTTCAGATTTAGGGTTAATTTATCCACAACATATAAATGAGTTAAGAAGTAGGTGGATAGATCAAATATAATCAAAGTAAGCAGAAAGGGTATTAAGGACTATCACATATCATATGCTTTCTAATACTGTATCTATTTTGGCGTATTCTAACTTTTTGATAGTTTAGGGTTTAGGTTTCATAATTGTACTAAAATTAGGGTTTAGGGTGAGTATTAGAATTTAGATCTTACGTTTCATAGAATGGAGGGACTAATAATGATTTCAATATAGAAAAATAATATTAACGACCCATCTTTAGGGTATAGGCCAGAGTTTAGGGACAGAGAGTATTGATAAAATATTAAGGTTTAAGTTTTAAAGAACAAAGACAATATTGATTAGTTACACCATCACCATCCTAATTTTACTTTGTACTCTCTTAGTTTTAGTAGAAAAGTTCATAATTTTACTACATTGTTTCATAATTTAGCCTTAAATTTCGTCATTGTAACTTATGGTAACCGATGAAGATGGATGCATATATATTCATAATTTTACTTTATTTTTTAGTTAGAAATAATTATATTTTATATAGGTGTAAAATAAATATTACTTTCTACACTTTTCATGCATCTTTGTGATCACACAAATTGCAATTGCAATTCTACCGTATAGTTTCATAATTTTACTATATAATATCATAATTTAACTTTATGCATGTTTTTGTAATAGTAATTAGCTTATAATGACCGATCAAGATAGACCTATCAGTTTGTAATTTTCCTTTTTTTTTAAAAGGGGTTCATAAATTACGTTTTAACCGTTGTTAGACATAATAATTATAAATTGATATAAGCATAAAAATGATATAAATTATACTCTAATTAAAAAATTATAATTTTGCAACATACTTTTATGATTTTACTGTATATCACTTCTAATTTTCTACTAACTTATTAAGTTAACTATTCTTGTCTACGCCGTTAGAGTAGATAGAACGTGAATTCGTGTTATGTATGAAGTGAATATAGCTCAAGTTGTCGGTCGAATGTACCGAAATGAACAAAGGATAGGAATGGGAGGGTGTGAGTTGAATTCTTGTTTGGCATAGTTTTGCAACTACACTAAAAAAAAAAGAAAGTTTAGCTTTGCAACTTGTCTTTTTTTCGTCTTCGTTTTTTGCTTCCTACTACTACATAGAAGGTTGTGAGTAATAAAAATATTGGAATACCATACTTTTTTAAACAAAACTTAAGAATTCTTCCTTTAAAAGAGTTTATTATTTACCAAAGAGAAAGTGAAAGAAATTAAAATACTATGTGAGATGAGATTCACTGTTTTGTTTTTTTTTTTTAATAATTTTCAACCCTGAGTAAAAATGAAGGGAAGTAGAAGGAATGATTTTTTTTTTTTTTTTTTTTTTACATATGGATAGATTGAATTTAAACATTTAACTTAGAGCTGATCATCGGGCCGGGAGTCGGGTTTCGGGCCAAAAATTCATGTCCATACCCGGCCCTATCGGATTTCGGGCGGGCCAACGGGCTTTTTCGGGTCAAAACGTGATATTGTAAATTTTCTATATTTAAGCATAACTTTTGATCCCAATATGCGTTTGAGGTGATTTTTTTTTTGAATCCATATAACTTTTCAAGATCTACGCAAACATAACACCAGATTTGCAAAATAATACTTTTAAAAAACTTTAAATTAAAATTACAGCATGCAAATTAATAGAAAAAAATGAAAAAAAAATCAAAATAAATAAACTTTCGGGCCATTCGGGCAGGGTTTGCGGGTTTGACCTTCATCCCAAACCCTTCCCAAATATGGGCGGGTTCAGGCCACGCCCGCGGGCCGGATGTTTTTGATCAGGTTTAAATTTTAACTACAAAAGGTGGAAAGATGATTATAAATACAAAGGTGGAAAGTAACAAAGAAGGCAACAATTTCAATCAGAATAATTTACTCATATATCAATGAAGAAAGAATATTACACATTCCTTTTGAATTACTTATTAGATCATAATTTCCTACTTAATGTTGTTTATCATTTTTGCAAAAAGCTCTTAGTCTATTTTATTTTTGTATTTTTTATTTTTGGTGGAGACTTTATTTTTGTATTTCAATCCTTATGAGATGGAAAACTAATTAATAGTCTTGATGATATGGCAATTGCCACATTACAAGGAGACATTTTTTTTGGTCACCAATGGAGACCCATAGAATTATTGTAAATAAATTAGAAGGTCATGCGCGAGATATTTATTTTTGCACTAATATTTCCTAGCAGTATATTTTAACTTTAGTTGTTCTAAACTTGATTTTCTTTAATAAGGGCAATTAATATTACAACAAGACTGTGGGATTAAATCATAACTCATAGAGATTTTGTTATATATTTACGGTCAAAGTTTACAAAGTTTAACCTCAAAAAAGCAAATAGAAAGTTTAAAGAGAAATAGAAGGAATAATAATTTAATATCTCCACTAATATACTGTAGTTTTGATTTTTAAATTTGATTTTTTTTGAGGTGATAGTACACTGTAGTTTTATTCATTTTGTTAGGAGAACTTGTGTGCTTTTCACAACGTTAATTATGGAAATTAAATTGATTGGATTTGGATGGAAAAGGTGGGTGACCAGGTGCAGAAGATGGACAATATGCTTGGGGGTATTGCTACAAGACAGAGAGAGGGCCACCCGAGAACCCAGTGACCGGTGGCCTTGTGTTCCAGGCAAGAAGTACTATGGCCGTGGACCAATCCAACTTTCATAGCAAGTGATTTATATTTTTGTCATGTCTAATGTGTAAGACATTTTTACGGTAAGATAGTTGAACATAATACCATTTATTCAAAATGTATGTAATAGTTTTTGTTTGAATAGTAATACTTTTCTTGAACGATTAAAAGTGTTAAAAAAAAGTTACATTGTCCAAAAAGAACTCTCTTTTTTTCCCAAAAAGTTACGTAATAGTACCATTGTGAGACCGTCTTATATAAGTTTTTGTCTTTCTTTCTTTAAACAAATATTATTTTATACAATATAGATTGTCCGTGAGTGGAGACATTAAAGTGAGTTTCTAATTGTGTTTTCTCAATGTTTTCTCTTTTGTCTTCATTCTTCTCAGAATACTAGTTATATTCCCCGTGCGATGCACGTTTGTGTGTTTATAACAACTAAAATATTTTCATCATACCAATTTGAAACAAATTTTTCGCCTATGGCACATATTGTTACGAAATTTCTAATATGTGGACCTCTCTTTCTATACTCATCAAAACAACTTTCTTTCTTTCCTATTTAATTCTAGTTGCATGCCCGGCGTGATGGACGATTTTATACGAATATATTTAGTAATATTTGGTAATAATTTATTAGATACATATGCCTAATAGAAGATAGATGCATCCATAGTAATAGTACTAATAATTGAAGATACATGCACCTATACTATGACATTAAGATAATAATTAAATAGTACTAATAGAAGATACATGCACCTGTACTATTTTGATGACATAATAATTAAATACTCAATATTTGCTTATGTGTCAAAGCCTACGTGTCAATATTTGCCTGTGTGTCAATCCTACGTGTCAATTTAGCAATGGTGCACATTCAATTATATATATATACTAGAGTTCATGCCCGTGCGATACGCGGGTTCTTATTTATCATGCACACTCTGTTATTAGAAGAAATATGATAAATTTTTTTTAATCATATCAATATATAAAGTTGAACAATAGGAGTACCAAAGAACAATAATAATCTTTTTATAAAAAAAAATATATATATATTTAACAAAGAAATTACATTTTTAATGAATTTATTAAAAAAAAAATTAGGATAATAAATATAATACTTATGTTACTTATATTTTATCAAAATAAAATAAAACTATTTTTTAGTTTCTTTTTAATCACCCATGCATTTATGTCTATTTATTACTTATTCAATGCTTGGTGAGAACTCCAATATATATATATATATATATATATATATATATATATATATATATATATATATATATATATATATATATATATATATATATATATATATATATTCTCATGCTTCGCACGGGCTCGTGAATTAAGTTTATGAATATATATATATAATAATTTAATATTTAAAATATTTGAAGTGAAATTATTAATATTTTTGATAAAATATATTTTATTTTATTTTTGCAAAGCTTTCTATCCATATTATGCATGCTTATTCTTAAAAATGATGTTTTCATACCACATTAAATTGTAATGAGATTGAAATAAATCTAGATAGAGAATAATAACAGTATATGTACACTAAGTTTAATAAAATGCATGAGGTATCAACTTTTAGTGCTTATATACCGTTAATGCAGAATGAGTTTATTCAATCTTTTATTAATTGAATTACTTGAACCATGGGCTAGTAAAATAATTTTATGAATATTTTTTTTAATCTAATTTTTGGAATATGATTAATAAAATATTTCTTAAAATAATTGAAACGAAATTATTAGTATTATTTTTATTTTTTGGAAAAATGGTAAGTATGTTTCCATTTAACCAAAGGGACACCAAGGTAGTGCCCTCAAAATATACACCCTAATAAGGGGGCCAGTGTAGCTCCCTTAATAACATTCTAATTACAGCAGAGGAATGAAATCATGCATAACCTAGTAGCTTATCTAAAACTTCTGAATCATTGAGATTATCAGCTTTACAAATCAGCATACGAGCACAGGCATTATGCTGTATTCTTCTAACAATTTGGTTCACACTTCTACTTTTCTCGCGGAAAATGCGATTATTTCTCTGCTGCCAGATTTCATACAAGGTTGCAAGAAGAGCACAACGCCTTCTTTTTTTCTCCCAATTCTGGCCTCTATTCCTTTGCTGGTACCTACGTAGCTCATGGTGCAGGCTAAGGTACCTCCTATTAATCCCCATCCAGCAAAGAAGCGTTGCCAAGTGTCTCTGCTAACTGCACATTCAAAGAACAGATGCTTACAAGTTTCTGGTTGTTCTTTACACAGCATACACCTATTCGCAAGGGATATTCCTCTTCTGGCAATGTTATCCACTGTTGCTAGGCCATTATTCAGGGCCATACAAGCAAGGACTCTATGCTTAGGGACTGTAGCCTGGTCCTAGACAGTTCTGAACCAAAATTTTGGTGGAGAAGAGCCATGTAGGTAGTCATACGCCTTCAAGACTCTAAATTTCCCACCCTGATGCCATTATTCAATTAGCTTGATAGCTTCATCAACATTCCCTACTTGCTGGACAAACTGATCACGCAGAGCAAGCATCCTCTTCCTGCCCCATGAGTCGATATTTCTAGCATTCACCTCCCATACTGTTTGCTGCTTCAAATAGTAATGCTTAACCCATTCAGTCCAAACTAAATCCTGGTTAGTATGGACTTTGAAAAGCCACTTGAGAGTCAGAACTTTATTCCAACTCAGAATCTCCTTGACTCCAATCCCTCCTTCCTTTCTCTTCAAACAGACCTTATCCCAACTTAGGAAAATCATTTTCCTCTTGTCTGCTATACTGTGCCAAATAAAATCCCTACAAAGTCTCTCAATTTTTTTCAGAACTTCCTGAGGAAGGAGGAATGCTGAGCCCCAAAAGTTCTGAATACAAAATATGACAGAATTATTGAGCTGAAATTTTCCTGCATAAGAGAGAAGTTGGGTATCCCAATGCTGGAATTTCTTGGTAATATTCTCTACTAGGCCATGGCACATTGCAACTGTAATCCTAGAGGAATTTAAAGGGACCCCCAAATAACGAATGGGAAGAATGCCTTCTTTGAACCCTGTTGCTTGCAGTATTTCTCCCTTAATCTTGCCACTTACTCCTCCCAAAAAGATATTAGTCTTCAAAGGGTTGGCTATGAGGCCAGACATTGCAGAGAAGTTTTCAAGACAAGACACAGCTCTAACAACAGATTGGATATCCCCCCTTGTGAACAACAATAAATCATCAGCAAATGTTAGATGGTTAAGGCCAATTCCTGCACACTTCAGGTGGGCACTAAAAGCTTTCTGTGCACCAGCATGTCTCAACGATCTAGACAACATCTTCATGCATAAAACAAAAAGGTAAGGAGATAAGGGATCTCCCTGCCTTACCCTTCTCTTCCCTTCAAAATAACCCCTAGGAGTTCCATTCACACAAACTGAGTAATTGGCAGACCCAATACACCCCATGACCCAATTAACAAACCCATCAGGGATGCCCATATGTCTCATGGTAGCTTCCATGAAGCTCCAATTCAGCGTGTCATAAGCTTTTTTTATGTCAACTTTCATAATGGCTCGAGATGACAAATTCTTCCTTCCATAATGCTTTGCCAATTCGTGACTTAGCATCACATTATCAAAAAGTGACCTGCCTTTCACAAAGGCAGCTTGCTCCCTCCCCACAAGAACAGACATACACCCTTGAAGCCTATTCGCTAAAACTTTTGTAATTGTCTTATAAACCACGGAACAACACACAATAGGTCTAAAGTCAACCACACTACTAGGGGTATCACATTTGGGCACTAGGATAATAAAGGTAGCATTTACCTCCTTGAGTAGTTTTCCAGTTTGGAAAAAATCTCTAATGGCAGCATAGACCTCCTACTTCACTATGTCCCAAGCAACTTTGTAGAACCCTGAAGTGAAACCATCTAGCACATGGCTTTTATCTTCATGAATAGAAAAGAGAGCCTCTTGGATTTCCTTGTCAGTAACATGTTTAACAAGCTCCTGCTGAATATCATTGTGAAGGGTAGGGCCATTAACAAATTCATCTGCATCAAAGTTGCTAACTGAACTGTCAGTTCCAATCAAACTCTTGAAGAACTGCACAAAAGCATTGTTCACTCCCTAAGGGTCAGTCTGTAGGGCCCCCTGGTGGTCAGTGATACTCCCAACTCTACTCCTCATACACTTCTCCAGCCACTTTTGCTTGGAAATATTTGGTTATCATCAGATTTCTGTATATGTTGCACCTTAGCTCTCTGGAAGAATGAACTCAGTTCAGCTCTTTTGAGCTTGATATATTCATCTCTAAGCTTTGCCTCCTGTTGCATCATAACACCATCACTAGGACTTATCTGCAAGCTTCTTTTCACAGTGTCCGATTCTTGCCGCTTCCTTTGCACCCTCTGTGTGATATTAGAGTAGCTTTCTCTATTCAGTTTCTTAAGCTCTTTCTCCAACATCTTGAGGTGAGATACCAGTTGGTACATCTTACAACCCTTCACAGGAATGTCCCAAATACTCTGAACCAAAGGAAGAAACCTTTCATGTTGCCCCCAACAATTCAAATAGTGAAAAGGTTTGGGTTCAGCAATAGAAGCCTCATGGATATGGACAAGACTAGGGGAATGATCTGAGACACCTGGGACCAAGAACTCCACAGTAGTTGAAATCTGCCTAAGGAACCAGTGGGAATTACCCAACACTCTGTCAAGCTTTGACCAAACCCTATCCAAGCCTTCCTGGTTATTACTCCATGTAAAATAACTACCAGTAGCAGCTAAATCCACAAGCCCAGTAGTCTTAAGACAATCCCCAAATTATTGAATGGCAGTGAGATCAGGATTGCAAGTACTAATTCTTTCCCCCAAGCTTAGAATCATATTAAAATCTCCTAGGCATAGCCAATGAATATTAGTAGCTCTAGCAATATCTTCAAACTCTTTCCAAAGACCTTGCCTATCAACAGGGTCATTGAAAGCATAAACCAAAGTAACCATAAAGCTTAGAGAACTTCTCTTTGACTGCACTTTACTATTATACATTGTGCAGAGGAGTGAAGAATCTGAACAGAGACAGTGTCTTCATTCCATAAGAGCCAAAGCCTTCCATTATAGTGATGATCATAATTGCAGGCAGCCCCATACCTAGGAAAGTACTTCTTCTGGATTTTTTTTGATTTTCTCTCCTTAATTTTTGTTTCAATCAGACCCCCAATATCAACTTTATTGTTCTTCAAGAAGCTCCTCACCTCCTGAAGCTTCAGGGGCTCATTCATGCCCCTGATATTCCATCCTGAGATAATCATTTATTGGAAAGCAGGGGATCACCCCCTTCTCCAATACCAGCAGGTTCTTTGCCAGGTCCCTCAATAATCACAATGTTACCATCATGATCCACATCATAAACAACAGTCTCAGCAAGTTTAATAGCATCAAAGCTATTAATTATAGTAGTAGGAAACCCCTTCTCCTTGGTTATATGATCCTTCCCACTTCTCCTCCTAGTAACTGGGGTGAACCCATAATCACTTATCTTATCACTAGTAGAACTTGTAGAGTTGACCTCTAAAGCAGCTGCAGGGACTTCTTCTAAGGCAGTCTCAGCCTTTGAACTGTCTTCCACACTACTCTCAATGATTGGCCCCTTATCCTCTCCTCTCCATGACCAGGCATAAGCTCGGGACCCTTTTTCTTCTTTTGCATTCTACATTTCTTTGTTGTATGCCCTAGTTTCTTATAAACATGGTAGAAGAATGGGACCCATTCATATTCCACCCTTTGTGTGAGAGATCCACAGTATGGAGTTACCAGTTGCAATTCAGTAGGCAAAGTTTTGGGAAACATCTACTTCAACCAAAACCCTAGCAAAAGCTATTTTGTCTTTGTTTGTGGTGATTTGGTCAGCAAAAGAGAGGCTTACCTACCTTGCTGGTGATTTTACTTAACGCCATCTGAGTCCAAAAATAAGGTCCAGTTGGTGCAACAAAACCCAGACTGGAACCTTACACAGCACATCAATTTCAGTGCAGAAATTAGGAAACTAGTGTTTTAGAATCAGAGAAAAATTCCCCATGCTCCAAGGTCCTCCATTAAGCACCATATCCCTATCAATGGAAGATTCAAATCTAAAAAAATACCAGCCCCTTCTATAATAAAGAACTTGGGGAGTTCTTACATGATTCCAGGATTTCTCAATATAGGCTTGCATCATGTCTATCTTAGGTTGGGATCCTATCACACATCCAACCAGGGTGTTTTCCCAGTACTGTAATTCATCACCAATATCCTCCTCAAGGATTTCCACAATATCAGCATTCCCAGATTGGGGTACAAAATCAAGAGACGTGCCTTTTGATTTATCACCAAAATTTAGCCTAGATTTCCACGAATCAGTTGTAGGGATATGGGGGATATCATGCATAGCAGGCGTAGAAGCAGGCAATGGAGTATCAACACCATTCCCAGTACCCTCAGTATCAATAAACCCTAGATTACCCATGGAATTGTGAACAGGGAGATTAAGCACATTAACATCATTATTGTTGACTTTACTTGTTTCATTATTTTGATGTAAAACAAAAAGGATAAAAATAATTGTTTCTCCATTAAATGATATTTCTATTGTATGTTTTCATATACCATGTCTGTATAGTTTGGGACATATATCTTGATTGATCTCTTGCCCATAATTATTTATATTGCTAATATCTTAGTGGGTCTTTGTTTTCTTTGGAAACAATACAACTACCTATACTTTCCCTTGTCAGCATGGTAAACTTTATTTTTCTTATATGCTTGTACCGAGACATTGCAAGGATATTTTAGTATCATCTTGAATATGGACATGTATATGTACAAAGATTAGAGTATTATATTCTTATCTTATTAATTATGTCAAGTGTGATTTGTTTTATATGACAAAGATCAATTATGCTACTGGCATCATTGATCTTACTGATCTTTTTACGGGATTGATTGATATAGTGTCTAAGGGCTCTTTTCTTTGAGTCAATTTGCTATAAAGAGCACAAGGCACCTACAAGTAAGAGTGGGAGAGTACACTTGCAAATCCGCACAAGTCTACTCAAAAGCAAACAAGAGCCTACACTTTTATTGATCTAACGTAGTGTGTTTTGTAGGACAATCACTTTCATATTCAAGGAACATAAATTGATTATACAAAGTTCCATTTATCTAGCTCTCCGCCAACAAGAGAATTGGGGCTTCACTTTCTTATTACTCTCTATCTCTTGTGTTGAAGTTTGATACTCATATGATTATTATTTAAGGTGTAACCTTTCATTATTGTTAGGTCGATTTGGGGTTGTGGGTCAACTCGTTAATTGTTAGTCATAGGTTGACTTAGAAGGTTGTAATACTTAGGTAGTATTATTCTTGTAATCGACTAACATTTAATAAAGGTTTTGCAGGTTAAAAATCCTTCGGGTAGGTCCCGCAGGTAGTGGACGTAGGGTAACACCGAACCACTATATATCGTTGTTTCTTGTCTCATTTTATTTTATTTTTGCATTTAAAAGTTTTAGTTTCATAATTAATTGTTGCCACCCTCGGGACCAACAATTGGTATTAGAGCGGGTCCTTTACTTTGCATTTAGACTTAACCGTCTATAGGAAAAGATCATGGCAACATCGAGTATCCTTCGCGGTGAAGGTTATTCAAAACATAGATCTCCATTGTTTTGTGGCTCTAACTTTTCTTTTTGGAAAAATCGCATGAAATTATATTTGCAATCTGAAGACTTTGAACTATGGAATATTGTTATAAATGGACCCTTTGTTCCCATGAAAACTGATTGTAGTGGTGCAAGTGTTCCCAAGGAACCCAATGAATTTACTCCTACTGATTTTGAACGTTTGACAACAAATTCTCGTGCTATGAACTTTATTTGTAATGGTCTTCATGCTAATGAGTATAATCGTGTTTCAGCTTGTGAATCGGCCAAGGAGATATGGGAGAAATTGGTGGTCACATATGAAGGAACAGGTCAAGTAAAGGAGACCAAAATCAATATGCTTGTCCATGAGTATGAACTATTTGAAATGAATGAATCTAAAACCATCAAGGACATGTTCACGCGCTTCACCGAGATCACAAACAACCTCCGTTCGCTTGGCAAGACATACACAAATGAGGAGATGGTCCGCAAAATTTTGAGATGCTTACCTCAAACTTGGCAACCCAAAGTGACTGCAATTGAGGAAGCTCAAAACCTTAAAACTTTAGGGCTTGATAATTTATTAGGAAAACTTATGACACATGAGATCCGCTTACGTGGTTCTAGTAATGTAGGTTCCTCAAAACATGACAACATAGCCTTCAAAGTGAACAATGAGGAAGATGATTCCTCAAGTGAAGAGTCGGATATTGAGGAAACTTTGGAGAAAATAACAACTCTTTTGAGGAAAGTGAAAGGGCTCCTACGCAAAGCTGATTCTGGAAAACAAATGAGGAATGATGATTCCTCAAATGCAGGAGGCTAGTAAAGTTTCCTTAAATACTAACCGAATTGTTAAATGTTATGCTTGCGAGGAACCCGGTCAGGTAATGAAGGATTACCCCATGATTGAGCGGAAATTTGCTAAGAGACGAGGAGAAGAGAAAAACAAGAAACCTTACAACACGGCCTTCAAAGCCGCGTGGGGAGATGACGACTCAAGTGATAAAGAAAATGTTGTAAATCTAGCACTCATGGCAAATCATGACGAACAATCCGATGAGGATGAGTTAGAAGAAGAGGTAAGGAACTCACCGCTATTATCATTTTCTAAGAAAAAAACTTATAGTTGCCTCATGAAAACTAGCAGATGAAACAAGAGTCTCTACCTCAAAAGTTGAGGAACTTCAAAATGAGCTTCAAGTTTTAAAATCCGAAAACTCCTTCATAAAAAGTGAATTAGAAAAATCGAAAAATGAAACTGCCTTACTTTTAAGGAAGCGGGGTTCCTCAAGCAGTGATTCCGAAATTGAGAAAAACAAGCTTGTTGAGCGTATTACGCAACTTGAAAGAGCTGCCTCAGTTTTTACTAAAGGTCAACAAAATTTGGATATGGTTTTAAGGTCTCAAAGACCCTACTTTCGAAAAGAAGGTTTAGGGTATGAGGCTACTCAAAATGATTTTACGGGTGTTTCTCAAAACAAGAAAACCAATCCCAAGTTTGTGAAAGAATGCTCTTCATCATCGGCTAGACCCAAAAGGATCTATAAATGTCATTATTGCATGAAAATTGGACTTTTGGCTAATTATTGTTATTTAGCTAATAATAGAAAAATAAAGCAAATTTGGGTACCTAAGGGGACTAGGCCACCAAACCTAGAACACCCTCCATGCATGAATTGAGGGGGAGCCCTCTCTTAGTACTAATGAGCTTATAATTTGAATGTGCAGGACATATAATTCAGATATTAACCATTTTTACTCATGCAACATTTTTTCTCGTTTTGTTTAATTTTTTTTAGCACATTATTTCCTTTTATTCCTCTTATTACTTTTTGATGTAAGTCAAAAAGGGGGAGAGAAATGGATATATACGAGGTTAATATGATCGTCAAAGGTGAGTCGGGAAAGGATGTACTTATTTGTCTTACATCAAAAAGGGAGAGATTGTTGACTTTACTTGTTTCATTATTTTGATGTAAAACAAAAAGGATAAAAATAATTGTTTCTCCATTAAATGATATTTCTATTGTATGTTTTCATATACCATGTCTGTATAGTTTGGGACATATATCTTGATTGATCTCTTGCCCATAATTATTTATATTGCTAATATCTTAGTGGGTCTTTGTTTTCTTTGGAAACAACACAACTACCTCTACTTTCCCTTGTCAGCATGGTAAAGTTTATTTTTCTTATATGCTTGTACCGAGACATTGCAAGGATATTTTAGTATCATCTTGAATATGGACATGTATATGTACAAAGATTAGAGTATTGTATTCTTGTCTTATTAATTATGGCAAGTGTGATTTGTTTTATATGACAAAGATCAATTATGCTATCGGCATCATTGATCTTACTGATCTTTTTGCGGGATTGATTGATATAGTGTCTAAGGGCTCTTTTCTTTGAGTCAATTTGCTATAAAGAGCACAAGGCACCTACAAGCAAGAGTGGGAGCGTACACTTGCAAATCCGCACAAGTCTACTCAAAAGCAAACAAGAGCCTACACTTTTATTGATCTAACGTAGTGTGTTTTGCAGGAGAATCACTTTCATATTCAAGGAACTTAAATTGATTATACAAAGTTCCATTTATCTAGCTTTCCGCCAACAAGAGCATTGCGGCTTCACTTTCTTATTACTCTCTATCTCTTGTGTTGAAGTTTGATACTCATATGATTATTATTTAAGGTGTAACCTTTCATTATTGTTAGGTCGATTTGGGGTTGTGGGTCAACTCGTTAAACCTTAGTCATAGGTTCGAAGGTTGTAATACTTGGATAGTATTTTGCTTGTAATCGACTAACATTTAATAAAGGTTTTGCAGGTTAAAAATCCTTCGGGTAGGTCCAAGAGGTAGTGGACGTAGGGTAACACCGAACTACTATATATTGTTGTGTCTTGTCTCATTTTATTTTATTTTTGCATTTAAAAGTTTTAGTTTCATAATTAATTGTTGCCACCCTCGGGACCAACTATTACCTTGTGAAATTGCACTTTCGGAAGCTTTAGCAGCAACACAGGCAAGACCATTAATGGCGGGATTAAGGAAGTCACCAAGCTCTACTGGCGCACGAACAGATTGAATCGTCTTCGCCTGGGTTTTCTCAGACACCGGCTCAGTTGCACCATTACCCTCAACAATTGGTTCAATCGAATCAGGATTTGAAGGAGTATCAGCATCATTCTTACGAGTTTTGGGAGGTCTACCACGATTCTTTGGAGGATTAGCCATGGCGAATCTCGCGTTAGGGTTTGCAAATCACAAATCGCCCTAAAACACTCAGAGCCAAACCAACTCTCTCACCTAGGGTGATGCATATGGTCACAAATGTTTCAATTATTAGTATTATTATTGATAAAATACATTTTTCTTCAAAGATTTCTAATCATCAGATGCATGCTAATTCTTGAATATGATATTTTTATACCACCTTAATTTAGATAGAGAATAAAAACAATATATGTATACTAAATTTAATATGTAATTCAATTAAGGAAAAAAAAATGAATAAACTCATTCGCATTAACAGTATATTTGCACTAACCATTTATACATCCTGCTCGTTTTATACCACACAACTAAAACTATGTGACAAAGTTTTCTACATGTAGCGTCTACGTGTCATGACCACACGACGTGGCTCGCCTACGTGGCGTCCCACGTGTCGGCACCACACGAATAAGGACCCAGTTATATGTATATACTAGTTTTATGTCCGTGCTTTGCACAGACTCGTAAATATCTCTCGGAATTGGAGATAACTTCCTAGGTGATATCTGATGTTTGTTGTATTCCGCACAACTAATTCTATATTTGACTATTTAAATATTTTGGTATGAAATACCATTTTAAATTGATCTACCTCTAAAATTAAATGAATGTAAAAAAAGATTAATTTATGAAAATAATTTAAGGATACTTCAAACTTCACAAAAGAATAAGAAAAGATAATTTAAATGAAGTAAAATTTTTAAGATAAAGAAAATAAAAATAAAATTATGTCTATTTAAAGGAAACAAATATATCAATCATTGTAAAAAAAAGAATGTTACGTGTAACACAACAAACGAAATCCCAAAGAATTATACCAACTTCGTCAATATGATTATAAATAAGTAGCATAGAGTGGGTCACTTATAGTTTGTTTCTTCTTATTACTTCAAATTGCCATAACATTCGCACTCAAACGGAAAAAGGAAAAGAAGAATCAATTATAAATGAAACTTATTCAATATACTAACCGTGAAAGTAGTATTGCACTAATGTCAATTCATGTGTCAGTTGTCACTATTTAACATACTGTTATGTGATTAACTTACATGGTAGTGATCAATATAATCATTTGAACCCACTAAACAATTTAAATGTAATACTCATAATGATTTGTATTGATTGAATTTAACTCTTTGTTTTCTTCGTGTTTATAATTTAAAAGTGTTTTTAAGTGTATAATTTGTGGGTGATGTTTGAAAAACTGTATGTCATCCTTACACCAACTTGCCATCCGTGACTCGTTCTATGTCAACTCCACACTAAATCTTCATCCAAGTGGCATCCTTAATATGTATTGATTTATTATAAGTGGTTTTAATTGTATAATTAAAGTTGTAATTAATTTGATGACAAAACTTTAATGTTGATGATGACTGGACATCCGCATATTATCCCTACACTGTTGGCATCCGCGTGTTATACACATGTCAACTCCACATCAAACTATCTTGCACGTGGCATCCCTAATGTGTATTGATTGAATGTAATAGACACTTAGTTTTCTTCACAACTAAACTTTAATGTGGAACATGCACATGTCATCCCTGCACCAAATTGGCATCCATGTGTTATCCCCATTTCAACCCGACACCAAAATTTCGTCCACGTGGCATCCCCACACAAATGGACCCAAATTTATCTATATCCAACGTATCTTTTCTCATTACCTTATTTCATAGTTTCCCTCCATCCAATAAAATTCTACCGAATATTATAAAGTCAAATATAAGACATATGTATCTCAATTTGAAGTATTTTCTGCACCCGATCCAATAATGTAAGAATTATGATTTTTAAAGTTGCGTAACAAAAAAAAAAATATTATTCTATAATTTGAACAACAGGGTGATAGTTATACTATGTTGTATTAATTAAGTCACATAATTATGATACATTAATGCTTGATCACTTGTAACATTAGCTTGCGTCACGACTGACATGTCATCGCCACATGAATTTGAGCACTTACATAACATCCCACGTATCAAGATTCGTTTTTCTTATACATAAATATTAAAAATTTATTACAAAATGAAATAAAATGTTCATAATATATTTCGGTTACTAATTTGTTATACTATATGGCATGATTGTGCTTATGTGGTGGCTTGTATGTCATCATCATACGAAAGTGGCCGCTTCCGTGGTATCACACGCGTCGTCCTCACATGAAAAATGACCCTACGTGGCGTCCTATGTGTCATGCATAGACAAATTGAACTCACTTTTATATGGACCCAAATTTTTTAGGACATATGTATCTCATTTTGAAGTACTTTTAAAATCCAATCTAGTGAAGTAAAATTCATAAATTTTTGAGCTACATAACTTAACTTATTTTATTTTTTAGTTTGAAACAATATGCTAATAAATATAATAAACTCAACTAATGATGATGCATTAATAATGGGTGACACTTGGATGCTCTTTTAGACTTTACTTGTGTGGCGCTTACATGTCATCACTACACCATCTTAACCCTCATTGTTGGCGTCCCATGTATCATCACCATATGTGTAACACTCAACTTTATATATATATATATATATATATATATATATATATATATATATATATATATATATATATATATATATATATATATATATATATATATATATATATATATATATATATATATATATATATATATATATATATATATATATATATATATATGAGCTAATTCATGATTAAGTAGTGAAAATCGATAACAGAAATAAGCTCCTTCCATAAATCCAAAAGTATAAAATTAAATTTAAGCAAGCAATTTTATTTTATTTTTTTGAAGGGGAAGAGAATTCCATTAAATAAAAGTTATACCACACTTACAAAACACATAATTAATTTTTACTAACTCATGTGCTTTATTCGTCATAAAATATGACAGCAATTTCAATTATGGACAAGCAGGAGACGCCTTATCCTTAGACCTCCTAAACAAACCGGAACTAGTAGATACCGATCCAGTTATCTCCTTCAAGACAGTAATATGGTTTTGGATAACCGCACAATCACCTAAACCATCTTGCCACGACGTTATAACCGATCAATGGATACCAACTTCTAAAGACAAAGAGGTTGGTCGAGTTCCGGGATATGGTGTGATAACTAACATCATTAACGGTGGTCTTGAATAAGGTCATGGAGGACCAAATGATCGAGTTATACATCGAATTGAATTTTACAAGAGATACTGTGGCATCTTTGGGATTGACGTTGGCAAAAATCCTTAATGCTATAATCAACGCCCTTTTGGGAGCAATGGTGTTGGGTTTTGGTCCATCATCTAGGAGCTTATATAACTCTACGGTGGTGTTTACTTGCTTGCAATCAAATTCTTGTAATGCAATTATTTTATAGGTTAAATGTGAGGTGGAAAATGAAGGAGGGGGAGGAAGGAGAGGGAAAAGTGAGGTTGATTACATCATTCAAAGTAATCAATATTACATAGGAAAAGTTGAGCAATTGTGATTGCATTGTTTGATGCAATCAACCCCACTTCTCCCATCATCTCCTCCCACTCTTTCACTTTTCACCTCACATTTATTTTACAAAATGATTGCATTACATTACATTTGATTGCAAGCAAGTAAACGAGCTTAATCTACTACGTTATAGTAGTATATGTAGTTTGTGCGAAACTAGTTTAATAATTAGAATAAGTTGTCACTACAAGAAAATAGACCTGAGCCAACACATCTGTGCCAACACTTTTGAAAATGTTGAAAAAACTTAACTATGCCAACACTTTTAGTAGTGTTGGAGTAGGTATAGATCTATGGCAACACTTATTTTAAAAGTGTTGGCATTCATCAATTATTATAATATTTTTCATTAAAATTAATACAAAAGGATTTGAGCCAACACTTTTTGATGAAAACTTCCCTCTAAAAATTTGGATAAATTTTACTATTCATTTCAAATTTTCATTTCCCTCACAAACAACAATTCATTTCCCTCACAAAAAAACATTTCATTTCCACTTGGCCCTCACACAAAAAAAGTTGCAATTCTGGGCAATTCTATCTAGAAGCTGTATCACCACCATTCACCACCGACTATGTTTTTCTGGGCATTTCTTCACTCGCAAAAAATCTCATCTCTCTGTCACTCACACACTCTCTCTCACTGTAACTGTCTCTAATTGCGAACACTCTCTCGCTCTCACTGCCAACTCGCGATTTTGGTATCAACAAGTACCGCCACTTTTGTTGTCTCAGCGATTTTGGTATCAACAAGGAAGCCCACTTCCTTCTCTTGTCTCAGCAATTCCTCAGGTATCATTGTTTGCATCATACTTGTCAATTTTTGTGTATTTTTACTTGCCAATTTGTTCTCAAATTGTATAATTAGGAACCCTAGCATCAATTTTTTTTTCTTTTGATAATTGGAACCCTAACTGCAATTAGGAGAAGGGATAGGGAAAGGGTGAATTTTGTTTTAGGGTTTTCTGGGTAATTTGTTAGAGTCTTGTTGAAAGCATCATTAACAGAAGCATCTTTGAGTGTTCTATAGCTCCCAGTTCCTTAGCAGTATTCACTTTTTGTTTTGCACCTGGAGAAGTTATCTTATCTCTACGTTTTTGTTGTTGTGTGTCCAGTGTCCACTATTCATAGTTTGTTTCTCATGTGAGGAGGCTATTTACGTATTTCAAGAGGTGTCCAGTGATGCTAAAAAATTTGTATAAAGTTTAATGATGAAGTTGTCAGATTATTAAATGGTATCAAAAATGATTTTGGGAAAATTCTGACTTTGATGATACTGATTGGGATTGGATGCATGCTATAGATTCCCCGTTGCCTGAGTGATTGGGGTGATAGATGCCAGATTGTATTTTGTATTTCTTTATTAGAACCTGTCTCTTTCCCCTCATTTCTATGTTCTTCTTTTTCCCCTGTTAAGTTTTTGTGTTTGACAGACATGTATATTGTATTTGCAGCACTGGATATACACGTCTATTATTATTTATACTTGGGATAAATTGACTGATATGATCTTAACTTTTTAATTATTCTGGTTATTGTATTTTGTGCACTTCTAGCGTATTTATAGTATTCTTAACTTACCAAATCTGATATTTTTTTTTCCCGCTTCATTGCCTTGTTATATCACTAACTTGCTCTTTTTATTGAATACAGTGCTACACAATGTCAAAGAGAACAAGAGCATCAATTTCCAAGGATTCTGAAGCTGAAGGAGTTCCAAAGAGACTTCCAACAATGGCACCGTATCAACTAGAAAAGATCGCAAGAATCAAAAAGGAAAATAATGTTGCCAAATTGAAGGAGTTATCTGATCAAATGGGAAAGAGAACAAGAGCATCAATTTCAAAGGAATGGAGACCTCCAAAGATTATAGAGTATGAAGCTGAAAAGAGCCAGACAATCCAAAAGAATGCTACTACACTTAAAGAGTTCGGTTTACCTAAGGAGGTTGATGAAATGGGAACAACAAATGGAGAAATCAAACAGTTGCAGTAAATGAACCTGAAAAGAACCAGATGATCCAAAATACTGCTACTACATTCAATGACTTGGGTTTACCTAAGAACGCTGATCAAATGGGAAACAAAACAAGCAGATCTCCATCGGTGCAAGAGTATGAATTACAAAGGCTGAAGACAATCGAGAAGAATGCTGCTAGACTCAAAGAGTTGGGTTTATCCAAATTGGCTGATCAGTTTATAGATAGACACAAATCTCCATTGATTAAAGAGAAGGAAGTGGTTAGGGACGTTCCTGAGCTGGATAAAGAATACTTGCCTCTAGATGATGAATTGAATGACGAAGACTTAAGTGACTGCAGTGAAAAACCAAGAAGGAAAGGTACAATGAGTTCAACATCCTCAAAGAAGGTAATGACATACAAGTTGTTGCTGCTGCCCTGTTGTTTTTATTAATGCTGCTTTGTTTTTTGCCAAAAATTGTTGTCTCATTTCTTTCATTGTTGATGTGCACTAGTGTAGATATGATGCTGCTACTGCAGTAGTGATGATGCTTGTGCAGTGCTGCACTGGTGCTGGTGCTGCTTGTGCTGCTTGTGCAGTGCTGCACTGCTGCTTGTGCACTACTGCTGGTGCACTGCTAGAAATGCACTGCTGCTGGTGCAGTGTTGCTGCTACAATAGTGCTATTGTTGTTAGTGATGTGTTGACCAAAATTTATGTTTTCAAGGTAAAGTGCAATGGGAAGAGTAAACAATCATCATGTCCATCAATGTCAATGGATGAGTTCATAAAAATGCAACAGGAGGGGTTACTTGGAGAAGGACTTAGAAGATCTAGGCGTCAAAATGATTTAGTTGTGATACAAGAGAATCAAAGAGAAAGTCATGATGATCCAAGAAACCAAGAGACTGAAGGAGTTGATGATGAAGATGAATCCATGATAACTAAGAGTATGAATACACTTTCTCTATATATATTTATGTTTTTAATTTAATTTCTTTCTCATTACTTGTAACAATTACGTATATTATGGATGATAGCACCTGTTAATAAAAAGTATAAAGGGCCAACAGAATTACTTGACATACATGAACGTACTTTGGAAGAGCGTGTAGCTATCTTCTTCAATGCAGTGAATGAACCTATTGGACCTGAAAAAGAAGTCGGCAAGTTTAGTTTATTTTTGGGAACAATAGCTACCAATCACTCTTGGGCACCCTTAACATATACAAGCTGGCATAATGTCCCAGACAAAGATAGGATGTGGGAATATATCAATGTAAGTTTATAATAATGGTTCACTGGTTATGTCTTTTGTTGATTGATTTGAATGCTAATGCAATTACATCGACGACTATAGAGAAAGTACATACTTCCTCCTATTGCAAAGAAATGGGTGTTAGCAACAATTGCTGCTTCTTGGAGGGGTTTTAAATGTCAAATTAAAGAGCAACACTTCTACAAATATGTGAACAATGAAGAAAGATGGGAACATCGAACCAAAAGAGTACCAGGTCCAGATTTCAAAATACTTTTACAGTATTGGAGCATGGAAAAAGTGCAGGTAAGCATTTGATTGTATTGTGGCTATTTCTTTTTGAAGACCTGATCAGTATATCATTTTCTTGTTTATTATTTTTGTTTATAAACTCCAGCTTATCTAATTTTTTTTTATAGAACATATGTGATAAAAATCGGGGAAATCACGAGATGCAACGTAATAATCACACGGCAGGTCCTGTAAGCTTTGCAAGAGTATATCAGAAATTGGTAAGGATAAGAAAAAAGACCATTAGTAATATGTTGATGTTTGTGGGGTTTTTTTCTACTGGTTTGGTGTGTGGATTTCCCTTTTGTCATTCTCTAACTTATCACGTTCATACCTCTCAGCCAAGCAAAGATGAAAAACCACAATCGATCAGAAGAATATTGTTTGAAGAAACCCGAAAAAGGCAAGAAGGTCGTACTTACAAACAACCTGATGATAGTATTCTTTCCGCATTGATATTAAGTTTGAAAGGACAAGTTTACAGCACACTGTAATCCAATGTTTTTATGTTTGAGATAGGCCAAAATGAAGCAAATTGAACTGTCACAAGCTGCTGGAGAACTTGACAGTGAATTAGATGCTTTTGATGAAGTCATGAACAAGGAGTGCCCTGGACGACTAAGGCTATTTGGGAGAGGGAAATGCAATACAATTTTCAAAGCTAAAGAAGATGGGTCATCAGTAATTGTCGCTTCAGAGATTCTTGAATCAATCAAATCTGACATGCAGAAGGAATTTGATCATCACAAGGAATCACTGCAAGCTGAGTTACGAGCTGAAAAGGAAAATTTGGTCATGGAAAGAGAGACTCAAGCTAAATTGTCCAAGACCCTTGAGACTCAGATTGCTACCGCCGTTGATATGCGAATAGAGCTAGAGAATTAAAAAGAGAAAGCGGCTCAAGATTTGGCTTCAAGGGCGCTTGCTCACCTACTTCAAATGGCGCCAAATGCAACTCCAGAGATGTTGACAAAGGCTATAAAATCATCAATTTCTGTCAACCAAAATCAGTAATGGGTGACACATAACCTAGAGCATGCTCATGTAAGGTATTTCTCTTAGTACTACATATAAACTTGATGATCCTTTTAAACTTCCTCTTTTCTCGACGAGATTGATCTATAATCCCCTTCCCCTTCTTTCTTTCTCCTTCTCTTCCTTTGGCTTGTGATTTTGGGCATCTTATTCTGAAATAAGTGTGGCGGAGAATCGGTGATGCTTTTGAAGTTGGGGTCGTTGGATATTGGTTGTGGTTTTATGTTGACAGGTTTTTCGGAAATCAGAAATTCTGGGATATCCGTTTTACAGAGGAAACTTTGGCGAATTTTAGGCGTGTTTTAATTTATTTTTGATTTATTATTTGTTAGAAAGTGTACCGTGTTTGTAATATGAAGAATGTGTAAACCGTGATTTGTTTTTCTGTTTGGTTAACTAATAAACTAATGTTGGTTTTATTAATTTCATATAGGGCTTTGGATGACTTCTTTTGTTGGAGCAAAGTAACATGTTGGGTGCTTGAGAAGATCATTTTGGGTCACTTGATGGAATTCTCAATTTTTGGAGCGTTGAATATTGTGTAGTGGGAATATGTAAATTCTTGACTATATATATTATGTATATAGTGGGCGCTCTTCGTACTTTTAAATGAGACGCCTCATGATTTATGAGAAATATTACATATGTATTTCAAATAGTATTTTGAGAATATATATAAATATATAATGATATGTTGATACCAATGATGAATGACTTCACACACACATATATATATATATTCAAATGGAAGTGTTGGCATAGAGAGAAAAAAACGTGGCCTTAAATTGTTCTTTGATCATTAGAAAATGTTGGCATAAGTCATTAAAACCGTTGGCTTCCTTTGCAATGTAAAACCGTTGGCATAGATTACTTGTGGCAACACTAAGCAAAAAGTGTTGGCATAGATCATTTCTGGCGACATTAACAAAAAAGTGTTGGCATAGTCTAAGAAAGTGTTGGCATAGATCTGTGCCAATGCCTATCAAACTCAACGGCTTGAAAAGTGTTGGCTAAAGTCTTTGCCAATACTTTCTCCACTTTCAACAACACTTTTTAGGCGTTGTCTAAGCCCATTTTTCTTATAGTGTGTGTAAAAGCTCACTGAGCTCACTAGAACGAACACCTCTCTTTGCTTTTTCCGCTGTCTATTAATTATTCTCCTACCATCCAAGAAAAAGAGTTGATAGCAACTTTTGTCTAATTAAGAGCAATAAAATCAATGCATGGAAGGTTGTGATGAGATATTTTGAACTTTAATTTCTTAGCTCGTTTCTTTCGATTAATAATACTTGATCAACATTATTACAAGATACGGGGTGATGAGTTGTTTCCCAGGAATACCTTCAAACACTACGGGTTTGTTTACATGTTTGTAATGCAATGTAATTATTTTATAAAGCAGATATTGAGTGACAAGTGAATGAGTGAGATAATATAAATAAAAATATTGAGTTGATTGTATTATCCAATGTAATCACAATTATTGCTCAACTTTAATCTATGTAAAGAAAATTATTTTGAATTGTGTAATCAATCTCATATTTTCCCATCTTTCTGCTCTATTTCCATCTTTCCACCTCACATTACATTTACTCGATAAAATAGTTGTATTGTGTTACATTGCAAAACTGGCATGTAAATGAGCCCTACATTATTTTTACAACTTATGAAAACAATATGTGATAAACAATTTGAGAATAGCTTTATTTGAATAGACGAAAACGTGTTGTGAGTTGTCAGAGGTGCTTCTTATGCACGCTGAACACCCCTTGTCAAAAGAAAAAGAAAAAAAACACCATTCTTCACTCTTATTTTTCATGAAACTAGCTAACAAATGCTCATGTTTGTTCTACATCAACTACAACTATGGACGGGGCTTAGCCCCACTTCTGCACCAAAAAAAAAAAAAACTACAACTATAGACTAGTAAGACAAACATTAGAAGTAGTTGAAACCGACCCAGTACTCTCCTTCAAGACTTCAATACAGTTCTAGATGATCGCACAATCGCCTAAACTATCTTGCCACGATGTTATAACCGACCAGTGGACACCATCTCTTGTAGACATTACTGTCGGTCGAGTACCGGGATATGGTGTTGAATGTAGGGACGGATCAGTTGCTGAAGTGGAGGATTGTATTGGCTTTTACAAGAGATATTGTGGTTGAGGATGAGGTGGGAGTTTAAGTGGTAAGTGCTCTACCCTCACAACTTGGTGGTCAGGGGTTCAAATCCTTATCTATGTAGGGAAAATAAAAATCTCCTCTACCTTTCTTTGTAGGGAGGGTCTCCTCCTCTACTTGACCCCGTCGACCCATTATAGATAGGTTTAGGGATGTAAATGGATACTCCATCCGCGGATATCCGCACCATCCGACCCGAATATATGGATCAAAACCCGAATAAACGGATCCTTAAGAGAGTGGTGGATGGAGCGGGTGACGGATCGGGTAGGATTCGGGTGGACAGTTTCAACCCGCGAACCTGACCCGCTAAAACCATCCATCACCCGTTTAATTAAAATATATATATATATATATATATAAATACAAATTTATCAGACGCCTAACCCTAAAATCCTAAATAACGCTACTTCTACTTTCACTCTTTCTCTCTCTTCTTCTCTCGAACCAGACTCAGTCACTCCCATCTCCCACTCTCTAACTGTCGCCGGAGTTCAGCAGCCAGCCGCCTGTCGTCGACTCGCCGGAGTACAGTTCTACGGTATACTCTCTCTCCTCTTCCTATTTCTTTCTCTTCGGTTGTTCGAATCGTCTGTAGTTGTTGGATCGTTCTAGCAATGTCGTGAAATTAGCATTAGGGTTTTGATGTTCTGTAATTGATTTGAGTTTATTGAATCCTTCTAGTTCTAATTTGTGATTTTGATAAAGGTTCGAATGCTTTCGTTTTTCTTAATTTTATGAGATATGCCCAGCTATTTTGTTGCGAAATTATAGATCGAAGGTTTTGGTTGCGTTTTTCGGATCAAATTGATTTGGTTTAGTTATATTGAATATTATGGTTTCGTTTCTGAATTGTAAATTTGAGTTTGAATTATGGGTTTTTCTTCAGAGGTTGGGGTTTCTGATTTGGTCATTATAGGTGTATTATTCTGTGTTTTAAAACCACAGCACCGACACCGATCACTTTGGTTGTGCTTTTATATATGCTCCCTTCACTACTCCTATTGCTATCCGAATTGTAGTGGGTGCCATTAATTTCGCCAAATTCTGGTTAGAAGGTGCTAGTTCTCTTGAGATGTGCCTAATGTCTTTTTGGGTTGTACTAGGTATCATTGGTTTCTTGATTTCGACAAATTCTCTTAACTGAGTGTTGGTTTGGTGGTTCTCAGACGAATTCCTGCTGGTAAGATTCTTCATATCTATTTATGGCATTCGGTCTGGGTTGATTATATGTCGAAATCGAACGATTTAGGTTTTGGTTATTGAATTGTGTGCTTGTTCTGAATTGGTTGTTATAAATGTTTGGTGGTTCTCAGACGAATTGCTTGTTCTGAATTGGTTTTGGTTGATTATATGTCAAAATCGAACGATTTAGGTTTTGGTTGTTGAAATTTGTGGATCTGTGAGCTGAAAATTGAGAAATTTAATATTGAGCTGTATTGTGGTGAAAGGTGCAAGTTGGGTTGATAGTCTAATATAGGTGAGTCTTTGGGGGTTTGTATCAACAGAGGAATCAGATTGATTTATGTAGTTGGTGATTTTTGATTTATGTAGTCTTTGGGGGTTTGTATCAACAGAGGAATCACCAATCTGAATGCATATGTACAGATCCACAAATTTCTGATTTTATATTTTAGTTCTCTTATACTATAATTTCTGATTTTATATTTTAGTAGTTTAGTTCTTGTTTTATATCTGGTTTTTGATTTATGTAGTTGGTGATTTTTGATTTATATAGTTGGTGATATTTGATTTTGATTTCATAGAACTTACTTGTTTATTATAAATGAAATTTAGATTGCCTCTGTGTTATCATGGTGGTTGATGGATTTGAGGCAAGTAGCGGTGCTAGCAACACTAGTGACATTGTTGACTTGACTACGGTAATGTTCCTTTGATTTTTTTCTTTTATCATTTTTTATTTTTATAGATGTAAGTTTCTAACTCTTTAATTTCCCCCTATACTAATAGGATACAGATGAAGAGATGGTGGATTTGTGAAGAGTCAGACAAATTGAAAAATTGAGTCCACTGTCTACTTGATGTAATAGATTAGTAGTCAGTAGGCTAGTTATTTGACATTCGTGATGTGAGAAAATATTTTAAATTGTTGTTTTGTGTGATTTGGATTTTATGTATAATACCTTTTTCATATTTGGTTTGTATGAAGCTTTAATTAAGCGAGCGAAACAGTATTGCATGCATCCACCCATTGATAGATTTGATGCCTCTAAGTTCCCCACTAGGTTTGCTGGGCAGATCAGGAATTTCTCTTTTGAGGGTTATATTGATGGCAAAAATGATCGTAGGCTTGATGATTGTTTGAGGTATTGCATTGTTGCTGGTAAGAAAGCTCTTGAAACAGCATTTCATAAATCCACCATTTCATAAACAGTATTGTGAATAAATTGAAAAACAGGAGTATTAAAATCAAACATAACTAAACTGTTTATCACCCGATCCATCCGTTTAAACCGCGGATGACGGATGGAGCGGATTAGGATTGGATGGTTCGCGGGTGATGGATGGAGCGGATGGATTTCGCGGATGGAGCAGATGATGGTCCATCCGACCCGAATCCAATCCATTTACATCCCTAGATAGGTTGTCTTGCCCGGCGCGTGTTATTTGCAAGCTATTGCATGCGTCCTTACAGAAAAAAAAAAAAAAAAAAAAAAAAAAAAAAAAAGAAAAAAAAAAAAAAAAAAAAAGAAGAAGATATTGTGGCATCTTTGGGCTGGACTATGGGGAAAATCTTGACTACTATAATCAACGCCCTTTCGGGACCAATGCTGGGTTTTGGTCCATCATTTAGGACCATATACATTGTCGGAAGCTACACTAGAATAAGTTGTTGAATCAGCCCACTAGGCTCACTGGAACAACGAGAAGTACTAGCGGTGTTAAGTATTTTTACTTTTTTTTTGTTTTTCCTTTTGTGGTTTTGGCTTTGTGTTCATCTCCTATATTGTCCAAAAAGAAGAAAAAAAAAAAAATTAATGGCAACTTTGTTAGGGGTGGAGGTTTTTTTTTTCGAGAAATTTCATGGCGCGTCCCTGAACTTTAATAAAATGCATATGAGATATAACTAACTTTGAAAATGTACGATATATCTCTAAACTTTGAATATTTTGTCTAAAGCATACATGACATCACATTGCTGTTAACAGTACGGTTGTGTAAAAATGTATGAATGGAATTTCTTAATCTCTATTTCACATATACATGTGTGTATTTATACAAGGAAGTGAGAGACATAAAAGAAAAAGATTGCAAGAGATTACAGAAAATTACAAGAGATTACAGAAGATTACAAAAGGTTATAGAAGAATAAAATACATGAATATATTAAATTACATTTGCATTTCTTTCTTTCCAACTTCATATAGTACGTGGTATCACCAATATTTTCCCAAATTTATAGTTTCTCCCCTCTCCCACCCTATATTAACTCTTTACTCTTCGTCCCTTTAAGGTGAGGATCCTGCATTCACCAACAGATTGTACTGTATAAATTGTTGTAAAAACCCTTACATGCTTTAGTCGTTTCAACCCTTAACGTTGAAATTTGGCTATATAAGCCATTGTTGTTCTATTTTTGTAAGTTATCCAAGCTAATGCACATTGAAAAAATGGAGAGTGACTTAAACACTCCGACACCGAATGACATGTATGACTAAACTACAACATTATTGATGGGCCTGATGGCTTACAACACCACCAAGAACTGAAAAGATAAGAGCCTATATATACAGTACCGATAGATTGTTGTTGCATATTTTGTTTTGGACTTTTTATAATACTATATCATCACTTTTACGTTTTATTGGTTCTTGTTTAAATTTTTTATTTGCTTGTATAGTTTCCAACTGTAAATTATTTATATTAATGGTCATTGTTAACTTGTTATCTCACCTAGTGGTACAATAGAAACACTTTTTATTTCATGGGGACATAATCGTACAAACGAAATTTCCCTTACCTCATCTTAACAACCGTCTTTTTGGAAACACCTAACATCTTAAGTTTGAAAGAAAATATAAATGTTGAGTGAGCTAAATCAACACCTTACTATTTTAATAAGTACAATACTCATTTGGTGTAGAATATGCATTTAATTAATTAAGAAAGCAAATACATGTTTTACACGAATAGCAAAAAAGAAACGAATTACCAAATAGAAAATAAAACATGCATTTGCTTACTTATTATAAATTGCAAGGAAAAAAACGTAAGCAAATCCAACCCGACCCACATTATAAATACCCATATCACTGTTCATTCATCCTTAAAACTTCAAACATAAACCCCTTCTCTCACTGACATTCAGCCTTCAAATTCTACTCTTGCCTACACTTAACTCTCTCTCTCTCTCTCTCTCTCTCTCTCTCTCTAACACAGCAACCATGGCAGAAGAACTCCCATCACCATCTGAAACTTCTCCCCTTTCCCTCAAACGAAGAATCACCAGCACAAACAACGATGACCACAACAATACTAATCACCAACCATCTCTCACTCTCTCTCCTATCTCTTCTCCTCATAAACTTCAATCCCAAGAACCTCTCATTGATGAAACCCAAGAACCTGTCTTTCCCATTGAGCAACTTCCCATTTGCTCCCCCAAAAAACCCAAGGTGGAGAAACAAAATTCCTCTGAAACCCACAAATCTTCTGCTGTTGATGAGGCTGGAATTGAAGTTCTTGGAGGTAATTCTGAATTGGGTCTAGTTTCTGATGAAACTTTGAGTCTTGATGATGGTAAAAGTGGGTTTCTTGGATGTGAAAGGGAGAGAAATGAGGCTAGTGTTGAAGTTCTTGTAGGTAGTTCTGAATTGGGTCGACATTCAGATGAAAATTTGAGTCTTGATGATACTGAAAGTGGGTTTATTGGTAGTGAATTGGAGAGAAATGAGGGAAGTGTTGAATGTGTTAATGGGTCAAAAGTTGAGGGTTTGGATTTGGGTGTGTCTTGTAAGAATGAAAAGAATGAGACCCAAATTGTTGGGTTTGAGTTGGAGATAAAGAATGAGAGGAATTCTGAGAAAAGTGACCCAAAAGTTGGTGAATGTTTGGAGAAACAATCTGGTGATGCTGATTATACGAATAAGGTAAATGGTACTTCTGTTAAGTTGATGACTATTGTTGCTAACCATGAACTTGTGGGATATGAAAAGAATGAGAATTTTGGTGGTTTCTTGAACAAATTGGTGAAGAGTGATGGTGAGAATTTTAAAGGGAAAGCTATGACTTGTTCATTGAAGATTGAGGTGATTGATGAAACAGCTTTAGTTGATGTTTGGAAGAATGATGGGAAGAACAATAAAAGAAGGGGTAAAAAGGGTAATTCTAGTTTTATTGGTGGTGCTCGTGGAGGTTCAAATGGTGGGATAAGAAAGTTTGTGTACTCAAGGAAAGAGCTGGAGGTTTTGAGGTATGTGAATGTTAAAGGGCAGAAGAAGTTCTGGCAAGAGATATACTGTGGTTTGGGAGAAACTGTGAAGAGAGAGTATGATGAACTGGGGAGTTTTAGGCATAATAACAAGCATGGGGATCGCCGTCAAGCTGCTCAGATGAGGGACTACACTGCTCATGAAATTCTGGGTATGTGCTGTGTTGCCTGTTTAATATATTCAGTTTGTGATTTTCTTAAATCAATCTTTTGAAAGCTGTTCTATTGCATCTTTCCGTGGATGTTTCAAAAGTAGATTTTGTGCTATCTGTTTGGATAATTCTGTTGCTTTACAATTCCATTAATTGGCAATGCATCAAGTGATCTGAATTTGCTTTCTTTAATCTAGTTCATGCTGTTTGACACTGCTTATTTATTTGAGTTTCTTGCAAGATTTATGCTACTCTTTGCATTTTAGGTTCGATAGCATGGTTGGGTGTTTGTTAAAGTTTTAGTTGTCTAAGAAAGATTCACAAGCAATGGTTGGTAATGCAACTATGTATCATTGCCCTGTTAGATGCTTAACTGCTATGTGACTACAGGTGAAGGATGGAGATTATGTGTGGATTAAGTGGTCAATGTATCCCTACCCTCAAAAATGAAACATGTACTCCCTGAATATTTGCTTCTTGGATGAATGATGTTGTTAGAGCAAGAAAAATACATACTGATATGGTTGAGTGTGTATGCTGTAGATGTTAAAATGGCTAGCTTAATTTGATGTTGGAATTGGATGGCCAGATATAGCCTGCTATAGATACTTTAGGTTATTGGAACTTTCAGAAATAGCTTCATGTTGGACAAGTTCTTATACTAGCACCAATATCTTATTTCTTGTGGATAGTGTTGTTGTCTTTATTGCCATTGTCCATTACATTTAGTTATATAAGTACTCCGAAGATACTTGGTACATTTCAGTATCATTTGAATGATGTTATGACCTTCCACTACATTTCTGCCTTCTTTGATTATTGAGTTGATGAAAATCAAGAGATTCATAATTCTCTGTAGAAAACTGTTTGCTTATGGGATCCTAACTTCTAATTTGACTCCAGACTGCAGTTCTACTGATCTAGGCAGTAGAATGGATTTCGTACTATTCAAAACCTAATTGTTCTGGATTGTTTGAGTAATTTCTTTAAACTTTCTTCGCTAGTCACAAGTATTATGCTGTTATCAATGATTCTTTTTATAGATAGAAGTAATTGTATTAAGAAGTCTGCCACGGAGGACAGGTTGTCCTCCTTAAGAGATTACAACATGTTATGCCAGTTATTTTGAAGCTCAGTTATCAAATAACTCCTAAAAGCTCTTTCGCTAAATAAGTCAGTCTATCCCACAGGATCTCAAGGGGTAGGGAACCTCTAGAGAAAATTCTGGCATTCCTCTTTAGCCAGCAAGATGAGAGAACTGCAAAAACAGCATTACGTCACAGTAGCTAAATATCAGTAGTATCTAGCTTCTATATGAATGGAGGTTACTTGTATCTAGCTTTGGCTTGCCCTTTCTACTCTCTGTTATTGTGTCTGAAATCTTTATTTTCGAACATAATTATTTTTCTGTAACTTCCTCAAAAATTGTATTGAAATGTTTCCAGCTTGATTCAGAGCTCTTTAAATTAACAAAGACAATGTCTCAGAAGTTTCTACTTAATTAAGAGGAAAAGGGCTCCATTTCACTATATGAATTTCAGATTTGAGGGGTCAGGCTTTTAATCTTGTGACATTTGTTCTTCCCTATGTACTCCATTGGTCTCAGTCTCATGGACACTTGGTTCCGATTCCAACATTCTGTCCTTCCTGAGTACTTACTAATAGTATTTCCTCATCCTTTTCATCTCCCTGTCCTTATGCCTCCCACTTTGTAGTTGAATATGTTTTTCATAGAATTGAGTGCTTGTAAGCTTGTTTTCTTTCACCTCACACTGTCCCACGTCCCAACTTTGCCTGTCCCGCTTGTTTTCTTTTACTATGGTTCTGTAATGGTCTTCAATTTTTCTCGCAACATCTTGTAAACTTGTTCCCATTATACTTTAAATCTCTTTTACACTTGATCTTATTCAATAATTTATGCATTTTGAATCCAATTTTTGGTAAAATCATTTTTATGCCTTTGTTTGAGCTCTAGTCTTTAATGTTTCGGTCTTGCCGTGTCAATTTGATGGATCAATTTCTTCTGTCACAGGTATGGCTGCTGGAAGGGGAAGATGGAATTACCAGAACGTTTTTGTCTATTGAAGAAACAGGAAAGCTAATTGCTAAAGCCTAAGCTTTACATTGATGTTGATTACTGATAGCTAGTCTATAGTTGTAAAGATCTAGTTCATATTGTGTATACCTCTGGTGTTGAAGAAAGAGGATAGCTAATTGCTAAGCCCAAGCATTTGACACTGAATCCTGATCACTAGCCTATAGTTTAGAACATGTAACTAAACTTGTGTATACCTCTGGTATATAGTGTCGTACATGGGCATTCTTGCTCGTTGTGGGTTGTACTTGTGTGTTGGTAATATCGAATAAAAGTTGTACATGAAATTTGATTTGAGTTTGCTCTTGAATTCCATTATTTGAGTACTTTTTTGCTGAATGATTGGATATTACCTGCTGCATTCCTAAAACTTCTCTGTTGTGACATATAATTTACCAATTCCTTGAGCTGTTGGCTAAAATTTATGGTACCTTTCAGGAGAATCATCTTCAGAAAATGTGAGTTGTGATGCAGAAATTATTGGTTCCACGAATACTAGCTGTCTCGGTGTGAACAGTGAAAAGGATGGTGACGATTTGGTGGGAGAGCTGAGTGAACACGAAGAGAGTGATGATGAATACGAGAACATACAGAGACCTGCTTTCTGGGTTCAAGGTGAACCAGATTTTGAATCTGGGCCTCCAGAGGATGGTTTAGAATACCTAAGGCGTGTCAGGTATGTTTTCTTGCTTGCTCTTTCTCATTTCTCCCCTCAAGATTCTTTTTTTAATGACATTATTCTGTTAGTAATTTATTTTAATGGACACCTCCTTTATGCTAAAACATTGAACTTTTTTGAACAGTGGAACTTGTAAGTAGTTTCCCATTTTTCTAAACAGTGGATGTTTATCTCAATACTTATTGACTGCAATTGAAATTTCATGGCTGACATCTACGTTGATATGTTACGAGCAGTTTATGATTTTGATGTCTCTCATTTTTAGATCTTCTCTTTGTGACCTTTGCATGTAAATATGTTCCTATCATGATCAGGGCTGGCTTCCAGCTTCCTTGTTGGCTTTATCCAAAATTCACCTGAATTCTGAATTCCCCAAATGATTTCACCTGAATTCCAACGGGTAGCATTGGCCCACAATCATTCTCTTCCCACTGAAAGAAATTTCAGTCTTTAGCCTCTACTTTCATATATGAGTGTAGCAGCTTGGGGCTATGTCAATGAATGTTACTTTATATAATCACCCTGCGCAGACCATTTCAATCTTTTTCAAAAGCTGCTACACCTGAAGACAGTGTCAAATATCATATACAGGATCATTCAACTCATATTTTAGCTTTCAGAAATGATTAGGAATTGAAACTCATTGTGAGTTACAAAGTAGTTAGAATCACATCTCTGAAAGATCTTACAAAGGGCAAAATAACTTGAAGTATAATGTGAACTGTGAAGTTGACCGCAATTGTGAGCATGACTGCATTATTGTTTTATGGACTGGGCATAACTGTAATCAAAGGCCGTGTCCTAAGTGCGTAACATAACTGTGTAAAAGCGGGAAATACATTTGATTCCATTTAATTCATGAGGTTGAAGCACGGTTATTGTATTTGAGGTGCTTACAGAATCCATTTTGAGACAAGTTGGTCTAATTTCTGTAGCTGTATATATCGGCTGTACCATTTTCTGACACCTTTAGAAACTTGAACTCACATAGTCACATGTCAGGGATTTGGGTTGCAGTTTTTTCATGCCTAAGCTTACTTGTTGCTTCACAGGTTAAGAGAAAAGATGGAGGCCTGGGTACAAGCATTGTGCATAAATGTTGCTAATAACACTTGATTTTCAAAAACATAACGTTATTGACTTATTGATTGATGCTGTTATCACCATGCTATAATTTAACACTCATAGAAACCAAAAGAACCACTAGTCATGTTATAAATCATGTTATAAACCTGTTATAAAAAAAAGGTTTGAAAGATAAGCTTTCAAAAGCCTAGAGGAAATAGGAAATGAAAAAGACAGCCACTAGTCATTAACTTGATGATGCAGAATGACATTAGACTTCAGGGTCCAAACCAGGAGGAGATCATTTAAGAAGTATTGTCTTGAAATAAAAAAAACATACAATGCTGGCTTTTCTGTTTGTGAACTTTATGTCTTGTTTTACTTTCTTTTGTATTGGCGCACTTTATCTATATGGATCATTAATTTTCTCAAGTGTTGTGCTCCAATGATTGGAACTCTAATCACTTGGGCTTGAACCCTGGGAAAAGCACGGAAGGGTTTTCATTCCCCTTCGGACCCCAGCCCTCTGACTCTCTGATTCAAATCATTAAGGAATAAGAGATCAAGCATTCCATTTTACTGGCTGGGATCAGAACTTAGGGTATTTAGTCAATGGTGTTTTTGAGATGTTTGGGGAGAATGGAGTCAGAACTTATTTGGTTTTAGCATTTGGTTGGTAGCATGATTCTTGAATCTTCAAGAATCAAGCACTCATTACCATGATTCTCTATTCCATCCTTTCTTTACAGCAACTTTGTCATTCGAAACAACTATCATTATATTTGCACACCTGGCTTAGTAAACAATCAACAAACATAATCTAGTAATTGGTTTTTGTGACTTTTGTTGATTTGATAAATCATTTTTAGCCATAATAGCAAAATATATCTGAAAGTAGCAAAATGGTTCTTCTCAGTGAGATGCCCTGCTCTATTCAACTACTAACTCTATTCATTGAAAATGCCAGTAGCATTTTCTGTAAATTTGCGAGTCTGCTCGTCTTTGAACTGTCAGTTACACTTTTGTTTCAAATGCCTCAAAGTTTCAGCTCCCTTTCAGCTAAAGCACTGTTTCACCAACTGTTAACTGTAATATACGAACTGTTTGCCCGCTTTATTTGATAGGTATTTCGAGAGACACTGTGAAACCACTGCCCTCGTACAAAGCATATTCTTAGCACCAGAAGCGAACAATCCAAGACTAACCATATAGAAAAGAAACGGAACTAAACCCAACAGCTAAAAGCAGTAACATTGTCACATCATACCAACAGCATTGGGTACGTAGGCAAAGACATAAGGTTATGCCTTATCTGTTCTTATCAGGGGGCAAAATATCTGTCTTTAACGTTTAGTCTTTTACTGGCAATGGCAATACCATCTTTCTTTTCAACTGCAGATTATATATTTGGCTTGGAAGAAAACCTGTGCTTTTTTATGAGCAGTGAGCACTTTGTTTTAGAACCCTAGAGAATACTGTAATTTCCCAATTTCGTCTATTTCTTTCTATGTTCTGTCATAATTTTGGATTGGCAAAGATTTGGAGCTTTGATTTCTTTTATGACTGAGGACACCTTGCTCTAGGAGATTTTTTGCCCCTTGATTGAAGCAGTTGTGTAGGGAAAATGTCAGAATCAAGTTGGCGAAGGTGTAACTATACCAAGTATCTGCATCTTTCCCTTATCATCTTTCTTAAATTCCAGACTGTCATCCCTGTGGAATCAAGATATCAGTTCTTGCCTCTGTTATGAGCACAGGCTTCGTAGTCGATTTTCTGTTCCGAGCATCATTTTGTTCTTCTCTGCTTCATGTGTCTCTTGCTAACTTCTCATAGCTTGCTGACTCATCTATCCATAACTGTGATCCTCAGTGCATCGTCTGTGTACTCTTGCTCTTTTTTATTGGAAGTATATTTATCAGCGTTCTGTGCTCTCTGCCTTTTATTCAAGCACACCAATTTCAACCATGGAAAGTTGCTTGAAGAATCGTTATCATAAAACAAATACAGGGAGCTTATTTACTGAAGACAGTTCCTTTTTGTGTAGGTGGGAAGCTTCGCACATTCCGAAAGTGAAGGTGGTCAAGATTGATAAGAGTAAACTCAACAAGGAGCAGAGTGTTTACATGCCCACAATTCCTGATATTGAGAAGTGCCCTCCACACCTTCTCCCACTGAAGCAATGGGAGGATGAGTTTGTTATGGATTTTGAAGAGTTGAGGATGGTAAATGATTTGCCCTCTCCTGAAATTTTGTTACAATTATCAGGGCTGGGGCTGAAATATTAAACCTTATTTTTCTCCTTTGACTGCAGGTTGTATCTGTTCTTGCAGATACCAGTGATACAATGACTGCCGACCCACAAATGATTATTTTTGGTCACCAAGAACGCAAAAGCCGTTCCTCTGAGAGCTCAGCATCACTCGAGTTGCCATCAGGTGGTCCAACTTTATCCGCAGTCCTGGCTATGGATCCAGTGACTCGGGTCACAATGCTGAAAAGACGCATAACCTTGTTTGACAGTGCAAGCGATATTTCGAAGGATGACTATGCTTGGCTCTTTGCTCTGTGCAGCAATTGACACTCCCTTGGAAGCTGACACTTCTGCATCTCTGCGTTGTCTACTTCGAAGGTGTGCTAAGTTACGTGCTGGAAAATCTGAACTCGACGATGAGCTTGTAATGCTGAATGTATTGGCAACAATCTCAGGGAAATATTTTGGGCAGTCAGGAAAATGATTGAGCTGTGAAAACTTACTTTGGTCAACAAATGAGATGGTCCTTTTAGTTGCTGTTCTTCCTTTGGCTGGGGCTAATCTCAGTTTCCATGTAACTTAATTTCATGACAAATTGACAATCTTATTTATGCCATATAATTATATCGTTACTTGATGTACTGATGCTTTGAGACCACAACCATTTATCACGTTAACTGATTTTACTTTGGATCCACTTGAAAAATAACGTTGATTCATAAACATCTGTTGAAGGGAATAATGTGACAAACCATGTAACATATTGGATTACATATTGGATTTAACCCCTCCCTTAATAAGACACATTTAATAGGAAAAATGTGTTATTGAAAAAGAGATTAAAAAAGATGATTTCTAGTAAGACACATTTTTCCATGGTGGATCTTCCTTTTAAGCATTAAAACATCAAGAATTCTTGATTTAACCCAACCTTTAATCATGCACTATTTTGCTCAAAATTACACTGGAGATGGTTGCCACTATCAATTTCCCTATAATAACAAATTAGTGAGTAATTAGGTTTGAATGGCGCTATTTTTTTTATTCTTGAAAGTGAAAAAATTATTCGTAAGTATCAAATATCACATGAATCAAAATCAATAAAACTTTACTACACGAAATCAATCCATGTAAATCAATGACCTGTAAGACTTTTGTATTATTTGGGTGGCCTAACAAATTTTTAGTAAATTGTGGTAATCTCTTAATCTACCCTATTTTCATTCAATTAAAATATTTAAAAATAAATGAAAAAAATTGTGTTTGTATATTTGTATCTAGCCTTTGGTGAAATAAAAAATAAAAATACTGTAAATATCAATGTTGGCGTGATTTCCTCAAATATACATCATTCACAAACTAATTCCCAAATTAGCTTCGGCTCAAAACTATTTCCCCACATATACACCATGTAGGATCGGATTGTGGCCTGGAAGCGATTTTTTTTTTTTTTTTATAGCGAAAGGCAAAGCCGCTGTGGGCCATAGCGCCTTAAGTAAGCCGCTGAGCGCCAGCGCGGCTTTAGTAAGCAGCTCTCCGCAACAGCGGTTTTTGGAAGCAGCTCTCCGCAACAGCGGCTTTTGCGGTTGCATTTTCCCAGCGCTTTTCTTTGTTAATTTTTCCCACATTTTCTCTGTAGATATATCAACCTGCATAACCAAATACTGAAGCAGCAAAAAATCCAGACGCCGCTCAACCAACAGTTCATCCAAATTTATATTCCATTGAAAAAATAAACTGATAGTTGATCCAAATTACACATCTCTAAAAGATTTCATTAATCACCAACATAATGTCAATACAAGCCAAAATTGAGTTAACATAACTCAAATCACCCAAAGAAAATACAACCAACACTACTCCTGCTTACACCCATAGCAAACAAAACAGTAGCTCACACCTAAACAACATTAGCAGTACAAAACCTATGAGCAACACCATTACAGTAGCTATGAACCAGCAATAACACCATCACAACAGCAAAACCAGACCTCTATGGAACTCCATCTCGTCCCATGCTCTCCTCGATCCTCAAAGAAGGTGGAGACTCTATGATAGTTGACAATGATTGCACTGAGGATGTCATGGTAGAGCTCAAAGTAGATTTAGTTGTCCGAGGTCGTCGCCTAAATGTCAAAATGGGAGAAGTTTTGGTAAAAGGAGATGCAGATACCGGTGGGGTGGGAGTAATTGGAGGGGCAGGGCTAGGGGAAAGGGAAGGAAATTCAGGCATTTCCACAGGCATTTCTGGAAGCGTAGACCATGGTTGAATAGGCATAAGTGGAGGAGTAGGCCGAGGCAGGGGTCGTGGAGGATTAGGCCGAGGCAAGGCTCGTGGAGTAGGTCTAGGCAGAGGCTGTGGAGGAGCTTGAGGCAAAGGTCGTGGAGAAGGTTGAAGTGGAGGTGGAGTAAGTATTTGTGGAGTATGAGAAGGTGAAATTTGAACTGATGGTGTAGGAGAAGGTGAAATTTGAACTGATGGTGTAGGAGAAGGTGAAATTTGAACTGATGGTGGTCGTTCTAGATGTCGATCTGCAGGTGGAGACTCAATAAGATGTCGACTACCAGCTGTATTTAGACATTGGTTGCAATACATTGCTATGTCGCCAAGTAAAGATCGTACCTTTGGAGGATACTCCGCACCAGCTTGATTTAACTCACCTTGACATTTCTTTGCTATGGTGGCTATACCGCTGGTCTACATAAGACGTAAAGCACAATCAATAAAATGAAGTTGTTAGAAAAAATAAATGCAGATTATTATACTTACCAGCACACGCAGTTGCACATAACCAGGTTGATACTCAGTTGGAGATGATGGTAATAATGGAGTAATAAAGCGACGTGTAATTCCTCTATACCATATCATATAAGGATCATTATACTCCATCTGTCCACGAAATAAATCACAGTAACAACCCTCTGAAGACAACTATCCCACTCAGAAACATAGACACGATGATGTTTGGCCCAATTCATCTTGTTCTTTCCACGACGATCTGTTTTATGCAACTGAAGACCAGTGTCACATGGCATAGGAACCAACTGCCGAAGATCAAATTGACGCATAACACGATCAGGCAAATGCATCTCAACAATGTCAAAACATATGAGTGGGGCCCTGACACGCCACACAGTGTCATCTACCTCCGGCAGTGACTCCAAGATTTGAGAAGTATATGGCTCCCATATAAACTACAAAGTAAAAAATTGATTGCTCATTTAGAAAGAAAAAAAAATTCATGACAAAGGGACCACAAACACAAGGGAATATCAGAAAGATATTTATGAGCAGTAGCATTCATTTCACTTATTTTCTTGAATCCAGCATCAAATTTCTTGTCTTTGTGTTGCTCAGCTGACCAACCAAAGAGGTTTCTCAAGTGATTATCCTTGTGTCGAGTATTTAAGTTGGAGGCAAGATGGCGCAAACATAGTCTATGATGGGCATATGGCTCATGCCACTCACCATGTGGATCGTTCATAGTGGACATGATACCTGGATATCGATCTGAAATAACACAAAGATCATGTCTTTGAGTGACATATAATCTTATACATGCCATAAACCAAGACCAGCTACTTCCATTCTCCCCTTCAACAATGGCGAATGCAAGTGAGAACAATTGTGTATTAGCATCACAACCCATTGCAATAAGGAGAGTCCCCTTGTACTTGTCATATAAATGGGTTCCATCAATACTAATAAGGGGACGACAATGTTTAAAACCCTCAATAGAAGGTGCAAAAGCCCAAAACACCCTTCCAAATATCTCAACAGATGGTTCGGTTGTCGGCTTGTTAGCAAAATGTACAATAGTCCCAAGATTTGCTTCTTTCATTGCTTGCATGAAACGAGGAAGGTCTTCAAAGGATCTCTCCCAATCACCAAATATATGAGCAATTGCTAGTTGTTTCGCTAGCCAAGCCTTCTTGTATGAGATGGTATACTTAAAACGTTCTTGTATTACCTCTATGATGGCACGAACTTTAATAGAGGTGTCTGCACGCACAAGATCCTTAATTTTATGGCTAATAAATTCTGAACCCAGCTGAAAATGATCCTTGGGAACAGAGTCACTAACACAAGAGGGTGCGTGTGGGCCTTTGTAAACACTGATTCTAAAAGCATCCGAGAATTCGCTTTTACTTGCATGAAGCCACCAATGGCATGGTGGATCCCTATTACATACAAGTGTCACTGAATCTTCACTAGACCGCTTGACTTTGAAACCCTGGTTCCTCATTATAGAATATACTTTTACCACATCCTTCAGCACCATCTTATTATCAAATTCATGACCAGGACGAAATTCATCGCCCTCTTTAAATACATATTTAGCCGTCCAACTCCTCCAAGAATTAACAAAAGATTCATTAATAGGAGTGACGCTAGCAAAGTCTGGAATAGGAGCACCAGAACCAACATCAACCTGCTCATCTCCAGAGCCATCCCCTTCAATGTTTTCACTCCTCGGAGAATCAGGTTCACTATCATACCCAACATCATTCATATCCCCCAACATGTGGTGCTCACCACCACGATTGAAAGAACACAAGTTTTGTTCCACAAAGTATTGATCATCGATGAGCATTCTAGTAAAAGACCCGCTAAATGGTGGGTTTTCCATTGTTGAGGAACTAGGATATGATGGTAACCTTAGATTAATACACTTTTCAATTGGTATCACATCAACATACAACTCCATCGATGGTGTCAATGAGTGTCTTACACTAGCCCAAAAAGCACTTAATGAGTTGTCATTTTACAGTGGTATTACTTTTACACATCCAAGAGTCTTATATTTCATTTTCACCTTCAATTCAGAACTACTTGGATCAAGCTCCATACTCTCGTATATCTTTTTGAGTAACTCACTAAAACACATCTGACTATCGGCAAGCACAAAACAGAACCTTCCACCACTATAACTAACATCTCCATCCTTTTCAATAATATCTCCGCCATAATAACATATGATAGGATAAGCTGAGTATTCCATCTTCCTTGTTCCATGCAAAGATATCAAATTTATTAAACCAAAACAACAATAATAATCACAATTTATGAGTAGCATATAATTATATGGAGTAACTGTTTATTAGGTAACAAAATTGAAATAAAAGTTGCAACTGATTCAATGGATTAAACATTACATAACAAATTCACCCCCAATTTATGAATGAAATTATTTTAATCACTATCAAATGAAACTACAGTACCATGTAACCAGAAATACTATGAAAATTCAGAACTAAATAATCAGAATGCAATAACAGAGATTGGCAAATTGACCGTGTTTGATTCTACTTTTTTTGTTTTCTTTTTTTTCTGCTAACTTCATTTTTCATTGGGTTTAATTTTTATATGGGTCATTGGTGTATCAAATTCTCATGCAATGTTTGAATTTGGGGTTTAATGTTTGTGAGTGTTGATCAGTGCCGTCTTTTTTATGATCAGAGCTTTTTGATTGTTAGTCTGGTGTTTACCTGCATTGCCCAATTTGGGTTATATTGTCTCAACATGCTATCCATGAATTTTGGAACGAAGGTTTTCTTCAAAATTGTGACTTATTGTACCTCAGCAAAAAACAGAGAAATAAGCAAAACTGACAAAAAGAAAACACGAGACACAGACTAAAGCAAAAAAACTAAAAAATAGCATAATCTCAAAATTAGGGTTCTATTCCTCACAAATTATAGCCCGATTCAAATAAAGACTCAACCTTTGGCAAAATCTAGAACTAAACGCATGAAATTAGGGTAAAGAATTACCTTTTCTCAAACTTCTCCTAAAAGATTAGGGTTTCAAGAAATTTTGGGTTGCCGACTGTAGAATGACCGCACGGCGAGGATGACCGGCGACGCTGACGACGAGCCTGACCACGAGAGGACTGAGCACACGGCGGGGGAGGGGGATAGCAGCGAACGCGGGGGAGAGAGAGCAGGGTAGTATCAGGAATGATCGCGGGGGTGAGAGTGATTCGAATGGTCACAGAGGTATTGTTTGTTGAAAAAATAGAAGGAAAATGAACCTCTGTGGGTGACAGCGGCTTATTTACGAGTCGTGTTGGCGCATAGCGTCTTTGTTGAGCCGCTGTGGCCCACAGCGGCTTTGCCTTTCGCTATTAAAAAAAAAAATTAAATTCGCTTTCAGGTCACAGTCCGATCCTACGTGGTGTATATGTGGGGAAATAGTTTTAAACCGAAGCTAATTTGAGAATTAGTTTGTGAATGATATATATTTGAGGAAATCATACTCAATGTTGATGAATAGCAAATTAGCCCGCAAATTAGCACGCAATCCATTTCATGTTGGGCAAAGTTGCTTCCCTGTATTTACTTTCTGTCTCTAAACCGTGAGTCTTCCCTCTCCGTCGTTGGCCACTGCCGCCCCTAGAGTGAAAGACAGTGTTCTCTCTCTGGTACGTGCTCCTCTCTCTCTCTCTTACATAATCTGCCAATACATTTCAATGATACAGTTTTATACTTTTAGGCTTTAGCAAATTGATTCTCTGAAAGACCCATTTCTTTGTTAACAAAAACCTTTCTCTAGTTAGAGTAATTCGACCCATATGTTGTGCACTTCCCTAATCGATAAACCCTCATTCATCTTTGGCCAACCGTATAAAGTGTAAAAGTAGGCTTATGTACTAATTGTTAAGCTGCAAATCCCTTTGTGGGTTTGTAAAAACTAGTGTGTTGATATTGTGAATTGATTATGAGCCTCTGTGGTTGGTACTTGGTATGTTGTTGAAGAACAGAAGAAGTGAGTTTGTCAGAATGTATATTAAGAGATTTGGTTGAAATTTGAGGGAGAATTGGAGAAGCCAGAATGAGTTGTTTCTGAAATTCTTATGATTGCCAATGCAAATATTATTTTACTGGAACTTAGTGATAAGTGTTGGTCTTGTGTGTTATTGGTCTTAAATGAAGTATAGAGGGTTTGTACCCATTTTGGAGTGTCAAGTAGTATTTACGTGGGTACTTGAGAGGAGATAAAAGAGTCCGAGTAACATAGTGGAACACTCTTTTATGAGCTCTCCTTTAACAACTTGCTTTGGCTTGCAGATCATATTCATTTACGTGCCATGATTGCTGCCAACGTTGTTGAAAATCTAGTGGTGTTCAGTCTTAACATATAGTAGTATCAGTTGAGAAACTGACAAAGCTGATCAAATAGTTATTGACTTTAATCTATGATGATTTCAGCAAGAAGTTTGAAAGATACTCTTAAATCCAAAGCACAAAAAGATCATGTTAAAATGACTACGATGACCGAGTAGTTCAGTCTTAGGGGTTGGTATCCTCTGGAGTAGTATTTGATGCTTTTTGCCAGTTATAAGTATCACATATCACCTCCTCTTTCTCCAAGATTTGTAGAATGGAGGTCATGGAGGATATTGAGTTTGAAGATCACACTTTCTCTTGGGCCTAGGCGTATTTTTGAGCAAATCACGGCTTAGTTATGTTCCCATTGTTTAGCTGGGAATGGTTAGGGTGGGTAATGGCTTATATAGAGTCTCTTGAGTTTATACTATGGGACTTTCTTCAGTAGCGTGACAACCAATGATGATTGGAAACTTGGAAGAAAATGACATTAGATTTTGCAGTTGTTCCTTTCTTTTTGTTTATAGTGTAGAAAGTGCCAATACCTTTCAATAGTCAAAAGAGGATGAGGAGAAAAAAGGAAGAGGCTGGCTGAGCAGTGAGCAGATATAGGAATTGAGCATGAGACATGCTTTCATTTGGCATAAATTTTGACTCGTGCTTCTGCTACGTGTTTTCTTTTGCATATTTCGTGCAAATCTTTGCCTCTACTCTTAGCTACTTTTACCATTCTTCCTGACAGGCCTCTGTCTTCATCCTCCATTCTAGCGTCTTCCATTATCCAATATCAATGTTTCCATATCTTGTTTCAATGTATCGCTCTGCACTCCTCTGTATCTGTGTGTATGTGCTTGTTTCAGTATGACCTTAGTCATGTGTTGTTAAGGTCTGTTTTTCATTGCTTCTACATCTAACATGTGTCCTGTTGTTGAAAAATATTTTACTGATTAACTACATTCTGGAAGTGGGTAAGCCAAAAGCTGTAGGGATATAATGGACTAAAGAAAAATGGCTCATAAAACTGTCGACACTTCTAATTTATTGCGAATTTGCCGATGGTTGTCGGCTTGTCGTACTTCAGATCTCGGGTCAAACCGAAACAACCTCTATGTGAGACTCTCACAGGGGTAAGGCTACGTACAACCGACCCCCCTTACCCTGCCTAGACGGGAGCCTCTTTGGAGGCACTGGGGTAATGTTGATGTTGATGTTGATGAATGGAAGTGGGTAAGCGCCCAACTTCTGTAAGAAAATAAGAAATGAATGGAAAGTATTCCCATTGGAGAAGCCTTTTGTGGTTGTATTTGTTCAATGTTCCCATATATTATTGCTCAAGGTTTGCCCGGCTGGTACCTGTTAATTTAAAACATGTCCAGTACACATGTCATTTTATTCTTCTTCTTTTCTTCTTATTTTTTTTTTTTTGTGTTGTTGTTGTTGAGGTGTTATGGTGTATTTGGCTGGAAATGAATGCTTGGGTTTTTTTGCGGCACTTCTGTTGTGAGCTAAGGCTAATAGTTTTCGGAGTTTTCTTTTACACAGATTATGTGTATTTGGGTCTACTTGAGATTAGTGTTTATATAGAGGATTCCTTGTCCTCTTAGAGGGTACGTAGGAAGTCTTATTTATTTCGTTAATGTAAGCTTTCTTTTTATAAAAGAAAAAAAAGGATATGTAATCCCACTGTGAAAACTTTGTTACTGGTACTCGGCTATAAGTGTCCAAGTCAGATACATGTCAGCTATTGGTCTCAGCCGTTTTCTAAAAAGTTTGTGAGTAATTGCCTTAAAATGAAGTGTCTAGGGTCTATACCCACTTTGGGGAGTCAAGTACTTGAGAGGAGATGAAGAGTCTCTGTCTGGGTATCATACTGCTATATACTTTAACTCATTTACCAGCTTGCGTTGGGTTCTTAGAGCATATTCATTTCCACATGATGATTGATGACAACATTGTTGATAATTGCAAATGGTTAATCAGAAAATATTGCAGTATCAGTTGACGTACTGACACATACAGATATGAAACCCTAGCCGCCACTTACCTCACCATTCTCAGTCCCAGCTTGTCCAGGTTTTGTCCATTTTTTCAGATTTTTTTTTAAAGTTTTCTGGCTTGACTATGGTCTTAGGTAAAGTTTTTGCTTCCATTAGCCCCTAATCCTTGAATGAACAGAAGGGTCTATGACATTCCTCCTTTTTCTCACTGACGGCCAACTCGTTGTCCAATTCGTCAATCTTGATAATCTATTGTTTAATTTCACCTTTCTCAGGCCAGATATTCATTTCAATCAGGACTTTTGTCAGTAAGTTCTTTCTATGTATCTATGCCTGCATATCCTAGTCCAGAGTTGGGATGGAAGACAGAAGGGGCGTGTATTAGTTAGCATATAATAGATTTTCTGCTTGCTTCTCTTGGTGATGCCCCTGATTTACTTCAAAGTTTGATTTTGTGCAACTAAGTGTTAAAATAGGACAGGGGGAACATATGCCCAAAGTAAAGAAAGAGGAAGCAACGCTCGCTCGAGTCCTTTGAATAGGAATTTCTTCTTTTTATTGCTTTGTGTTCTTGAAGTATTTCTTGGTTGATGTCTGTATTGTATCTTATGGGTGAATATGTGGGTGTTTTGGCGTTGTGTGTGTTGGTGCTTGGTTCAGTTGGTTGTGATTCCTAATTCATGTCCTTACCTTGCCCATCTTGTTGGATGTTGTTTGAATCCACCCCCCCTCTTTGCCCGTCTTTGCTGTGTTCCCCTTATGTTTGGATGCCTTCATTATCCATATTGGGATCCTTGGTGTTTCTTTTGTATTTAGGCTCTAGAAGATTGTTTGTGCTAGTAATGGTGTTTAAAATTCACGATTTTTGAGGGAAACTTCTGCACCCCCATGACGAGCTAATAATAGCCTATATGCAGCTGGGGGAGAGGAGTTTTAGTGTCTTGCCCTAGTGTTGCTCCTCTGTTTTCTTGGAGTTCTAACACTAAGTTATTTTTCCTCTGGAGCGCTACTTGTTGTAATGCACTAGGCTCTCACGAGATTGGAGTCCTAGTGCTTATCAGTTTCTTACTTTACTAATAATAAAAAGATTATTGTCAAACTCAGGAGTATACATACATATTCCTTCAGCATTCCTCAATCTGTCTCAAATCACCTCCACGGATGCATACTGGCGGTGAGGCTGCAAGCAGCATTTCAGGCAATTGCGACTGTGACCCTTAGAGCAGCGGAGCAGCGGCAGCCTGTAGCCGTGGTCCGTGACTCTCTCTGTAATTTGTGATTGACAGAGGTTGGGTATTCATTTTTTTTTTCAGTGGGCATAGTAGCAGCTGAAATTGCAAGAGTGACAATGTTGTACCGCATTCAAGGTATACTAGAAACATTGTTTGTCTAGAAGAAGCATAACCCATCTTATTCATTTTCCATTTTCTGCTTTATATGCCCTATCTATATCCATAATGTGTTTTATTTGTTATAACCATTTTCTCTGCATAAATTAGCTCAACTCTGCCTCTGTTTTGTTGTGCAAGTGTTTAGGAAGGAGGATTTTTTAGGATAGTCTATTGGTTGTAACATATCATAACAAAAACTTTTGGGGCACTATCCTTCTAGGTTTCTTCTTCCTCCCTGTTTTTCTGGGGGTATGTGATCACTCATGTCGTTGGGGATCAAGATCCTCTCCAATTAGTTTTGGAATACGTTGGTGGGTTGCCACCTGTTAAATAGTAATGTGGGTTTTGTTATTTATGATCAACATAACAAGTCTCTTCATCTAATAAAATTTTTCTTATCAAAAAAAAATTTATGATCAACATAACACCTGAAGAACATTCATAAAAGTGTATTGTGTATATGCTGAAATTGGTGTATTAGAGAGAAACGCATTCCTTTGGTTAGGAAGTAGGGAATAAACTACAAGTTGCGGAGCGAATTTCACTTGGAAAACTGGAATAGTACCATATACCTAGGCATGTGAAGAGATGGATTTTTACATTTGGTCTTGACTACAATTAGAAGCTAATCAAGTACAAACTAAGGTCCTATTGCATCCTTTTTTTCTTTTTGGATGCTTAGCGAGTGGGAGGTGGGCATCAATCATTGCATCATATTACATATCTATAGGTGTAATGTAACTCCTAATCTTTGTAGCTGACTTAACAACCATTGTAAACTCCCCCCCACCCTCTCCTTTGGTTTTTTTTAGGATTATCTTTGAACTTAGCTTAGTATTTTCTCCCTTTTCCGCTTCTCTATCTTAAGTACTCATTGATGGCATTCTATGCAGGCGTTATTCTTCATTTGAATTACAAACATTGTCCATTTTATTTCATCTGCAAGAAGTTTACTTCCTTGCATGGTTTTCATCTGGGGCAAAATGGCAAACCTTTTATCCCTCCCAGTTTGGATGGTCAAGGAGGTTCAGTAAATGTGCAGGTCCCAAAAGAAGGCGTAGAAGATGTATGCAGGATCTTAGAGAGTGGTACGTGGAGCCCTGCCATGCAGACAGCTTTATCTGCATCTAATGAAAACCCTCAGCAAGAGCTAATAATTGCAGTGTTTAGGAGACTGAAGGATGTCAATTTAGCTGTAAACTACTTTAGGTGGACTGAGAGGAACAGAAACCAAGTGCATTGCCCAGAGGCATATAATAGTCTACTTATGATAATGGCTAGAAGTAAAAATTTTGATAACCTGGAAGAGATTTTGGAAGAAATGAGTCATGCTGGTTTTGGTCCCTCTAATAACACATGTATTGAGTTTGTTTTATGCTGTGTGAAATCCCGTAGGTTGGATGAGGCTTTTCATTTCATCCAAACAATGAGGAAGTTCAAGTTCCGACCTGCCTTTTCAGCTTATACAACACTTATTGGTGCTCTTTCTGTGGTTAGCAAGCCTGACCTCATGTTGACTCTCATTCAACAGATGCAAGAATTAGGTTACGAAGTTAATGTGCATTTGTTCACCACTGTTATACGAGTTTTCGCCCGGGAAGGGAGGATTGATACGGTTCTTTCTCTGCTAGATGAGATGAGGAACAATGAACATGTTGCAGACATTGTTCTTTATAATGTATGCATTGACTGCTTTGGGAAGCTGGGGAAGGTAGACATGACCTGGAAATTCTTTCATGAGATGAAAGCACAGGGTCTTATGCCAGATGATGTGACATATACTAGCATGATTGGGGTTTTATGCAAGAGCAATAGGCTTGATGAAGCAGAAGAGCTGTTTAACCAGATGGAAGATTGTCGGGAGGTTCCGTGTGCTTATGCATATAGCACCATGATAATGGGTTACGGCTCAGCCGGAAAGTTTGAAGAAGCATATGGATTACTTGAAAGGCAAAAGGAAAGGGGCTCGATTCCTAATGTAATTGCGTACAATTGCTTACTTACTTGTCTTGGTAGGAGAGGGATGGTGGAAGAAGCCCTAAGGTTATTTGATGAGATGAAGAAAGATGCAGCACCCAACCTTTCAACATATAATATTCTTATAGACATGCTTTGTCGTGCTGGAAATGTTGATGCTGCTCTTGAGTTGCGAAAAACCATGGAGGAAGCTGGATTTTCCCCTCATGTCTCTACAGTAAATATTATGATCAATCGTCTGGCTAAGTGTCATAAACTTGATGAAGCTTGTGCCATATTTGAAGGGTTGGACCACAAACTCTGCACCCCAGACGCTGTAACATTTTGCAGCTTAATAGATGGCCTAGGTAGACATGGTAGAGTGGATGATGCATACAGGCTGTATGAGAAGATGTTGGATTCTGGTCATGTTCCGGACGCCATTGTCTACACATCCCTTGTAAAAAATTTCTTCAATGCCCGCAGGCCAGCAGATGGTCACAAGGTCTACAAAGAAATGCTTCGTACTGGCTGTTCTCCTGACCTGACACTCCTTAATACTTACATGGATTGTGTTTTCAAAGCTGGTGATGCTGATAATGGTCGAGCATTGTTTGAGGAAATTAAGACCAAAGGGTTCGCCCCAGATGTGAGAAGCTATAGCATATTGATTCACGGCCTTGTTAAGGCAGGCTTTGCGCGTGAAACCTATCAATTATATTATTCGATGAAGGAACAAGGCTGCACTCTGGATACTCGTGCATACAACATAGTGATAGATGGATTTTGCAAGTCAGGTAAGGTGAACAAAGCTTACCAATTGCTTGAGGAAATGAAAACAAAAGGTCTTCCACCCACTGTAGTCACTTATGGTGCTGTAGTTGATGGGCTTGCTAAGATTGACAGGCTTGATGAGGCGTATATGCTCTTTGAAGAAGCAAAATCAACTGGGATGGAGTTAAATGTTACCATTTATAGTAGCCTTATTGACGGCTTTGGTAAGGTTGGAAGAATTGATGAAGCATATCTAATTATGGAAGAAATGATGCAGAGAGGTTTGACAGCGAATGTTTACACATGGAATAGTTTGCTTAATTCTCTGACTAAGGCAGAAGAAATCAATGAAGCCCTTGTCTGCTTCCGGTCAATGAAAGACATGAACTGCACTCCAAACGCCTTCACTTATAGTATTCTCATTGACGGTCTTTGCCGTGTTCGAAAATTCAACAAAGCCTTTGTACTTCTTCAAGAAATGAAAAAGCAAGGGCTCGAACCAAATGCAGTAACGTACACTGCGATGATATCTGGACTTGGAAAAGCTGGCAATGTAACAGAATCTTATGCACTTTTTAAGAAGTTTAAGGAAAAAGGGGGTAGGCTGGGTTCAGCCTGTTATAATGCTACTATTGAAGGATTAAGCGTTGCAAACAAGGCTCTAGATGCATTCATGCTTTTTGAAGAAGCTCGGAGGAAAGGTTTCAGTGTTCATTCTAAAACTTGTGTTGTTCTCTTAGACTCATTGCATCGTTCTGAATGCCTTGAACAGGCAGGATTTGTGGGTGCCATTCTGAAGGAAACAGCAAAGGCTCAGCATGCCTCACGGTCCTTCTGATTAGTTGTTTCTGGCAGACAACTTTGGAGAATGAATTCTAGCCAATGTGTGCATACGTTGATGCAGAGTCTTTAATCTTGCAACTACTTTGTCCTCAACCAGATAAACTGTTGACTGACAGTGTGTGTTCGGAAGAGGATGTGTCACCTTATCAGTAGAGTCTATGATCTGTAAGCAAATCTTAAATGGGTGATAGTGTTTTCTGGCGAAAGAATTGTCATCTGCTGGATCACTGCACAATTCTGGAACAGCTTCAGTAAGAGGTAATTTTTTGCTGTATCTTATAACTTTATAATCCTGAAATCGTGGGAAGCATGGACGTCCTTGATTTACGTTAACTTGAAGCATCATTAACTTTTATGTTATGAGTTCAGTTGCATTCATCACTTTGTATAATACATTCATTTCACAGTTCACGCTATTCCGTACAATACTTGTATATTCACCGTGATGCCATCTCTAAACGATTCTGTGTTAAACAGGCAGCTTTCCTGCTCTGCAATATCCTCATCTAGTTCTCAGAAATGTTTTGGAGGATATTGTTTCACAAAGGTTAAAACCAAGGAATCTAATGAGATACGCATTCCCAATATGATGGTATTTCCTCTATTCTCTACTATTTTATTGCGTTCTTTTAGTTTCCTTTTATGTTTAGTTGGGTGGGGGGGGGGGGGCGGGGCTACAAACTGGTACATTTTTGGAGTGCTCACACAAACTGGTATATTTTTTTCTTTTTGGCCTGCATATGTATTAGGTGTGCATAGAGAACCGGAGGTTGTGAATAAAAAAGCACATTGTATTGCTATTAATCAGGGTAGTTTGATGTCTTACATTGCAATATAGTAAATCCAGTATCATGGTATCACACATAAGAAAGCACATTGTATGCCTATTATTCAGAGTAGTTTGATGTCTTACATTGCAAAATAGTAAATCCAGTAGTCATGGTATCACCTTGAAGATTGTTTAGTTAGATGTACAGAAATCCTTTAATTAGTTTCTCTCAAATAGAAGATGTCCCTCTCTGGTCTTGTGGTTCAAGGATCAAGACTTCTACATGACATGCTTCAGCGAAGAATTAGCACATCATCTTAGGACTTGCAACTGTACTAGGGAGTTAAATTGTCTTCTGAATTTAAAAGGTTAATATGAATCTCTTTTGCGAAATTTATATAGCCAGACCAACTGGGACATGATTGAGGACATATTCGATCCTCCTGCTCCTCCAGTTGTCCTCTGACCAACAATATTCAACTATTGTCTCACTGTGTTTCATGTGGCATTGTATATTAATGTGTTTGGTGGCTTTGGAATATAATGGTCTATGTCAAAATGGCTTGGCTCGTAAATTCCCTGCCCTTTTTTTTCACAGTGAAGTTGCCAATGGTCGTCGTGCATTGTATCAAACAGCCTCTCTCTTTACGCAGGAGTAAGGCTGCTGGCTGCATACATCCGGGCCCCTTTACCCATGGAATTAAATAGCGGCCGCTATGTAAAGGATTTTGAGCTCGCCGCGACGCGTTTTACCGCGTTGCGAAGTTGAGAGGTCATTCACGCCGCGATAGCTGCTACGACCGTTACGTTACGCGAAAGCGGCGCGTTTTACCGTTACTTTTCCGATATGATTGTTAAATTATTATTATATTACTTTATAAATCTATTATTAGTTTCTTTTAACTAATATTATCCATTTTATAATGAATTTGAATACATTATGTTCGAATTAGGATGGTAGTGGAAAGATTCCAAAATGCAATTAGAAGTGCAAATATTCCTTTATGTGAGCCAATCACGCCACGATCGCCGCGATCTGCTACGCAATAACCTCAATAATACGTTTCCTTGATATCGCGACCGCTATTTAATTCTCTGCCCTTACCCTTGTGGTTAAGAACCTCTTTGGAGGCACTGGGGCAATGTGAATGTTGATGTTAATATTGTGCTTGGTTGTGTCCATGCTATATACGTTCAGTTTTGAATGACAAGTGTAGAAGATGATTTACAAAGAGTTGCACACCCAGTTCTCTGTGACCGAGATCTAAGATCTAGTGAAATTTAGTGTTGGCCAAGCCTAGAAGAAAGGAAGAAGACTTTTCTTTTCTTCAGTTGACAACCTGTCATTGAACAATATTGATTTCATTTATGGTGTAGTATCAATGTCGCATTTGGTCTGACTTTGAATTTTTTAGTTAGAGTGCAAGTTGAATTTTTTTTTTCTTTCCCTTTTTCTAATGTTTGTTCAAAATATGTTCTCTCAATCTTACCTCCTTTCCCCTTTTGCATTGTTTTGCAAGTAATTGAGATTGTCACACATATTACAGTTATGGAAATTTTATCACCAACGTTTTGCATTTGACCCCAGCCACACAGAACTTTGGCGCTCACTGTACCTTGGTGGTAGGTGTCATCGCACAGAGCTACTATTAAGTCACGAAATCTACAAATGCAGAGAAAGACAAACATCAGAAGCTCAGAACTGCTGTTGAGTGTGTTGGTTCTTGACTTGCCTTTTCAACATCCAGCTGCTGCGCCGTTTCATCCTAACCAACTACACAACTCTAATTTCAGAAAAATATGACATTTTGCTTGCAACAAATTGGCATTGCTTCTTTCTGCTATGCCATTGTATTGGACGAGGTTGAGAATGTTGGTTACAAGAACACAGTTGAAAGGTAAGTTGAGAGCCACTAAATCTGGACAGATGTAACCATAACGACAGCCCTGACATAGATATGATATAGACTTCAATTTTTAGGGCATTGTATCATACTATCATTCATTTGTTATCTCGAATACGTCTAAATATGTTGACATGTTGGTTAAGGATAAAAGCAGTTGCCAGAATGTTGATACAATGATACCTGTGTGGGTTGAAATTGCAAGTATGAAGCACTGCAACCTTTCTTCAATGTGGATCGGCAAATGATGTTCAGTAGATTTTGTTTCTGTGCGACTCAAATTTATTGGTTCATTTGACTAGACCCTCATAAAGATCTGCATTAGTGTCGAAATTTAGTGGTGGTGACTGTTGTCTACGTACAGTTTGTATTCTGTAACAGTTAATCCTTGCACACTAATGTACTCTTATGTAAAGTCTGAATATTGTAGTAGTTGTAGGGAATGGAAAAGCTATGATGATGAGTTCACATCATAACAACGAAGTCGAAGGTGCTTGTTCTTACACAAAAAGCTCATTTTCTCGCTTTCCTCCCTCTCCCCCAACTTCATTTTGTTTTTGAATCCGAATCATGTAACACAACAGATAAATTTCCAGAGACCACAGTTAGCATCAGTTAGGTACCTCCTGAACCAGCTTTGTCCTTGGTAAAAAATGTTTATGGCACTGAAGGTTATATTTTAGAAGGTAATGTTAGCAGAAAATCACAAAAACAACGCAGTGAATCTGAATACACAATTGTGCTTCATATTTGCCGTGTCTTAAACTCTAAAGCATGAGCACTAGTAATCTTTTGATGATGCGCTTTTCTTGTGGTCTTGCGGTTATTGTGCTTAACTAGAAAGGAATGATGAGAATCTTTGTGGAGCTTGTTTAGTTGTTGTCTAAATAAAAAAAAATTGTCAGCGCCTATTGGTTGGACTGGCCCAGTCGGTGAGCAGTGAAATGACGCCAGACATTTTCAAAGGGGATTGCTAAACATAAATTATTTTTCCAAATATACATTTTCCTAAACATATCTACTTTACCTTTCTCTCTCCCCTCTCTCTCCTCTCCCTCTGCTCTCCAACTAAAGCAACCTGCAACTATGGCATTAGAAACAATTTCCGTTTGTCATGTCATAGAAGAGTGAATGGAGATTTGGTAGCTGGTGCCTATGTCAAGAAGGGGTTGTTGGTGGTGGCAGATGGTGAAGTCTCGACAGTAGGTACGCCGCTCAGCTCACCACCTCCTCGCCGGCGGCTCACGACCTCGCTTAGCTCACCCCCATCTACCGGCAAGTCGTGTCTGTCGTTCACACGGTCGCCGTGGAGGACCGTTAGTCCGTCACCGGTGACGGACCTTTTGTAGTCACTCAGCCCAATCGCTCCACCTAGCTCAGCCACCCACCCGCCCACCAAGCCAACCACCACAACAAATCCTAACTCAATTTATAATATTTAAACAAAACCAACAAATTCAATAGAAATAAATAAAAAATTTGAATTGGTCAGTATTACTTGAATGTCAAGAGATTACTTTTGATACTTCAACATTCAAAAAGATTTGAGTTTTAAATTTACAATGAACAAAATGAGAGAGATTAGTGAGGTAGAAGAATTTGGAGAAAAATTTGTGTGATCAAGTGAAAAGAGTGTTTTGAAAAATATTGTGAAAAAATATTTGTGCTTGGTAATTTCAGATTTACATCAACCACTTTCATTTCAAATCAAATGTTTACCATTCTTTTTGATAATCAAATTCAATGATTCAACTTTAGGTAGGGACCACTATTTCCCAACATTTCCTTTGTTTTTTTCTTTTTTTTTGGTAAGGGTTTGGTCCTTCACTTTGTTTCTTAGTTTATTTTCCTTTTCTTTTTTCTTTGATGGGAAGTTTATTTCCTTTTACTTTTAATGAACCTCAAGTTTATAGTTTTATACCCTATGAACAATTAGACTATTTTAAATGAACATTATGTTTATACCTTATGAACAATTAGACTATTTTAAATGAAACATTACGTTTATACCTTATGAACAATTAGACTATTTTAAATGAACATTACGTTTATACCTTAGAAACAATTAGACTTTTTTTTTGGCCGCCTATCAGGGACGAAAGAAAAACTTTCTCTCTCTAGCCCGTGTCTCTCTCGGTGCATGTTAGCGATTGCTAATGTGAGCCGTCGCTGTGGTTGTGGGAATTCGGGGTACAGGGTTTAGAGGAAGAAGTCATGGAAATCGAGGGGTCGCCATGGCCATTTAGATGATAATGATGATGCAAATATGAATAGCTCAAGATTTTCTAGTGATACTCCCGATGCTTCCAGGGTAGCTAGAAACTTGAATTTGGAGCTTGAAAATCTCAGTGCTGAACAAATTGATAGGGCTTTCAAAATTCTCACCTTGGTGATAAGCCCTCTGGATATTGGTACACAAACAAAGGTGCGTGAAGAGTTGAAATCGGTATTACGAAGTCGTCAAAAGGGTTCTGGAGACCATTCGTGGGCTGACCAGACGAATGCTGAAATTCCTGAACAATGTAAGTCTACCTCTCCTTGGGATACATTTGATATCTCTAAACTGAGTTCAGCTGGTTTTAAATTACAATGTATAGCACCAATTGAAAATGATGGTGTTAAAATGGGTAAAATAGAACTTGATGATATACAAAGGAGGTTGATTATTAGAGCACCTCTGTTGTTTGTTTTATAATGGGAGCAAAACCTCCATGTCAGATTATGAATGTGTTTATTAGAAGAATTTGGGGAAAATATGGGGTTGATAAGGTTGTTATGATGAAAAATGGACTTACCCTTGTTCATTTTGAATCCAATGTTGGGAGAGCTGAAGTATTAGAGGCTGGGGTCTTCCATTTTGATAGTAAACCATTAATTGTGAGGCCTTGGGGGGATGATCTTGAAGCAATGAGTGAAGATGTTCATTATGTTCCTATCTGGATAAGATTACATAATCTTGATGTTAGATACTGGAGCCCTATGGGTATCAGTAAAATATGCAGTTTAATTGGGCAACCAATTATGGTAGACAAGAACACTAAATTGAAAATGGGGGTGGATTATGTTAGAGCTTTAGTGGATGTGAAAATTAAAGGTCCATTTCCTGATGAGGTTGTGTATGAAAATGCAATGGGGAGATTGATTACACAGGAGGTGGAGTATGAATGGAAACCTGTGAAATGCAATTTCAGCAAGTTGTTGGGTCATGAGAAAGCAAAATGTAGAAAGAAGCTGCCTCCAAAACAATGGAAGCCTAAACAGCCTTTGGCTACCACTAAAGACATACCTGCTCATAATGGTGCACAGCCTGTGCAAGCTGCTAAACCAGTCAGTAATCCTGCAAGCAAGGAGGGAGAATGGCAGGTAGTGGAATCTACAGCTACAAAGAAAAAGAACAAGGAGGATGAAACAAGGGTTAGCACAGGTAACTCATTTGAAGCTCTAACTGAAGAACAACCTTAAGAGATTATGAAAGTGGAATATATGCACCCTCCCAGCTGGTCATGGATAGGCTCCTTGCATGGAATGTGCGTGGCCTGAACTGGCCAAATAAGCAGAGAGAGGTTTCTCTCTTCTGCAAAAAGAATAATTTTGGTTTCTGTTGCCTGGTAGAAACAAAAATAAAAATCAAAAAATTTGCTGAAAGTCATGCTCGAGTTTGTGTTGGATGGGATTGCTTCATGAACCATAAAAGTCATCATTTGGGGACAATTTGGCTATTTTGGAGGCCTGATATATTCCATGTCCAGATTATATCTGAAATTGCTCAGATGGTCCATTATAGCATTACACATAAAACAACAGGTAAAACTTTTGAAGCCTCTTGTATTTATGCTTTTAATGTTGCACCTAAAACAATTGAGTTATGGAATGATTTGAAAGCATTGCATAGTAAAATGGTTTTACCTTAGATTATAATGGGGGATTTCAACTGTATGCTTGACTCTGAGGAGAAATTGGGTGGCATTCCTCTTACATATGCTGAGATTAGAGATTTTAGAGATGTTGTAGACTGTTGTCAGTTGCGGGATCTCAAGTGGTCAGGATGCAAGTACACTTGGAGCAATAAGCAACAAGATGGGGATAGATCTTGGTCTAAGTTAGACAGGGTGCTTGCGAATGGTAACTGGGTACAGGAGTATGTTGACTCTGAAGTTTTGTTCATGGTTGAAGGGGTTTCAGACCACTCACCAGCAGCTGTATCATTTGGTAATCAGACTAGGAGGGGAGCCCAGCCTTTCAAGTTTTGTGACATGTGGGCTGATGATCCACAATTCTCATCACTTGTTCACAAAACTTGGAATACTGAGATTGAAGGGTGCAAGATGTTTCAGATAACACAGAAGATGAAGATACTGAAGGGGCTGTTGAAGAAGCTGCGTAGAAATAATATGCTGATATTACATGTCAACTTGAGAGAGCCAGAATTGAACTGCAAGTGGCTCAAGAACAGGTGCATAACTCTCCTAGTGACCTGATGCTGCAGCTCAGAGAAAGGGAAGTCAGAAAGAGATTTTTTGAGGTTAATATATCTGTTGAAAAGCTCTTGCAACAAAAGAGCAAAGTTGATTGGATTAAACTAGGGGATTCAAATTCAGCTTATTTCCACTCAGTTATAAAGCAGAGAAGGCATACGGGGAGGATTTTTCAGTTATTGATAGAGATGGCATTCGAACCACTGATCATGATAGGGTTGTGGATCTTTTTGTGGATTATTTCACTGACATGCTTGGCCAGCCAGCAGCTAGAACACAAATAGAAGAGGGGATAATAAGTAATGGTCCAGTACTTAATATCTCACAGCATGTGAAACTCATTGCTCCTTTCACTGGGGAGGAAATAAATAAGGCCTTCTTCTCTATTCCAAATTTGAAAAGCCTAGGGCCAAATGGATATAGTGGGGTTTTTTTCAAGACAGCATGGCATATACTAGGAGATGATGTCATAGTTGCAACTCAGGATTTTTTCAAGACAGGGAAGCTCCTGAGAAGTGTGAACTCAACTGCAATAGCTCTTGTCCCAGAGACTGAAAATGCATGTACTGCTGCAAAGTTCAGACCAATAGCATGCTGTAATGTGCTATATAAAGGGATTTCAAAACTGTTGTGCGTGAGATTGAAGGAGATATTGCCAGTGCTAGTGAATGATAACCAGTGAGCTTTTGTTGCAGGCAGATCCATAGCTCATAATGTGTTAATCAGCCAGGATATTATCAAATTATATGGAAGAAAAGATACATCCAGAAGGTGCTTGATGAAAATAGATTAAGAAAGGCATATGATACAGTTAGCTGGAGATTTATAATGGAAATTATTGTTGAATTTGGGTTCCTAAGTAAATTTTGCACCTGGATTCAGACCTGCATGATGACCACAAGCTTCTCTGTGGTAATTAATGGAGAATTATGTGGCTATTTCAAGGGTGGAAGAGGGTTGAGACAGGGACGGGTTGAGACAGGGAGACCCCATCTCTCCCCTTCTATTTGTTTTAGCTATGGAATATCTTACAAGGAAAATCCAAAAAGAAGCAGCAACGCCTTCATTTAATTTCCATCCACAATGCAAACCTTTGAAGATGGCAAGTCTTTGTTTTGCAGATGACCTTTTGCTATTCTGTAGAGGTGACATTAAATCAGTGAGTGTATTGCACAAATGCATGGATCAGTTTGTAGAGACCTCAGGGCTTTGTGTCAATGCTCAGAAGTCCTGTATTTATACTGCAGGAATTGAGGAAGAACTAGAAGGAAGGATACTAAATATTACAGGGTTTGTGAAGGGTGATTTCCCTATGAAGTAATACCTAGGCTACCTCTCTCTCCCACAAAATGAAAGAAAACTGATTGTCAGATTTTGCTTGATAAGCTAAAATTGATGCAAGAATTCTTTGCTGGACCAGTAGGCACTTATCTTATGCAGGGAGATGCCAATTGGTCAATTCTGTACTCTTTTCTCTACAGGTATACCGGGCTTCATTGTTCATTTTGCCACAGCATATTGTGCATAAAGTAGAGCAGACCTGTAGGAAATTCCTTTTGGGGGCAAGATGAGAAGAAAGTGCCCTTAGTTGCTTGGGATCAGGTTTCAAAAACCAAGGCTGCAGGGGGCTTGAAGGTAAAGATTTGCAAAATTTGGAACACTGCTGCAATTGGCAAGCACATTTGGGCAGTGGCTTCTAAGCAAGACATTTTATGGGTTAAATGGGTTCATTCCATTTATATGAAACAGAGACAGTTCTAGGACTATGATGCCAAGGGGGGAAATAGTTGGTATTGGCAGAAAATAAATAAGCTCAAATGGAAGTTTAAACCTGGCTATACTCAAGAGACGGTTTAGGGGCAGCATAAAACAGGGGCCTACACAATCAACAGTGGCTATAAGTGGCTCAAGGGAAGTGACCCAAAACTGCCAAGGGAGAAGGAGATTTGGTGTAGAACTTCCTCTCCCAAGCATGCATTTATCCTTTGGTTGGCAATCTTGAATAGGTTACTAACTAAAGACATATTGGTGAGATTTCAGATTCAAGGGGTTGACCCCATATGCTGTCTGTGTAACTCTGGAGATGAGAGCAATGCACATCTGTTTTGCCGCTGCCCTTTTACTCAGGAGATACTAAAACTGGTTTTTGATTGGATGGGTATTAAACAACAGAGAACTGACCTGTAGGGGTACTCATATGGATAAATAGAGCAACATGGCCAAGAATAAAGAAGCATACTGCATGTGCAGCGGTGGTATATGCTGTCTGGATTGAGAGCAATAGAAGATTGCATCAACAGCCTCAGTCTACTCCTTTGAAAATCTTAGAGATAATTAAATTCAGTATATGTAATAGAGTTCAATATGTTTTTGCTTGTAAGAAAACTGCTAGTGTACGTAGTTTTATTGAACTTTTGCTTAGATGAGCTTGTCTTTTGGTTCGCATGATGCGAAGCCAAAGAAAGCTTTGTAATGGTTGTCTTGTTTGGTAATAATAATACTCTTAATTTGTTACCAAAAAAAAAGACTTTTTAAAATGAATCTTGCATTTATACCTTATGAACAATTAGACTATTTTAAATGAATCTTACGTTTATAGCTTATGAAATTGAACTATTTTAAATAAACCTTACATTTATAATTTATGAAGTATAGACTATTTTAAGTGAACATTATATTTAAAGCTTAAAAAATAAGACTGACATGATGATTTTCATTTTTCTTTTATTTCACTTAGATTTGCTTTTATTTGTTTTGCCTTTTTTATGAACCTCAGTGCCATAACTTTTGTTTACTTTTTATTTTTTTTTATAAGTGTCAACCTAAGGTTCTTTCTCTTTTTTATTCTCCTTTCTTTTTTTAGAAATCTAAGGTTCATTTTTTATGAACAAATGTATTATATTGTATGAACTATTAGACTACATTTTTTGAACATATGGTTTGTTATCAATGAACAATTAGATTATTTCTAATGAACATTCAAGTTATTTTCTATGAACATATAGTTTGTTATCAATGAACATTTAGATTATTTCTATTGAACGTTTAGGTTATTTTCTATGAACATATGGTTTGTTATCTATGAACAATTAGATTATTTCTAATGAACATTTAGGTTATTTTCTACGAACATATGGTTTGTTATCAATGAACAATTAGATTATTTAATGAACATTTAGGTTATTTTCTATGAACATATGGTTTGTTATCTATGAAAGATTAGAATATTTCTAATGAACATTTAGGTTATTTTCTATGAACAAATGGTTTGTTTTTTTTTTTTTGATAAGATATGAACAAATGGTTTGTTATCTATGAACAATTAGATAATAAGGTAAATTTTATTTAAAATATGAACTCATCATCATAAAGAATTTAGGGGGAAAAAAAACATAAAAAACAAAAGACAAAAGGAAATTTATCAAAACCAAAGGAAAGTACTCCAAATTTGCGATAGAATCCTTCAAAAGTAAAAGTAAAAGAAGAGTTAAAAAAAAAATCAATCAAGATGCTAAGTCATCATCAGCATCATCTTCATCAAGGCTCAATCTCTTCCTTCCCTGCCATTCCAACCATATCCTTCTTCCTAAAAGATCACCAGGTTTCTCCCTCCCCTCCCCCCACAAAGAGCTTCCCTCATCGACATCGTCCACCATATTGGCCAGACGAATCAATGTTGGAGAACAATCGTCAACGTGCGGCGGGGTAGGAGAGAGAATGGCAGTGGCGGCGGTGGTGGATTGAGGGCGGTGGTTGGTGGTGACGGTCTGGCGGAGGACGGAGGTGAGGAGAGAGAATGTTGAGCGTGTGGGAGACGGGGAAAGTGACTTATGTTTATTTTATTAATTGGCCTACAAATAGCCCCCACTTTCTAATAAATTACATTACTGCCACCCAGGTCCATCCAAGTTGGATGGACTTAGGTCCATATAAAAATTTTAATCTTTGTCGTCGAGCTAGAGGTAAGTTATTTACGGGACTGGAGTCATAGGAAAGAGTCTTTTGTGGCTTTTTTTTTTCTCTTTTTTTTTTTTTTTTTTGAAAATGGTTAGAATTTCATGTCCATCTCCCAAAAGGACATCAAAGTAATGCCCTTAGAGTAATAGTACAAACTAACGGAATACCACTGAAGTATCACAATTAATATAATCGATCAATCAGATACCTAGACTAACAAGGTACAAAAAAAAACATAAAAAAAACACTTCGGTTATGTTTGGCACGAACAACTAGCTTTTCAATAAAAATTACAGGTTGAAGCTGCAATTAATGTTTTTTACTCTTTGCTACCGAACATCTGGTCATTAGATTTTTAGAACAATGCATGAGCATCCATTTAGAATTGTTGAGGAAGAAGGGTTTAATTTGATGTTGAAACGAGGAATACCACAATGGAAAAGTGTGTCACGACACACTATAAGAAATGACGCCTTCAAGGTTTATGAGATTGAGAAAGCGAAGCTAAAAACTTTGTTAAAGACCGTGGACAGAATTTCTTTGACAACTGATTTATGGAGATCAAAGCCTCAAAGAATTGAATACATGGTTCTAACTGGTCATTTCATCAATATGAACTGGAATCTTCAAAAGCAGGTTTTGAACTTTGTACACTTACCTCCTCCTCGAAGAAGTGTTGACATAGCCAATGCAACCTTTAAGTGTTTAAAGGAATGGGATATTGAGAACAAAGTAGGTATCGTTTTCTTTAGTACATATTTCCATACTTGTTGATTTTTTCTTTTTACTTGAATGTATCTTAACTTTTTTCTACATCTTGTGTTCTTACTTGTTAGGTATTCAGCGTGTCAGTGGACAATGCTTCTGCTAATGACACATGCATTAAAGTATTGAAAGAAACTTTCTCAAGATCTAAGAGGCTACTTTGTGGAGGTAAATTGTTCCATGTTCGATGTTGTGCACACATCTTGAATATTATGGTTCAAAGTGGTCTTGAGAAAATTAAAGACATAACTGAAAAAGTGCATGACAGTGTTGATTATCTTAATAAAAGTGAGTCAAGGATGAAAACATCTGCTGAAATTGTCCAACAATTTCAGCTTTCAAAGAGAAAGTTGATACTTGAATGCAAGACACGTTGACCTATGACATGCTAGATTGTGCATTAAAGTTTAGAAAAGTTTTTAATAGACTAGAAGAGGAAGATTCACGTTATACTCATAAACCTGAGTTTGAAGAATGGAAAAAAATTGAGAAAGTGGCTGATATTTTGAAAGTGTTTAAAGACATAACTAATATTATCTCAGATTCGTAACCAAGCAAATCCAAGTGAATATTAATTTCTTCTAGTGAGAGAGTCTCCCGTGGTGTAGGTTAAGGCGATTTTCCTTAACATGCGCCTCCCATGAATAGGGGACGAGGCAGGCCACCCAAGAAGAAGAAACGACAACCGGAAGTGGTGTCGCCGGTGGAGAACGCCGGTGCCAACAAAACCCCCAACAATCTGACTACAAATCGCGTTGTTCGCAATCTAAACACCGACCTTGAGGCTACGGCAGTTGAGAAAACCCTAGAAGAAAATGTTACAAAAGCTGTTACAAATGCTTTAGAATCGGTTGTTACGGACCCGAATCAGCGTGAGCTAGCTCAGGAAAAGCTGAATCAATGGCTTAATTTGATTCATTCAAATCCAGCCACGAGGAGGCGTTCCTTGGCTGAAGAGATGGAAGGAAAAACTGATGACGAAGCAGAGCAGGTCCATGAGGATACTCAATCCAGTGATGGGGGGAGCCAGCATGTAGCAATGGGTACTCACAATTCAGGTAATCTGAACTCAGCTTGGGATAATTTTGATATATCAAAATTAACAAATGCTGGGAGTAAACTGTCATATGTTCCGCATGTTAAAAAGGGGAAATCAAAACCTGCAAAATTGATCCAAATGATGTGCAATCTGAAATTGATTATTGGAACAATGCTATTATATGCTATGTATTGGGTTCTTACCCTCCAACTGAAGTTCTTGAGGGCTTTATTCGTAGAGTTTGGGGAAAATATGACATTGATAAGATGATTAGAATGAAAAATGGTATGATGATTGTGAGATTTGATACTATTGTCGGGAAGGATACTGTCATTAACCTTGGTATTCATGACTTTGACAACAAGCCTTTTATTGTCAAGCCATGGTCCACTGAAACTATGTCTATGTCTGATATACACTCAGTCCTTATTTGGATACAATTACCTGAATTAGATGTCTGGTATTGGAGTGCTAGCTCTCTAAGTAAAATAACTAGCCTGCTAGGGAAGCCCATAATGACTGATAAGATGACTGAGACACGAGCAAGGGTGAATTGTGCAAGGGTTTTGGTGGAAATGAACTCCCAAAATCTGTCACTTTTGAAGATGAAGAGGGAGATATGATAGAACATGAGGTTATTTATGAATGGAAGCCTATCAAGTGCACCTATTGCAAAGGATTTGGGCATGATGAGAGCAAGTGCAGGAAGAAACAGAGAAACAAACCTGCTAGGCAGAGACAACAACAACCTAGGCATGGAGCAGGAGAAAATGTGGCCAACACAGCCAACATCACAGAAAATGTCAGGCCTAATGAAGTACCAGTACCAATAGTGACTCCAGTGGGAGATATACAGCAGATACAACATAATGCTAGACAACCACAACACACTGAAGGGGTATGGCAACCAGTGCACAAGGGTAAACACACAAATGCAAGAGTTGAAGCACCTGTAGCTATCCCTTTGCAGAATGATTTTGATAGCTTGATAGATGGTGTAGTTGAAGATGAAACTGTTACATATGGAATGAATAAGGAGGTACCAACAACTGAATATGGATAGAATAGCTGCGTGGAACATTAGGGGATTAAATTCCCCAAATAAGCAAAAAGAGGTGCGAACCTTTTGCAGCAAGAATATTATTGGTCTCTGTGGCATTGTGGAGACCAAAGTAAGGCAAGTTAATTTTGAAAAAGTTTACAAAAATTTATGCCCTCAGTGGGACTGTTTTGTTAATTACCCCTCTCATCCAAAAGGGAGAATATGGGTAATCTGGAAGAAGGATATGTTCAGTGTTAATATTGAATGCTTTACCTCACAAATGGTACACTGCCAGGTTAAGCATTCAGCCACAAATAAGGATATGTTTGTTACTTTTATATATGGGGTTAATGACAATGATGGAAGAGGAGCTTTGTGGAGATCTCTGTGTGATATTGCAGATACTATGGTCTCACCATGGATTTTACTTGGGGATTTTAACAGTCCCTTGAACCCAGATGACAGAATTGGTGGTATTCCTATTTCCCAAGGTGAACTAAGGGATTTCAGAAAATGCTTAGAAGAGTGCAGCTTGTGTGATATTCCTTGGAAAGGAAGCAGATACTCATGGAAAAATAAACATGAGGATACTCCGAGAATATTCTCCAAGATTGATAGAGTTCTAGCAAATGAGCATTGGCTTGACACATATCCTGGTGCTGAAGTCATGTCTCACCGAAGAGGTCTCTGATCATTGTCCCATGCTTGTGAGTTTCTTCACTTTTAATAAAATTGGAGTAACTCCTTTTCATTTCTTTGATATGTGGACCAAAACCCCTCACTTCCTTGAGGTGGTCAAAAAGGTTTGGAGTGGAGATTTTAGTGGATGCAGGATGTTTGTCATTGTACAAAAGTTAAAGGCACTAAAGAAACCACTGAAGAAATTGAACAGAGATTCTTTCAGTGACATTCAAGTCAGAGTTGAAAAAGCAAGAGAAGACATGGTTAAAGCTCAATTGGCAATGCATGCAGACCCAACAAACCAAGTCGGCTTTGGAGAAAACAGCAACAACTGAATTCTGTTCACTAGCAGAAGCTGAAGAATCTTTCTTGAAACAGAAGAGTAAAGCTTCTTGGATTAGCCTTGGAGATCAGAATAACAGATACTTCCATTTTGTTCTCAAGACAAGGAGATCCAAGAATAGAATAAACAGCATCCAGAATAGCAATGGAGATTGGGTATATGACTACCAGAAGGTAGTTGAGCAATTTGTTGAGTACTATAAGGGAATGTTGGGTGAATCAACTACAGTGAGACAGCCTGCAAGTGATTGGATCATGCGAAATGGGAATATCCTTCAAACAGCTCAGAAAGCTCTTCTCATTCAACCTTTTAGCCGTGATGAAGTCAAACAAGCTCTCTTTTCAATACCATCAGACAAATGCCCTGGTCCTGATGGCTTTAACAGTGGGTTCTTCAAAGCTGCTTGGGAGGTGGTGGGAGATGATATTACTGATGCAGTTCTGGAATTTTTCCATACAGGCAAACTTCTAAAGCAAATAAATGCCACTTCAATCTCTCTGATCTCAAAGGTTGATAATCCTGCATTGCCAAGTGACTATCGTCCTATAGCTTGCTGCAACACTATCTATAAAGTGCATTTCAAAGCTCCTTTGCAAAAGGTTAACTGAAGTACTACCTGACTTGGTTGATGGCAACCAGGGTGCCTTCATCAAAGGACGCTCCATTATACACAATATACTGATAAGTCAGGACCTTATCAGAATTTACAACAGGAAGTCATATGTTTCGCCACGCTGCTTGCTCAAGGTAGATCTCCGCAAAGCATACGACACAGTCCATTGGTCTTTTGTGGAGGAGATATTGAAGGGTATGGGATTTCCCTCAAAATTTCGAGGATGGGTGACTCAATGCTTGACATCAGCTAGCTTCTCAATTAATATTAATGGAGAGTTACATGGATATTTCAAAGGTGGGAGAGGGTTAAGGCAGGGCGACCCCATCTCCCCACTCCTCTTCGTTCTCATTATGGAATACCTTACAAGGGTGCTGAAAAAAGCTAGTGAACTCCCTGCTTTTCGCTTTCACCCCCTATGCAAAAACATCAAGCTCGTGAATCTGTGTTTCGCTGATGATTTGATGATAGTATGCAAGGCAAACAACAGTTCCCTCACTAGAGTCATGGAGGCTTTCTCTCACTTCTCTGATGTTTCTGGGCTGACAGCAAACCAATTGAAGTCACAATTGTACATCAATGGCGTAACAACTAATATGAGGCAGCTGGCTACTCAGATTACAGGATTTACACTTGGAGAATTCCCAGTGAAATACCTAGGAATGCCTTTGTCACCTACGAAATGGACAAAGAATAATTGTCAATTATTGTTAGACAAGATAACAGCCAGAATAAGATGTTGGAGCTCTCGACATCTATCCTACATGGGAAGGTGTCAACTTATTAACTCCGTGCTACTATCAACACATGTTTACTGGGCCTCTATTTTCTTATTGCCACAAAGTATCCTGCATGACATTGTTAAGATATGCAGAGACTTCTTATGGGGAGCCACTGAAGGAAAAAGGAAGATCTCACTTGTAGCATGGGATTCAATTTGTCAACCAAAATCCAAGGGTGGGCTGAATTTTAAGCAATGCAAAATATGAAACATAGCTGCAGTGGCTAAGCTCATGTGGGCTTTAGCAAATAAGGAAGATATACTGTGGGTCCGTTGGATTCATAGTATCTATATGAGAGGGCAAGAATTCTGGTCAGCCACACTGAGTGCTGACACTAGCTGGTATATCAAAAAAATTCTTGAGATGAGAGGTATGTTCCAGGGAACTAGCTGGAGAACACAAAATAAACCTTACACCATTTCTGCAGGATACAAATGGCTAAGGGGAGATCATCCTGATCTGAAGGAAGCAAACATAATATGGGGGAAAATACATGTGCCTAAGCACAGCTTCGTTTTCTGGCTTACAATACTGAAGAGAATTCTTACTAAGGACAGACTGCAGCACTTCAATATAGTGTCTGATGCTGAATGTGTTCTCTGTAAGGCTGCAAATGAAACAGCAGACCACCTGTTTTATGAATGCTCATGGGTATGTGAACTGCGTAATTTGGTGCTTGATTGGGCAGGGATCACTGGAATGCCTGTTAGGAACTGGATCAATTGGATTATGAGAAGAACCAGATTTGCCAAGGCAAAAAAGGCTGTCACCCACGCCTGCACTAGTGCGGTGATTTATCATGCTTGGTTAGAACGAAACAGAAGAATTTTCTGTAAAGAGAGTAGAACAGTGAGTTTATTAGGCCAGAACATTATGAATGAAATTAAAGTAAGATTGGCAAGCTATAAACCAACTAGACTACATGATAGAGATAGACAATACTTAAGTAAGTTTTGTAAATAGTGCCAGTTTCTATTTTTGAGGCTTGGGTCTAGCCCTCCCTTAGCTTGTTTTCATATACATTTTTGCCAGTTGGTAATTAATCACACTGATCTTTTACCAAAAAAAAAATTATCTCAGGTTCCGAATATCAAACATCCAATTTATTTCTTAGTGAGGTGTATAGGATTAAAGTGGTGTTGGATGAAAAGATCGACTCTACGGATGAATTTGTTAGAGACTTGATTCAACCAATGAAAGAGAAGTTTGATAAATATTGGGGTGAGTGCAATTTGCTTATGGCTATTGGAGCTGTCTTAGACCCTAGATGCAAGATGAAGGTTATTAATTTACATTTCCAAAGTTATTTTCTGCTATACAAACCCGGGAAAATATTAGCATAGTTAAAAATACTTTGTATGAGCTGTATGATGAATATGTGAGTGCATACAATTGTGGGGAACAAAGTTCCACAACTACTACTAGTTGTGTAAGTGAAAGTTTGGACTTTGGATTGGATTATGGCCTAGTCCAAATCCAATCCAAAAAAATTGGACTCGGAATTTTGAGTCCAAATCCAATCCAAACTAATTTTGGACTTTGATTTTTGAGTCCGAATCCAATCCTAATTATTTTCCGTAATCCAATCCGATCCGAATAATCCAATGTTTCCTGACTCGTTACCTTTTCTACAACAATGTCCATTACTTAAAAAAGTTCATCGATAAAATAATAATACAAATGTCGAAGTCAACTACAAGTCTACAACATTCATTATAAAAAAAAATGCAAATTATGTAGTTTCAAAGGTGTTCGGTAATCTCCGTTTAGTGTTCATGGAGAAGACAAATGTATAAAGAGATAGCAAGTGGACGAGTGGCTGCTAAGGCGTGACTTGAGTGAGTTGTCTGAAAGGATCTTTCTCTCTTAGTTTATGTGTGCATTTTATTGTTACTTTCAATCCCTTAGATTTTAATTTGTAGTTTATACTATTTATTTTGGGCTAGTATCCTTTTTGGATTATATGTCTTTTTATTTATTAATTTTTATCTAATTTGGATTGGATTGGATTGGATTATTGGACTCTGAAAGGGTGAGTCCGAATCCAATCCAAAAATCCAATTTTTTTTTTTTGAGTCCGAATCCAACCCGAAATCCAAAAAGTCCAATCCGAATTGCCTAATTTGGATTGGATTGGATTTTGGATTTAATCCGAATAAATTCCACCCTAGGGGGAAGCACCGGTGTAGGAATGAGTGAGCTCTTTCAATATGTCTTATTTTCAGCAACAAACGAGCCAAGGAAATGTGAGCTTGACACATATCTTGAGGAGGGATGTTTTCTTTGTCCTGAGAATAATAAGTTTGATGCCTTAAAATGGTGGAGGGAAAAAGGTTTGAAGTTTCGGGTTTTATCTAGAATGGCTGCTGATATCTTGGCTATTTCTATCACCATTATGGCTTCAGAGGCAACCTTTAGTGCGAGTGACTGTGTGATAGATCCTTATAGGGCTTCACTTGCTTCCCATACTGTACAAATGCTGATTTGTACTGGAGATTGGTGTCGATCCCTCCATGGAGTGAAGAGAAAGAACAAAGTAAGACTGGCCTTTAATTTGTTTCTTGTTTGTTTATGTTACTTGTTTTTAACTACTAACATTAAGTATCTTTTGCAGGATCGTGAAGAAGATCAACCCAAAGAAATTGTAATCCCAATTGCTTAGGTTGGTAGAAATGTTATATGTTATTTACTGTAATATCTTTTGAGTTCTGGTGGCTCGAACGTTATTTTGTTTTGTAATATGATGCTGGTTTTTTTTTCTTGTCTATTTGCAAGGTTTGGCAAGTAACTCATTAATGTTTGCCGATGTGTCGCTTATATGATCGAAGGGATATCTCTCAAAGAATCGGAAGACCTTACAAAGAACAATTTTGATCCCTTTTTATTTTTCCTTGTTTTGTTGTATAAGGGAATGATTATGATTTAAATTATCTTTTTTGTGGGGTGAGAACATAGAGGTCATATGTTTTGCCCCTTTGGGGATATTTTGTACAATAGGCAACAGGGCTATGGCCTTCAACCTAAAATTGTGATCATAAGTTTTTAAATATTTATTATTTGCAAAATAGTGGTGGTGATCTGAGTGTGATGGCTAAATATGCCCAAAAGCATTATAAGTTTTTGAATTGAGATATTTACAGGTGTGGGAAAAAAATGGTCAAAGAATTTATATCGAGTCGAGCTTCGAGGCGAGTCGAGCTTGGGATTGACCATGTCGAGCTCGAGTCGAGCTCAATATTTGAAAGCTCGACGAGTTTCGAGCTCGAGTCGAGCTCGAGTTTTTGCAAGTCAAGTTTGAGTCGAGTGTAGCAAAACTCGAGCTCGACTCGCTCGATTCGCACCACTAGTTGCGAAGTTTCTCTCAAGTGGTTTGGTAAGGCAATGTCATGGGTTCGAATCCATATTCCTCCCATGTCTTGTGTGTGCTGACTTTTGAGAACTATACTAGCCCCTTATTGGTGCTACGTTGACGGGCACATAAATAGGTGCAATCTATAAAGCTTCCTATGATGAATATGCTTAAAAGAATTGATTTTTGTCTAGGTTAGGAATTTTACTTGAGCGGAGACGTTTCTTACTTTTTACGCTTTTCATTGCCTTTTAAAAAATCAAAAAATTACACAATTTAGTGCTGACTTACAATTTTTTTAGGATAGTAAGATTCATGCCTTATTCCTTGCTGGATATCAGCGAGGAATGCGCCACTACCCTATGGTCGTTGACCCTATCCCCCCAAAGCTCTTAGTTTCGACTTGTAGTCTTGTACATACTTACTATATTACATGATGCCATTTTATTTATTTATTTACTATTTGTTAAAAGATAGTTCAGAAAATAGGGAGACTCAAAGGAGGGAAAACTTATTGATTTTACTTGTTTTCTCGGTTGCATTTCGCCGTTACAGAATGACCTATTTATAGGCATGTAAAAAAGGGATTTGCTATACAAGCATAGTGTGCTTTACGTAAGAATCTATCATTGGCTTATTGTGAGCCATCAGAATTTTGGCACGTGAATTACCAAAATATTTAATAATAATAATAATAATAATAATAATAAAAATATTATTATTATTATTATTTATTATTTATTTTTTTTTTTATTTTTTCACACATGACGCCATTTGTTAACAAAGATAGTAACACGTCCCAGCTGTATCACGTTTGGTGAGTACAAATATATTCACCACCACGCCCACAATGTCATTGTCAACTTCAAAATAGCCGACAACTACAATGGCCTCGCCTTGTACCTTCTTCTTCTTCACCACAACAGCTCGAGCAAAAACCATTTTGCTAATTTAGCTGGTGATTGTAAAATTAAAATAAAATAAAAATAAGACCCCTCTCTTTTATTTTTTTATACTGCTACCTAAATTAGTTAGCCCATTATTTTCATTCAGACAATTTTCTCTCTCCTCATTTTACGATTTTTGGGGATTAGGGGTTCCGGATCTCTCTTTTCAATTCCACAAATTGAGAGAGATAGAAAAGACAGAGAAATTGATCCAAGATCTTTGCTCTAATAAGAGTATCTTAGAACCCCTAATAATTTGGGATCAAATCGAATCCAATCGAATTGCTATTTCCCTAATTTTGAAGGCCGAAATTTGAATTTCTGCGAAGGCTTCGATTTTATCGTAATTCGATTGGTGATTTGATTGATTGTTTAGGGTAAAGCTTGGATCAGATAGATTAGGGTTCTTCGTGATTGAAGATCGTGATTTTTTACTGCGTCATTTTGGTGAGTGCAATTGCGGTTTTGAGGTGTGAAATGCTGGATTTGGGGATTTGAATTTTGAAAATGGCATCTGCTCAAGTTATGTCGAATTCGGCGGTTTCGTCTCGTAAACAAGAGCATTTGGAAGCTGGTAAACGCCGGGTATGGTCTTGAAATATTGTGATTTATTGTTTTTCAAGTTCTTAAATTTTGGGCATAAAAATGTGCTTATTATGCTTTCATTGAGCTTCTCATGTTTTAGAAATGTTCCGTTTGATTATGCAAGTGTTTTTATTTTTATTTGTTTTGGTTATATTGTCAAGTGAAACTTTAAGGCCTTTTGTTTAATGTTAGATGTCAATGTATTGTGTGAAAGGCGTGAAGTGTAATATGAAAAATATGGGGGTAGTTTTGGTTTTTGGTGGACATGCAGTTTGTTAAGGATTTCAAACACATGACAAGCTGATCATCATTTATTTGATCCGTCTGAACTCGGGAAGCAGTTGTTGATGATGCTTGAAATAGTACCTTAGCATGTTAAATATGAAGGAGAATTTCACTTTGAGTTTCAGTTGATTGGAGTATACTCTTTTTGGGGTATGATGTCTAGTATGGGACTTCGGCATTGGATGTCTAGAATATGTTTATTTCTTACTCCCTCCGTCTCATTTTACTTGTCCTTCGTCCACTTCATAATTTTTGACTCACAAGCTTGTGAGTCACAATTTACGAAGTAGATAATTTTTATTTTTTTATAATAAAAACATAAAAAGTAGTATTTTTATGACAATTGTGGTGGAAACAGCAGATTTTTCATCATGCAAGTTGATTTAATGGGAGAAGAAGAAATCATGTTGTTTTGATGGCAATATATGTCTTAGCATATATGTTGTTTGTATTTGCTGTTTAGTTGTGGAGCCTCTTTGCTATGGAGCTTATTCATTATTGTTTATGGTTTTGATTCTTTTGAACTTTGAGTCAATGACTATGAGTATGGATTTGACCAATTGGCACAGCTGTTTCACTTGGGAATTTAGTAGTCAACATGGAAGGAAAGCGGCCTGCGCGTTGCATCCAGTCATAATTTCTTAAAATCTGAAATGTGAAGCATGTGCATTCTAAAAACTGCAGCTGGGAGTAAATATCAGCTGGGTTAGTTGGTATAGTCTTGAGGGTTTCAAGAGTTGTTTGCATTGAGCTTTGTGAATAGAGAGAGAACATTGTATTAGAATAACAAGGACAAAATATGTTTGTAATATTCATTGCGGCATAACTCTTATTCCAGTATTTCTGATTGCGATAAGCCGATACTTGAGCTAGTGATGCGGGAGCATTAGTTTTAAAGATGATGATGTTCCTTAAAGGACCTGGTTCAAGTCCAGGGAACATTTCCTACTCCTTGTGCCCTAGTCCAGCAGCATTGCTGTGTTCAAGGCCCGACTTTGATGGTGAATTTCTATTGGGAGTCCACACTGTTTGGGGACAGGTCCTACTGATTTGGACGCCTTAAGGTGTCTACTTGAATGGGCAAGGATGAAGATACAGCTTAGGGATGAATAAAATTCGAATTGGCGCCAAACCACAAGCTGCCCAGATTTCCACCCCTTTCAGTGTATTTGATACTCTTCAATTTGGCTTTTTGGAAACCCAATTTTTTGGGTATTGAAGGATTAGTTTTCAACTTTTTTTTGGAAAGAGTGTGCGACTATATATTTTCATGTCATTTTGTGCTTCGTTTGGTTTGGAGATTTCTTCGTTGAAAGCGACTACACCTATCCGTCACTTTCAATCATTGTCTAAGCTTTGTTTCAGCTTGTTTTCTTTCATTTCTTTGTGTAATTGATGTGAAGCATCTAGACATATCTAACAATGTTTTTTAGGATGTGAAAGGTACATTTTGATGAATTTTAAACCTCTGCTTTGAGATGTTCACGTGTGCAACACATAGGAGTAAAAAATCTCTTACATTTGTAGTGCTTTTGCTTTATCGTTTGTGCTTGATTTCTTCACCATTTAATATTTTGTTCATGGCACATCCGCCTTATCCTAGAGAAGATTAAGTGTTCAACTTAGTGGTGCTTTTTTACCCAAGTATATTACCTCATTTTGTTGTTTTTTTAGATAAGGAAATTTTTTTATGAATCAAATCTGTAAATAATACTAGAAGAGGATAAGGCATCCTCAAATGCAATCAAAAGAATCTACAAATATCTTGCCAATGGCGCTGTACAAAGGTAAGCGGGATGCCCTTAAAAGCACCCGCCGCCTTAGCCCAAAGGGAGGCCAAATAGACCACATGGTCCCAAACATAATCTATCGGCTTCCCAACATCACAGAACACCCGAGAATTCCTCTCCAACCAAATACACCACAGGATTGCCATACACATGCACCTCCAGAACAATTTCCCCTCCCTTCCTCGTCTCATAGCTGCGAAACGAAGCGGTAAAAAAGCACCCACCTTGGCAGGACACACAAAACTCATTTTGTTGTTAAGCTTCTGTTCCATTCTCGTTACTGAAAATTTGTTACATTCCCATGTTCCCTCTATTTTTGCTGAGTTAAGCTAAATCACACCCTCACCACATATCACTTAGCTGACAGAAGGGAAAAATTAGCTGAATAAGAGAGACTTGAGGAACGAGTTGGTGCTGAATGCTATGAATGTGTTGGTGCTGTATATGGTATCTGACCACATTTTGTGTGTTCTGTTTTGGCTGTTCAACTGCATATTACTGAATTTTGTATGAAGAAACTGAAGACAAAGCATTAGCTTTTAACTTAATAATTATGTGATTTGCTTTGCAAATTGTTCAGTTTGAATTGGATTGCTGAATATATGAATATGTTGGTGCTGAATATGGCATCTGACCACATTTTGTGAGTTCTATTTTGGCTGTTCAACTGCATATTATTGAATTTTGTTTAAAGAAACTGAGGACCAACCTTTAACTTTTAACTTAATATTTATATGACTCGCTTTCCAAATTTGTTCAGTTGGAAGTGAGTGCTTTATCACTTTGCCATAAAGTTCCCTTTAATATCTTGAATAATATTTGTTGTTGGTTTGTTTTCTTCCTGGTTCTGTAGCTGGAAGAGTTCAGAAAGAAAAAAGCAGCAGCAAAAAAGGCAGTACCGACCAGCCAGCCGCGCACTGTTGTTTCTAATGCAGAGGAGAAGCAAACATCAGAAAATGGACAAGCACAAAATGTCAATGTTGTTGGTGCTGCTGCTGATGGAAGAACTGATGGAGTTTCTGAAACTTCCGGTTTTCTTGACCATAGTGACAAATTGCGTGGTTTCACTCGTGATTCTGGTTCTGAATCAGTCTCAGCTGCAAATGTCAATCCTCAAAGTTATAGTTTTATGTCATCTGAATTGCTTCAGCAGCCAAAACAAGAAAGAGACAATCATGATATTCCCAGTCTGAAGTCCCAAACAGGTTTTGTTTATCCAGAACAAACAGATAACAGAGTTGGCAACTTTGGGACTGATACTGGACAGGACAAATATGCTGATAGCGGTTATTTTCACTCGACATATAATGGAGTCGAGGAATCTCACTCAAATAAAGACATTACTTCGTCTGAAACTCTCCCGGACACATATTCCAGCATCAATGATGTTGCTTCAAAAGTCTATGCTGCGGGACATGCTTCCAACTTATTACATAATGCATCAGGTCAGTACACTAGTTGAGCAGGGTGCTTTTCTCTCTTTGTATTGAAGTTGTTCAGTGATTGATTTGTGTAGTATGAACATATTTTGATTATGTTGTAGATTCTGTGCAACCGTCCATGGCGGCATTTGCTTCAGATCTTGGACATAGTCAACATAACTCTATGGAATTGAAGAATTATTTAACTTCTAGATTGGAGGAAAGAAAGCCTAGCAATGCAGTGGATAATTTGTCAAGTTTTTATAGTGAACGAGCGCCTGAACCACTCTCAGCAGGTTTCAACTCTGATGACAGTGGCTCCATTAATGGTCCCTCATATTCAGCTGTTGCTGAAACACATCCTAGAAGAATACGTCCATCTTTCCTTGATTCTCTGAACATTGATAGAGGATCTCTTGCATCGGGCCGACCTTATTCTGAAAAAGAAAAGTCTGCAGTAATGTTTCCAGGCAGCAATTTTTTAGCATCATCTGCAACGCAAAATCACTCTACAGCATCTGCTCCTGTTGGAGCCCTTCCAAGACCAATATCTGAAGATCCCAGCACTGTTTTCTTTGACGACACATATAGGGGACAAAAATCGTTTGAGAACAGCCTGGGGAATAACCTGGAGTCTAACTCGCATAAACATAATGAAGATTTTGCCGCCTTAGAGCAGGTATCTTAGTTTCTACCATCTGTTTCATGTTCCACATTTCTAGCTCCTTTGTACGTTCTAGCAATTAAGACCGGCTCTTATTCTTTTCCTGGAATCTTTTGTGTTTATCATCTCCTGAATAGCAAATTATGTCCTTGTGAAATTTGAACAGTCTCTGCTCCCTTCAAAAGTGCTTAAAAGCTCTGTCTTTGTGCTTTGGGGAACAATCTTTCTATTAAAGACTGCTAGGGATTGCATCTTGATCTCCACAAAGCTAGCTAGGAACTCAATGAGTGCGTTTTTGTGGTTATTGTCTCGTGCGTCTCATATCTTGAATTGGGTTTTCAAAAGGGAAATAGAATTAATATTATTTTTTACATTTTTTTTGAGGAGAATATTATTTTTACATAACAAATAGCTGCATTAGTTACATTTTCTTAATGCGCTGGCTGCAGCGAGGGCAATACAAACTTGCCTTGGAAGTTTGTCACACAAGTGTCCTGTTTTTTGCTTCTAGTTAAGGTACAATTAGGGAATGGAGTAATGGATTGAGAATTTGGTTACTAAGGATGTGTGGATGGAGGGATGGGCTGTATGAGGTTCCCACATCTGCCTCAGCTCTCTACCCTTCCAAGTTTTAAACACTCCACTTTCTGAGTTCTACTTCTTACATGACTCATGGGATCTACACTGCCGAGATCTGTTATTGACTGGAAGTACAGGAATTGACTTCTTTGCTTGCTGTCTTGGATACTGAGCAGCTGTCTGGACATGCAGATTCTAGTGTCTGGATGTGTGATTCTAGTGGCATTTTCCCCTTTTAAGTGATTCTTTCAATGTTTGGGGGCTCACTCTTGGTACTCTCGATTCATATTGCAAACTTTCTTTGGAAAACGAAGGTATCTTATAAGATGTGGGCTTTTGTGTGGACCGTGGCTTTGGGAAAGATTTAACACAAATATTTGTGGCAACGGAAAAGGCTAGGGATATTTATTTCTCCAGATATATTGTGCTCGGTAGGCCAGCAAGAATATTGCATCGTATTTGTTTTTGCAATGTCAGGTGGATTTGTAATTTTGGGGCAAGTTGTTTGATGTGTGTTGGGAGTTTTGGGTGGCACTGTCTTTTGTTTTGGGAGTTCTTGCAGATGCTTTTTGTGGGGGTTCTGAAGGGGAAGAAGGGGTTGCTTCAGAGGAGTGCTATTTTTGGCTTTGCTGAGTGGTGTTTAGTATGGTTGATTACAATTTACAGCGGGACATCCAGACATTTTGTGGCTTCTCTTTGACGCTAGACTTGCTTTGGGATAGGATTACTTATCGGCCAATTAACCAGATTGGTATATAAAATGAGGCCCTCCCGACACATTGGTATATTTTGTTGCTCAGGCGACATATTGGTATATAAAAAATGCACCGGCGACAAACAGACCCAAAAATACATGCCGGAAGAAATCTTTGATTAAAATACTATTTTTTTGTATTTATTGTGTTTTTCTACTATTTTCAGCTTAGAAAAATAGAATTTTAATTTCTCACCTCATTTTATTTTATTTCCCCTTTTACCTCAATATTGAAAACTCTAAATACAGAGATTAAAAAATAAAAATAAAAAACCTCTAAATCCCCAAAATCAATTGCTGCCATTGTCAAACCTTCCTCACCCCTTCCAAATTTAAGTCTAGTCCACCATGTCTTCACCATCATCGCTATTTTCTCTCTCCTCATTCCACCATGGAAGACGAAGCAGACCTTCTCGCTTGCCCATTCCCATCATAAACCCCACGAATCTTCGATCGTGTCAATTCTTCCTCATCGTCTGACGAAGACTTCTCCCCATCCTCCTTCTCAACCCCTAACTCCACAGATCCTCAAAACGGTGTCGTCAAAGCTGCCGATAGAAAACTCAATTACAACAATGACACTGCCAATAACAGTATAACACCACCACCTCCGTTGGTGGCTCCATACCGGAGTTTAGAACTGATAGGCCACTGAGTTTCAAGGTGAGGCTTCACATGTTGAGGGAGACTCAAATTGGATGTGGGCTGAGACCAACTTTGTGTATTGAGATGCAATCGGAAGGAGTGAAGAAGGTGTGACAATGGCAATGGCAGCCATTAAATTGGGCATTTAGATTATTTTTTTTTTTATTGCAAGATGGATTTAATGTTTTTGATATTGAGGAAGGGGAATAAAATAAAATGAGTGGAAAAAAATTCAAAATTTTATTTTTTAATTTTTTAATTCAAAAGTGCAAGATGGGTTTGTTTGTCGCCGGTGCATTTTTAATATACCAATATGTCGCCTGAGCAACAAAACATACCAATGTGTCGAGAGGGCCTCATTTTATATACCAATTTGGTTAATTGGCCATTACTTATCTAGTCTCTATATGGTCTAGGGAGGCTGGGGCATTTTGTAGTAATGCTGTTTCTAAGGTCCAAAGGAATTGGACATTTGGATTATCTGTGCTTAGTGACTTTTAGAGGACCTCTCGTACTCTATGCTATATTCTTGATCTACATTTATGTATATTTATCTTGTCTATAAAAACAATTACTTTGACAAGGATGGAGTAATATTTGTATGAGTTTGCTCTCTAAATTGACCATTACAATGCAGTAGACAGTACTGCACCACCAATAGAGACAAAGGCTGAGCTTTTTTAGTTGTTTAGCTGATTAGTTCTTCACCAGAGATTTCTTTCCCGTTGATTGATTAAAAATTTTGAAGTAGTCTTTTTAATGCTTGCTTTGTTAGTTGTTTAGCCTCCATAAGTTTTTACAGGTTGCAGGCTTTCTCAATGCCTGTAATTGCAAAAGATTCCCCTTCTGGTACAGATAAAGTGATTTTCCATTAAAAGTCTAATAATTACATCTTTTGGAAGAAGAAACTTAGGTGCATTTCTTAGAAGAATGTCATACTTGTTCAGTTTACTCTATTTTTCATTCCCAATGACATGCCTGTGTCACCAAGTGTCACGTTGTCTGATGGTGGTGGGAAGAGTGGAATATTGAGGCAATAGAGGCCCATGGAGCCAAAGCGCATGCGGTGCACCCCTTGCTGATTTGAGGCGCAGTGCACCATAAATGAGAATCATGCTATGGAATCAGTGGTTTTCTTTATCTTTTTTTATAAGGAAAAAGCTAATATTAATGAAGAAACCAATGCACAGCAAGAGAGAGGATAAGGCATCCTCTACAGTAAACATTTACAAAACAGACCAATTCTGTTGATTGTCAGTAATAGTGCAATCCCCAAAAACCCCGCAGCTTTAGCCCACAAATATGCTGAATAGGTGACCTCCCAAAAAATCAAAGGAGAAACTGACAACCCATTGAACAACTAGGCATTCCTCTCCAACCAAATACACCATAAGATTGCAATTTAAACATTACACCACCACAACTTCCTCTCCTTCCCACCCCTGGAACCCTCAAATCGTATCTGCAAGAACGCTGCCACACTCAGACTCTAGAAGGGCAACCCACAGCTCACCAAACAACATATTCTTCGGCCTTCTAGTGTGATGGAGTTCTTTTTTTTTTTGATAAAGAAAAGTTTTATTGAAATATCAAATGGTAAACAGTTACAAGTATGAGGACAAGGAGTCCTCAAAAGGAAAGGAAACAAACTGGGAAAAAAATTACAAATCGCCCCAATGACGTTGCACGTCGCTAAGAGGCACCCCTCTAAAAGCCCCCGAAGCTTTTGCCCAAAGAGAGGCCAAATACACCACCGGATCCCAAACAAAGTTTAAAGGCTTAGAGACCCCGTCAAAAGTCCGGGAGTTCCGTTCCATCCATACGCACCAAAAGATGGCAAAAAAAGCACACCGCCATAACATCCTATTCTCCTTGCCCCTTCCAAGGCCAAGAGAACGAGCCTGGATCAGCTGAGTGATCGTAGGGGGACAAATGAAGCATTCCCCACCAATACTAAAAAGTCTTCTCCAAAGATATTGTGTAAAACGACAATGCAAGAATAAGTGCACAGAAGTCTCGCTAGCCTCATTACAGAGCACACACACATCACATCTGGGGACAAGGACCAGCGGCCTCCTCCGCTGAACCATATCATGAGTGTTCACCTTACCTAGTGCCATAGTCCACCTTACCTAGTGTGATGGAGTTCTTCCAAGTGCGACTGCTGGCGTTTGGGAGGGGAAAGGAGAGGAGATTACTTTGGTGTAATGTGGTCTTTGCTATTCTATGGTGCTTTGGGTTAGAGAGGAATGCCCGGGTCTATTCCAGAGGTTTCAGGCTCAAATCCCCTCAGGGTCATTGGAGGTTTTCCTGGTCATTAACTCAAGGCCCATGGGATTAGTCAAGCAAAGCTTGGACACCCATGTTATCTAAAAATAAAGAAGGAATGCCCGAGTCTCTAATGGAGTGACCATGTTGGCTGATTTGGTGTGGGATAGTCACTTACCTAGGGTCGTTATGGGCTAGCGTCACTGGGGCATTTAGGAGTAATTCAACTACTCATATCCCGCGTAACAGGGCTGGTCTAATTTGTAACTAGACTCTTCTTGAAGGACCACTTGTCCTCCTTTGCTGTACTTTTGTTACTTGATTAATTCATACTTTTGTCTTTATCTGAAAATTAATTCATACTTTTGTCTTTATCTGAAAAATAATACCCTGTGATATAATATGTACTCCCTCCATCCTAAATATATGAGTGCTTTGCTTTTTGCAACTCACATTCTTGTGAGTCATAAATCACAAAGCACTCATATAATTTGGGACAAAGGGAGTACCTTTTGTTTACAGCCAGACAGCCCCAAAGAAACATGAAATCTTCACATGAAGAAAAGAAACAGCACATTTTGCACCTCAAGTGTAATTCAGTGCGCCTCATCATAGCAACCTAGACTCGAGGCAAAAAAGCGCCTGACCTAAATCGCACTATCCCTTAGTGCCTTTCGTGTGCTTTCTTACACACTGCATTCCTTTTCTAAACACTACATTCTATCTTTCAAGTTGTTCAATGTACTAGAATTGTCAGATGAGCAATCATAAAGGTAGAAGGATTTAACTGCTCTCTTATTTCCTTTTCATGGTCTGCAGCATATTGAAGATCTGACACAAGAGAAGTTTTCTTTGCAACGTTCATTGGAGGCTTCAAAGGTGCTGGCGGAGTCGTTAGCTGCTGAGAATTCTTCCTTGACAGAGAGCTATAACCAGCAGGTTACCATAATTCTGTTGATGTTTTTGTCTTTTATTCGTGTCTTGAAAATTTATTATGTGAATATACCTGATGTAAAATGCTGATGCTAACTTGAACCCGTCTGTACTTCTGATCCTGTATTGGGCGTGATGCTTTGAGATCTTAGTTTGAGTTGTCATGGCTGGCAAAGTTTTATATCATAAACTCAAAACTGCCTTTATCATTTCTTATATGCTCTACCAAAATCTAAATGTGCTATATCATTAAATTAATTTGGCATTTTTGTTGTACTTTCTCCATAACATTCACAACTGCATGAACTTAATCGAATCAACTCTATCATCTTTCGCTTGTTTCCTTCAAAGGCGGTTTTCTGCTTCAATTTGAGACAGACCCAGAATGAGAGGGCTTTTCTTGAGTCTTGAACTTTCTGTGCACCACATCAAGATTGGATTGTATTTTTCTATGTGTAGGAAAGTGTTCTGGTGTTATGTTCGCTACTGAGGTAGAGCAACATTTCTTAAATAAAACTTCTTTCTTGCTAAAGAAATATAGCACAGGAATTGGAGTGAAAGCAGCTGTTCGAAAGTATCACCTCTCTAGCAGCCTTACTGCACCACCTAGATCTATGCTACTCTTGCAATTGAAGTTAACCAAAGTCACATGTATACTCTGCTGTAAGGACCCACTACCTCCGTCCTGGGTTGAGTATTTGGGATTTGCTTATGATGATTCCACATATCGAGGTCCGAATGGGTTCGGGTGTTTTCACGTTTTTCCCGATTTCTGGAACCATTTAGTTAAAACCAATGTTCAATTTTTTTTTTGTATGGCTAACACATAATATCACTTAACACCAAGTTGGCAAGAAGGTGCCACAACATATGTGAAAGGCGCAAATAACAAAAAATCCTGTGCTCATGATAATGATTTATACTTAATCTTATCCAAAACCACCAACTACATTTGCTTTTTGATTTCTGTTGATTAAGAGAAAAAAAATGTAATAGAAAAAGTGCACTTTATCCCAAAAGTTCATTGTTTAGTGGTCTTCTTTTGGAGTATAAGAGAGCCTTTTTTTTGTCTACGTCCTATAGTTGTTTGTTAAATTTGTTCTGTAACCTGCATTTTGTTTAGCTGTCTCTTTACTTTCTTTGCTCTTTCCAGGCTAGCATTGTGAACCATTTGAAAGCTGAGATGGAGCAATTGCAGAAAGAAATCAAGGCCCGGCTGGTTAGTATCAGCATTTGCAACTTGGTTTAACAAATTTTTTATTCAAATGGTGATGTTGCTAGGCTGTAGTTAGGGGATGTTTGTGATGATCTCCAGCCTATTTATCTGTATAAACCTGATTTTAAAGAAAAAATATAATTAATGTAAGTTTGATATCTATCAAAACTTGGCATATGTGGCATCTATCATTATGTAGAAATAAGAATATGAAGTGCTTATGAGAGATGAAATGAATGCATGAGCTATGCTATGATTCTGCTATTTTTAATTCCGTCCTCTTGGTGCAGTAGGTTGAGCTTGAGTCTTTCAAGGCTGAATATATGAATGCACAGCTTGAGTGTAATGCAGCTGATGAGCGTGCAAAGCTTTTGGCTTCTGAAGTTATCGGCTTGGAGGAGAAGGTGGGTGACTCCTTATGTAAATTATCTCTTGCATTTCTTGTTGGTTAAAGAAATAGAAGGAAAAAGGCAAATCCAAACACGAGCTCTAGAGAAGTTTTTCTTCTACTTTGCATTATTTTTTCTTGGAAAAATTGGAAATTGGTGGCATTCAAGGGGGTGGGGGGGGTTTTGACAAAAAGTTCATTGAAACAGATAGAGAAGCACCTAGATTCCTGTCTCATAGCTATTTGACACTCATCTCTATCTGTCAAATGCATCAATAAGTTTCAACATTATTACAGAAATGATATCGTCCCAGAACATCTGCATCTCTTTGGATAGCATAAGCATCTAACTTTATGATTTAATGCTCATCGAAGATACAAGGAGTGGAAAACCTGATTGATGTATGCTATGCTATCACATGCATTGTCTCAAGTTTGGAACTTTATGCATTTGAGCCTGGTGCAAAGGGACAGTTCATGCTGCATATAATAACAAAGCTTTATGGACATCTTTGTTGTAGAGGATTGTCAGTTTGAAATACAAGTTCAGAATGTGATTTCCGTCTTTTATCTGCTTCTATGTATGTAATGGTTGATTACACTTGACAGAATGTGGATGTAACATCATTGTCTACGTGGGTGTGAGATTGCGGTGATATATATTCTTTCGGCCTTGGTCATTAAATGTGATCCAAATCACCACCTACTAATTGCTCAGCCATTTTTGTGCTGTATGGGAAAAGATTGTTAAAAACAGTTTTCTTGCTGTTATGTTTTACATGTTACTTCATCGCTTTGTCATTGATGTTGTATGAGTGCTGCTCAACCAATTTTCTACTATATATCTGCGAAAAGTTTGTTAATAAAGTTTGTCAAATTTGGTTTGGCTCGGCTGGTTATGTGCTACTGAATGTGTCTTGTATCTATGTATTGTAGACTCTTAGGTTAAGATCTAATGAGCTGAAGTTAGAGAGGGAATTGGAAAACTCAAGTGCTGAAATTGCTTCGTTCAAGTACGTATTATCTCCTTACTTGGTATTTTTGGAGGTCATTTCTCGGTTTTTGTCCTACTGCTTGGTCCTATTTTTATATGATTTGGTGTATCAGCTTGTCTTTAAAGAGATGCAATCTACTCTTTTTGAAAGCTGATGGAGAATCTTAGATCTGATTATGATATATTCATGATTATTTTACTTCACCTATCAAAGAATTGTCAATTTTCTTCTTGGTAACATCTTTGTTGCAACAAACCACCTAGACTAGTTACTAGCAGCTATCTTTGATTTTTCCACAACACCTCTATTATTGCTGCTCCCTCCATTCAGTGTGATTGTCATAATTGACTTTCTTAGGTGCAACTTACAAATCTTTGACCATATTTTTCTTAGAAAATGTCGTGAATTTGAGATACTGATTAGAACTGCAGAACATAAAAATGTCATGTGAAGGTTATCAAAGTTATAATAAATTTCTTCTTATCTAAACTGTCATGTGAAGGAGTTTGAAATTGCATCTGATAAATTCAGAAGTCTACTCTTGGCACAATCAGAAGTCCAATCTCACTCGGGTGGTCGGGGTTGTTCAGTTAGCCATTCTTGGACGAGTAGAAGCTTGCTTTTTAACTTGTGGCCACTACCACTTTCATGCTAGCTAATAGTTATAGAAGTCCTCACCCTTAAGAAGTCTATCTTCGCGTCACTGCAAGACTCTGTTTCCGAAATTTGTCCAAGTAATAATGTATTAGCCAGCTTCTTGTATTATATCAAATCTTGGTAGCTTGAACACTTTCTTGCAAGTCTTTTCTCTGGTTGACCTCAGCTTTAGCAGACATATACATGCACTCTATTGCTTCAGACATATACAGAAGGCGTCCTGTGCAAAACTCCTTGAGTTCTTGCACCTAATTTAAGGTGTAGTAGCTCGCATAATCAGCATTATCATTAATTCATGCCACTTGTACCAATTTCAAAGGAAGATGAAGGCATTAGTTGGGGTACTGAGATATTTGAGTTGCAAATATTTTGTATCTTTGAAGAGCGTATGAGGTGTTTCGGTCACTTGTATTCATTGCAGCGGGCCATACATGGTGTCCTAGTTGACTTTATCTTTTGTGGAAATTGGAATTGTGCGATGTTTAGCTTTGGTATTTATGTGTTGCGACATCTGGCTTCATAGAGTATAGGTTATGTGGGTTCCTAGTTATGGTACATTCAACTGGACCCGTATCCCGATTTCCTCTTTTCACTCCTATGTTTTTCCCCTCCTTTTCTAGACAAGAATAATCGTACTGATGGAGAATCAGTAAGAAGTACAGACTAGGAGGATGAGAGCCATTTAATAAGCATTTGAGTACAAAATCACCCAGTGGTGTTGAATTTCAGTGAGGGAGACCCCCCTAAAAGCCCCTGCCCCTTTTGCCCATAGAGAAGGCAAGTAAATCATGCAGTCCAAAACATACTCAAGTGGCTTGGAAGTCCCAGTTCCCAGAGAATTTGCAGGAGTACTCCAACCAAAGGAACCAGAAAACGTCCATAAAGTGCATCTCCACAGCAGCTTATGTCCCTTCCACCTTCCCAGCACAACATAACATGTCGATTTCAGATGCGTAGCAGTAGTGGCCGTACAAACAAAACACTCTCGCTGACACCAAAAAGCCGCCTCGAGAAAGTTGGTGCAAAATCACAATGCAAGAATAGATGCTGGCGGGCTAATTATCTCGGTCGTATAGTACACACATCAGGGGGAAGTGAGAGAGACCAGGGCTCGTTCCTTGCACCCTATCATGTGTTGTTATTAACTTAATATTGTGGTAGTTTTCATTCACGTGTTGTTCCTTGATCATGACGACATCGGGATAAATTTGTTTCCATGGCTGATAATTGTTGGTTTCTTTTCACTTAAAAGACCTTTTCGCCCTACGTGAAGGTTTTTCTGATGTTTTTTCACAATGTTTGGTCATGCAGGAGGAAATTGTCTAGTCTAGAAAAAGAGCTTCGGGATCTGCTGCAGACTATTGATGCTTTACAGGAAGGTGAATATTGCTATAATCTAACATTACAATCTATTTCCCATCAAAGAAATAACAACAATGAGTGCAGATTCTGCTGCTGGTGGGTAATGGAAGTAAAATAAATCAGTTATTTAGACTTTAGAGTGGTCAAATTGGCTTAGTTCAATTCAGTTACAACTACGTTACCAGGACTCGGCACTTTAGGCCATCGTACCCGTGTCGACACGACACGACACGACATGGGTGCTGGTACGAAATCCGCGTCTGATGCGGATTTTTCCAGTGCGACACGGGGACACTGCTATTACAGAGGACAGAGAATGAAAGTACAGAGAGCTGAGCAGAGAGAAAGATTAAAGAGAGGAGAGAGAATGATTAAAAAGTGGAGTAATAAAGTTGACAAAGAGGAGAGAGAAAGATGACAGAGAGGATCTCCTTCCTCCCCAACAGATCTGAGCTCACAGCCTCACACGACATTGTTGATCTTCCCTCTCTCTCTCCTCTTTCTTTCTCTCTCCTGATGGAGTGGCGCATTGGAGTAGGGTTTTGCTCCAAGTTTGGTTGCTGACAAAAATAAGACTGTAGAGAAATGGACTATCCTTTATCACGTGCATTATTTAACAACTCACTTGGGCCTACTATAAAACAAAACAAAATTCTCATTTGGGCCCAAATATTAGGAACAACAAACATCAGTTAAATACTCACATGAGCCCAGTTCTAAGACAGATTATTACTCCTGGTTTAATAAATACAATTTCCAATAAGAAAATTCCACACTTAAAAATAAAAATCCTTATTTTAAAAATATAATTTCTAATAAAAATTAGCGCAATTTGGTGAAAACCACCTGAAAAGTTACACGTTTTGTTCAGTACCCCCTGAAAAGTTGCTATTTGTTCAGTACCACCTTTAATGTTACAAACGCCGTGTGAGTCACACCTTAAGTGAAATTCCGACCAAATCCAAAATTTTTCTGACCATTTTACCCTCACGTGACTTTTAAGTGATTTGACCAAATAATTAAATAAATAAATAAATAAAACTAAACTAAAAGTAAAACAAAATGATTTCCTCAGCTGCTCTCTCTTTCCTCTTTCTCTCTCCTCTCCCCCTCTCTTCCCAGTTCCCCGTCTCTTTCTCTCTCCTACCCCTCGAGCTGCCGACCATGAGTGCCACTCTTTCTCCTTTCCAGCTCTCTCTCTCCTTTCTTTCTCTCTCTCCGAGCTCCCAAGCCGACGATGCCCGTACCCATCTCCATCTCTCTCTCAAACTCTGAAGATCGTCATTAATGGCGACAAGAACTCAGCGAAGCCATGGCCGCGATGAAGTTAAAGGTTGTCGACCACCATTTTTGTCCGGCGACCACATATCGAGCTCTCAAGCCAAAAGCTCTGTTTGGGAAATTTTGGACTGGGGATGAGAGTTTCAAGTGGGAAATTCAACATCATGCTGATCCTCTTGCTTTCCCTCCTCGTTCATTTAGATAAATTCAATTTTTACGCATTATTTTTGTAAACTGATTTCTAGTTCATCAATTAGAACTTTAGAATTAGTGGTAATTGTTGTGAATTGTGAGTTGTACACTGGAAAAACTCATAGATTTAGTCATTTAGAAGTTTTATGTTCATTGTTAGTTCATCAATTAGAACTTTATAAGTAGTGGGTTTGTTGTCAATTAGCTTTGAGTTGTATTTTGAAAAGCTGATAAATCATATACAATTCTGATTACTTAGCTTGATTTTGTTTTGGCTCTTTGTTTATTACTGTATTGATTTGTTACTGTTAGTCTGTTACACTGTCATTTCTGATTTTTCCCATCATCTCCTTATTTATGTAACAATCACAGATTCACAGGTATAAGTAGTGATTTTGTTGTTAATTAACGTTTTGAGTTGTATACTGAAAACCTCATATCAATCTCAATTGTCAATACTTGATTTTGTTTTCGCACTTCGATTTTGTTTTCGCACTTTGATTTTGTTTTGAATAGCAATTACTGATTTGTGATTTGTGATGTAATTGCTATTCATCATATGTTTTTGGTTTTGTGATGTAATTAATATTCCTTTTTCTTTTATTGTATAAATGTATTCAGCCCCTTCACAATTGATCTGTGCTCGTTGTGTTTTGCTTTGAGTAACACTTCGTGTGGCTTTTCAACCTTGTGGTCTGAGGATCAGCTACTGTTGATGTTATGTTCAAACCAAGTGTGAGTCAAAAAGCAATTTTACAAGTGTGAGAGCTCGATATGTGGTCGCCGGATAAAAATGGTGGTCAACAACCTTTAACTTCATCGCGGCCATGGCTTCGCTGAGTTCTTGTCGCCATTAATGACGATCTTCAGAGCTTGAGAGAGAGATGGAGATGGGTACGGGCATCGTCGGCTTGGGAGCTCGGAGAGAGAGAAAGAAAGGAGAGAGAGAGCTGGAAAGGAGAAAGAGTGGCACTCATGGTCGGCAGCTCGCGGGATAGGAGAGAGAAAGAGACGGGGAACTGGGAAGAGAGGGGGAGAGGAGAGAGAAAGAGGAAAGAGAGAGCAGCTGAGGAAATCATTTTGTTTTAGTTTTAGTTTAGTTTAGTTTTATTTATTTATTTATTTAATTATTTGGTCAAATCACTTAAAAGTCACGTGAGGGTAAAATGGTCAGAAAAATTTTGGATTTGGTCGGAATTTCACTTAAGGTGTGACTCACACGGCGTTTGTAACATTAAAGGTGGTACTGAACAAATAGCAACTTTTCAGGGGGTACTGAACAAAACGTGTAACTTTTCAGGTGGTTTTCACCAAATTGCGCTAAAAATTATATATAATGTAAAAATGCCGTACCCCCGCACCCGTGTCCAATTTTAGGACAGGGTCCCCGTACCCGTGTCCCTAATTTTGGACAACGTCCCCGTGTCCTCAAATTTTAAACTATGACGTACCCGACACTTGGATACATACCCGTACCCAACGGCCGTACTCGAGTCCTGGTAACATAGGTTACAAGTATGTTTGGAAGAGTGAGTGTCTTTCTGAAACAAGTGATAATTAGCATCGAGTGGAGAGGATAGATTGAATTTTCTTATTTAATGCGGGCAGCACTGTGGTTGGCAAGAGTTTTTGCTCACAAGAGTAAGTTCATCATTTCATAAATTTCATTGATCAGTTCCAATGTTTCAATGATTGTACCACAAGTAAATTTCAATGCGTACTATTGTGTAATCCAGTTGTACTACCTTTAACATTGAATTCAGTGGTTGCTTTATGTGTCGGGCAAGTAGTGAGGATGTGGTGCATGTTTTCTTCAGCTGTAATTATGCTCGTCGTATTTGGGGCAGATTGTTTGGGCCTTTTGGAGAGACATGGGTTAATCCTTGTAGTGTTGCGGAGTTTCTTGAGGTGCGAGTACGGGGGTTCTGGGGAGGCAAGGAGAAAAGATTGTTGTGGTGTAATTGTGGGCTAGAGCTTCCGGGGCATTTAAAAGATTATACTATTACTCAAGTCCAGCATAAATGAGCTGCTTTTATTAGTCACTAGATACTTTTGGAGGACATCTTGCCCTCCTGTTGCTGTAATTTTTGATACTCATTAATACATACTCTCTTTATCTAGAAAAAACGTTGAATTCAGTGGTTTATGGCTTTATGGTTTAGCTTTCATCTGACTGTAACTTGTGTTTCGTAATTTATTTTCTTTCTCTTAAATGCAGAGAAGAAACTATTGCAGACTAAATTTCGGAGAGCATCTTCCAGTGGAGTTTCAGTAGATATAAACAAAGGACACCCAAAGAAAGATGTTTCAACGTCTACTAGTGATTTAGGTTCGTTAATGATTCTACGTCATCCCCTCATGGTTGCCAGTGTTATGACTGGTTGGTGTAACTATTATATCGGAAGAATAATTTTGACAAATTAATGAATTTAATTTAGAGAGGATGAAAGTTCAGCCACAGATAAAAATACTTGAGGAAAAGCACCTGAGAAAAATAATACTCTTCTTAAAGTTGCACATACCCTTTAAAGTGACTCCCATCATACTTAGTACCAAATAGTCCCATTGTTCTCCCTTTAGCATGATGGAAATTATCCCCCTCCCCTTCTTTGAAAATGTCGAAGTGCTTTCTCAATCCATCCTTAGGTGATCCGATCTTCACATTATCCTTGAACCAGCAAACCTTGTGGAGATTTATCAAATCTATGACTTGAATACCTTGCCAACTAAGTACCTTGCGCCACATAGGCTGAAATTAGCACTTCCCACTTGGGTGTGCACTCCCCCCCCCCCCCACCTCCCGTCCACCCTTCTCTTCCCCTAATATTGCTGGTCTCTTCAATAAGCTATCCATATCTCATCTGACTAGGAAGCTTAAAAGTTTTTATCAATGATTCCTTATGTTTTATGGCTTATTCAATTATTCCGCCCTGTTTCAGGTTTTGACACTGCTGGAGCTGACGGAGAGATCTCTGAACCAGATTCATCAGACGTGCGATTGCGCGATGATGCCGAAAATTTGTTGTTGCTTGGACAGAACAGACCTGCCGGTTTTGAGGATTCTGCTATTAGTATTCCTCCTGACCAATTGCAAATGGTAGATAATATCAATTCACTAATTTCGGAGGTAGGTGATTGCTTCTATTTTTCCTCTCATCTTTTGGTTAGGGAAGAGATAGGAGTTGAAAGATCATGTACCAATAATCAACTACTGAATCACTGGCTGTAGATTATGGCAGAAAAAGAGGAATTGATGCAAGCTTTGTTGACTGAAGTCTCAACAAGTACCAAGCTGAAGGTAATCATAAGCGTATGTGCGGATATTACGTAGTTTTGCTGCTAAAGTCATGTGGGGGTCTGCACAAGATACCTGACCCATCTGCAGTGGCCTTCATACGTCCTTCACACAAAATTGAAAAGGGTAAACATAATGGAGTTAATAGATAATTATAATGTGCTCTGTCTAAGACACCCCACCCCCAGTATTAGTTCTTATCATCATGAAACAAAACAGGAAAATAAATTGTTTGCTTAATTTCTGTCATTTTGGGACGTTCCATGCATGTTGCGTGCCCAGTGGCACGTACGACATATTGCCTATTTGGCTTGTCTCTGTGGATGCGTCTTGTGGTTTAGACAATTGCTTGTTTATGTAGCCATGCCATATCTTCATGAACATGGTCTAGCATGCCTTATGTTACATTCATTGTATAAGTGATGTAAAGTCATGCTAGCACCCTTTGTTTGCATTCAAATATATTGCATGATATGTTCTGTGTGATTTGAAGGATTTGAACAAGGAGCTATCTCAGAAACTCGAATTTCAGACTCAAAGGCTAGAGCTATTGACTGCTCAAAGCATGGTGAGCGAGAATATTCCGGCCAGACAGCCTACGGGTTCTCGTCTTGTACAAGAGAGTGTCGCCTATGCAGATGAAGGCGATGAGGTACTACATTAATCTTGATTTACTTTTTTGGCAAAAAAAAGTTCTAGCTCAATTGGTCTGGCTATTAAGATGTAGAATATGATGATAAATCATCATGGTTACTTTTTGGGGTTTGTTTATCCTTGGTCCTTCGGTCTTAACTATTGAAATCTTTCATTATTCCCTTTCAGAGAAAAATAGAAATTTTAACTCTAAACTTGGTGGGGTTTTATACTCCCCCCTCCTGCTGGTTTTTTGCTTGTCAGTAATGATGGCTAACCCCTAGGAGTGCTGTTTGTTATGTCCCCGTGGACTTCAAGCACTCTCCTATTAAGACTCTTTCCTTTCAAGCCATCTCCAGCCTCTCCCACCCCTCCCTCAAAGAGAACGTCAAAGCTGATTCTAAAGGTTGAGAGGGAAATAGTGAGGACTGGCAGGTCCAAGCTACGTGATGTTTTATAAATGACACCCATTTAGTTTACAGTTTTCAATTTCGCATTATAAGATCAGTTGTACGGTGACACAAAAGTTTTAGTACATGGGTATCTAGGATGTAAAGTATCAAGATGGAAGAAATTTCTCGCAATGGAAATACAAAAATGAACAGAAAGGTTTAGGACCAAAAAACTAATTCTAGGTGTCCCAAGTAATTGTTATACCCTATTCGTTTTTTTCACTCTGAAGTGCATCCTATCCCAGAGGTAATGATCTGTGTAGACCAGCTTAAGATGGATGTGCAGGGCATGTGAAGTGAGTTTATAACTTTTGCTGGCCCTTTTTAGACTTAGTTTCAGGACTACACCTGACTTAGTTCATTGAAAAAGTATTAAAAAGAAAATAACCAATGCAGCAATAGACCATAGGTAGGCTGTATTTTTTGCGGCCTGTGTAAAATTTTCTTCAATATTTTAGCTCGTGGATGTTCTCGCGTCTCTATAATCATTTGTTAGATGATAAGGGGAATGTACTGATAAAACCTTAATTTTTAAAGCCTTTTCTGTTGCTGTATCCCTGTGAGTGCCATTGGATGGTTTTCTTGAACTTTGTATTTCCCTTTCAAGGTGGTTGAAAGAGTCTTGGGATGGATAATGAAGCTTTTCCCGGGAGGACCATCAAAGCGAAGGACCAGCAGACTCTAAATTTGGGGCTGCCATCACATGGAAGAAACTTTTTTTCTTTTCTTTTCTTTTCTTTTTTTTTTTGGTCTTTCAGAGTTATATTTTGAGCCTAGAGTAGATTAAATACTGTATATCACTTCACATTTTGTCTATTCTTTTTCAACAAAAGACAGAGATGTAAACGGGCCTGTTCTATTAGATTTATAAGCTTTAAATACCATTTCTTTGATAAGAGGAAAATGATTCCATTTGTTTGAAACGTCAGCTTTCTGAATGATCTGGCTTTCTCCTGTTGTGTGATGGAAAATGTGTATAGCTCGAAGGAGTTGCATGATCTAGCGATTATGTCATTGTTGGTTAACCAGCTTTCCATTAATGAATCAACACGTTTTCAAATCGAGACTTGGGAATCATAACGACCAATTTCCCACTATTCCCTTCTGGCCTTCTCTCCTTTCCTCTTTTTGTACTATCTTTGTCAGGGCTAATTTACTGCTGCTTTTCCTATTACTTGGAGTAGGTCGTGTCTCTTGTGTGAAAGCAATAGTCATCCAAATATAAGCTACTCCATCACCAAACTAAGTTAATCCCAAAACAATTTTGTGTCATGGACTCATGGTGAGGTGGTCTTGTCCAAAGATTTTGTATACATTGAACAAATGCAATGAAAATGAAAGAAATGTTGCTCAAAAATAACGGACAATTGATTTTCGGACAGCTCATTACGGTCAAATAGCTCCAAAGTACACTTTTAGAAGCTTGATATGGATAAATTCTCCGTTAGCAAAGCACATGATATATGCTTGTTCCTGTCAGCCTCAACAAGGCTAGCCGTGCTGCCAGCAGCCCGGCAGCAAGTATCTTTTGCGAGTATCGATCACTCAAAGATTCTCTGTGTACATTTGTGTAGGTCTTGTATTGACTAGTATCGGTGTTTTCTAGTCTGAAGGTACTAACAATCTATTCATCCGAAGAAGATTTGGTATTACCATAGGAAAATTTAGCTCTGAAATTATCATTTTTTTTGTTAAAACACATGAAATACGACTTCCTGTGATATAGATTCGCAAGTTGGATTTGGCTTCCTTTAAAGATTTCACAACGGGAAAACGAGATTTCATTGCCAATAGGATAACAAATATCTGGTGGAAGTTGGAACCGTTCAAACGGAAAAGAAACAATGTTAGCACTTACAGATTCCATGTAAATGTTCACGGTACAATATCTTGTTAGACAAAGAATTGGACCAATTAATATGAGAAGACAACTTCCACAGAACGGGAAAACAACAAAAGGGTGAAATTACTATGCACAGCTCTATCCCTCCTTCCTTACTGTCCCTCCTTTCTTCGGAATGCCAATACATCACCCCCTCTTTTGGGACAATGGCACTCAGCCCTAGGTCATTCCTAGGAGCGAGTGAGAGGTGCGCTAGTGCGCTACTGCACTACCCACCCCACATCCAACTCTCCCTCGTCTTATTAATAGAGTCATGTTTTTTGCTCATCTAATAGAGTAGTCATTCACATTTTGGCCTACGCTGCCAAACACAACCCTCCAAGATGAATGTGTAAATGGACAACAGAGCCCTAAAAGTGAGCACAAGCCTAAATTGACAAAGAAGATGGAATCAGACCAGTCCGAGGGCCTCCCCTGCACTTCTTCGACTCTCTTCGCCACAAACAGAAACAAGTTTATTCAATAGGAGTTCCCTCTGCTCTAGGTTCAAGTTCTTCTGTAGACCCCTAGCTACCATCTCCATCTCTGGCTGTAGAAACATACGTCATGAATGAAAAGTGATTAGCATATATATCCCATTCACAATGTGATTTAATTAGTCACATAATTATTCGACAAACACAAAAATAAGTTCCTTTATAGACAATCAGAATGATCAATGAACATCAACGTAGTAACAGAGAATTACAATTTCAACAAAGGATCAGACTACATGAAGTCAGTCAGTCAGTCATTTATGGTTTGCTTATTAATGAAACCAAAAGTCATACAGAATCAAGGTTTGCACTGACAGCCGAATAATGCTTCCAAGATTACTTTCAACACAGAGAAGGGAATTCACTGGGATATAAGAGCAAACCAGCTGTGAAATTTATTTTTCTCATCTTTTTGTCCAATATTGTATAGCATGCACCATATAAATTAAATCCAAAAAGGGAGTAAACATACAGAGGATGGTTCGGGTGGAAATATCTGGTGAACTAAGCAAATCTTCTTTAACTCCTCCACGGCTTCTGAATGCTTTGCTTGCATCTCCAGTGCCTGAAAGAACAATATTGATCATCAGCAAACAGCATCAGAATCAGCTCATCCACAGTTTTGAAATAGCTCACAATACTAAAAAAATGGAAAACCAAAGAAAAGCAAAGACCAGGATCACTACTGCCACACTATGAAAAAATGCTTCTAGGCTCCAATTACTAATGTTTTCTGCTGCCTTGTAATCAGCCAAAACTTCTATGCTTCCTCCCCCTTCAGATATTTACGCTATCGTACCGCCAGAGATCTCAAGCAAGGTCCCAATAGGCCAATAGATATCAAGATGTTTGACAAGTACTGTGCTTTACCAGTAAAATGAGACATGGAACTTGGACATTTCCTCTTTAAGAACTTCATTGAGACAGAAATCTACCAGCATCTTCTAAGTGAAAACTACCAGAATTTGTACTTGAAGAAAATGCATATCGAAATACTTATACTGCTACCTTAGTACCTCACAAACATCTGAAGGCATGAACTAGTAAGAAATTCCAACATACGCCAAAATATTCCAGCTGTTCACACATTGTCAGATGAACTACAGGTCTGCAGCCATGCTACTCATGAATCAGGATATATAACTGGAAAGCCCCCACCCCCGTACACCTGTGAGCATTACCCAAGAGAGAATTCGGATGAGCAGTGGAGTGATAGATCAATGAGCAGTGGTGGCTTATCTGATTCCAATCTCCAACCCCATCCCCCTCGTATGCCGGGTTAATGTTGCTCATGATTTTACTGGGTTTTGTGTATTTGTAAGGGGCCCTTGCCCACAAATTCTTACCTAATCTCATGATTAGGATGAACCCTAATCTCATTATGAGGTGACATTAGGTGTGCAAGTGGGGGAGAGGGGAGGAGAGAGAGTAGTGAGGAAGGAGAGAGAAAGGAAGAGAAAGGAGTAGGGAGGTTCCAACCCTTGAGATCATGATTGAACCATTGGCCCTTGCCCCATATGAATCTCTAAAGGGCCCTTTCAGGATTTGGTAACAAAACACTCCAATGTTTCACCATTCCCGCCCACCCCAAAAAAAATTCATATAGTCAATGGTTCATCTCATTATCACCAGGGTGGCATTACCTTTAGTAATAATTTATCTCCGGATGATGAGTGTCATTCAGTAATGGTTGATTGGTTATGTCATAATGAAGGGAATAAGGGATATCGAAAATATGAAAAACATGGCAGAGCAAAGTTTTAACAGTGACGAACAATTGTGGCAACTGGCAACAGCAGAAGATGGCAATGCAAGGTATGAGTTTGGTCATAATTGGCTAGAGCCATAGATTGGCCCTGTGATGCCGGAAATGGCTTTTAAGAAAGGACAACCATACTTTTAAGAGCACAGAGAATTTTCTTATGTAGTTGATCATTCAAAGCAGCTCGGCGACTATAATTTAAGAGGTCCGAAAAGCATGCCCCTTATTCCTGGCAATAACAGGACACATTATTGGGTACAATTAGTATCTTTAGGTCATAATCATTATTGATTAAAATTTACATTAAGTAAACAAGGATAACATATTCAAGTGAAATGGACAATTGAGAAAATTTAGTTAGATACTGAATACAGGGATAAACGCGTTCAAAAACCATAAAGGCTGGATACAGCCTTGAACGTCTTTTGCAGTTAGATGAAAAATACCCGAGTCAAACAAAGGCATAAAATAATAACCAAAATGAATGACATCAAATACTTGAAATCTTTTTAGATGGTCAAGGGGAATTACCCAAGCCTGTAAAAACCATAGGCGTGTTCTTGCAGCAACAGCAGCAGAAACAATTGTTGCAGCACGAAGAGCAGGGAAACCAAAATCATAAGCAAGCCCAGCTATAAACAGGCGTACATCTTCCCCGTCAATTTGAACAGGAGGACTTCTTGCCCTGCATATATCAGAAGTGCAGTACATATATAGCAATGAAATAGAAATTGGAACGCAATAGGCAGATGTCATATGAGAATAGGTTCCATACTTGCAACAAGTGCTTATGATGTTGTGAATGGATGATCGATACAATGTATCCCGGGCATTATCCGTTCCAAAGGAGAGTCGTATTCCAGAATTTCTACAGATCCTACGCAGCTGCTCATGCCAAGGCCAAAATATCTTAAATCAAAAAAGAAGTCCAGAAATAATATAACTCAAGATGACCAACAGGGATGAAAGAAACACTAGATAGAATAACACCAATAATTCATTTACCATTCAAACGTTCTAGACCAAAACAATCCATGTGACTTGTGGACAACAGCCTTGCTAATACGTCAAGCCATAAAAGAAATATCACAGGGTAAAAGAAATATCACAACCTTGCTAACACATTTTATCTTAGAGGAATGCAAGCTCTAACCAACCATCAACTCGGTTTGGTGTATGCCTAATTGTTATCACTTATGACAAATGGACTCTTAACCCATCTCATACTACTACTAATTCTTGAAACATAATTTAGATAACAAATGTATGAATTAATGAAAAAACAAAGCTGTAGTCAAGGAGGACGAGCTGTCCTGAAATCTACTTACAGATTGGCCATTTTCTCTAGACCTCTGAAATCTAATAGCTCTAAAGGTCACTGCTTCTCCAGCCTACAATGCTAAGTAACTCTCTGATCCAGAAGTAACTCAAAAATTGGAGAAAACCCAGGAAAAATCCTTGCAAATCTCATTAACTAGACGCACCAAAAAAAAAGGCAAATGGTCAGTGAACCACAATGTCTTCTTCCCCCTCCCAAAACCCACAAAGCAGATCTGCAACAGCTCCAAAACATTAAGATTAACACACAAGGTCAAGACTCCCCATATACATTAAACAACTTCCACCAAAGGTGCAGTTGAACATCAACTAATTCTTGAAACATAACACACTGAGATTTGGCAAACACACATAAGAGATAAGCAGAACCGAACTCTCTCTCCCCTAATCTGCCAACTCCATCTGGAATCACTACTTAAGCATGTTCTTAGCGTCATCTTGCTAGTCAAACTTAACCTTCTAATGATAATTCAGACAGGATCCTTGTTTGCAGCATTTTTCTTCCATATAATTTGCTGTACATCGCTCCTGTTTGAGACACTTGTCTTAACAAACAAGGATCTTTATGAGTAAATATTTGTCATAAGTTTTAGTAACAATCTTACGTTGCCCTAATCAAAAGCATTGTGAGGCACTAGAGTAAAAGTAAGGTATGGCTGTTTAAGTGTACTAGGAGTGGTTTACAGTCTTACAGACATGTTGTGATGTGCATGGGTCCCCACTCCCCCACCAACCCAATGTCTTAAAAAAGTTTCTAACTCATCAGTGTGTATCCCCTGGGTTCTGAAGTTAACGACTACGAAACCTCTAGTGGCCCTGAGGAGACTCGAACCCGGAACCTCTGATACATATCTCAAGGTTATACCAGCTGAGCTACCCCCTTAGGGTTATCGAGTCGGTGACTTTTTAGAAAACATAATTGATATTTAAACAACTTAAGCTGCTATGCCGTGGAGAATTTCAGAATTATTTGGAAAAATCAAGAATGTCAACAAAAAAGAAATATAGAAACAACTATCTACAATCATATGCATATGGTAAAGATAAATAATAGCCTAGCAAAAGCACTGACATCAAGTATACGGTCTTCTGAAACGTCCTTTCCACTCACTTTATCATCCATGATTGCTGGAAATCAGGCCATTACATCATGATTTGAAGAAGAAAAGTATGACACTAACATATACAGACTTGGTAGGGCATGCATTTACCTGTTTCAAAGACAAAAGATAACAATTAGAAAACACAGTGTAGTGACATTATTGGGGAGGATGAAACAGGAAAAGAGAGAAGCAAGATGATGCTAAGGGGGGGTTGGACACACATGTTTTACTGCACAGCATAGGAATGTTTAATGAACATAAAATCCAACCAAAAATAATTGCAATAACAATAATGAAAGCAAATTAATCAACAACAAGGAGAACAAGGGTATAGATCACAGTCCTGTAGGTTCTAATTCTGCCGAATCGAAATGACGCCCACCCCTGACTCCCTGAGGTTGTGTCATTTCATCCTCTAAGTTGTTACAGGCCATATTTGTGCATTTTGCATGTCAGTTATTTATGTCCAAAAATTTCCGGATCCTGCAATTCTAGTAGGGAATTAGTTGAGGAGTGAGGACTTAGAATTTAAAGAGCCAACTTCTTCCAACCGTCAACCATGTCCTGCCTGTCATCTTTGCCAAACTTTTAGCACTAAGCTAGCCATCTCTGCCACCAATATTCAAAATAAAATATCGGGTACTAGGTACTATGATTATCTTTAGACTCTTAGAAAACAACTAAACAAGGTTCAAATAGAATAATGTATATGTCCGTTTGAATAGTTATCTAAATTTTCCCCCTAAAATCACTATCATTCAAATTTTTAGTACAACCTTTATAGCACTATCGTCTATTCTGCTGCACTATCAAGTTTTGATACGTAAATACCAAAGTCAGTCCTAATACCTCTCCCCACACTGATTCTGCATGTTTCCCAATGTTCCCCACTATTTTCAAGTCAATGAACTCCTTCACTTAGCCTTTGTATCTTACTGTTTTTAACACTAACCCCAGTATACTTCACTTCACTATCGCCCTTTACTTTGAGATATAATACAAAGCATTGTTGACTTGCATTATAGAGTAACATTTCGCTCTGTATACTCTGTAAAAGTATTCTTTATTAGTAAATCAACTATCAACACACACACACACAAAAAAAAGGAGAGGTATTAGGTGGAATGTAGAACTCTCTCGTCGACATGACAGACACGACAGTGTCCGTCCCACCAATTCCCCAAAGCCCATCGGATTCTTGGCCACAAACCACCCTTTTCATTGCAATCACGCTTCTTTGCCAGCAAATGATGGTGTTTATCCTTCTGAAATGAATTCTCTTCACAAAGATTCAAACCCTCTCCAATTCCAATCAAATTCAAAGATTTGTTCACTTGCACCATAGAGTAATATTTCCCACAGTACCCTCTCTAAACTGTTCTTCCATTCGTGAATGAACTATAAGTATATACGTCAAGCACTCTATATATCTAGTTATACAAGTTAGTAACATCAACAAACATTACATAACTACCATGACAGCAAATCCAACAAAAAGATTATATAAATAAGCTGATCATTAACCAATATACAACTACATTAATTAACAATCATTCTACATACTTATAAACTAACCTTGAATTATCCTGTTAGCCTGTTTCTGATACTCCTCCTTAAACATTTCCACAACTTCTCTAGGCCTAACAACCGGCCACCACTCCGGCAACTTCCTCTCTCCTCTTCGCCTCAAACTCCCCGTCATCACCGCCACCGCCTTCGACTCCCGTCCCACACTTCCATCTCTCTCCCCTCTTTCCACAACTCTCCTCTCCACCACCACCTCCCTCCCTCCCAAACTCCTATCCCTCCTTCTCACCACCTCTACCCCACCCCCCAAACCCCTTCTCCTACTAAACCCTAACCCTAAATTCACCAAAACCCTAAACACCACAACGACAAGAACACTCCAAATCAAAACCCCACCCACAAACCTAACACTCGATTCAGAGCACGATACAATCACCCTATTACTCCCTGGCTCGATAGTCACTAAGCTTTGAAGATCCTTATAAGCTTCGGTTCCTGAAATTATGAATTGGTTATATTTGGACTCGCAATAAGTTAGGGTTCGTTGGAGAAACGGGGCTTTGGATTTTAATTGCTCGACGTCGAGAACGAATTGGAGTTTTCCAGTATCAGAAGATGATGGGGAGGATTGGTTTGTATCTTTTCGATTACGGTTCCGACGAGTAGGTGGTCGCCGGCGACGGCGACGAGGAGAGAAGGAGAGAGAGAAAGTTGTGGTTGTGGAGTTTTTACGACGCCATTGTTGCTGTTGTTGCAAAATTTGGCGTTGTGAGTGTGGGAGTTGGAGGGTGAAAGTGGTGCAAGGGAGTTGGAGTGTCGAGTTTATCGCCATTGAAGCAGAGAGAGAGAGAGACTATGGAGCATATGGAATGATTTTTGATGACTCAAACGTGTTTGGTGTTTTTTCGGTCAATATGTCTCCATCTCTATTTTCTTTTTTTTTTTTGTTGCTAAAGTCACGGGGCGTCATGCTTGTTTGATGTCTTACATATTTTTATTTTTTTTTACAAAAGCGAATACAAAGAAACATGCATGCCTAGGTAGAAAAGAATACCTTTTAAAATCCTAACTTTTCTTTTTTGTCTCTTCTCATCTTTCATTATAGTTTTAGGTTGGGAGGACCGATTTAGGTCATTGCTGGCCTGTATTTGATGTTTTTCATCTAGTTTGACTCTAATTTCTACTCTTTTTCGCTTTAGGTGGAATAAATTTCTCTCCCTTTGTGGAGTTCATTGGTGTTTTCATTTCTTACTTTTCGTAGGATTGTCTTTTCGCCTATGGTGCGATATCTATTTTATAGATTCAATATGAATTTGGGGACCGGATATACATACAACCGATGGTATCAAACAGAGTTTTGTAGACAAGTGATTGCTTTGCTCGCGTTGAAGATATCCACTTCCGCCAAAGATGAAGATACATCAAAGGAAGCACATGATTACTATGCATGTTGGGAGTCGCACCGAGGTGTCCTTGTCAATTATCTTGTTAGCAAAAATTGTGTTGTTACTGTTGATTTAGTATATTCTAGGGTTATTTTGATTGTAGATGTCGTATGGCTTTTCTATTAATGAAAATTTCCTATTCCCCTTTTAAAAAAAAAAAAAAAAAGGATACAAAATGACAACGTTTTGCTGCCATAGCTAGTACATGCGCCTCTTGAACCAACACCCTAGGGACTTTGTTTATCAAGCCCGCTTGCAGATGACGGACTTGGGCTTTACCATCCAAGACTATATCATGAAGTTTCTGCGCCACCACTCTCTCCGCTGCACACTTTCCCAAAGTAGTAAGGAGTCAGTCCAGATGCTGAACTTCGTATAACCAAATGCTGCAACCCAACGAACCGCTTCCAACCAAGCCCGCCTGTAACGAGGATACAGACCATGTAGGTAATGAATTCTGAATAATAGTCTGGCCTGAACTTATGTCCTTCACTATCCACACCGACCCCGACTTTAAGTCCTTAGCTGACCATGCACCATCGATGATGATCACCACCTGAATATCATCACAATACTCACCAACCCAGCACACCTCTTGTCCCTTCACCAAACCACCAGTACTCACACCACTAGTTCCTACACACACAGCAAGCTTCTCCATTGCCCTTTCATTGTCAACCCATGATTGTTGTGCTAGTTGGAGGATACGTGACGGATCTGGGTTAGCACCCCTAAAGACTACTTCATTACGATGGATCCAAATACACCATAAAAAGACCACCATCATACATAATTTTTCCATCCCACCTTCTTTATCATTAGAGAAGTAAAAACCCCAATTCAAAATCCACACATCTAGTGGAACATATGAATACTCACAACCAACCAAACCTAGAGGAGAGGCAGCCCACACATGCTTAATCAGATCGCAATCTCTGAACAAGTACCTCACATCCTCCAGTTCCTTCCCACACAAGACGCATATAGCATTTGTACATATGCGACGTTTGATCAGATTTCCACGAACATGCAAACTGTTATGCACCACCTTCCACACAAGAAATTGCCATTTGGGTTGCACTTTTAGTTGCCAGATTATCTTCCAAAATTTCCTATGCAGCACATGATTTTGGGTTGTGTTGAAGCGACGTTGCATCAAGAGAGCATACCCAGATTTTGTAGTATATCTTCCATGATTATTGCTTTTCCAGACCACACCATCCTCCACATTCCTCTTAGGGACATATACTGGCACTATTCTGTGTACATCCCGCTCCTCAAAAAACTTCCTAAAGCATGCCATATTCCAATTATTATCACTATCCAACAATTGACACACCCTAGTCGGCAATTGGTCTTGCAAATCAACATTTCTCTTAAAAGAAATTGTTTCCTCATGAACCCAGTGTTGTTGATCCACCATAATTGACAACCCATCGCCAACCCTTAGAATACAACATTCACGCAACACCAAAACACCTTCTAAAGCACTTCGCCATGCCCACGAAGCACCGGGCTTGACTTTAAGGTCTCCACGCAAGATCATATCTTCCGAAAAATTATATTTTTCCCCAAACACCTTTGTAACCAGATTATCAGTTTCCCCTAGCAACCTCCATACATGAACAGCTAGTAAGGCCTTATTAAAACAGATGGGTTCACGCAAACCAATACCACCTATACCCTTCGGGAGAGATAGGATCTCTTTCGCTTTCCAATGAACTCCTTTTCTATCCGAACTCCCTTTCCACCAGAAATCCACCAAAGTAGCAAAAAGCTTATTACCAACCCCTGTAGGCAGCAAAAAATTCATTAAAATGTGTGTGAACAGAGCAATAATAACTGAATTAATCAAGATTAGACATCCAGCTGGAGATAGAAACCAATTACCCCATGAGCTTATTTTTGCATCAGCTGCACGAACAAGTTCCTGAAATATTTCCTTCTTGCTTCTCCCAATTTGAACATTGCAACCAAGATACTTGCTTAAGTTATCTTGAGATGGAACCTTTAAGATTGCCCTTAGCCAATGCTTGATCTTCCCCGGAGTATTTGGACTGAACATTACAAATGATTTTTGAAGGCTAATAATCTGGCCAGATGCTTCACAAAATTTGTTGAGCACATCTTTTAAATTGGCACACGCATATGGTTTAGCATTGATGAAAAATAAGGCGTCATCGACAAAAAATAAATGTGATATAGATGGAGCATGCCTTGCCACCTTGAAACCACGAACCAGCTTGGCACCTTCGGCCTTGAGCATCATAGAGGAAAGAACCTCCATACAGAGAATGAATAAATATGGTGACAGTGGGTCACCTTGTTGTAATCCACAGAAAGGCTTGAATAGCCTTGAATTAGCCCCATTTACTGAAACTCATAAAGATGCAGTTTTAACGCACTCCATAATTAGTTCAGTCCACCTTGCTGGGAATCTGAACTTGATTAGGACGCATTTAAGAAAATTGCAATCCACCCTATCATATGCTTTGTTCATATCAACTTTAACTGCAGCGAGGAATCCCTTTCCTTTCCTTCTTCCTTTAAGGTAAGACATGAGTTCATTGGCAAGCATACAATTATCCCCTATTTGACGACCTGGCACAAAAGCATTCTGATACTTCCCAATCAGTGAACCAATAACCTTACGCAACCTATGGATGATGCACTTTGATATAATTTTATAGATAACATTGCACAACCCGATAGGTCTGAAATCCTTAACTTCCTGCGGATTAGGCACCTTCGGAAGGAGGACAATAAGCGTACAATTAATTATCTTCAGCATACGTCCCGATGTCAAAACTTCCAGTACCCTATCAGTGATATCCTCTCCCACGACATCCCAATTATGCTTAAGAAACTCAATAGTGATTCCATCCAATCCTGGTGCCTTACCATTTTCCATAGAGAATAAGGCTTTTCTAACATCATCTCCAGTAAATGGTGCAAGCAGCCAATTCACTTGATCATTAGTTAATCGAGCATGTACAGATGAGAAGACCTCCTGAAACTTCCCCATAAATGTAGAGTCAAACACAAATGAAGCACCGACATTGTCATCCCCTTTAAAGAGTTCTTTATAAAATTTCAAAAATTCCTCTTGAATCTTGTTCTCTTCATAGATATTGTGATACCCCAATATTTTCCATAATTATTATATTGATATATAAATTATTTATAAATAGTTTCGGAGATTAAATCGTATATTCATTCAAGGATTCGATTTATTCAATTAAAGCATAATAATATTAATTATTATTATGGGACTTTCATAAATTGTATTTATTAATTTTGAGGAGTTTAATTAAAATATTTTATATATGAATAAGAATTATTCATATATTTTTAAATAGTTTTAATTAGTTTTTATTTGTTATTTAAATCAGAAAATTATTAAATAAATTCCTAAAACCTAGTAGTATTTGACTTGGGTTGACTGAGGGCCTATATAAGGAAAATGTGAGACAATTAGTCAGTTTTGCAAACTGAGCCAAAATCCTCAAGCATTCACTCTATCTCTTCTCCCAACTCACGGTCTCCCTCTCTCTCTCTCACCCGGCTCTCTCCTCTCTCTCTCTCTCCACCGTCGGCCATCTCTTCCTCCCGCCAGAATCCGCCATAGCCACCGGGGGTAAGCTTTTCTCTTCTCCCTCTCTCTTTCTCTTTCTTTCTCCCTTCTCTCTCTCTCCCCGCGGGTCTCCCTTCACGCGCCCCTCGCGCGGCCTCTTGGCCGCCGGACCACTGGGCCGACGCCCAGGTGGTGACCAGCGGGCGACCAGTCATCCCCCGCCCCCTTCTTCTCTCTCTTGTTCTCTCTTCATCACTCTCTTTCTCTCTCTTTCTCTCTCCTCTTCGCCGGAGCTCCGGCGACCACCACCACCGGCCATGGTGGCCAGTGGGTGGTGGTGGTGATGAAGGGTCGGGTTATGGGTCCCATGCATGGGTACCCGTGGCCTAGACCTAGTTTTGAAGTTAGAGTTTCATTTTTATATTTTTCGTAATTATTAATTCTATTTTCAGTATTTTTGATTTAGTATTTTTATTTTTCTGCACTCATTCGGAATAGGAATTCGAATTTTCAAAAGCCTAGATTGATTGAAATAAATCAAGGACTTTAATAAAAATATCAGATTGAGATGTCGTTACTGTTTGTATTTTCGTATTTAATTAATAATGATTCGGTAATTGTTTTTAATTAGGACCTAACGAGCAAGCGTGATTATTGTCGATTGGTTGGAGCATACTTACTGTTGGTAGCGTATTAGTGGTAAACGCTCATGTCTACCTTCTTCCAAAGCCCCATCAAAACTATTTTGATGTGTTATGTGCTAATTGGGAATTTGTTGTGAATTTAATATGCAAAGCATGATTAAATTATATCGTCGTTATTATAAAGTTATTAAGCATGATTCACTGCTGCAAATATGAGTTATAATTAGCATGTCGATGTTAGCATGTTTTGGGAATTAATTAGTCCATATGATGATTATTGGACAATTGTTGAATAGCGAATTATTAGTATTATTATGTTATTAATTATATGCTAATTGGTATGGGTATTACTGAGTGCTAGTGAGCACCTATATATTATCGTTGAATGTCTCTGGTGATTTGTGAATTTTTGGATATCATATTACCCTGCCGAAGTGCTGCCGAAATTGTGCTAGACATTACTTGTCATCATTATTGAATTATCGTCGTTATTGAATTAAAGCATGTTTAATTCTCATCGTATTGAATTATCATTATCGTCGTTATTTACTATTCATTGTCAAGAGCATGAAATGAATTAGTAAGTCATGGTCTCGTAGTACCACTTATGTCAACCAATGCAAATTATGTGAATTGAATTAAATGAGAGTAAGACTCCTAATGGATCCCTAGGAGTAGTCGAGCAATCGGGATTGCACCTAATGGTGTAGTTCAAGGGATGAGTGATTCCCAAGTTACTTATGGACACCTTGTAGTGTGTCTGGGACGGATCATTCCCATTTAATAAGTCCTCTAGGCTCGTGTAATTGTACTAGAGGTAGTGTGCACACTAGAGTCATTAAGTCCATGGCGTGATTCTATCTTCGATGAACAGTATGGGTAATCGTTGTTCTATTCGCTCTCTTACATCTCTCTAATCAAGACGGATTGTCTATGTCGTATTTCGTGTGATCACTATACAAGAATTGCATATGAAAGAATGTCGTTGTGCGTATGCTTGATTATATGCTTATGTGTGTATGCAAATGAATTTCAATGATTCTTCTAAAACCTCAGGTAAGGTTTGCGAAATGTTTTTACTGGGTACGGATGACGTTTATTCAGTTTATCTGATTTTTGTTTCTTTTCTTTTCTTTTCTTCTGTATTTTGTTTCCGTCACGGAAACCAAAGTGCAGGTTTAGTTGATTGAGGACGTACAACTTGGAAGGTAGAGTTGGTGTCGGTTTTTAGAACTGTTTCTGTTCAGTTTAGATCGTTGGGATTTTATTGGATTTAGCCCTTTGAAGCAAGTTGTAATAAATTTGGTTTAATGGGTTTTAGTTCACTATATAGACAACTCTGATATTAACTGTTTAGTTTGTTTAGTTCCTTGGTAAGCTCCTTTTGATGCCTAGTCTTTCTTTCTGCTTAGCATTTACTCCTTAGTGATAAATGTTGCAGTGACATCCCCCCGGGTTCGGGATGGTTCAGCGGTGTCGAGTCGTACACAACGACGTCCATAGTTCCCAGGAAATCGTTGCGAATTTGGGGGGTGTTACAGATATACTAGCCATCACGATTTCCTTCCTCTTTGCCCTCGTCTTGGCATGAGTGTAGAAGAATTTAGTCTGTTGATCTCCCAGCGCTTTCCAATTAAGCTTTGCTCTCTGTCTCCAAAAATCATGACACATAGCTGCCTTCTCACATAACATAGATTTTTTATTTCCAAACCCATCTCCAAAAACAAATCGGGAAGACAAATTTTCCGCTTCACTTGATATATTTTCCCACGAGAACTGGTTTTTTTTCTTGAAGTTAATGGCCCATTTGAAGAGTGAATTCCTTGCATACCCCAATTTCCGAACTGTACAGAACATCCTTGAGCCTTTAACCTGAGAGTCCCAAGCTTCAGAAACTAGTTGTTTAGTCTCATGTAACTTCAAGCACCAATTATCAATTTTATATCTACCACATCCCCGTCTCGGATTATTTTTGGTTGATAACAAAATAGGACTGTGATCCGAGATAAGCATAGGTAAGACTTGTACTGAAGCATCGGGAAATAATGTCAGCCAGCTTGCAGTGCCATAAGCCATATCCAACTTTTCAAAAATCTCATTTTCCCCATTACGATTATTAGACCGAGTATATGCAGGCCCAAGCGAGTCGATTTCTAAAAGGCCCAGCGAGGTGCGCCACTAAAAAAATCGTAGTCCTCGTGCACCTGATTGTGGTTAGCAAATTCAACCTGATTGAAATCCTCCACAACAAGAACACAACCAAAAAGCGAGGACACCTCTGAATATAATGTATCCCAAACACTTGCACACAAGTGGTGTTCAGGAGCTTCGTACAATAAAACAAGATCCCATCTAGTAAGCTGCTCGTCAACAACAGTACATATAATATAATTTTTACATTTAAACACAATAATATTACTATCCCACAAAACACAAAGGCCACCACTAAGACCCTCCGTGTCCACGCCATCACAAAAATCAAAATTGAGGCGGGATAAAGACATACCAGCTTCTATCCATCTAAGCGTTGTCTCCATCAAAAAATACCAGACTTAGACTATGCTTGCGGACTGCCCAATTAAGAAACGGAACTGCAAGGTTGTCCGCCTGTCTTAATCCCCTACAGTTCCAGCTGAAAATCCTCATGGCTGGGGTGGAGACTGTTGAGGGCCAGTCTCCCATGCTTGCCACAAAGGAAGAGTAACTTGAAGGTCAAAAAATATCACATCGTGATCTTGAGAATTGTTCTCCTCATTAGCTGTCAACACCTCAGTAGAAGTAGGTTCTCTCATGATACCAGACTCCTCGTGCTTGATTTGTACAGGTACCTGAGTAAGGTTTCCTACAGTTTCCACATCATCAGTCATTAAGCCCTTCCCTTTACGATCACTCGATTCCGGAAAATCGTCATTAACCCGAACAACATCCACAAATCTCCTTTTAGAGCTGACCACTTCACCTGGTTCCTCCTCATCATCATCGTCAATCGGAGCCCAATCATTAAACACAACCTCAGACATTGATTTCCTTTTCCTAATTTCATTTCCACTACCATTAGACACACACATTGGATCACAGGGCTTAATATTCAATTTCTTCGCAGTGCGTTGTCTCCTTATCCATCTTCTCAAGGCTGACGAATTACTACGATACAGAGGGGATCCCTCGGATGATGTTACAACATACTCATGCCTTAGCTTCAGTTTTTTACATACCCATGTTGTGCCTTGAATTTGAAAACCACCTATAAAATGACCATTATCTCTGTTCCCTCCAACCTCAGGGTCTAAATTCATATCCTCCTCGTCAAATAATGATTCAGAGTTGTTGGGTGATATAACATGGCGACCAATTTGCCCCAAGTCAGGCCCTACTCCTCCATTCAAGGGCGCAAAAGGATCAAGCCTTGATTGAGGAGATAGTCTCAACCTATCATTAAGACCTCCTCACTTGTTCATTAGAGACCGGAGGAGAAGAAGTTATCCGATGGGTCGTCGTTCTCGATCTTTTATCCCTTGTGCGCCTTCTGAACCACGTTTGAAGAGTTCGTAATGCAGTCTGATAACTAAACGAGCTTGACGATGGCTGGGGTGGTGAAGGTATTGATGGTCTGGGCTGAGAGCCATCTCCATCAGTCTTCGAAAGTGAAATGAAACTCGGCTTTCATTTGAATCCAGACTGCGACGAGAAAATTGAGAGCGACCTGAAGTACTGGGCCTAAGACCACCCCTGGACTTAGACATCCAACCTCTTAGCCCTGCTTTCTCTTCGTTTCGCACCTGGCCCAAAGAAGAGTCGGGCCCAATAGCTGAAGTCCTAATATTATGTTGAGATAACAGGTCCCTTCGTCCCTCCAAATTATTAGGCCCATTACTACTTTCTCCGCGTTGAAACCTGTCCCCTCCATAAATACGATGCCCACCATGATATACAGGCACACCCTCTAAAATAAGTTAGTTTTATTTACTTAAAAATATTAACCAAGTTCTCTCAAATAAAATATTTATCAAGTTAAGCTCGGTTGATTCTACTTAATTTCACTTAAATTAAGTTTAGTTTAATTTAATGCACTTCAGTTCAGTTCACTTTGGTGTACTTTAGGGCCATTAATTTCAGCTCAGTTCAGTCCAGTCCAGTTCAGTTCAGTTCAGTTTAGTCAGTTATAATTACTTTTACTATTTTATTATTATTATTATTTATTATTATTATTATTATTATTATTATTATTATTATTATTATTATTATTATTATTATTATTATTATTATTATTATTATTATTATTATTATTATTATTATTATTATTATTATTATTATTATTATTATTATTATTATTATTATTATTATTTTAGCCACTACACACTACAATATAAACAAAACTTGTGTGTAATTTTCTCTATCCTACATTGATCAAATTATTTAAACTAGGCCGTTTATATTCAATGCTTTATAATCATCTTTTAATGCTGAATATATTCATATTTAAGAATTTTAATAAACAACAATCTACTGGAAATGTTAAAGTACTATATTTTGCATTATAAAATTATATTTTCTTTGTAAATAAAAAGCTGGATATTTTATTCAATGTAAAAATCATCTGACACTTACAAGTATAAGAGAGTTCATCGAAAAGCACAAGTATGAGAAACTAGCAAATGACATCATAGTCAGTAAAATGAAAGAGAAGTGCAAATTTACTTCACTAAAAATCGTCAAGAGATCCAACATGGCTTCTTGTATACTTATCAACAACTCTCTGCGTCCTTTTCATAATGGTAATATGAATATGAAGATCGGTATCTCTAAAATAATATGCTTTCGCTGCTTGATATCTTTGAAAATAATACAAAGAACTCCATGTTTGCAACCAGCCAACCAAGATTAAACTTGGATAACTACTACAAAGAAGAGGCAATGCTCTCACCGTGTATGATATGTCTCTAATGCAGCATCATTTGAAACTTTTTAGGGTAAATTATACTGAGGTATACTGAGGTTTGGCGAAATTGCGGAGAGGTATACCCACGTTTGACTAAATACATTGAGGTATACTCTTGACCAATTTTTGACCGTTGACCAAAGTCAAACAAATTTTTGGACATAAATACCCCTAGTATACCTCATTGAAAGTTTATAGGACATAAATATTTTGCACGGCATGCTCGTATATCTTGTGTTGATTGTGTCATATCGTGCTCAACTTTGTTACCAAGATCGACATATAATTGGAATCAAACTCTCATAACTTTAGTTCGATAACGTTTTTTTTGGTGCAGACACACGATTAGATTAGAGAGTCAATTTTGCATGATGAGAGAATTGTTTAAATCGAGCCACGAAATTTATTAATTTGTGATACAATTCTCTCAAAATCAAAAACTAAATAAAAAGGGGAAAAAAAAGTGGAAAATCATTGCACAATAAGTTTTTTTTTTAAAACTTTCAATGAGGTATACTAGGGGTATTTATGTCCAAAAGTTAGTTTGACTTTGGTCAACGATCAAAAAGTGGTCAGGAGTATATCTCAGTGTATTTATTCAAACGTGGGTATACTTCTCTGCAATTTCATCAAAGCTCAGTATATCTCAATGTAATTTACCCTTTACTTTTTAATGTTCTTATGATCATCAAGGGAAATTGGGTAGGTACATTGAAATTCCAAGAGTTTAGTTAACATTGGCTCTTGTTCTAGCTTAGCACTCCAACTCGATATTCTAGCATAAGGGAAAAGTGAGTTGTCAGTCTTGTCATATATCTAAGGGGTATCCTCTTATCTAATGAATCAGTTTGACATGATAGGAGGTTAATTCAGCGCAAAAAAGTCAATCAAGAAACCAAAGCAACTTTTTACCTTGATGCTCTTAGAAGAGCTCAATTGTAAACTTGATCAAAAATACTCGGCCGGCGGACCAGGTCCAAACCCACCCATATTTGGGATGGATTTGTGGATGAAGATCAAACCTGGGCCGAATGGCCCAGAATTTTTATTTATTATTTGATTTTTTTATTTTTTTTATTAGTTTGCTTGTTGTAATTTAATTAAAGTTTTTCCAAAAATATAATTGTGCGAATATAATGTCATGGTTGCGTACATTTCGAAAAGTTATATGCTAAAAAAAATCACCTCAAACGCATATCGGGATCAAAAGTTATGCTTAAATATAGAAAATTAACGGTATCGCAAAATTGGCCAGAAAAGCCCGCTAACACGCCCGAAACCCGACAGGGCCGGACATGGACATGAGTTTTGGCTTGAAAACCCGATGGCCCGACCCGATTATCACCTCTAGCTCCATGGTGATCCTAACATGCCCAATGGATGCACCTTAAGTAGGAGGATTGTCTAAAGTTCTAATTTTCATCATTTAGAATGCTTACAATAATGTCAAGATGTGTTGGCTAATAGTTGTTTAGATTCACTATGCATCGTAGTCTCTAATTAGGTCGTACTTGCATTCTATTAATATCGACTTTCTTTTGAAATTTAGTTTCTTCTTTCTTTAAAGTTCTGCTTTACCCTATTTGCCTTGTCCTTGCTTCTGTGAGTACGACGATAACACCTGTGTTCTAATATCACTTTGAGGTATTATATTATTATTTTTATTAATAAAAGTGGTATTACAATTGAGGTGTTATAAAACGTAGTGATTCCAAGCTCTAAACTAGTCCTAATTGAGTCTGTTGTCCAAGCCCAAGTTCATTTCTTAATGAAGAAGTGTAAATCACAATAGTTACTTCCAGATTTAAAAAAAATATAGTTGTTTATTGACCTTGACTCAGGTTAATTTTAGCACTATCTCTACTTGACTAAAATTGATATCATTTATACAAATTCCAGTAGACATGCTAAGAAAAAATCACAAATATTATCAAAAATAAAACACTACTCTAAGTGGTTAATCCAAGCCAAATATTCACAAGGTCCAAAACTAGCAGTTTAGACAATTGAACTTCAAAACAATATTGTGCATGATTGAACTGTTTGATCTTGGTGTTTTTTGTGTTGTTGGGAAAATCATTTACCAAGGTTTAGTTTGGTTTTGGTTTCACCAAACTCTAACTATTAGCATATATTTCTAAGACTTCCTCATGCATAAACGACCATGTTTATGAAAGAAAACGAAAAAAAGGTAGTGAGATATAGAGAGAAACATTCGTTGTTCAAACAAATTGGATCAACAATACACATTTTCACTACAAAATATTCTCAACTACGGATTTTTCTATGTCCCCCATGAAGACGAGTTCGCGTGGTTACTTGAACTCTACTAGGTTTTTGCCCACTTGAAAAATGGGGCGATACTTGACTGCAAAAATAAGTCCAACCGGAGAAAAAAGACGATTATTAAGGGGTGTAGACACCCTAATCGTTGCCTACCCCCTGACAACGAAAAATCCTGATGATGATTCCAACCATTTTCCTTGAAATCTCATTCGTTGCATAGCCATTGTTATAAGGATTACAAGACTTTTGACCATGCCTCAATCAGGTACACGGATCAAAAGATATCGCGCCTTGAAGATTTGGGTCAAAACCGCTCAATCCTGACCCCCGGGTCCGCCTAAGGGCGATTTTGTAGTTTACGGAGCACAATAGTCAAAAAACCCTAATCGCTTGCGTGCCTCCAAGTCCAACGGTTAAACTGTAGGGCTCAGCGGCACATGTGCGCGACTAGAGTTGGTTTTAGCGTCCGCCAGGCCCAGCGGCCTACCGCTGAGCTCCGGCGGTGTACCGCTGAGCCTCAACGGCAGCCGCTGGCCCTCAGCGAGATTTCGTGTGTTGTTGAACCCGTGGTTTTGACCGGGCCTCGTTTTGACATCCGGCGTCAGCCCTAGACCTAATCGCGAGACCTTTAACTCTATAAATACTCCCTTTCACCTCTTTTGAAGAAAGGTTGGTCAGTTATCAATAAGAGAGTATTATTTGAAAGCACAAAAAACAATTAAAAATCTGATACGAAGCACAAGTACAAGCAATTGCATTCAACCTAGCACCCAAGATCAAGAGCAAAAAGTCCAATTCTACTAGTCTCGTTCGAATAGAACGTCCAGGTTAACTATCCTGATGGCCTAAATCAATTCTTTCAATTCTCTTTTATTGTTTTTAATTATGTTTTACTTAACTTTTGATTATGGTTGAATTTTTATTTTTTTTTTATCTCAATGCCGCAATACGGCACTAAATTTCATTCAATTGACTCAAAACTAACATTAACGCGTTGTTCACGCTACAAGGAATTCCAAATACCATAAAACAACTAAGATCTACTTTCGAAGGAACAACATAGGCTAACATATGAGCAATCCAATTATAATCCCTACAAATATGACTCCACCTGACATTCTGAAAACAAGAACAATAATCTAATATATCAAGATGAATATAACTTCCACCATCGTTGCTTGAAATCGTGTCTTGATCAGCTCTGTCGATATGTAAATACCAAATCCAACATCACTGCTAGGAATAGACATCTTGATCGGCTCTGTCGATAACTAACAATTAATCATCGATTGCATGAACATGGCATAAATTACGCTATAAAGAAAGCGGGGCGCCAACGCGTTGTTTCCTACGATCGGAGGTAAGCACGAAACATGCTGCAACTATTTGCAAATGTAGATCCCTTGACATGGAAGATCAAAATTCTCTTCTCGATTCATGGAACTTAACTCGATAAACAAAACTATAAGAAACTCCGACGAATGCGGAGACCAATCAAACTCCGACGAACGCGGAGACTCAACAATCTCCCACAAAAGGAGATTTTATTAACAACCCTACCAAACATTAAACTCCAAAAATTAGAATGAAAGTAAGAAAAATATAATAATAGAGGGCCTAACCACTGGAAAAATCGCCAGTGGTAGCCCCAAGATGAGTCAGGAGCAGAAAGGGAGGCTAGGGTTTTTCTTCTTAGAGAGAGGGAAGAGAGGGGTTGATTATGGTTGAATTAATTATGCATGTTTGATCTTTTATTATTTATCTATGCATGTTAGATTAATTAAAGTTTGCATCTTTAGCCTGCATGTAGTTAGCCCTTAGATTTATTTAAGCATGTAAATTAATTATTTTGTATTATGCTTCCATTGAAGTTACTAACAATTTTGTTAATTGCATATGCAAATTGCTTGGCGTGTATAGCAAAATACTGTAGGTTGGAGTTATTTAACTGTAATTCCTATTCATTGCTTGTGTTGGTAAAATTGCATGTAATTGGTAATTAAATGTTTAAAGCGATAACGGTAGTAAATTGGTTGTCTTTAATACACCTAGTTAATTTTAGGACTTGGACGACCGGATTTATGTGGAACCATATAGTTTAAAAAAAATATTTGACGTGGATGAAATTAGTAGAGGCAGTAGTTACGGGCGCTTTAGATAGAATTTATTTTATCTTTCCGTACCCATAACCCCGAACTCTATCTTTGGCCCCGCTTGGGCCATGAGTCAAATTTCCAATAGGAATTGGGTGCACTTTTGATAGTATCAATTATTTTCTTAAAAATTGGTGGTGACTTCACTATTTGCTTATTAATCCCCCTCTCACAATTACTCAAATTTATAATGACGTATTACCTAAGAATCGCTTGAAAGATTTATGTCCTGTCAGTCAAGGTGCAAAATTCGAGATTAAACTTGAGAGATAGTTAACTCATCGATTTAGTAGATCGTAATGTTTAGCTAGAGACCGCTTACGATAAATCGGGCCGATTGGATCGGACCAACTAATAAATGCGATGGGCCTAACGGGTCACACGCTTAAGTAATTTATGGATCAATAATTAGTTAATGGACCTAGGAGTCGCATTAATTAATTAATAAGAGAGACCGATAAGTGGGCTGATGTAGGAAAACCCCACTATGTGTAGCATTCAGTTATTAGGTCTTTGGAAGCCTTAATAGTCTGGCCTACAGTTTAAATAGAGGAGAAGAAGGTGGAAACTGGGTTACACGTTTTAACTGACAACCTCCTTCTCTCATATTTCTCTCAAAAGTAACCAAGCACCTCCATAGCCCAAGGAACGATTCCTTGTGCTCGTTCTAGCTAACGAACGTGTTTGGATTGATCAAATCGATTGCTGCGTGGACTACGGTAGAGGGATTACACTTGAAATCCTAAATTCGCATCTATCGATATTTAATCGATCAGCGAGGCACGCATCAAGAGGTATATTTATGTGTATTTAATGACCCATTAAGTTCCTGCTTCTAGTTGTCTTACGCTTATTTGATTAGATCATTGCAACTAGATCGTACAGTAGTATTAAAGCCTAATTAATGGGTTAATTAGATTAGTTTAATCAACCTTGTTGCACGAAAAAAATATTAGCGTTTGATGCTTTATTGGTTTTGTTACAATTTTATTTGGTGTGTTACTGTTAGCGATTGGATCGTTATATTAGTAGCGCAAGTCGTGAATATGATTCTGCCTTGTTTTTGTTTCTATACTCACATGAACATTTAGTCGCTTGTTTCTTTGGATCCATGCGCTTGTTTCTTTGGTCAATCATGTGATGTATTATTTAGAGTTAAAGTGGTTGTAGCATTAGAGCACATGTCGTGCGATGGACTATATGTAGCAATTTTTTTATTATCCATGGCTTATGCAAAAGATCTTGGAGATCTTAGTTTCATGTGTAGATTATTATATTGTGATCTTTGGCCTTTTGTGCTTGATATGATGCTTAAAGTCACTTTTATGATTGGGTATGAGAAAGAGGTGTGCAAGGCTAGTTTGATCATCAGAGGGCTCGTACAAATAAACTGCCTGTTTTTTTTTTCTTCTCTGAAGGCCTTGTTCTACTGCTAGTATAGTACACTTATCACTTTCATTAATTGGTATTCATGTGTTAAATTTAATGATTGGATCATTAGAGTTGTAAGCATGAATAGTTCTATTAATTGAATGCAATTGTGTTGCCTTGCCCTAATTTCGTTATTCTTATTAAAATTTCAGTTTTGTTAGGCTTTCTATAACTTGTTCAAATCTGAAATTTAAACCAAAAATTGGATTTTTGAGTGAGATTAACGTTTAGACATGTTAACAAACTTGGTGTAACGATTGGATCGTGGACGCAAGTTTAATATTATTTGTTTGTTTTTGGTGATAACATAAAATATAACCTTGTTACGTTAGCATATAATTTAATTTATTTCAATTGTTAGATAATTGATCTACTTGTTTATTATATGGCTTTTGGATATATTTTATATTTCATGGGTCACCCATCTTATGGGTGAATGAATGTATGATCTAGTATGGCCTAAAATACGGTCTGCGCACCGTTTGTATTTTTGTAACCAATATATGGTATGTAAAACCGTCGTATTCATGTAATTTATTTTATTGCATTAAGCTTTAAGTTTAAATTTCTAAGTACAGTTACAAAATGTAAAGCTTGAAGAACGGAGCCTTGGAGGAGATCGCGATTCAAGTGGGAGATTTTGAAGATTAGATCTTTATTTGGTTTTAGGGGCCATACTAGGATCATTTATTTATTGCTTTAATTATTGCTTAAATTAGATTTTATGCTTTAATTATCGAATGTCTGGTTTATTATATTGTTTTAATATAACTATTAGTTCACATATATTAAAACAATTTATTAAATCTCGTCCTAAGGAAATATTGAGTTTATGCCCTCCCAAATAAAGTTCATCCATTACACTTTCGATCATTCATAATGGCGTCGCCAAAGCGTAACATTATTTTAATCTTGAGTTAATGCGGGTAAGTCTAAGAAGAGATTTACAAGACTATTTTGGTTCCCTCAAAGATATGAGTAAGGAGTCCTTACATATCGGGGCAAAGTGATAGCTATATTAGATATGCCTATCAACCGAGAGTTATGTTGGACATAATTAGCAAGGATTGCTTACCTATTTTGACTAGTGTGGTTGACAAGCCAAAGCTTGCTCACAGTAGGGTAAAATGAGGATCTTGAAATTATTTTATTCATAGGGGCACCTTAGAGGATGAATAAAATATTAAATAACTTTTCTATTGTTGAAATTGATTAAGTTATTTATTGATAAATGTACTAAATTTTTGCATATTATTTCTGTTTAGTAGCAATGGCCAATGAAAACAAGTCAACTTTTAACCTAAAGTCGATACTGAAGAGTGAACGTTTTGTTGGACTAAACAATTACCTGAATAGTCATCGCAACCTGAGAATGGTTCTCAGGCATGATAAGAAGGAATGCGTCTCGCAGACGCCTATTCCAAGACTTTCCGAAAAGCAAATGCTTAATGTCGGGAGGGGAAAGAAAGGGGCCACTTCAAAGTGCAACCTGTTGAAAGGAAAGGGTGGTGTGACCAAGCCTAAGCCTAAGCAACAATTTGCCGCCAAGAAGTCGCCCTTAGCTGCGGATAATCAGTGCTTCCATTGCCAATAAAAGGGCCATTGGAAGTGGAACTGCCCAAAGCTAAAGGAAGACCTGAAGTATGGAATGGTTTCCATGACTACAAATATTTTCATTATTGAAACCAATCTAGCTACAACTACTTCTGATTGGATATTGGATACCAGTTGTGGTACTCACATTTGTTCAAATGTGGAGGGACTAAAACAAACTCGGAAGGTAGCTAGAGATGAGGTGAACCTACGAGTCGCAAATGGGGCCAGGGTGGCTGCTGTGACTATAGGAACTTATGTTTTGTCGTTGCCCTCGGCCCTTGAACTAGAACTTAATAATTGTTATTATGTTCCTCGTGTAAACAAAACATCATTTCTCCTTCTGTATTGGATATGGAAAGTTTTTTGATATGCGTATTAAGAATGGTTCGTATACGGTTTCAAAAGATGATGTATTTTATTTTAGCGCCCGTTTGCATAATGGGCTTTATTTGCAAAATTTTGACAAACATATACTCACCATCAATAACAAAAAGGCTAGAACTAATGATTCTAACCTCACATATCTATGGCATTGTCGTTTAGGCCATATAAATATGAAACGCATTCAGAAACTTCTTAGAGAAGGGATTCTGAACTCTTTTGACTTGGAGACATTTGATACTTGCGAGTCATGTTTACTTGGCAAAATGACAAAGTCACCCTTTGTGGGAAAGGGAGAGCGAGCCAGTGACTATTGGGTATCATACATTCGGATGTGTGCGGACCAATGAGGTCGACTGCAAGAGGTGGATTTAGTTACTTCATTACATTTACTGATGATTTGAGTAGATATGGCTATATTTACTTAATGAAACATAAATCTGAATCTTTGGATAAATTCAAAGAGTTTCAGAATGAAGTAGAAAATCAGCTGGGCAAGAAGATAAAAGCTCTTCGATCGGATCGAGGAGGCGAATATATGAGCCTAGAGTTCAATGAACATCTAAAGGGTTGTGAAATAGTTTAACAACTAACTTTGCCCCGAACACCACAGTGGAACGGTGTGTCTGAACGGAGGAATCAAACCTTATTGGATATGGTTAGATCAATGATGGGTCATGCCAAACTTCCTATTTCTTTCTGGGGATATGCTCTCGAGACGGCAACTTTCACGCTGAACAAGACTCCGTCGAAAGCCGTTGAGAAGACACCACATGAACTGTGGACGAGAATGGTTCCCAAGTTGTCTTTTCTCAAGGTTTGGGGGTGTGAAGCTTATGCAAAGAGGTTGCTCGGCGATAAGCTTGCACCCAAATCAGACAAAGTTTTCTTTGTGGGTTATCCAAAAGAAACGAAGGGTTATTATTTCTACAATCAAACTGAGAACAAGGTATTTGTTGCTCGGAATGGTGTCTTTTTGGAGAAGGAATTCCTTTCCAAAGAGACAAGTGGGAGTAAAGTCCATCTCGAAGAAATTCAAGATGAGCAACAATTGGAGATGGATAGAGATTTGGAATCCATCCATAATGTTTTGGAAATACCTCCAACGGATGTGGATAGGGATTTAGAATCCATCCAAGATATTTTGGAAACATATCCAGATACTCTAGAGGCAACTCGAGAGGTTGAACCTGAATCCACCATTCGAAGGTTTGATAGAGCTAGGCTTCCAACAAATAGATATATTTCAATCTATTTGACGGAAAGCCGTGACATTTTCCTTGTTGAAAGTGAAGAACCCACCACTTTACAAGGAAGCAATGACGAGTCAAAACTCCAGCAAATGGCAAGAAGCCATGAAATCCGATATGGATTCCATGTCCGAGAATCAAGTCTGGGACTTGGTCGATTTGCCGGATGGAGCTAGGCCCATCGGGTGCAAATGGATCTTTAAGATCAAGACGGACAAGGATGGAAACTTTCTAGTTTTCAAAGCTAGACTGGTGGCAAAAGGTTACAAGCAAATTCAAGGAATTGACTTTGATGAAATTTTTTCGCCAGTTGTCATGCTTAAATCCATTAGGATACTCCTAGCAATTGCAGCTCCTTATGACTATGAGATCTGGCAAATGGATGTCAAAAGCCGCTTTCTTGAACGGGGTTCTCGAAGAGGATATGTTTATGACACAACCTGAGAGTTTTGTCGATCCTAAAAACGCTGGAAAGGTTTGCAAGCTGAGAAGATCCATTTATGAGTTGAAGCAAGCATCCTGGAGCTGGAATCTGCGTTTTGATGAAGCCATAACTAGGTTTAGTTTTATCAGAAGCTCAGAAGAACCTTGTGTATACAAGAAGTTCAGTGGGAGAAATATTGTCTTCTTGGTCCTGTATGTTGATGACATACTGATCATTGAAAATGACATTCCAATGCTGGAGTCCGTAAAGGCTTGGCTTGGGAAGTGTTTTCAGATGAAAGACCTTGGACAGGCAGAGTACATCTTGGGCATCAGGGATTTGTCGGGACAGATCCAAAAGGCTAATTGGACTTAGTCAGAGTACATATATTAATCAGATTATATCTCGATTTAATATGCAAGATGCCAAGAAAGGTTTACTACCTATGAGTCGTGGCACGGTTCTTAGCAAGACGCAAGGTCCTAAGACACATGCTGAGCAAGAGCGCATGAGTAGAGTTTCATATGCATCTGCCATAGGATCTATCATGTACGCCATGATTTGTACTCTTCCAGACATCTCGTATGCTTTGAACATGACAAGTAGATTTCTGACCAACCCAGGTGAGGCGCATTGGATTGCGGCCAAGAATATCTTGAAGTATCTGAAAATAACTAAAGATATGTTCCTGGTGTATGGTGGTGAAGAAAAGTTGATTGTAAAAGGTTACACTGATGCGTCCTTCCAGACCGACAGAGACGGTTCTCAATCCCAATCAGGATTTGTCTTTTGTCTCAATGAAGGAGCAGTGACCTGGAAAAGTGCCAAGCAAAGCACTGTGGCAAATTCTACAACGGAAGTAGAGTACATCGCAGCTTTAGAAGCTGCGAAGGAGGCTGTTAGGATTCGCAAGTTCATGGCTGAGCTTGGCGTTGTGCCTACGGCGCTGAACCTTTGGCTCTTTATTGTGACAATAATGGATCCATCGCCCAAGCAAAGGAGCCAAGGTCACACCAAAAGTCTAAACATGTACACGCAAATATCACATTATTAGACAATGGGTCAAGGATGGTGATATTAGCATATGCAAGGTTCATACAGATGAGAATGTCGCTGATCCGTTGACTAAGCCGCTTGACTGGGTCAAGCACGAGAGTCACACAACTTCGATAGGCGTTAAGCGCTTCGGAGATGATGAGCTTCATTGTTTTAGATTATGAAATGGTGTTCATGATTAAAACATGGTTATGTACATTTATCACAATGATTTTGGTTCTATTCAATTTTCTGTGTGATTTTGAATATTAATCCAAAATAATATAACACAAATATCCAAATAGGTTATCAAGACGATATCTTGGATGATGAGACCCTATTGTGTGAACTGAATTTTGTAGTTATTTAATTTGTCCCTAATCTAGGTATTAGAATTAGATTCTAATAACCAGCGATGATTAGATTGCAAGTTGATCTCAGTGCCTGTTTCATGGGCTGGAGACATGGGATGTCAAGGATCATTTGCATAGATATGAATTGGGAATTCATGATCGGACAGACCAACCATGAGAGTTCTTTAAGAACGAGTAGTCATATTAGACTCTCATAAAACTATCTTGAACCATTTCTCAAACTTGAGTGGTTATGAATAAGGACATGAAGATTGGTGATATGTGATTACTCCTAACGCCTGTGTAATAGGAGGCAATAACGGATACATCCAGATTATTGAAAATCATGTTGAAATTCATGAATGCACAAGACGGGAAATTGTCCTCCCTACGGGGATCGTTGTCTTATAGGCCTCTTGTAGAATTGGGATTGTGAAATGCATGGCCGTGCTCAAATGGATTATTGGATAATCATTTGTCTTAACAATCCAATTCGGGATCAAGAAAAGATATGAACATTGTAAGGATGACTAGACTTCTTACCTTACGTTCACATCAAGACAGTAAATGACAAGGGAATGGATTTGCACACTTGTCTTAAGGACAAGTGGGAGATTGAAGGATTTATGTCCTATCAGTCAAGGTGCAAAATTCGAGATTAAACTTCAGAGATAGTTAACTTATCGATTTAGTAGATCGTAATGTTTAGCTAGAGACCGCTTACGATAAATCGGGCCGATTGGATCAGACCAACTACTAAATGCGATGGGCCTAACGGGTCACACGCTTAAGTAATCGATGGATCAATAATTAGTTAATGGACCTAGGAGTCGCGTTAATTAATTAATAAGAGAGACCGGTAAGTGGGCTGATCTAGGAAAAGCCCACTATGTGTAGCAATCAGTTATTAGGTCTTTGGAAGCCCTAATAGTCTGGCCTACAGTTTAAATAGAGGAGAAGGAGGTGGAAACTGGGTTACACATTTTAACTGACAACCTCCTTCTCTCATTTTTTTCTCTCAAAAGTAACCAAGCACCTCCATAGCCCAAGGAACGGTTCATTGTGCTCGTTCTAGCTAACGAACGTGTTTGGATTGATCAAATTGATTGCTGCGTGGACTACGGTAGAGGGATTACACTTGGAATCCTAAATTTGCATCTATCGATATTTAATCGATCAACGAGGCACGCATCAAGAGGTATATTTATGTGTATTTAATGACGCATTAAGTTTTCTGTTTCTAGTTGTCTTACGCTTATTTGATTAGATCATTGCAACTAAATCCTACACCGCTTTCTAAAAATCTCTAAAAAATAGGTCGCCCTAGAAAGGGCGAGGGTTCTTACAAAATGGGATTAATAAAAGTACTAGCATTTATTGATAATTTGCAAATTAATATGTACAAGACGTGTAAATGCAAAATAAAGGATTACTAAATAATCACATAGAAAAAAAGCATCATAAAATAAAATAAAAAATATAAATGAACCATTGAGAGAGAATTGGGTACTCAATCTTCAAAAAAAAAAAAATAATAATAATAAAAATAAAAATAAAAAAAACTCAACTAAATGCAAGGAATTTATTTTTATTTAGTTGAAAATGAAATAAGTTTTAAAAACATGAGAAGTTTTCAGAGAAAATGCTAAGAGAGGGAAAAATGAGAATTTTAGGGAAACTGACTAGAGAGAGGAAATTACAAAACTAAGGTCCTTGTACCGATACGGGTATTTAGAGAGAAATATGTATGTTAATTTGTAAACAAAACTATATATTATGACTAAACAAAACTAATTTAAAGATAAAGATAATGAAAAATAGAGAGTAGGGCGCAAAATAGAGGGTAAAATAGGGAGATTAATATAAAAATAGAACAAAAAGAATAATACATGAATAATGTAGTGTTTAGATAGAAAAGGAAAGAAAATGGATAAAGAGAGAAAGAAGAGAAAGTGTATTTACTAAAGAGATAGAGAGAGATGACCGGTTGGGGGCAACTGTCAAAAAAATGAGGAAAGAGAGGCGGTACATGGAGGGAGGAGAAACGAGAGGAAAAAAAAGAAAAGAAGAGGAAAAAATAAAAAGAAGAAAAAGGAGGTGATGTAGGTGGAGGTGTGACGCGCGGGAGGAAAAAAGTGAAAGAGAAGAGAAAGGAAAAAAAGGGGGGGAGAGGAGCAAGCGGTGAGAGACAAAGTGGAAAAGAAAAAAGAAAACAAGAGGAAAAAAAAAAGATAATTTTGAGAGAAATTAAGTTTTTATTATTTGTAATATAATATAATAAATGACCTGAAATAACCCGGAATCCGGAACAACCGACCTGAAATGATCGAAATCAGAAACAACCCGGTTGAATATAACCCGCAACTTGAACTAATCCGAACCCCGATTGAACCGAAACCCGAATGACCCAATCCGACTTTACCAGACACCCGATATTAGTAGAAAACCGTTACAACCCAACCCGACCAAACAAATTATAAACCCAAAATAATGCGAATCCATAATGACCTGAAACCAATATGACCCGACCCAAAATCGGCCCACCCGATTGACACCTATTAGCCGAGCAATATGAGTTGTTATTTGCATTAATAAGTTTACTAACCATATCAGTTCATTGACTTGCGGATCAGGCGCCACCACACCCGTTATAAAGTTCACCATTTTTTTTAATCAGTGTTCAACCACACCTTTTGGTTTGAATAACCTAAACCAGAGCGCTTAAGAAAGCCGTAGACATTCCTACCAAAATATCATCGAATTTATCCTACAATTTATTTTGCACCATAAGTTATGTATACATTTTTTTTTCCAAATAAAAAAAAAGTTTGATTAATAAACAAACTTACATTGTTTTTCTAGTCCAAAGCTGCATCTGTATATACTCTTCTCCAGTCTTGCTCTACCACCTGAGGAATAAGGGTCATCACAGAGCGTTTTAAATGAACTTCACATAGAGGTTAGTTAACCTCCAAACTCTGGGATATACTGCCAAATCATTCTTAACTACAAACACGTTCTCTCTCAATGTATTAAACAACATCTGTCTAGCAATTATTGGACACCACTTGATAGCTTGAATATCTTCTTCAACTCTCAAAACTAATCACCATCTAGAATGAGATCACATAACACTATAAGCAAGATGTTGATTAGTTTGTATAAACGGTGTTATTGATGAAGTAGATTACACATCTAGGAGACGAACACAAGGCTAAGTAAATGTAAATCATAAATATACATGGAATACGATATGAAATTTTTTATGATGGAAGTGTACTGATTAAGAAATAAGAAATATTTATACATCAATAAACATTAAGAAACATTTATTTTTGAAATAGACAATAAACAACCATTTAATTAGTCTTATTTGTCCCCTAGATGTGTAATCTATTTCAGTAACAACGCCGTTTATACGAATCAATCAACATTTTGCTTATAATGTTATGTGATCTCATTGTAGATTAGGCATCTACAAGTTGTTGAATTGACAACTTTACACGTCCAAGACCCTTTTCTCTGTTGATCCCCTTGAGCTGACTCTCCATTGTTTCAATGATTGCAATGAGAATACATATATTCGAGACAAATAAAAGACAAGCATGAAAGTCAAATTTGCCAAATTGCTTGGAAACTAGTTTTGGGGTATACAATAATATTTTAAAGGTGAATTATATATGACTAGCATTTGGGTGGGTTAACGAGCATTTTTTGGGTCAAAAATCGTGACCCAATATTTTGTTGTGAACAAACACACGCACAAAGCCCAAAACATAAAGAAAAGAATGGAAAGTTAAAAAACATAAACAAAAAATGAGAGAAGATTGTGGGCTCCACAAGTGGAAAAATAAAAACTTCATTTTTCTTCTCATTTCCACATCATTCCCCCTCTTTTTGTTTCCCCTTTTCTTTTTTTTTCTCTCTCTTTTTCTCCTTCACCCGTTTGCTACCCTCCCCCTCTTTTCTTTTCTTTTCTCTTTTTTTTTTTTCTCTTCTCTGTTGTTTTCCTTCTTTTCCACTTCGCTGACATCACCCCACCCTCTCATTTTTCTCTCTTCTTTTTCCTTCCCTCCCACCAATTGGGGGCAGCTGCCAAAAAAAATGAAGGAAGGGAGGCATCACATGGAGGAAGGAGAAAAAAGATAAGAAAAAGAGGCGTAAAAAAAGAGAAAAAGGGAATAAGATGTATATCATTCTAACATTTCTATCAAACAAGTTGCCGTAGGAGTTCGTATACTACAAAAAGGAGCTTCCATCATCATCTTGTCATTATCCAGTCAAGAGTACAACATGACCTTCTTGTAATTTTTTTTCCAACAATCGTACGAACTACTTTTTTGCACCCGGCCTGATAACGAACACATATTTTTTCTGTCTTTTCGTAACCCTTAAACATCGGAAGTTCATCGATAATTGGAAAGTCAAGCAAAATATTTTAAAGTTATTTCCAAACCTAGGCTTTTCAAGGTCATAGTGATCCCAACCCGCTGAGTAATAGTGATTGTAATAAAAATATATAAAGAAGATATGTGTTAGTGTTCATAATTAACTATAGGAATATGGTGATTAACTAGTAAAATAAATTGTTAAAAAGTTTGAATGAAAAACGATAAAAGATAGAAACTCATCTAGCCACTTACAAATTCAGGAGAGCCACATCTGAAATGGAACATGAGCAACCAGCAACAATAGAAAATCCCACAAAATTTAATCTATTCAGTCCAAACACAGCAACTAAAACCCTATAATAATAGGAGAATGAGCTTGGGAGGTACCTAGTGCCATTCAAGCAATAAGTTGTCTCACTATCCGTCATTTTTCTTGGGAGGAGAGCACAATGCATACACATAGAAACGGTTTGGGGACCGTTGCCAGGCCGACATCACAAGGGGCACGTTTTCCAGAACCTCCACCCGCTTAGACTATTTTACCTTCAACCATTGGGCTGCTATACTGCTATCACATAACAATGACTTATTGCTTGTTAATATATTTCGCAATGTGGTGATTATCATTTATCATCTTTAAGCACAATTCAATAAAATGTAGGTATTGATTTTAAAAAAATAATAACAAGGTAGACTAATCTATAATGTAACCTTTTTTTTACACTCTTCTGTAAAAAAAAAAAAATAATTTTGGTTAGATACCTTGATTTTTTGTTGTTATACCAAACACATATTACACATATGATTGTGATTACAGTCGAAAAAAAAAAGAAAAAACATTTAAGTTGATCTAAGGTCAAGAGCGGATGGTCCTTTCAAGGTACTTAAGCGTATTGGTGATAATGCTTACAAGATTGATTTATAAGGGAATTAGAACATGATTGTCTCTTTCAATGTTGGTGGCTTGATGCCATACCTTTCCTGTGATCAGATTGAGGAATTGAGGACAATTCATTTTAACCAAGCGAAAATTGATACGGGAGCAAGCTTGCATGAGGCATTGGTCTTTGACATGGCAGATTTGAGAGTGCAAAACGCAAACTTTGGATTAAATCTTAATTTGGGTTTCACTTGTATACAAATGGAGCAAGCCGTGGTTGAATTACTTATTTAGTTAATTAGTTATTGTATTTTGGGAATCTAAATGCATTTTCTGGATTAATTAGGCATAAGTAATAAAGGTTAAACAGAGTTCATTTAGAAATTGTTTTTCCGTGTTAATATATCTTTAGTTTTTTACTCCTAGTTGGATTAGAAATAGAATTAGTTTACAGGAGGTGAAAACGTGATAGGGTCATTATTGTATTAATATTTATCATGTCTTATTGAGAATTAATACAAGTACAATTTATTAAATGCTTAATTCTTGTTTTAGCTTACTTTGTGGAGATTCAACAATCGATGGTGACATATTGGTAAATTGTGTTCAAGATTGCAATAGCCCAAATTTTTAATTACCTTATTAAGTCATAATAAGTATAGATTAAATTTTAAACTCTTTATTATATGCGTATTACATAAATTATTTCTACAACGATTAAATTAGTGAATTGCTAAATACCGCCACAAATTACTACCTACCGCCCCCACAAATTCCAATTTTGCCCTCACTCACTCTCACTCACTCATCTTTCCTTTCTTCCTCACTCACTCTCACTCATCCTTCCTCTCTTCCTCACTCACTCTCACTCATCCTCACCACCACACCATCACACCGGCAACCACCACCACTCACGGCACCACCACCACCACCACCACCATCACAACGGAATGTCAGGGGCTAGCGGCAGCGGCAGAGGCTTCGACGGCGAGGGAGGCGGCGACCATGAGCATCGTGGCGGGGGGGTAACTTTTCGAAATTTTTTTTGCCTTGAATTGAATTTTTTTTGCCTTGAATTGAATTTTTTTTGCCTTGAATTGAATCGCGACCATGACCATGAATTGAATTTGTGTTGATTGTTTTTATTTTGTGTCGGTCGTCTGCCGATCTCGACTCACCCTTGGGTGAGTCGTCTGTCGATCTCGACTCGCCCAAGGGTGAGTCGCCTGTAGTAGACGACTCACCCTTGGGGAGTCGAGATCGACAGACGACTCACCCTTGGGTGAGTCGCCGGTCGCAGACGACTCACCCAAGGGTGAGTCGAGATCGGCAGACGACCGACAAAAAAAAAAAATATATTATTTATTATTATTATTATTATTATTTATTATTATTATTATTATTACTATTATTATTATTATTATTATTATTTATTGTTATTATTATTAATATTATTATTATTATTATTATTGATTATTGTTTAATTAATTAAAAATGTGAAATGATAGAGGGGAGGAGCCGGTAAATCGGTGGCGAGATTATTTAGTGAACTAGCTGGTTCAGGACCGCGTCACACGAGGACGCGCGGGATTGATGCCTCTGTACGGAGACAGAGAGAGGCAGTTCGGATGAGGGAGATGACTGCTGAGCAACATGATTACGAAACTAGCGATTTCTACTCCGGGGATCAGTCCATGGACGATGATCAGATTGGCGACGAATCATCCTCAGATTGGCGCGTGGTGAAGGGCAGAGGCGGTAGGTTTGTTAGTACTGGGTCGTCCAGTACTAGCAAACGATCTAGAGCGGAGGACGACACTACGTGGTTTGTTACAGGGCCTGTGCCCGGTGGGCCGGTGGATGATAGCGTCATACCGAGCTTCCTGGGCCACGTAGCGTCTCGTATGTGGAATGGAGAGACGAGGGGTCTCTTGAAGTGTCAGAACCGATTCAGTGTCTGTCAGCGGCTGAGTCAGTGGCGAGCGGAGATGTCGGCCGAGCTGAGGGCCAAGATCAAGGGGACTGGGTTATCACACCTGACAGACATTATGTTCAGACATATTGACTTCCCCCTGATATCTGCATTCGTTGAAAGGTGGCAGCCGGATACGAACTCGTTCCACATGCCGTTCGGAGAGATGACGATCATGTTGCACGATGTATGGCATATTCTTCGGATTCCTGTAGAGGGACAGCTCGTTTCCAGTGAGGGACGGGATGGGCAGCTGCAGACGACGGCCATAGAGGTTCTCGGGGTCACCCGAGATGAACTGATGTTTAGCTACTGGCAGGGCGGTGGGGTCCTCACGGAGTCAATTTTTGACCTTTGCCGTGACCGAATGGAGGACAACCAGGCGATAGCTTGGATGTGGTTACTTATTGGATCCACCTTGTTTGTCGACAAGAGTGGTAACCGTATTAGACCCTCCAGCGTGTTGGAGGTGATGGACGGTGTCGGAACGGCGCGTGAGTTCTCTTGGGAATCTGCTGCCCTCGCCTTCCTATATCGTCAGCTCGGTATAGCTAGTCACGGGGATTCTCAGGGCATCTACGGATGCCTAACTCTCCTCCAGGCATGGATATACGAGTACTTTCCCTGCTTCCGACCTCATCGGGAACGGATGGTTGTCGGGGACGACGAGGCTCCCCGTGCGTCCGTATGGAGTGCCCAGGCTGAGGGCAAGGACGTGGTTCGACTGCACTCCTTACGTAGACGCTTGGATCAGCTGCGAGCGCCAGAGGTACGTCATTTAGTTATCGGTGTTCATGATTTATTTCGTCGTTTGCTATGTTTCTTTTACTTCACCGTAACATTCAACGTTTCTATGTAGGTGGTGTGGCTGCCGTACGGTTCTGACCCGGTTGTATCTGTACCGAGGACTGTATTCATGGGGTGGCTACGGTATCGGGATATTATCGAACCGTACATGCCTGCTCGTTGTTTACGACAAATCGGGTACGTACAGAGTATCCCTTTCCCGATCACTAGGCCAGAGAAAGCAATCAGGTTATGGAGCAGTCGTTCGTACAAGGTTGTCTACCCCGTACGGATGTCATCTGATGCCTGGCGTATGTTCCCGGGATTTTACATTCTTGGTCTCCATGGGTTTCAGGCATCCACGTCAGATCCCACAGCATGTATGGATGACTACCTCGCATGGTACTACCGTCACTCCCACCCTGTGCTGATACGTGACGATGCAGCACCTGTTTCTGTGATTCCTCCACGATCCAACAGCGATTATGTAAGTGATTAACTAAAATATATATATTTTTACGTATTACATATCTCTGAACTCACACTCATTGTTACTTTTTTGCAGTGGGTGAATCGTCTAGCCGTCGCAGCTGAGTCTTTCATTAGTTTGATTCCTCCAGAGCAAGCGGAAGGTTCTCGATCGATTATGGACGAGTATATGAGAGATTGGCGGGCTGCCAAATGATGTATTGACCCTAGATGAATTTGTTATATATTTATATAAGAGTTTCATTGTTATTGTTATTTATTTGTGTTATTGTAATTTGTTGTTTCTTATTCACCTTTTTTGTTTTATTGTAATTTGTTGTTTTATTTAACTCCAATAATCACGAAAAAATATAAGGGGCAAAATATAACAATCACACAAAAATGTGACAATGATATAAGTAGAAAAATATAACAATCACGCAAAACATTCAATTACGTCGACCTCGCTAAACGATCCCAATGTGCTCTTCGCCTAACATACTTTTGCTCCCAACCAGCGACACTATCAGAACGGGAAGTAAACCATGCTGCGCATATCGGAGGAACAGGGAAATCTGAGGCTAAATTCGGACGGATATAATGCATGTACGAATCACCTAAATGAGCTATGACAATTTCCCTACTTGGACGTGTAGCAGTCGAAGGTGCTTGCAACGGTAGCACTGTGTAACAAGAATATAACCCCCTTCCGCTGCCGTATCCGAATAACATAATCGCTGCATTGAAGAGGTTGGCAATCGGGAACAAATCCTCAACTACTATCATCCAGTGATCATCGTTACACGCACCTCCGTCCCACATAATACGGCGGTAACCAGCGTCGACTCCTTCAACGTATATGTTTTCGTACAATGCTCGGTTAGCTAAGAGTTCGTGTGCAATGCAAACTCTCGTCAATCGCCATTGCTCTTGGTCTCCGAAAACGTAGTCCGCAATGACACGGAAACCGCAATTACCATCCCCAAGCACATCGAGATATCCTTCAATGAAAGGTATGATGATTCCCGGAATTTTGTTAACATGATAGAATTCAGTGATATCTATTGCGTGTCCAGCTGCAAGACAATATAATAGAAAGTCATTAATATTACTTATCAAAAAGTAATTAACAACATTATGTACATGTTAATAAATTATGGGTTTTCATACCAGTACTCTGCACGATGTTACTCGATGAGGATGAGCTACGACCACGCCCGCGGCTCGAACTGGATGACCTAGGGCGACCACGACCCCTCTGGGAGTACTCCCATGAACTAGGATCACGTCTGGTAGAGGAACTCCCTCTCGGTCGACCTCTGACTGTCGTGTTCGCTTCCGGCTCGACGTAACTCGCTTCCTCAGGATGAAGCTGCTCATTCATAAGGACAGATATGTTGCGCACAACTGCCGGGTCGCTTGAGTTAACCTCGTCGACGAGAGAGTGAAAGTATCGATGGTCCTCAGATGGATGCTCAGTCATGTCAAGCGTAGCTATCTCCACTGCATCACTAATAACGAGTGTTCGCCAAAACTTGTGGACACTATTCAAGCTAATTGGCGTGCCCGTATCCGTGGCCGTTTTCAACTCACAAGCACACGGGATCTGATGAGTGGATCTCAATACACAACCGCAACGATCAAATACTTGGTGACTCAATTCTCTCATCCTGTTCAGCTCAGCCCATAATATTTCTAAGCAGTAATGGGAAACATACCCGGTCAGATAGTTGAATGGGAAACCCGAGTACATCACACTTCTTCGTCTTCTGCAGTCTTCAAGTGTGTACTTGATCTCAGTTATTTGTGACTCGATTGACTTGTTGACCTTGTTCCAAACATTGTCCAAAGCTCCAGTTGAGGAGTTCAACCACTGTTTTAGCGCGGCATGTGCACTCTCCACCCTGCAAGTCGTAGTGTTGCCAAGGTGTAGCACCTTATTCGTCCACGCAGCCACAAACATCTCTTTGTATCTCAGCCAGGTCTCCTCTACATAGGATATCACGTGAGAGTAATTCCTCCAACTATCCTTCATCATACGCACTGCTCTATCGTACTCAGCTTCTGTGGAAGCTTCCATGATAAATTTCCACCTCCCGTTCTTGAACCTCTGCGCAACAAGTTTATCTTTTCCACAAAGTCTGTACACTTTGTCTTCAACGACTTTGTTAATGTGCCATGTACAGAGCAAATGGGCACTCTCGGGAAATATCTCTCTAATAGGTGTCATCAACCCTAGCTCACGATCGGTCAAAATTGCTGTTGGGTGTACATCATTTCCAATAAGCATCCTCAACTTATCTAAGACCCACGCATAGCTTGCCTGAGTCTCATCCTTCATAATGGCATAAGCTATGAGGAAGTTCTTATTTCTTGGAGTCATCCCCACTATCTCAAGAAACGACATCTTATACTTGTTTGTTTTGTACGTGGAATCTAAGCCAATCAACCAAGGAAAAGACCGAAGTAACTGAATTGATGTAGGGTGTGCCATGAACACGTGAGTTACCTCATTAGTAGCTCGGTCGGCTCTTGTCCAATGTACGTACTTATTCTCCACAGCTAAATGATGAAACTGACCAATGACATCTCTCTCTTCAAAATCAAGTTTCCTTATACGATCTCTGTGGTTGTACACATGCCGTCTAGTTGCATTGTACTCGGGAAATTTTTCCTTAATAGCCGCCAAGATAGCACATGGCTTTGTTTGTGCCGAAGTCATGTCACGAACGAGTTTCTTTGACCCAGGACTAAGACCACTCATCTGACGATATCCCTCAGGAAACACAGCAAAGTCATGGTTGTGCGTACCCCTAATCCTAGGCAATGTGACAATCCTCCAACTACTGGACCCATACACTTGCTGAGCTCTTAACTGGAACGTACATTTACAAGCCTTTGTTTTCGAATTCTTCCGAGCAGCAGTATCTAAGTCTCTTAATTCCCCTCTGTAGCGTTCACCTCGATTGCATCTTAACAATTTTACGCTTCCATTCTTCTTGTATGACGAAATTATCAACTCAAACCCGATAGTAAGGGCAATTTGTTTTGCCCAATTAATTGCATCTGTATCACTATCAAATAACTCATCAGTGACGAAATGCGTACTGTAATCAACACCATCACCACCGAACCGCTCCAAAGGAACCTAACGAAAACAATGTTAGCTTAATCTTAAATTCAAACGTCTATCAAAACCGAGTAAACCAAGGGACAGGCGTCTGAAATTTACGTTTGGACCATGGAAGAAACGGAAATTACGGACGCCTGTCCCATGGTTCAGGCGTAAATCTCAGATGCCTGAACCATGGTTTAGGTGTCCGAGATTTACGACTAAACCATGGGACAGGCGTCCGTACTTTACGGCCTGTCCATGGTCTAGGCGGAAATTTCAGACGCCTGGACCATGGATCGGTCGTAAATTTCAGACGCCCGTGCAAAAAGAATGCGCAAAAAAAAAATTTACCTCCGCCACCGTCGACGGCACTTCCTGGTCGCCGGCAGACATCCGCGGCCGTTGCTTGAGTGAATGTTGATGAAGGTTGGGTATGAGAGTGGGTGGTAGAGTGGGTGGTAGAGAGGGAGAATTGGTGTGAGAGTTAGAGAGGGAGAATTGGTGTGAGAGTTAGAGAGGGAGAGGATGAGTGAAAATTTAAAAAAGGTCAAAATTGGAATTTGGGGGGGCGGTAGGTAGTAATTTAGGGGCGGTAAATAGTAACACCCTTAAATTATTACAACTCATCATTAGCATGATGATTAATCTCGTTAATAAATTTTCTTTTAACAAAAGAAATTTTCGAAAATTCCTAGCTAAGCTTATATTCGTTTATAGTATCATAATTAACTGACTAAAGCATGATTAAGCTCCTACAATCATAAATCGAATTCCTAAAATACTAATTGAGCGAAAGTTTAACATGGTGACTTAATCCCAACTAACAAAACTCCTACCATTTATTGAAATGACTTGAGTCAATATATATTTTATGCCTAATAAAAATACTAACTTACTAAAAAGAGACAAGTGTACCATGAGGTGGCACTTGCCAAAAATAGCCAAACTCAAAATAAAAGAAAACAAAAATCATTTTGCATGGCCATTTGTGAGGTGTGTGGTATTGTGCATGACCATGGTATTAGGTGTGTGGTTTTGCATGTATAAAATTGTGATGTGTATAGTTTATGCACATGAAGGCACATGACAAATCTTACCTACTATTAAAACACAGTGCGACTCTCCTATTACTTGCCACGTGGCACATTCAAGATTGACACATGAGATGACACGCCAGCCCCAAATTTGTTTGGTAATGCCACGTAAGCCGTCCATACAAGTGTGTCAAGCATTTATTTGACTTAATCAATAAAAAACGACATAATTATTATCATATTGTTCAAGTTATTAACTTTTGTTACGCAACTGTAAAAATTATAATTCTTACTTCATTGGGAAAATCCTTCAATATGAGATACGTATGTGCTATACATATCTTACTTATTTTAAAACACTGTGCGACCCTATAGATACTTCAACATGAGATACGTATCTCCTATAGATAATTGAGTATCAAAACTTATTTAGAACATTTACTTACTTTATTTTTTTTTAAAAAAAAGACAGAAGAGAAAGACCCTAATCACATAAATATAAGACACCTATTACAACACCTAAAAAATAGACAACATATTAAAAGTAAAAACTAACCCGTGACATCGCCCGGAGACCAAAACTAGTAAGCAATTAAAAAAAAAAAAAAAAAAGAACAAAATTCAGATTTTTGCTTATAAAAAGGAAGGGGAAAAGCAGGTAGAAGAAGGGAAAGGAAAGAAGAGAAAAAGAAGGAAAAATTGAGGGGTGAAATAAGGCAATTGATTGGCTTTTCCAAATTAGAAAAACACCCAATAAAATTAAACCTTCCCACCTACAATCATTATCCCTAAAATCTTTTAATCTTTCGAAATATTTGGTTGAGTTGAGCAAGCAAAATCTCACCCCTCTCACTCCACTCTCACGGCTAAACCTACACCCTACTACCCAACAATTTTCTGAATTTTTCTTCCCAAAATAAAGTATCCCCTACCCTCATTAAAAACATTTAGAGGAAGAAGAAAAGTTAGAGAAGTAGAGAGAGAAGTCGAAAGAGAAGAGGAAGAGAAGGTAAGAAAGTCCCACCTTAATCTTTCAAATTCATTTTGTAGATTCGGTTTTTATTCTTCTGTTTGAATCATAAACAAAAAGTCATTCATCCACTCTAACCTAAGCTCTCTCCATTTTCGAAACTCAAGCTTGCAAGGTAAAGTTCTTGACCTTCACCTTCAGTTTAAGTTTAAGCTTTAGACTATTCTTAGTTCTTGATCTAAACACCTAAAATCAAAGGCAACCCTTTTTAATCTTGTGGAACTATGAAGAAAAATTGTTGTTCTTGTTAGTCTAGACCCAACTGAAACTCTCACATGCTTGCATGTCCTTTTTAAGTTGAGTTAAAGCAAAATCCAACTAATTTAAGCCTAATATCGAAATAATGGAAAAATTGGGAAAATTGCACAAATAATTTGAGATTAAGACCGAGAGATAGAAAATAAGGAAATGGGCTTGATATTTAAAATTGAACTCAAAAGAGAAATTTTGGGAGTAGATTGTTAATTTTAGATTGTTATTTGAATTTAGTAATAATTAGAAATAATTATTGTTCAAGGCACTAACACTAGTACCGAGTAGCGAAGAAGAAGGAAGAGGAAGGAAAGTTAGGATTTCTCACGCCAAGGTAATATTCATGTCCATTTATCCCCTTTTAAAATGTTAAATGTTTTGTGAATTTTAAAAGAATATAGTTGAGGATTTGGATTTATTTTGTTTATGGGTACCGATTGGTTTGTGTTGAATGAGAAATGTTTGATTGATGTTTGTATGAGTAATTGGTGCCTTATTACATGATATTGGTCCTTGTATGAAAATTGGTGGATTATTGTTCTTTTGTTGTGAAAAGACGTTTTAATTTTATTGTGAAAATTAAAAGTAGTAGTTTAGATGTGTGATGGTGTGGTATAATCTTTGTACATAAGAATGATGATTTTGGTGTGTCTTATTTTCAGCTCTATGAAAGTTTGGGGTGATGTAAAATTCTGAAATTTTGGCTAAGTATGAGAAGCTATGTATACTTGATCATATATGGATAGGCTTTACAAACACAAGTATAGATAATTGTTGTAAGTTGGGTCACATCAAGTTATCACTTGATCCCAACCTAAGAAAATAATAAAGATATTATTTAGATCCCTAAACAAAGATAATTGTGGTAACGTCCAAGTCTAGCGCCCTTGGAAAATTGAAGAGCATGTTTAAAGTGTACACTATAAATTTGTGGGTACTTAACCTAGGTATACAAATGAAATGGGACAATGAAGTCCAAATATGATGTAAGATGAATTTAGGACTAAAATGTCCATGCATGTTGAGATATGATTGAATTGAGAAATGACAAGATGGTTGGAGGGAATGTGAGCCTTAAACATGCATGTTCTTTCTACCACCTAACTCAATTAAAACTTAGTTTCTAACACTAGCTAATTTAGATTAAATATTGTAGATTGAATAAATGATGGATGATTCATTTTATTTACGTTGATGATGGTTTTGGTATTGATGATGCGTGTATATATATATATATATATATATAGAATTTGACCCTAACACTTCACCTATTATTTATCTATATTTGAAAGCAATTTGAGTAGATGGAAAATTTAAATCTCCTAAAACTATTTTAGTATTATTATTTTTACGCAAATGGGGTGAAATTGCTGAGCAATTGCTAATTTTCTGTTATTTATTTTGAACATGATGATTATGGTATGATTTGGAGCAGTTGATGGATTTGACTGCATGCATGGAAGGAACGCATAATACTAGTTACTTGGGGGTTAAGGAACAACCTCACAATATTAGAATAATGTTTTTGTATTTTGTTTAAATTATGTAAACACTTTTAGCCTTGTACCCGTTTTCCTAAAACAGGTACGACGATAATGATCTGAAATATGACGCATTATTAAATTAATCTTGATCTTGGGTCATTTTGAGCTCAATTAGCATTAATTAATTGAGATTGAAATTCCGGGTCATTACAAAGGTGGTATCAGAGCAATTAAAAATTAAATAAAATTTGTAGAAACCAAGTTAGATTCAAAAATGGGGTAAATTAGAGAAATGGGAGCATGTTGCATTATGCATGTATGAATATTTGAATTGCATGTTTGTTTATGTGATAGAATAGTATAGGTAATCATTAAAAATGATGTGTTATATTTGAGTATTTTTAGATGGTGCAACCCGAGCCTGTGACACCACCACACCCGGTTACCCTTAGGATGCTACCGGATGAGACCATTTCCGCTTACTTGCAGCGATTCTCTCTTGCATGTGATGCATATGCACCATTCACCACCGAGCCTGCGGATTTTCCGGGGTGGAGAGTTTTCGTGGTCCTCAAAACTCTTCCTCCCATGGAGCCATGACTTAGTGTTCGTCTTAACTATATGGATATTCTCATTGAGGATAATATGTTCAATATGGAACATTATGCCATCCAAGATGTGTGGTATTTGGATTTGATCTATTTGAGGGGTATACTCCAACAAGTGTATGCAGAGTGGACTTGTGCTAACAATAATTTTCCTCTTATACCCGAGACCATTGTGCAATATAGAAGGGGAAAGATAATTCACTATGAGCATATCACTCCCTCTCCTTTGTTTGTGCCCATGCAACCAATATCGCCACCCATCCCTTGGGTACCCTCCATGGACACAATTGAGCGGGAGCTTGAGGCTCACTTGTCGCTTTTTCGGAACTTGTTCGCACGCATCAATGACGGGCAAGGCGCGAGTGGAACTCGCGATGGCATGGCATAGGTGATGGTGGTACAAGTTGGTGGTAGTCTTTTGTTTGTGAATTTATTAGATGATGATGATGATGTTGATATATTGGGCACTAACAACTAATTTGCTATGTATTATCGTGGTCAAGAGTTTGTATAATATTAGGCCACAAGATTGGAGTTAGCCAAAGTTGTATTTTGGGTATATGGCTAACCCGAATTGATGCATGTAATAGCTACAAGGTGTAAGTAGCTAAGAACTTCTATTTGGCGTTGTAAGAACTTATATCCGCGCATGTAGTAGTAGTAGTAGTAGTAGTAGTTAAGGTACTTACTTGCTTTGTTGTTTGCTAGTATTTTGATGATGTTTATATGCGCATGCATGAGTAGAATAGCAAAAATTAGATTAATATGGTTAAATATAGGTTTGTGCATGTTGATAAAATTATTTAATAACCTTGAAAAATATATTATATTAGAATAAATAAATATTAGACTTAGATGTCTCCATAAATTGAAAAGAAAGCAATTTTGTGAAAGGCACGAAAATACTAAGGTAATGCATATTTTTAGTAAAATTAATGTTGCTGACATTTTCTTAAATATAGCCAGAATGACTCAAGGAGAAGTAGTGACCATGACTGGAGCTACCTCAAACCCAACTAATGAAGGAACTCTTAGTAGTGAACGATTAGACACTTTGGAGACTTTGTGTCAATATTTTGGGACAACAATGAAACAACTTGAGAGGAGTGAGAAAAAGAAAGACAAAGAGGGAAAAGAGGCCAAGGAACCCCATGCCATACTCTTTAAGAATTTAGCTACCCATCACCAGAGCCGTTTCTGGGCATAGGCCGGAGGTGCGACCGCCCAGAGCCCATCGTTCAAAGGGGGCCCAAAAATAAAAGAAAATTTTAATATATTATAAAAGCTGCAATTAATCAACATACAACTTGTTCTGGTTCAGTGGCATTGTGTGAACTTAGGGGAGTCTTGACTTTTCCTTACCCAGGTTCAAATCTAGGTAGCCTCGTCTTTTTCCTTTTTTTTTCTGTATTGTTTATGTATCTATTCTTATTTATGGCTTGTTTAAGGCAATAGAAATACTAGCCCAATAAAGAATAAATAGGAAAACGTTTATACATATACTTACCAAACATAAAAGGATATAAAAATTTACGTGAAATCTCCCTATTTGATGGATATGAGACTTGAACTCGCGTCTTTATTGACACAAATAGAGGATGCATTACCACAATACCTACCCTAGTTTAAGTAAATAGGTTATTGATACCCTATGGGTAAACCTGGCAAACGGGTTTTGGGTGAGGTCGATTACGGGTTAATTTTTGGGTCAAATCCAACCACTTTCTAGTTCATTTTTCTAGGTTGTAAGCGAAATCGGGTTGAGAAAATTGTGTTGGGACCCAGAAAAAACCAGACGGAATGAAGTTTCGGATTGTGGCAACTTTGACATCTCTACATAGGGCCCTCATTTTTTATTCTCTCTAGGGCCTCAAAAATGCTAGGGACGGGGCTGCCCATCACCCACCTATCTATGAAGGAGGAGTAGATCCTTTGTTACTTGAGGATTGGATAAGAGATATTGAAAAATTGTTTGAGGCAATAAGATGTCCTAAGAATCATATGATTAGTTGTGGGCTATATTACTTAAGGAGGGAGGTAGATGATTGGTGGCAAGTCGTTAAGGAAACATATATTAGTGAGCCTGAGTTTGGTTAGGAAAATTTTAAGGAGAAACTAGGGGAGACATTCTACCCAAGATCTTTAAGAAGGAGGAAACAAGAAGAATTTGAGGGTCTAAGGTAAGGAAAAATGAGTGTGACGGAGTATGCAACAAAGTTTAATGAGTTATCCCGATTTGAGGAAAATTTGGTGAAAAATGAGCAGGATAGGATAGAGATTTGAGGATGGTCTTAGTTGGCGTATTCAGAAGCTAGTAGCTGGATCTTCAACCACTTTTCAAGAAGCATATGATAAGGCGATTAACATGGAGAGAATTCAGGAGAGGCGTGAGGCCATGTTAGCAAAAAGCAAGAATTTTAAGGATAAGAATGGAAATTTTGAGAGAAAGAGGTCTAGAGGTCCACCTAGGAATATTGGGATGAACTGATATAGAGGAGGTTATAGGAAGAATGACGAAAATTTGAGGAATTGTCCCCGTTGTGGAAAAAGTCCCCAGGCCGATCTTGCTTAATTAAACCCATTTGTTTTAATTGGGGTAAACCCGGACATAAGGCAAGCGAGTGTTATGCCAGGAGACAGTTTGAGAGCAACGGGAACTTTGAGAGGAGGAACAATCAGTTGCAGAATGGGAATAGGAACTGGAACGGTAATGGCCGTGAAAATGGTGGCCAGTATGCTGGAGCAAAGGATTGGAGGAACGCCACCACTATCCAAAAGGTAGTAACACAACAGCCTGGAGGTGTGGCTGGTACGAAACAAGTAGTTAGTAACAACAAGGGCCGATTTCATGCAATGAATCATTTAGAAGCCGATGTTAATCCTAATATAGTCACTGGTACTTTTCTTATTTATTCACATCCTGCAATAGTTTTATTTGATTTTGGTGCATCTCGATCTTTTATACCAACGATGTTCTTTGAGAAAAAATAATTTGACACCAAATTTCTTTCATAAAATAAATATTACAACCCCTGGTGGAGCTACATCAACCTGTAATGTTTGGTACAAAAATAGCCCCATACACTTAGCCAACATAAATTTCCTTGGAGATTTTATACAATTCAATCTACTTGATTTTGATGTAATTTTAGGAATGGATTGATTTACTAAATACCATGCTAAGATTGAGTGTCGCTTACAAAGAATCTCCTGGAAAACACCTTTGGGGAGAAATCTTTTGTAGAGGGGTAGATATTTCACCACAAACAAAATTAGTAGCATACATGAGTGTTATCACCCATACCAAAAAAGAATACCCAGCATATCTCAATGTCGTGTCCAATCCCCGTAAAAGAAAAGAATTTGACGAGAATACCCGTAGTATCCGACTATCCTGATGTATTTCCCAATAAGATACACGGAATGCCCCCCAAAAGAGCCATAGATTTTATCATAGATCTCATACCTGGAACCGCACCTATTTCAAAACCCCGAATTACCAAATTGGTCTTTTAAATGAACACCCTTGGACAATATAGTCCTTTTAAAAACGCATGTGACAATTTAGTCCTAAAAAACAAAATTATGTGCAGATTCCCCCTCAAAACCGGGTTTGGGGAGAATCTTAAATTAAAACAGGGTTTTCCTTATTTTCGTCCATTTTTTCTTATTTTTACTAATTTATGGTCCATTTTCTCTTATTATTATTTATTTCTCTCATTTTCTCTCCTTTTCTTTTATTTTCACTTTTCACTTTCCTTTTCTTCCCTCTTTTACTTTTAGTCATTGGCGGGAGGAAATAACACTTCACACTCTCTCTCCGTCTTCACTTCGTTGCTCCTCCTTCAATTTTCAACCAACCTCTCATTACTGAACCTGCAAAACACACAAAGGAGGTGAGAGAAGTTTATTGTTGACCTGCAAAAAGGACTGAAGATTCGAAGGTGAGAAAGGAAAAGGAAAAGCTTGTGGTCCTCCATCAAATCTGGTGACACGCATATACAAGATTGCATTATGGATTTTGGCACTAAAGGTACACAATTTCATGTCTTTTATACCCCATGAATTTCTGTAACCCTAAATGCTATAAATTGCTTAGTTTGAGGACAATTAGGGTTAATTAATAATAGATTTGGTAATTAGCTTTATTGTGGGGTGTATCAACGAAATAGGTAAACCGTAAATGTCAATTAACCCGATAAATATGCCTGAATTTTTGAAATTGTTGTTTGAACTGCTATTAGGTATGTTTCTTGTTGCTTAATGTTATTTGGAAAAGATGAAATTAGTTTAATGTTTTATTAGGTTATTTGATGGTTTAATTAGGTTATTTGCTGATTGGAATGGAATTTAGTTTATTTGCTTATTGAAGTAGAATTTAGGTTGTTTGGTAATTGAAGTAGCTTGTTTGTTGATTAAATAAGGGAATTTTGCAAATGGATGATCCTTGCACTTTAATATATGTGAACTCTTATCATGGAGGAAAATTCCCATCTGGTTTGGTTGATAGATATGTAGGATGGGAATTAGAGGTTTTGATGATTGAAAAACAAGATTTTTTCTTTGATACCTTTGAGGCTAAGCTTAAGGAGTTAGGTTATCCAAAGTTTAAACAAATGTGGTATAAAATACCTGGTTTAGGGATGGCAAGTGGAGGTTTGAGGGTAATAAGGAATCAAAAGGACTGGATTGAAATGGAAGAACATGCATTTGTTGGGAATTATATAGATATCTATACAATGCATGAGATTGAGGTGCCTGAGTTTGTGGATTATCATGAGGTCATGATGTCTGGACCATCACATGAAAACCAGTCTACAGATCAGCCCCATGCACAACCCACCTCACAATCCACTTCCCAACCCATTTCACAACCCACCTCACAACCTTTCTCACAACCCACCTCACAGCCTACCTCACAACCTTCACTACTCGATGTACCACTATCTAAGTTGACACCAAGAAGAAAAAGCACACATGTACCTCACTCCTCTCCCCCACATGTGATAGTTGAAGATGATGAGTCATCATAATCTGAAAGTGATGACTCAGAAGATGATCCAGTTTATAAAATGGACCCTAGGGAGATAGCAGCTGCTGCTACTGATGATGTCGACGATGATGACATGGTTAGGGAGAGGAGGAGAAAAGGAAAAGCTCAATTGGTGTTAGATGATGATCACTCTAGGCAACAAACCTACTGACTTCAATACATAACAAATCCCAACTACAGCAACAACAACAACTGTGATACTCCAACTCCAAGCACCACCCTCAATCTGTCCCCTCTCAGCTCCCCTCTTAGTTTCAACCCTCTTGATCTCCTCAATATCATTACAAGCACCCATTCTTGCAACAACCAGTTCATGTTGAAGTTCCATGATTTCTTCTTGGCATCTCCTGATCTCAGTTTCATAGCCATTAATCAGAGGTTCCTTGATAGAGGTGCCATTAGTCACCTCCAACAGCTCATCTCTAAGTAAAGGCACCAGCTGCCTAGCAACAGGGCACAATGGTGGATCAACCCAGTCCCATACTTCACATCCACCTTTCCTTTGCTTAGGGCACATCCTAAATCTCCTCCCCGGATTATCATCTGTGAATGAGGTCAAGTATTCATAGACAACTCCACAGTTGCAACGCACAAAGTTAGCACGCTTAGCAGCTTCATTCCATCTCTTAACACGTTGAAGACGGTTCAAACCCAGCACTCGCTTCATCTGCAGTAAAATTACAGGTGTTAACGAAGCAATTTAGTGTTAATTTAGGATTTACACAAATTTCGCACATCTTACCCCACTACTTCCACTTTGTGAATTTCTGGCATTACGAGGAGCCATCTTCAGCAAATTGGTGGTCGATTTTGCTCGATAAAACGAATTAGCCTCCTATTGTCCCTAATTTGCGATTTAGTGCCCTCAATTCCACCAAATCTGCAAATCTAGCTCAAACCCTAATTTGCGATATCCCTCTGGGTGAGAACGCAGAGTGCAGTTAGATAAGAAGTAAAAGAGGGAAGAAAAGAAAAGTGAAAAGTGAAAATAAAAGAAAAGGAGAGAAAATGAGAGAAATGAATAATAATAAGAGAAAATGGACCACAAATTAGTAAAAATAAGAAAAAATGGACGAAAATAAAATAAAAATCGTATTTTAATTTAAGATTCTCCCCAAACCCGGTTTTGGGGGGGGGGAATCTGCACATAACTTCGTTTTTTTGGACTAAATTGTCACACACGTTTTTAAAAGGAGCATATTGTCCAAGGGTGTTCATTTAAAAGACCAATTTGGTAATTCGGGGTATTTCAAAAGCACCATATAGGATGACCCCAGCTGAAATGAGAGAGTTAAAAACCCAAATTAAAGAATTATTGGAAAAAGGTTACATAAGACCTAGTTTTTCGCTTTGGGGAGCACCCGTTCTATTTGTGAAAAAAAAAGATGGCAGTTTGAGGTTATGCATAGATTACCGGGAATTGAATAAGGTGACCATAAAAAATAAATATCCGTTAGCCAGAATAGATGATGTTTGACCAACTTAAGGATGCAGGAATATTTTCAAAAATAGATTTGAGGTAGGGATATCATCAACTTAGAATCATGGAGGAAGACATACCTAAAATCGCTTTTAGAACCCGTTATGGTCATTATGAATTTACCGTCATGGCCTTTGGATTAACTAACGCCCCTGCAACTTTTATGGATCTCATGCATAAGACTTTCCATCCTTATTTAGATCAGTTTGTGGTTGTATTTATAGATGATATACCCATTTACTCCAAAATTAGGGAAGATCATGTCAAACATTTGAAGATTGTTTTAGAAACCTTGAGAGAAAATCAGTTGTTCGCAAAATTGTCAAAATGTGAATTTTGGATCGAGGAAGTTGCTTTTTTAGGACACATAATGTCTAAGCGAGAAGTATCAGTAGACCCGAGTAAAATTAAAGCAGTAAAGGATTGGACCAGACCTACCAATGTTGCGGAGGTCAGAAGCTTTTTGGGACTAGCTGGATATTATAGGAGACTAGGACTTTACCCGTGCTACGCATGGACGACCAAGTTATCACTGTATTTTAATGTTTAAATTAATTTCAGGATTTTTAAATTTTACATAGGTATGAAAGAAGAATAATAAAAAAAATAGTGATTGGTCGAAGTTTTACACATGTCATACCACTCATAATTCTCCTATTTAAAAAGTAAAATAATATCAGTAACTCGTCACTTAACTTGCAATTGTACATCAAATGTATAACTTAAAAAAATGTGACTCCAAATGTGACCCGTGTCAATTTATTTAAGCTTATCCTTATAATTTTGTGTCTAACCTGTGTTTATACCCGGAAATATCAAACGTAATTAAATATTTAAAGCTTATCATATTAACAACGACTATCCGATCCTCACATATAATAGTCAATTTTCAAGTAGCCTACTCTTATTCCACCTGATATAATTTATGTTATTAAACAACCGTCGGTTTGATCAAACTGTTCCTTAATAGTGACAACTCACCATCTAGAAAAAGGGGAAATGATATGTAAGTTATTACATTGTGACAATTGTAAGTTGACTATGCTTATACCACAACTATATAAACCTTAATATATTTTGTGCACCTATTCCCCCAAATATTCATCATCTGATTTATACCCAGCAAAAGTTTTTATTGTGTTCAAAACATTAAAACTGGACATTAATGCAATTTTAGATGGTATTCATATAATTCTAACTAAAGAAATAAACAAAATGAATGGCTATAACAATTACTCACCAAAATAAAAACAAAAATAAATAAAATAATAAATGAGCAATCAAATTGTGACACTTGTCATGTTATCTGCGACCTTTACCCAAAATTATATACATACCTACACTTATTCCCCAAATATAAGTCACATGTTAATTATCACATAACCTGCGCTTATCCCCGTAAATATTAGTCAAATATCACCTACCATGTAATACCCACAACTATATATTATAACTTGAAAATGACTTTATATGTGACCATTGTCACATTACATGTGCTTATCCCCGTAAATTAGGCAAGCAAATATTAGTCACATATTCGTTGTCATATAACCTACGCTTATCACCGCAAAATATTAGTCAAATATCATCTACTACGTAATACCCATAATTTATTGCTTAATAAAAATGATGAGTCTATATGTGACCAGTGACCTTCATCACATTACACGAGCTTATCCCTTAAAATTAGGCAAATATTTTTTGCCACGTTAAAATACTTATTTGCCCACAATTATGAAACTCGCAATTATAAAACTGAATAAAAGTGGTGATATTAAGTGCTCTAATACTTATAAATATAAAACTTAATAAGACTACCTAAAATAGTATTTAATTCAAAAAATTATAAAGTATTAAATAGATAATTTTAATAAAATATTAAACACATTAACTTAAATATCATCATAAAGGCCATAATGACAAAAAAAAAAAACAAGAACTAAAATGTAATAACCAATAAAGAGGTGACAAATGTCACATCACCAGCGCTTTTACCCAAATATATATATATATATATATATATATATATATATATATATATATATATATATATATATATATATATATATATATATATATATATATATATATGGGTAAAAGCGCCAAGTTCCAATGGAGTGAAAAGTGTGACTTAGCCTTTCAAGAATTAAAAGATAGACTAACCACTGCACCTGTTTTGATTTTACCTAAAGAAGGTGAAGATTATGAAGTATACAGTGATGCATCCAAGAGTGGATTAGGTTGTGTGCTTATGCACAATCGTAAGGTGATAACTTATGGATCTAGGCAATTGAAATCATATGAGGTTAATTACCCTACCCATGATTTAGAACTAGTCGTAGTTGTGTTTGCATTGAAAATTTGGAGACATTACCTTTACGGAGCTAAGTGTTACCTATATACCGACCATAAGAGTTTAAGGTAAATCTTTACCTAGAGAGAGTTAAATTTAAGGCAGAAAAGATGGTTGGAGTTATTGAAGGATTATGATTTGGAAATTAGGTACCATGAAGGAAAAGCTGATGTTGTAGCAGATGCCCTTAGTAAAAAAATCGATCATACAACACCCCGACCATTAGGAAAAACAAATTCAAAGAATGAACCTTGAGTTAGTAAAACCAGGCAAAACCGATGAGATTATCGCAATGCTTAGCATTAATCCTACACTCTTTGATGAAATTAGAGAAATGCAAAAGAATGACCCAAAGTTGATAGAAATAAAAGAATTGGTGCGAGAAGGAAAAATTAAGGATTTTGTTGAGCATAATGATGGTAGCTTAACGTTCAAAGCCAGGTGGTGTGTACCACAAATTGAGGAGCTGAAAGAGAAAATACTGAGTGAAGCCCATAGTACCCCGTACTCAGTCCACCCAGGAAATACCAAGTTGTATAGAAACTTACGGCCATACTTTTGGTGGAAAGGAATGAAGAGAGATGTAGCCAACTTTGTAGCTAAGTGTCTTACCTGCCAGAAGGTCAAAATTGAACACCATAAAGTCGAAGGATTGTTACAGCCACTAGAAATACCAAACTGGAAGTGGGAATCTGTGTCAATGGATTTCGTAACAAGATTACCCGCTACAACCCGAGGAATGAATACCATATGTGTAATAGTTGATAGGTTGATCAAAGTAGCAAGATTGGTAGCTATGAAAGATACTTAGAGTTTAACCCAGTTAGCCGATGCATACGTAAAAGATGTAGTGAGACTGCACGGTATACCAAAGGATATCATTTTTGATAGGGATACACGCCTTTTATCTCATTTTTGGGAAAAATTACAAGCCGCCTTTGGAACAAAATTTAAGTTTAGTACAGCTTTTCACCCTGCCACAGATGGCCAAACAGAAAGGACCATACAAACTTTAGAGGATAGTTAAGATTGTATATCTTAGAATTTCAAGGAAATTGGGAGAAACACCTACCCTTAGTGGAATTTTCTTATAATAATAGTTATTACTCTAGCATTGACCAAGCACCATACGGAGCCCTTTATGGAGGAAAGTGCAATAACCCCTTGTGTTGGGTAGACTCGGATGAAACCATGATTTTAGGACCAGATATGGTTATGATACGATGGAGCATAGGATTATCCGAGAGAAGTTGAAAGCAGCCCAAGATAGACAGAAAAGTTACACCGATAAAAGAAGGAGACCCTTAGAATTTCAAGTAGGTAATAAAGTCATGATAAAGTATCACCTATGAAAGGCATTAAGAGATTTGGGAGAAAAGAAAAATTAAGTCCAAGGTACGTTGGTCCGTACACAATAATCGAGTGAATTGGAGAAGTGGCATAGAAAATAGAATTACCTTCGAAATATGAGAACATGCATAGTGTTTTTCATGTGTCTCAATTACGGAAATATTTGGGAGATATACCTCAACCCCAGCAACCTGAAATCATAGACCTAACTGAAAATCTTACTTATGAGGAAATACCCGTAGTGATTCTATACTCCAAGCAACGAAGAGTATGAAATAAGGTAACCTCGCTAGTAAAAGTATTATGGCACAACCAAGCAATTGAGAAGCTACTTAGGAATCTGAAACAGATATGCGAAACAAAAACCCCTACCTATTTACCCAAGGTTAGCATCTCTAAGTTTCGAGGACGAAACTATCTTTTAATGGGGGTAGACTTTAACAGACCGAATTTTCAATCACCTTATTGAGTCATAATAAGTATAGATTAAATTTTAAACTCTTTATTATATGCGTATTACATAAATTGTTTCTAAAACGATTAAATTATTATAACTCATCATTAGCATGATGATTAATCTCGTTAATAAATTTTCTTTTAATAAAATAAATTTTTGAAAATTCCTAGCTAAGCTTATATTCTTTTATAGTATCATAATTAAGCGACTAAAGCGCGATTAATCTCCTACAACCATAAATTGAATTCCTAAAATACTAATTGACCTAAAGTTTAACATGGTGACTTAATCCCAACTAACAGAACTCCTACTATTCATTAAAATGACTTGAGTCAATATTTTATGCCTAATAAAAATACTAACTTACTAAAAAGAGACAAGTGTACCATGAGGTGGCACTTGCCAAAAATAGCCAAACTCAAAATTTAAAAATAAAAAAAATTATTTTGCATGGCCATTTGTGAGGTGTGTGGTGTTGTGCATGACCATAGTATTAGGTGTGTGGTTTTGCATGTATAAAATTGTGATGTGTATGGTTTATGCACATGACAAATAAGCAATCCAAAGAAAGAGCAAAATTCAGATTTTTTGCTTGTAAAAAGGAAGGGGAAACCCGGGTAAAAAAAGGGAAAGAAAAGAAGAGAAAAAGAAGGAAAAATTAAGGGGTTAAATCAAGCAATTGATTGGCTCTTCCAAATTAGAAAAACACCCAAAAAACTTTAGCCTTCTCACCTACAATCATTGCTCCTAAAATCTTTTACTCTTCCCAAATATTTGGTTGAGTTGAGCAAGCAAAATCCCACCCCTCTCACTCCACTCTCACTGCTAAACCTACACCCTACTACCCAACATTTTTCTGAATTTTTCTTCCCAAAATAAAGCATCCCCTACCCTCATTAAAAATATTTAGAGGAAGAAGAAAAGCTAGAGAACAAGAGAGAGAAGAGAGAGAAGTCGAGAGAGAAGTCGAAAGAGAAGAGGAAGAGAAGGTAAGAAAAACCCACCTTAATCTTTCAAATTCATTTTGTAAATTTAGTTTTTATTTTGATTGAAGAGTAAGATCTCACACAACTTCATTTATTCTTGTGTTTGAATCATAAAAAAAAAAAGTCATTCATCCACTCTCACCCAAGCTCTCTCCATTTTTGAAACTCAAGCTTGTTCAAGGTAAATTTCTTGACCTTTCACCTTCAGTTTAAGTTTAATATTTAGACTATTTTTAGTTCTTGATCTAAACACCTAAAATCAAAGGCAACCCTTTTTAATCTTCTGAAACTATGAAGAAAAATTGTTGTTCTTGTTAATCTAGACCCAACCGAAACCCTCACGTGCTTGTATGTCCATTTTAAGTTGAGTTTAGGCAAAATCCAATTAATTTAAGCCTAATGTCGAAATAATGGAAAAATTGGAAAAAATGCCCAAATAATTTGAAATTAAGACCAAGAGATAGAAAATAAGGAAATGGGACTTGATATTCGAAATTGAACTCAAAAGAGGACTTTTTGGAGTAGATTGTTAATTTTAGATTGTTATTTGAATTTAGTACTAATTAGAAATATTCAAGGCACTAACACTAGTGCCGAGTAGTGAAGAAGAAGGAAGGGGAAGGAAAGTTAGGATTTCTCAAGCCAAGGTAATATTCATGTCCATTTATCCTCTTTTCAAATGTATAAAATGTTTTGTGGATTTTAAAAGAAAATAGTTGAAAATTTGGATTTATTTTGTTTATAGGTACTGATTGGTTTATGTTGAATGAGAAATGTTTGATTGATGTTTGTATGAGTAATTGGTGCCTTATTACGTGATATTGGTCCTTATATGAAAATTGGTGGATTATTGTTCTTTTGTTGTGGAAAGATGTTTGAATATTGTTGTGAAAATTATAAGTAGTAGTTTAGATGTGTGATGGTGTGGTATAATCTTTGTACATAAGAATGATGGTTTTGGTGTGTCTTATTTTTGGCTCTATGAAAGTTTGGGGTGATGTAAAATTCCGAAATTTTGGATAAGTATGAGAAGCTATGTATACTTGATCATATGGATAGGCTTTGCAAACACAAGTATAGATAACTGTTGTAAGTTGGGGCACATCAAGTTATCACTTGATCCCAACCTAAGAAAATAATAAAGATGTTATTTAGATCAGTATACAAAGATAATTGTGGTAGCTTCCAAGCCTAGCGCCCTTAGAAAATTGAAGAGCGTGTTTAAAGTGTACACTATAAATTTGTGGGTACTTAACCCAAGTATACGAATGAAATGGGACAATAAAGTCCGAATGTGATATAAGATGATTTTGGGACTAAAATGTCCATGCATGTTGAGATATGATTGAATTGAGAAATGACAAGATGGTTTAAGGGAATGTGAGCCTTAAACATGCATGCTCTTCTTACCACCTAACTCAATTAAAACTTAGTTTCTAACACTAGCTAATTTAGATTAAATATTGTGGATTGAATAAATGATGCATGATTCATTTTATATATATATATATATATATATATATATATATATATATATATATAGAGAGAGAGAGAGAGAGAGAGAGAGAGAGAGAGAGAGAGAGAGAGAGAGAGAGAGAGAGAGAGAGAGAGAGAGAGAGAGAGAGAGAGAGAGAGAGAGAGAGAGAGAGAGAGAGAGAGAGAGAGAGAGAGAGAGAGAGAGAGAGTATTCTGTGACCCAAACACTTACTTATTATTTATCTATATTTCAAAGCAATTTGAGGAGATGGAAAATGTAAGTCTCCTAAACTTATTGTAGTATTATTATTTTTAAAAATTGGGGTGAAATTGCTTAGCGATATCTAATTTTCTGTTATTTGTTTTGAACATGATGATTATGGCATGATTTGGAGCTGTTGATGGATTCGAGTGCATGCATGGAAGGAACGCATAATACTAGTTACTTGGGGGTTAAGGAACAACGTCACAATTTTAGAATAATGTTTTGGTATTTTGTTTAAATTATGTAAACACTTTTAGCCTTGTATCCGTTTTCCTAAAACGGGTACGGCGGTAATGATCCGGAATATGACGCATTATTATATTAATCTTGATCTTGGCCGGTTTGAGCTCAATTAGCACTAATTTAAATTAGATTGAAATTTCGGATCGTTACAAAGATTCATTCTAGAATATTTTTCTTGGTGGTTCAGCCTTGAAATATCGATTAAGCATAATTCTTTATCGTTCTTTTGTGATCAATATTCATACTTTGGTTCAAGATCCAATATATATTGATACAAACACTTACGCTGATCTTAAATAGTGTTCTAATACTTGAACTCCATAGTTTTGTTGACAAAGTATGGTCATTCTAGTGTGGTTTTTTGTTAGATACGTTAATTTTCTCTTGTCATACCAAACTCATATATACATATATGATTGTTACTATACTATGCGATTAGAGTGACAAACTTATAGGAGGTGGTGACGCTTTATTATTTTACCGATATGACGATATGAGTGAAAGGAGGTGGTGCAGATTGTGATGTTCATTGAAAAATATTGGTTTTATTTTAAGCGAATTGTCTACTATATCATTAAAACTTTTGACATACATAGTAACGTAGTACTCCTATGATTTATTGGTCTGTATTAAGTAGGACACTTTTACAACATAAATTAGTATATGTTTCAATTATGCCACCTAAGTTAGTGTGTTGTGGAATTAATGATAGATAAATTGATTGGGAGATAGTTTTTCCATACAAGTGGAGATGTATAAACCTAGGCACTAAGGCGAGTGCTTATAAGAATATACAACAGGGTGGAAACATTGCTAAAAGATTGATGACTTATATTTTATTAATTTATTGAAAAACAATGAAAACATACAAATAAAGTCCAAACCAAATAAATGTGGGTATAAGCTTTAAACTCCATACCAGCCCATACCAGTGTGAATTTCATTTCCCATTTCAAATCCATACCCAATGATAAATTAAACGCCACCTAAAGTTTTTTTTAATTGTCGCACCAACATTATTGTAATACTCACCTTCGAGTTTTCAACAATATGACTATACTTTTGAATACTTACTCTGTTTTTTTTTTTTTGGGGAATGCAAAGAAATAATAGTGAAACCAGAATGTAATCAATCATTTCAAGAGGAAATTTGAATTCTCACTTATTATGCAAAAGTTATTGTAAAAGTTAATTAAATAATTTTGTACATCACCCAAATTGTGATACCACAATATTTTCCATAATTATTATATTGATTTATAAATGATTTATAAATAGTTTCAAAAATTAAATCGTATTTATATTCAACGTTCGACTTATTATTCAAATTAAAGTCATAATAATATTAATTATTACTATGGAGGTTTGGAAATTTATAATTGTCAAATTATTTGAGAGTTTTATCCAAAATGATTTGATGATTGAGAGAATTCATATTTCTTTTATTATTGACTCGGGAGAATTTTATTCAATTAAATTGATGGAAATATTTTTTTTATTGCTAGCTTGACTTTTATTGACCAAAATCCTCATTGGTGGGTATAAAAACAAAAAGATGAGACATTATTATTTAGTTTGCACCTTTGATCAAACTCAACCTCCTCTCACTCTTTCTCTTACCCGCCCACACACACACACACACACACTCTCTCTCTCTCTCTTTCTCTCTCTCCTGACAGTCGCCGGAAATCACCCACTGTCGCCGCCATAACCAAGGCGTTGGTAAGCTTTCTCTCTCCTCTTCTTTCTCTTCCTTTCTTTCTCTTTCTTCTTCTCACTTTCTTTCTCCATGGTTCTTTGTTTCTCTCTCCTGTTGACAGCCACCAGGGAGCCACCTTGCTCTGATCACCGCCTCCCTCCCTCGCCGATGAGTCGTCAGGCTGACGGGCCCAGCCCCGTCGCCTCTCTCTCTTTCTTTCGCTTTCTCTTTCCTTTTCTCTCTCTTTCGTGTTCATGCGCCGTGAACCACCACGGTGGACCCACCACCACCACCGGCGCTGGAAGTTGGTCGGAGGGTCACCTGAGGTCACATGGCCACCATGGCTGGTGGTCGTGATGGTGGTTTGTGGGGCAAGGAACTCATTCTTCGTTTTCGCAAATTCGCGGATTTTCGTGCAGGTTTTTGATATTTTCAGCAGATTTTAATTTTTTATTTTAATGTTTCTGCACTCGTTAGGAACCCGAATTCAGATTTTCAAAAGTCTAGATTGGTTGGAATAAATCAAGATCTTTAATAAAAATATCAGTTTATAGTTTCGGTACTGTTTATATTTTATTATTGAATAAACTCAGTTTCGGTAATTATTTTTTTAATTAGGGCTTAACGAGCAAGCGTGATTATCTTTGTATGTGGAGCTTACGTACTATTTGGCAGCATTTTATAGGTAAGCTCTCTTGCCTACCTTCTTCCAAATCCCCATCAAAACTATTTTGATGTGTTATGTGCTAATTGGAAAATTATGGTGAATTTAATATGCAAAGCATGATTAAATTATATCGTCGTTATTATAAGATTTATTAAGTACTTTTACTGATGTAATTATGAATTATAATGAGCAAGTCGATATTATCATGTTTTGAGAATTAATTAGTTCATATGTTGAATAGTGGACAATTGTTGAATGGTGAATCGTTAGTATTACAGTAGAACCTTTATAAATTAATACTCGATAAATTAATAACCTCTCTAGGATAATAATTTTGTCCGATTTCGGCTCGGGCCTAGGATCTAAATTAATAATTTCTATAAAATAATAAGATAATAATTTTTCGGAAGACCCTCATATAAATTTAAGGTCCCGTCAAAATTATAAATTAGTAATTATATAAAATTATAAATATAATGATGACAACTTAGCAAAATATGACTATATTGTTATTTGCTTTTTTCTTAAAATTTAAATCTATTTGCATTTCATCTCTAATTATCCTTACTGCATCCAAAAGCTCCGATGTTGCATTCTCTTATACTTACGTAGTGCTTTACATATTTGATCTGTAATTGTTGATTTTTTGACACATTTTAGATGTGAAACCATGGTTGGTTGGCTTAGATATGTATTGGCTAATTAGGAGTGTTTGATGTTGCTTATATAGTGGTTGATTTCCGTACCATATACAAACTTGCATGAAGTTTTGACTAGTACTACGACAATGAACATTGTATATTTTTTTTTGAAGGGATGTAATGTATTAATTAGTCACATTGTACATGACCATAATTTATATAGTCAATATAAATCACCTTATTATATGTTTTAAGTATTAAGAATAATGCAGGTTCGTTAAATCGAGAAAGCTCTCTTTAAATTAATAAATTATTAATTTACCGATTAAATAATATCTCTCTAAATTAATAAAATACGCGGTCCCAACATTATTAATTTATAGAGGTTTTACTGTATTATGCTATTTTATACTTGCTAATTGGTATAGGTATTATTGAGTGCTAATGAGCACCTATATATTTATCGTTGGAGGTATTTGGATGATTTGTGATTTTTGGATATCTTATTACTCTGCTGAAGTGCTGCCGAAATTGTGCTAGACATTGTGTGTCATCTTTGTTGAATTATAGTTATTGAGTTAGAGCATGTTTAATTGTCATCTTTATTGAATTATCACTATCGTCATTATTTGCTATCCATTGTCTAGAGCATGAAATGAATTAGTAAGTCGTAGTTTCGTAGTACCACTATGTCAACCAATGCAAATTATGTGAATTGAATTAAACGAGAGTAAGACTCCTAATGGATCCCTAGGAGTAGTCAAGCAATCGGATTACACCGAATGGTGTAGTTCAAGGGATGCGTTATTCCCAAGTTACTTATGGACACCTCATAGCGTGTCTGTGACGGATCATTCCCCATTTATTAAGTCCTCTAGACTCATTTATTATACTAGAGGTAGTGTGCATACTAGAGTCATTAAGTCCATGGCGTGATTGTATCTTTCGATGAACAATATGGGTAATCGTTGTTCTATTCGCTCTCTTACATTTCTCTAATCAAGACAGATTGTCTATGTCATATTTTGTGTGATCACTATATAAGAGTTTCATGTAAATGAAAGTCGTTATGCGTATGCCTGATTATATGCTTATGTGCGTATGCAAATGAATTTCAATGATTCTTCTAAAACCTCAGGTAAGGTTTGCGAAATGTTTTTACTGGGTACGGATGACGTTTATTCAGTTTATATGATTTTTGTTTCTCTTTGATTTCTTTTCTTTTCTTTTCTTCTTTATTTGTTTCCGTTACAGAAACCAAAGTGCAGTTTTATTCGAGTGAGGACGTACAACTTGGAAGCTAGAGTTGGCGTCGGTTTTTAGGATCTCTTTTTGTTCAGTTTAGATTATTGGGATTTTTTGGTTGAGCCCTTTGAAGGCAAGTTGTAATAAATTGGTTTAATGGTTTTAGCTCACTATTATAGACAACTATGATATTAACTGTTTAGACTATTTAAGTTCCTTAGTAAGCTCCTTTGATGACTAGACTTTCTTTTTGCTTAACATTTACTCCTTAGTGATAAATGTTGCAGTAACTACCACTGGGTTTGTGACGGTTCGGTGGTGTCGAGTCGTGTACAACGACGTGGATAGCTCCCAGGAAATCGTTGTAAACTTTGGGGATGTTACAAATGGTATCAGAGCCCTAGTTTTAAAAGGTTGTTTAGGATTAATTAATAAGGTAATAAAGATTAGTTTCACTTTGGGGAAAGTAAAATGTAAGTAAAATCGTTGAGCGTAGCAGTCCTAGAAGATAGGAATTATTTAAAATCACTTTGCTTGTGATTTATAAAGTTCTTATTGTTTGATTGCCTTTCTGCATATGGCAAGGACTAGATTAACTACGAGGAAGTCGACTGCACACCAAAAGGTACGCGCCCTAGCTCACCGTGCACAACTCATAGAGTACGTAGCTTCTTCGGAAAGCGAATCAACCAAAAACAACGCGAACAAGTGTCATCAAGTCGCGCATGATCAAGGCGCGCACGAGGATGTCGCGCACAACGAGGCCGCACGTGACGTGAATGTCGTGCATGCAGCGCCCGCACCCGCTGTACACGCCGCGCGTGTTGATGATCATGATGATGATGAGGATCCTTCTGAGTCCGAGCCTGAGTATAACTCAACTGACGAGCATGACGATATGCCTGACTTGGAAGATATTGGTGTCAAGAGCGACAACAACACCGTACCTGTTGTTGCACCTATCCCTGCTGCAAATTGGTCTCCTTCTGTAGAGCCATTCTTTGCCACTGATGCTGAACTTGAGGATATTCGTATCTACATACGACGTGCTTACACTACTATCCAGCGTTATTAGTACGAGAATCGCACGAGTCTACATGAAGGCTTATGGGTGGAGCTATTGCTAGCTGGTCTACCTAACATCCATCCTTGGATGGGACTCAAGGAGAAGTACGATGACGTAGTCTCCAAAAGTGGTCACCTACACGAGAATAAATATGGTGAAGGAAGGCTCTTTGCTTTAAGGGTGTCGCATCCGAGTTATGTCTGTCCGAGTTCGAGTGGAAGGTGAATCACGTGCTAGTGCCTGCTCGGAAGGGCATGTGTGAGTACTGCTGGACCAAGAGACACAAACACGCAAATAATTTTAGGAACCGTTTCATGCCCTAGAAGTTTGGTGGTTATGCCTACCCGTACACGCCTTGTAAGGAGGTGAAGCCTAGGAGGAAGGATGATCATGACAAGCCCCCTAGCGCTAAGCAAAACCGTGCGAGTGTCAAATAGAGCTAGATGTTTGATTTACTAGCTTTATTTGAGTTATATTGAACTCTTAGTTATTATGATGACCATGCATGGTCAAGATTGATGTTGGTGTAGTTGCATAGGCAACAAATATTCGTATTGTTATTTATTTTGCAAACTATCTCATTGCAAAACTAATTCAGTTGATTATATGAATGTCGTTCAGAATTTGTTTTATATGATCGTTTTATCACACAATTGCATGGTTGACTATAAGATTCGAAACGCTATCTCATTATTTCCTAGACATGATGGGAAATCCATGTCGGAATTATGGTAAAATTTTTGTTATCATATCAATTGTGAGCCAAAGTCTAAGCATGTATTGTATGCAATCAAATGTCATTTTTTATTTCCCTACGAAAATAGTATGGAGTCTCGATGTGTGCATTATGAATGTTTTGTTTTTTTTTTTTTTGGTAAGAATTAGAAATTTCATTACCAAGCAAAAGGTGTTACACCTAACAAGCAACCATAGGGACAGACCACCTACTAGGTAGGGTGCCTGATGCCCATGGTCCCTAAAACATCACTATACAAGCAAAAGCAAACAACAAAACAACTATTTTAGATTTACATAATTGATGCATAAAGTTTCTATCATGCCTATTTAGCTTCTTGATTGCAACTGTGTGAAGCCGAGCCCTGACTATGAATTTGATCTGGTGTAGTAGGAATTCATCAGTTGTTCTTATACATGTGAAGTGGATACTGTTCCTTTCTCTCCACACGACATATACCACAGCTGCTATACTTGCTGCAAAAACAGAAGACTGAAATCTTGATTTTCTTCTTGCTGCGCCATTTATTGCCCCCTGCAGACTTGTTGCAAGAGAAGCCCAACCCAGCCATTACTTCACTCTGTCTAAAACATCTTTTGATCTGTTGCAGGTGAAAAACAGGTGATCAATTGTCTCAATGTCAGTATCACATAAGTAGCATTTCATGTCTCCATTGTAAAACTGAAGTTTATGCATCCTTTCTTTTGTGAGTAATCTTTTCAGCTGAGCTAGCCAGATGATAAAACTATGCCTTGGCATATTATATTTACCCCATATCAAATTCGCATGCCTGAATTTCTCAAAGTTTCCTTTAAGGAATTGATATCCAGCTGCAACAGTATACTGATTTGCAGAACCAATCCACACACCTGCAGCATCATAAGCATTTCTGAATTTGTCCTTCAGTTTATTAATCTTGTACCAGTACCAACTGCTGTCAGCTTTAGGGATGTACCCCCAAAAATCAGTGCCCCTCAAATAAACACCATTGATCCACCTTACCCATAAGGTATCTTGCTTTGTTGATAATGCCCAAACATGCTTACCATTAAGGGCAAAATTCCAAGCTTTGCAATCTTTAAACTGCAGACCACCATGTTTCTTTGGTCTGTAGATCCAATCCCATGCCACAAGATTTGGTTTTCTGTAATTCAACACCACCCCACAAGAACTAACGACATTTTTGTTCAATAAGTTTTAAAACACCAGTTGGCAATACAAAAACTCCAGACCAGTAGACATGCAGAGAAATCAACACAGAGTTGATGAGTTGCGCCCTACCTGCGTAAGAAAGATTTTTTGTAGCCCAGCAGTTTAATCTCTTGGTTATTTTTTCCACAAGGAAAGAAGCTTCAAGTTTGTTCCACTTTGTAGGTGTCAGAGGCACACCTAAATACTTCATTGGAAAGGTCCCAGCTTGGAAACCAGTCAACAACAACAATGAGGATTTGACTTGATCAGTTACTCCAGCTATGTAGCAATGGGATTTCTCACTGTTTGCACATAAGCCAGTAACTTTGGAGAAGTATTCAAGACCCTCTTTAATTCTGCCAACAGATTGATAGTTAGCTTTGCAAAAGACCATCAAATCATGTGATTCAGCTTGACCTCTTTGCACATGGGGTGAAAACGAAAATCAGGGAGCTGGGCTTCCATATTCAGGATCCTTGATAAAAATCCATCAGCATTACAAAAAGAAGAGGAGAGATAGGATCTCCCTGCCATATTCCTCTCTTGCCCATAAATAACCCAAAATTTTCTCCATTAACATTCAAAGAGAAACTAGCAGTCTTGACACAGGCCATGATCCATTTGCAGAACTGATCTGGAAACCCATACCCAGGCAACATGTCCTCTAAGAAACCCCAATTGATTGTATCATATGCTTTGCGTAGGTCTATCTTCATAAGGCGTCTGGGGTAGTATTCTTTCTTCTGTAATGTTTGATGATATCTTGGCAGATCATAACATTGTGAACAATATTTCTTCCTTCAATGAAAGCTCCCTGGTTCAAAGAGATCAAGCTTGGGAAAACTTTCTTGAGCTTGTTACATAAGACTTTTGATATGCATTTGTAAATCGTATTACAACATGCAATAGGGCGGAATTCAGAAGCAAATTCAGGGGCTGCAACTTTAGGAATCAAACACAAGTTTGTTGAATTCACTTGTTTAAGCATTTTACCAGATGTGAAAAAATCTTGATTGCATCTGTAACTTCTTCCCCAATGACTTCCCATGCATCCTTAAAGAAACCACTATCAAATCTATCCGGGCCTGGACTTTTGGTATGATTTATGCTAAAGAACGCATTTTTGATTTCCTCATTTGTCACATCTTGTATCAAAATTACCTTCTGAATCTCAGTGAGAGTATTGCCATTTGCAAAAACTGTGTTATCAGGGGAAATTCTATTAGGCTCCTCTACCCCAGCATGCTACTGTAGAACCTAAGGAGTTCATCTTAAACCTGCTCCTTTGACTGTAACAGACCACCACCAGCATCTTTCAAGCAGAACACTCTGTTACTTTGTCTGCGTTGTCTCACAAGTGCATGAAAATATTGAGTATTCGAATCTCCCAACTGAACTCATCTTGCCTTACTCTTTTGATGTAGGAAAGATTCTAAGTCGGCATTCATATTCAGGAATTTATTCCTCCAAATCTTTTCACTCTGTTGCAGCTCAAGATCTGAGGGATTATTGTTGGCAGCAATCTGAGCATCAACTAATTTCAGTCTTGTATTATGTACTTGAGCATGAAGATCAGAGTAATCTTTTTTTATTCAGTTGTTGGAGACCTTTCCTCACTGCTTTCAATTTCTGAACAACAATATACGTTTTTGTCCCTTGTACAGGTGTCTCCCATGCCTTGTTCACAATTTCCATGAAATTAGGATTTCTGCCCCACATATTAAAATATTTAAAGCTTCTCCTCCTTCTCTGTAATTCAGCTATAAGTGTAATCACACAAGGGCTGTGATCTGATACACCTTCAGGAAGGAAGTGTGTTGAGCAATCTTCAAATAGCTATAACCACTTATCATTGCTGAAAGCACGATCAATTTTTGAGTAAATTTTCTCACCATCCTCACCTTTGTTATTCCAGGTGAGTCTACAACCAGTAAAGGCAAGCTCAAGCAAAGAACATATGTTAAGACAGTCTTGAAAGTCTACAATATCACATAATGCAACAGTTCTACCTCCAATTCTATCAAGAGGGTTCAAGCCATGTCATACTAAGCAGCAATACCCTCAAGATCAGCCCACAAGGGTTTCCTATCTTCCTTATCATTCATTCCATAAACAAAAGTAATAAGGAATTTCACATCTTTATCCAAATGATGCACAAGACAAGTGATCATTTGACTAGATTCAGCAATAATCACAATATTATAGATTAGAGGTTTCCAAAGTACCCACACACGACCATTATAATGACTTGCATGATTAAAATGTGATAACCAACCAGGCAAGAAAGTAGCATTACATTTATTCAAACTATTTTGTTTGATCTTAGTTTCCAAAAGACCAACTAAACCAGCATTATTAACTTTGCAGAGAAGACTAACCTCCTTCTGCTTATTTAGGCCATTCAGGCCCCTCACATTCCATGCTATGATATTATCCATGCCCATCTTGAGGAACCCCTGGTCCCCCTTCATGGTATCCTGCATCATCAATAAACTCAAGAGTTTCCTGCAATCCCAATGCTGAAAACTTATTAGCCATTGGTGTAGCCTCTGTAGCTCCTTTTTTCTGTTTTGTTTTATGTATAGCCTGCTACCAGATATTAGCAATAGAGCTAGTTCCCTGATGTTGCACATTCTCAGCTGTGCTTGATCCTTGCTGATTTGTAGCAACCTCATGTTGAGGTGCTATAACCTTAGCTTGCTCTACTCCCTGCTGAACTACAGGACTACTTACAACCTCATTTACCACAGAAATAGGTATACTAGGCTGCACTGTGGTCTTTGGTACCCATATCTTCTTATGCTTCTTCCTACATTCATCTTCAATATGCCCATACTGCTTGCAAAATTGACATGTTACTGGTTTCCACTCATATTTAACACGCTGATCAATAATTGTGCCTCTTTCAGTTCTCACATGCACAACTTCAGGCATTTCAGAGTCAATTTCCACCTCTATAAGAAGCCTACCATAATTGACACCTCTCTTTTGTTGTGTGTTTTTATCTGCCATTAAAGGAGTCCCAATTAAGCTACCAATCTTGCTCAATCCTGGTGCACTCCAATATTTAACATCTAAGCCCAGCAATCGAACCCACACAGGCACAGAATTTACCTCTTCCTTGGACAAATCCAAATAGGTTTGTTATCAAAATGAAAAATGCCAATGTTCACAACGCATCCCTTCCTTCATCCTTATCAAATCTAACCAATGTAACGCCATTCCTAAGCATTACTATCTTATTTATGCCATATTTCCCCCATTCCTTTTGAATAAAAGTATTGAGGACAGAGCTAGGAGGTCGAGCTCTAATCACTTAAACAACAATTGCAGTGCTCCAATATTGAATTTCAGATAAAATGTCCTCTCTATTAATCGCACCCACAGTAGTATTACCCTCAATTTCAGGAGCAATAAATTCCAATTTAAATCCAGCATTATCAAGTTTTGATACATCAAATGAATCCCAAACTGATTTAGGTTTACCTAGCGATTTTGGAGATAATCGACCTTCTTCTTCATCAATTTGATCTGCCCATGAGCCATTAGGTTGAGGCCCAGACTTGAGGTGAATTATTTCCAACCATTGATTGAGCTTATCTCGAGCTGCAACCATGTCATTCAGTGTGTTCTGGTTAACTTCAGTAGCCATGGCAATGGACTTATCAAGCTCTTTATTAAGGTTTCTCGCAACATTTGCAGGATTGGGTTTATTTAGGCTTCCCATAATCGATGGATTCACTGATTTCTCAGTTGCATTGAGTTTTGCTTATTGATCAAGCAGCTCTTGAGCTTTAATGGCTGCTCTAGTCTTCCTCGTCATACGCGGTGCACGATAAGACTAACGTGCGCGAGGGGAAAGTCTAGAGAGAGAAACCATTAAAAGTTTGCATTGTGAATGTTATTGCCTATTAATTGTGTAAGATCAATTTGTCTACTTTGTTATAGCATATCGAACTATTATGCATGAGAACTGAGAATTATTCAAAGCAAGTATGTTGCTTAGACCTACACTGTAAGGTCGATCATTGAACTTATATGCTAATTGCTAACTGTCAAGAGATAGGTTTCAATAACAACCTATATCTCTCAATTAGACCTCGATTAGGGTCAAATGTGCAAACTTTGCTGAAATGGTGATCAGCCATTGCTCTTTTATGTTTTAGATTGTTATAATGGCAACCAACGACTAAATTGCGAGACTAGAAGCGGGTCTCACCAATGTGGTTGAGCATATCACGCGCCAGCTAGAGCGCTAGGCACAAGACCACAACGCGCAAAATCCTGAAACGCGCAACTTTAAGGATTTTGACGCACTCAAGCCTCCGACGTTTGAGGGTGGCTCGGAGCCCACCAAGTTGGAGAACTGGATTATCGAGTTCGAGAAACTGTTTAGGGCGACTAGTCGGCCCAATAACATGAAGGTCAACACTGTTACTTACTACCTTAAGGGTGAAGCGAATAAGTGGTGGAGCGATGTGGGCATTGATCTGCTCGCTATTGAAGAGTACGGATGAGACGAATTCAAGGAGTCCATTCGTGAGAGATTTTATCCTAGAGCTATTCGTCGTTAGAAGCAACGAGAATTCGAGAACATTTACCAAGGAAAGCTATCTGTGGCTGAGTACGCGACTAAATTCAATGAGCTTGCCGCTTTTGCACCTAACTTGGTGACGACCGAAGCTGAGCGTGTCGAAAGGTTCGAGGATGGTCTGAAGTGGCATATGTAGTGTTTTGTTATGGGAAACTCGCTGACATTCCAAGGATCTTACGAGAAGGCCTTGAACCAAGAGCGTGGCATCGTGATTCGCTGCTTGGTAAGCATAAGCGTGACGAATGAAGTTCTTCTCAATCGAATGGCGCAGATAAGAGGCCGATGCCCAACAACAACAAAGGTGGTAATCAGAACCATAACGGGAACAAGAATCATGACTCGAACAGTCATAAAGCTACGATCTTAGCTAGGAGGAGTATGCCTTGTACTCGCTGCAACAAGACGCATCCTGACAAGAATTATCGTGGCGATGTGCTTCAATGCTACGAGTGCAACAAGCCTGGTCACAAAACTTCTGAATGTTGGAGTCGTGGAAAGAACAACAATGGTCAGAACCACGATAACAACTACAATCGTGGTGGAAATGAAAATGGTAATCGCGGAAATGGTGGTAACTACCGTGGAAATGAAGGTTACAACAACAACAACAGCTGCAACAATACTTCTGCTCCTGCCGCGAATAATCAAGCACTACTTCTCGCACCTGCCAACCCCGCACCGAACAACAACAACAACAACAACAACAACAACAACAACAACAACAACAACAACAACAACAACAACAACAACAACAACAACAACAACAACAACAATAGAGGGCTGAATGGAAGGGTTTATGTGCTGAACAACAATGAAGCTGAGGCTAACCCGAATGTGTTCGCTGGTACTTTTTTGTTAACTCTCAACCTGCTTTTGTTTTATTTGATAGTGGTGAATCGCATTCTTTTCTTTCTAAGAGCTTTGCTCCTAAGATAGGTTTAGAACCTAGTTCTGTGTATAGTGCAAACATTACGATGCTTGATGGGTCGAATGTTAATTGTAAAGCGTTGTACGAAAAGTGTCTGATTAGTATAGTTGGTTCAGGTTTGCCCGCGGACTTGATTCAGATGGATTTGAAGGAATTCAATGTAACTTTGGGAATGGATTGGTTAGCCAAGTATAGGGCTAAGATTGAGTGTTTTGAGCAGCATGTGTCATTACGTGGACCGAAAGGTAGAAGGATTACCTATAAAGGAGTCATGGTCAAACCGAAGTTGAAGGTGGTAGCGACCTTGAAAGCAATGGAGTGCATGACTAAGGGTAAAGAGATTTACCTATGTCATGTAGTGGATACAAGTCGAGAAGTTGAAGCTTCGCAACCTATTCCAGTTGTTTCGGAGTATGCTGACGTCTTTCCAGATGAGATTCCAGGAATGCCTCCGCAACGCATTATTTAATTTACAATCGACTTAGGTCCAGGTTCTGCTCCGATTTCGAAAGCACCTTATCGTATGGCTCCTGCCGAGATGAAAGAAGAGAAGACGCAACTTTAAGAATTACTGGAGAAGGGATACATACGTCCTAGTGTATCGGCTTAGGGTGCTCCTATTCTGTTCGTATGGAAGTATGAGATTGTGTATAGACTACTGCGAGTTGAACAAGATTACGATCAAGAATCGATATCCACTTCCTAGGATTAACGATTTGTTCGACCAACTCCGTGGAGCAACTGTTTTCTCAAAGATCGACTGACGTTCAGGTTACCATCAACTGAGGATTTCCGAGTCTGACATTGCAAAGACCGCGTTTAGGACGAGGTATGGACACTAAGAGTTCACTGTGATGCCTTTTGGGTTGACGAACACACCTGTGAAGTTTATAGATTTGATGAACTGTACGTTCGAGACTTATCTTGATTAGTTTGTAGTAGTCTTTATTGACGATATTTTAGTCTACTCAAAGAACGCTGCTGAGCACGAGCAACACTTACGGACCGTTTTGGAGATTCTACGATGACATCAACTTTACGCCAAGTTGTTGAAGTGCGAGTTTTGGTTAGAAACTATTTCTTTCTTAGGACACATGGTGTCTAAGAATGGAGTTTTTTTTTATCCAAAAAACATACGTGTTGTGATGGACTGGTCTGCACCGAAGAGCGTGACTGAAGTTAGAAGTTTTCTTGGATTAGCTGGGTAGTATCGAAGGTTTGTGGAAGAATTTTCGAAGATAGCGCAACCTATGACAAACTTGATGAAGAAGACGACGAAGTTTGTGTGGTTTGAAAATTGTGAAGCTGCTTTTCAAGAGTTTAAAAAACGACTTACAAGCGCGCCGATTTTGACTTTACCTTCGGGAACTGAAGGATATGAGATCTATAGTGACGCGTCTAAGCATGACTTAGGCTATTTTTTCATGCAACATGGTAAGGTAATGGCTTATACCTCAAGATAACTGAAGAAACACGAGGATAATTACCCTACTCACGACTTAGAGCTCGCTGCTCTCATACTTGCTTTGAAAATTTGGCGACATTATCTCTACAGTTCTGTAGTCAAGATGTTTACGGACGACAAGAGTCTCAAGTACATTTTCACGCAAAAGGAGTTGAATATGCGACAAAGTAGATGGCTAGAGAAATTGACGGAGTACGACATCGACATTCAGTATCACGAAGGGAAAGCTAACGTGGTAGCTGACACTTTGATTAGAAAGACTCGTCATACGCTAAACATTGCTTTAGTACTTCGAAGGAGAACATTCATGACTTATAGAGTCTCGACGTGGAGGTTGTGCTGAAAGGTAGCGTTCAATGTACCTTGGTGCATATGTCAGTTCGACTGACTTTACTGGACGAGATCAAGGATAGACAAGGTGGTGATGAGGATCTTCAGCGGATTCTACACCACAAAGACGAGGGTAGGTTCAAAAATTCAACATGGGCCAAGATGGAATTTTGAGATTTCGAGAATGTGTTTGTGTACCCAATGACCCAGCTATCAAGAGTCAGATTCTGGGTGAAACTCACAATACTCCATATTCTGTGCAACCTGGTGGAGGCAAGCTTTACAAAGATCTTCGCCAAGTGTTTTGGTGGAAAGGAAAGAAACAAGATGTCGCTGAGTTTGTGGCTAAGTGTCTGACGTGCCAGAAGGTCGAGATCGAACACAAGAGACCTGGTGGAATGATACAATCGCTTAAAGTTCCTACTTGGAAATGAAATTAAATTTCGATGGATTTTGTCATGGGTTTACCTTTGAAACAAAAAAAAGAACAATGCTATTTGGGTTGTCGTAGATCGTTTGACAAAAGTTGCGAGATTCATCCCAATGAATGACACTTGGAAAATGGAGAAGCTAGCTGACGCTTGTGTCAAGGAAGTCATGAGACTTCATGGTGTACCTGAAGATATTGTTTCAGATAGAGACTCGAGACTTCTCTCTCACTTTTGGCAGAAATTACAAGAGGCTTTTGGAAGCAAATTGAAGTTCAACACTGTTTTTCATCCTGCGATGGACGGTCAGACGGAAAGGACCATTTAGACTTTGGAGGATATGCTACGAGCGTGTGCTCTCGAGTATCAAGGCTCGTGGGATGCACACATTCCGTTGATCGAGTTTTCTTACAACAATAGCTATCACTCAAGCATTGATCGAGCACCATATGAAGCATTGTATGGTAGGAAGTGGAGATCACCTGTTTGTTGGAACGATATTAGCGAAACTGCAGTTTTGGGTCATGAAATAAGCCAACAGACCGTCGATGTGGTCAAGGTGATTCAAGCAAAGATGCGTAGTGCGCAAGATCGACAGTAGTCGTACTCAGATAGAGCTCGTAGATCTGAAGAATTTGAGGTGGGAAGCAAGGTACTTTTACGAGTATCTCCTACCAAAGGTGTCATGCGTTTTGGTCGTAAGGGGAAGTTGAGTCCTCGTTACATTGGTCCTTACAAGATCCTGGAAAGGATTGGTGAAGTTGCTTATCGACTAGCTTTACCTGTGAAACTTGAGAAAGTCTATAGTGTGTTTCATGTCTCCTAGTTGAAGCGATACGTACATGATCCAACTCATGTCGTTCAACCAGAAACAATCGAACTTGACGAAAGTTTGACTTATGAAGAGCGTCCCATCAAGATTGTGGATCGCAAAGAACTCTCGACTCGAACAAAGACTATTCCGATTGTCAAAGCCGTTTGGTATCGACAAGGTCAAGAAGAAGCAACATGTGAAGCTGAATCCATGATGTGTGAGAAGTATCCAGTCCTCTTTATCAAAGGTACTAGTCCCACTTGAGTTTCAGGACGAACTCCTTTTAAGGAGGGTAGAATATCACGCCTCGAAATTTCGTCTTTTGCGTGTTTTGTTTATCGCTTTGCACGAATTACATGTTAAAGCATTGCATGTTGCATTGCTAATCAATTTAGAATCACGATCGTACTTGCTCATCTTGCATATGTCGTTAGAGTCCCCAATATTGCATTGCTAATCAACTCGTTTTGTTTTGAGAAGTGATTAGTTCAAGTTTCAAGTTTCGGGACCAAACTTCTTTTAAAGAGGGTAGAATGTGATACCCCCCAATATTTTCTATAATTATTATACTGATTTATAAATAGTTTCGGAAATTAAATCGTATTTATATTCAACTATTCGATTTATTATTCAATTAAATTCATAATAATATCAATTATTATTATGGAGGTTTCGGAATTTATATTTGTCAAATTATTTGAGAGTTTTATTTAAATGATTTTGATGATTGAGAAAATTCATATTTCTTTTATTATTGACTCGGGAGAATTTTATTTAATTAAATTAATGAGAATATTTCTTTTCTTCCTAGCTTGACTTCTATTGACCAAAACCCTCATGGCTGGGTATATAAACAAAAATATAAGACATTATTCAGTTTGCACATTTGATCAAACCCTCATCTCCTCCCACTCTCTCTCTCACCCGCCCACACACACACACACTCTCTCTCTCTCTCCTGATCAGTCGCCGGAAACCTCCCGCCGTCGGTGCCATCACCATGGCGTTGGTAAGCTTTCTCTCTCATCTTCTTTCTTTTCCTTTCTTTCTCTTTCTTCTTCTCACGTTTCTTTCTCAATGTTCTTTGTTTCTCTCTCCTATTGACAGCCACCAGGGAGCCACCTTGCTCCGGTCACCGCCTCCCTCCCTCGCCGGTGAGTCGCCGGGCTGCGGGGCCCTGCCCCGTTGCCTCTCTCTCTTCCTTTCGCTTTCTCTTTCCTTTTCTCTCTCTCTTTCGTGTTCTTGCGCCGTGAACCACCACGGTAGACTCACCACCACCACCGGAGCTGGTGGTTGGTCGGAGGGTCACCTGAGGTCACATGGCCACCATGGGTGGTGGTCGTGGTGGTGGTTTGTGGGGCAACGAAGTCGTTCTTCGATTTTGCAAATTTACGGATTTTCGTGCAGGTTTTTGATATTTTCGGCATCTTTTAATTTCTTGTTTTAATTTTTCTACACTCGTTTGGAACTCGAATTCGGATTTTTAAAATCCTAGATTGGTTGGAATAAATCAATAATTTTAATAAAAATATCAGTTTACAGTTTCTGTACTGTTTAAATTTTCGTATTGAATAAACTCAGTTTTGGTAATAGTTTTTAATTAGGGCTTAATGAGCAAGCGTGATTATCTTTGTACGTGGAGTTTACGTACCATTTGGCAGCATTTGATAGGTAAGCGCTCATGTCTACCTTCTTTCAAAACCCCATCAAAAATATTTTGATGTGTTATGTACTAATTGGGAAATTGTGGTGAATTTAATATGCAAAGCATGATTAAATTGTATCGTCATTATTATAAGATTTATTAAGCATGTTTACTGCTGTAATTATGAATTATAATGAGCATGTCGATATTATCATGTTTCGAGAATTAATTAGTTCATATGTTGAATAGTGGACAATTGTTGAATGGTTAATCGTTAATATTATAATGCTATTTAATACTTGATAATTAGTATGGGTATTATTGAGTGCTAAAGAGCACCTGTATATTTATCGTTGGATGTATTTGGATGATTTGTGATTTTTGGATATCTTATTACCCTGCCGAAATTGTGCTGTTGAAATCATGTGCTAGACATTGTATGTCGTCTTTGTTGAATTATAGTTATTGAAATAAAGCATGTTTAATTGTCATCTTTATTGAATTATCACTATCGTCATTATTTTCTATTCATTGTCTAGAGCATGAAATGAATTAGTAAGTCGTGGTCTCGTAGTACCTCAACCAATGCAAATTATGCGAATTGAATTAAACGAGAGTAAGACTCCTAATGGATCCCTAGGAGTAGTCGAGCAATCGGGATTACACCTAATAGTGTAGTTCAAGGGATGCGTGATGCCCAAATTACTTATGGACACCTCATAACGTGTCTGGGACGAATAAATCCCCATTTATTAAGTCCTCTAGACTCATTTATTATACTACTGGTAGTGTGCACACTATAGTCATTAAGTCCATGGCGTGATTGTATCTTTTGATGAATAGTATGGGTAATCGCTGTTCTATTTGTCCTCTTACATCTCTCTAATCAAGACGGATTGTCTATGTCATATTTTGCATTGTGTGATCACTGTAGAAGAGTTTCATGTAAATGAAAGTCGTTATGCGTATGCTTGATTATATGCTTATGTGCGTATGCAAATGAATTTCAATGATTCTTCTAAAACCTCAGGTAAGGTTTGCGAAATGTTTTTACTGGGTACGGATGACGTTTATTCAGTTTATCTGATTTTTGTTTCTCTTTTGTTTCTTTTCTTTTCTTCTGTATTTGTTTTCGTCACGGAAACCAAAGTGCAGGTTTATTCGAGTGAAGACGTACAGCTTGGAAGAATGGAAGTTAGAGTTGGCGTTGGTTTTTAGAACTCTTTTTGTTCAGTTTGGATTGTTGGGATTTTTGGTTGAGCCCTTTGAAGGCAAGTTGTAATAAATTGGTTTAATAGTTTTAGCTCACTATTATAGACAACTCTGATATTAATTGTTTAGACTGTTTAAGTTTCCTTCATAAGCTCCTTTGATGCCTAGACTTTCTTTCTGCTTAGCATTTACTCCTTAGTGATAAATGTTGCAGTAACTACTCATGGGTTTGTGACGGTTCAACGGCGTCGAGTTGTGTACAACAACGTTGATAGCTCCCAGAAAATTATTGTAAATTCGGGGGTGTTCCACAAATTATTTATTAATCCCTTCGTTCCAATATCCTCTTTTCATTTGACTTTTTGAGGTCAACATTTACAAAATTTGACCATTAATTAAAGAAAAACTATAAAAGTTTAATCAGTAAAATTGTAAAAATACTATTATTGGATTTATTTTTAATTTTGTTTATAAAATATCACCATTTTATAATTTTTATAGTTATAGATTTATAATTATCAATGGTAAAAGTGTCGTTTTGAAGTTCGTGAAAAGTCAAATGAAAATGAGATTTCGGAATGGAGGGAGTCCAAATTAAAACCTCCTACAAAGTAAAACTTTTGGTAGGTGAACCAAAGTATCAAATCACTATTGAATGTCCTATTCGTTTTGTGGTTACCTTTTAATTTTCAGTTTAGTTTAATTCAAATCATTCTACTTTAGTGTAGTTCGAAAGTTGATTATCCATTTGCGGGTACTGGACTCATTTATTGAACGAGTATTTGATTAGTGTTCATATTTGGCTCGTTTATCATCATTAGAGTTTCGACCAAGTATCAAGAGATTACGTTCACGAGTAATCCGCGAGTACACTTAACTCGTTAGGTGCTGAAATCTGTAATAATACTTACGAGCCGAGTATAGTGTTGCACACACACGAATTGTTTATCAAACAAGGTCATTTAAGAGTATAAAGTATCAAATTAGTGTTTTTGTTTGGCTCACTTATTTTATCAAACAAGCTCTAATCGAGTAATTGTTTTGGAGCGATAACGATAGCGAGTATACTTATTAGCTATTCACAATTGCACCGACTCATGAACGTTACAACTACCAATCTAATTGGCCTTGTATTTAACTATTTTCTCACACATGGGGCTTTTAGTAATTTTCGTTTAACAATAATTAACCATAATAAGCAAGATCAACATTTTATCATCATGATGTAAATTCTAAGCAAAAGAAAAAGCAGAGAGATGCAGAGTAACAGAGAAAGAACAGAAACAGAAGTGGGCTTTAAACAAACCAAAATACATTACCAAGTTTTCTTTCTCTCTCTGCATATGCTGCGCATCTCACTCTCTCTCTGATAAACATTAATTCAGCTCTCCTTTACCCTTTTCTCATAACCGAAATTGTCAGATTTAGGGATTTCTCCAAATCCCTAATTTTCTCTAAATTTGATCGAACTATTTCAAAATTCGTCGGTAATTCAATTTCCGGCGCCAAGATTACCGATCTAGCCGGAAAATCGACTGCTGGAGATTATGTCGTCTTTCGCATAATTCTAAACTCTTCAATCATCTAATTTTGAGGTAAGGTTCCATTATTATGCTAATTTGAGCTTCAAATTTAGCTTAAACTTGATCAGTTATGTAATTGATTGGAATATAGTCTTAGAAAATGCTTGATCTTAGGGTTTTGATTTGCAAGATTTGGTTTTTATCACTGTTGTATTAGTTTGGTGGAGCTTATTTTAGCATTTGGTGAGATTTGGGTGTCGGTGCATTTTATGATTGCTTTTTTGGTGGATATGAAATTTGCATTTTTTTGTTATATTAATAAGCCTTGAGATCACTTTAGTTTATTTGAGATCTGGTTGAGCTAATTGTAGTGATAGTTTTGTTCACATTGCATCTATGAGACTATGATGTTAAAATTAATCAATGAGAAGCATAGTTCTTTATGGATTTTGACTAATTCAGCTAAAGTGGTGATGATTTGCTGTAACTAGTTGAATGCTATTATGTTAGATCTATATATGTATATTTGTTTGTTCCTGGGATCATGTAGTTAGCACCAGCTGACATGTTGGAATTGCCTATTTTTCTATTCAAATAATAGTGATCCAAGTTGTTCCTGAAATTTTACATTTGAGGGGGTGATTGTGAAGCAATGAAGAATGGAGTGGTAGAATGTAATGTGTGCCGCTCAAAGTTGTTGTCCCCAACGTCTAAAACTGTATCCAAGGCCTATGACCGACATCGGAGTAAGGTTTCGTCCAAGCAACGTGCCCTCAATGTTCTGTTGGTTGTCGGAGATTGTTTTCTAGTTGGTTTACAGGTTAGTAAGAATATTATTCATATGTAGCTTATATCTGGAGAATTATATAGAAAACTTTAGAATCATTGTCGGGCAATCCTCCTAGGAAGGGTACTTAAGCTTTGTTTGAAGAATAAAATTTGTTGAGTTGAAAATATTACCCAGCCGGTGATTTATATTGTTAGTTGAAATTTTTTTGATGTCTTGAGGCATGGTAAGATGTTGGGGATCTATCATATCCTTCCTCCCTCCCTCCCCCCCCCCCCCCCCCATTTTGTTGCATCAATTGGGAATTTTGATTTGTTTCATTGGTTTTCCTGCCAGCCTATTCTGGTTTACATGTCCAAAGTGGATGGAAAGTTTAACTTTAGCCCAGTTAGTGTCAACTTCTTGACCGAGCTGATGAAGGTTGTCTTTGCAATTGTTATGCTTGTGATCCAAGTAAGTTTGACAATCTCTTTACTGCTTCAAGCTCCATTTTACCATAACTGATTTCTATTACTTTTCAGTCTTTCTTTATGTGTGCACCCCTTTCTTTTTCTTCTGTGGATGCGGAGGGGGAGGGGAGGGTGAATGGGGACACGGGCTATCTTCACTAGATTACTTACAGGTGCTTCTTGTTGTGATGTTCGCTTGTTTTCCATAGTTTATCTCATAAGGATTTCATAGACCTGTAGTATAGTCTTGTTGCTTTTATGGCGGGGCAGATCTTGTGTCTTTTAGGGTTCTGAAATAAATACATAATAGAGCGACATAAATGAGAAGCTTACCAAGGATTTGAAGTATCAGGCATTGAGTCGCTGAGGTGGAAAGAGAATATATGAGTTATCCAACATAGCTGCTTCAAGAATGAAGGAACATCTGGGTCAATTATCTTACCTAAGACAGAGCCATTATTGACTAAAGTAATCTTCTGTTTGGTAACATTGACTGATGATCTTCAAGTCTGATACAGGCATATTCATCAGTGTCACACTTCGTAAAATGTTTTTGCGAACTTAGATGTACCTTGTAATTTTGTACAATCTCACATCCAGAATCTTGGCATCTTCTAAATATCAAACAATCTGGATTCCTTCAACAAACCTCATTGATTGATAGCCTTAGTTTGTTGCAAGACCCAGAGCATTAAGATGAGTTCTGTTTTGTAACTAAACACACATACACAGGATGTTTCCCTTTGTGCTCATCGGTTGCACAACAATGAGAAGCTTCCCATCATTGCGTTACTTTTCTGGTTAAATTAGAATACTTCTGCATGTAAGACATGATCGCGGTTTTCTTGACATTTTTAAGGGAAACAATGAAAGCAAATGCAAATCAACCATCAACAAGTGCTTGTGGCTCTTACCTGTGCATGTTTGGTGTCAAGATGTTTACACCTTTACCTTTAAAAAACTGAGAGCAAGCATTTAGAACTGGACGCTAGCTTGCATAACATATTTAAGCTTGCTATTTTATTGCAAAGGAAGACAATTGTTGGGACATTAATCTATGTCGTACTGATTGATAAAGATAAAATCAAATTATCAATTTAGGGCACAGTTAGAGAGTTACCATGCGATACCATATAAACATTACTTAGGCTTTTGATTAGGATAGGGCAGGCATGGTTAGATGTTTGCTGCAAAGAGGCTAACTTGTTGAACCCTCAATTAGAATGTATTGACTTTCTGCAATTTTGCTATGTATAAAAAAACAAAGCAACTTGATGAGGCACTTTTGATTTAGTCCCTTGTAACCCAATGCCAGAAGTTTGCTAGTAGCCCAGTAGTGACTTTCAGCTCCATTAGGAAATGTACAATGGTTGAGTCAGATGATGTGCGTGCCTATGTGTGCTTATATTTCTATTTGATATCTTTTTTAGATGAAGTAAAAGTATTATCAATAGTAATAGAAATTCTTCCTAAGCAGACAAGAAGTCCTCAAAAGGAATCAATTTAATACTCAGCCCGATGATGAAGCATAACCTCTATAATAGGATATTTTCAAACACACCCAGAGCCTTAGCCCACAATGGGGCCAAGTAACCACCCTCAGGTGGCATTTGGAGGGAGGAAGGAGACGAAAGAGTTTTGTGCTATTGTGGCGTGTTTGGTTAGAGAGGATTGCTAGGGCCTTTTTCTGGTTTGGCTTTGACAATTGATATGTTGTGGGATAGATTAGTCTACTTAGCCTCTTTGTGGGCCATGGTTGTTGGGTGTTTTCGGAGCTATCCTATTACATAGGTTGTGCTGCACTGGGCTGATTTGTAATTAGATTCCTCTTGAGGACTCCTTGTACTCTTAGGGTGCAATTCTGTTTTTCATTAATACAATCTTTTTCTTATCTTAGAAAAAAGGCAAAGTAGACCACCTTATCCCATAGCATATTCTATTTCTGAATTCTGATATCTGATATCTGATCCCATAAAACTACTCATGGATACCACAGCTTCCGAGCTTTGCATCTTTTTTTCTTAGTTTTTTTTTTTGTTTTGTTTTGCTTTTCAAAGTGCTCCATCTTCTTGTCTACTACATATGTGGTAAGAAAAAACTTCCCAATATATGCATTGTGATTGAGAAATTATATTGCAGTAGTTTGCTTAAGTTTTCTAGTGAAAAACAAACATGCGGTATATGGCACTAAAACATGCACTTGAAGACAGAAGGACAAAAGTTGTGAGCCATTGATCCAGGCTGGCTACCTGAGTTACATAGCTATAACGAAATTGTTATTTGAAATTATCTCCAAATCATAGATTATGTGTTGATGATCTTGGTGGGAATATCTCCTGTTTTGTCACCTCATTTTGACTTTCCAAGATTTTGGTTATTTTTGCAGGCTAGGCATCAGAAAGTTGGGGAAAAGCCTCTTCTTTCTATCTCCACTTTTATGCAGGTATTCTTCTTGATTCATTTTTCAGTTTTTGCGTGCTGAATGTCCTCGGTTTGTGAATAGTTTAGACCAGAGTGTGCTCTTCCATGATTAGAAATAGAAGTCTTTTGTGTCTACCTCGTTACTCTCTGCCCCGATAACAAAAGGAATCTTGCAGCCCCAAGTTTGAGTTCCGGCAATGATCTTGTCTATCAAAGTTTATAGTGAATCATAGAGCTTCTTTGAAGCCAAGGAAACTCCAAGATACTTCAATAGAAGCTCACCCGAAGAAAACCCCAATGCTGTAGCAAGTTGTTGTCTGACCTCTGTAGTGACTCCTGGAACATACAGAGAGCTCTTCAAATTGCCACGCGTCCTGATGCATTAGAAAGCTCATAAAAAGTAGTATACATGAGCTTTACAGTTTCCAAATCTCCTGTATAGAATAGCAGGAGGTCATCTGCAAAACAAAATAATAAATCTCTAGTTTATCATATCTAGGATGGAAGTTAAAATTTGGGTTCTTTCCATGTTGCTTTAGGTTCCTATTCAAATATTCCATTGTTTTCAAAGGTAGGGAGAGAGTGGATCTCCCTGTCTCAAAACCCTTTTTGGCGGAGTAACACAGCCATTGAGCAAACTCCTGTAGATAACAATTGAGATACATTCTTACATCCTGCTCACAAATTTACTAGGCATCCCTAGTTCAAGCACTTGCCATTTTCAAGAAGAAACTCCACGCAAGGGAGTCATAAGCTTTTCTGAGGTCCAGTATCATCATGCATCTAGGTGACACCCCCTCTAACCCTTGGTCAACTCATCGCAACCATAACCATTGATATACATTCTTAGATCCAGCTCAAAAATTTACTATGCAGCCGTGGACCGTGGTTCAAGGAGTACCATTTTCAAGAAACTCCACTCAAAGGAGTCATAAGCTTATCTGAGGTCCAACTTCATCATGCATCTAGGTGACTTGATCAACTCATGACTGAGTATGATATTATGAATATTGTGCCTCCCTCAATAAAATCTGACTAAGCATCATTCACCAGATAAATCACAACCAGTTTAAGTCTACTCGTTAAGATCTTAAATATCAGTTTGTATAATGTAGTGCAGAATGCTGTAGGTGTATAGTCTTTTACATAGCAGGGCTTAGCCACTTTTGGCATTAAGTAGATAGTAGTGCAATTTAAGTGATAATAGCCATCCGCTCCAGGCGCTTTATCCCTTGATACTTGGTTGTGAGTGCATCAGTGCAAAGCGTCTGTAATTTCTCTCTGTCACCCCTCTTGCCAGGTCAGGTTGTTGGTCAATTTGAAGACAAGGCCCCTGCCTTATTTCATCAATGTGAACCCCGATAGCTTACTATTTGCAGGCCCTATGGTGTTCATAGCGTAGCCATTGAATTCAGCCTGGATCTGCAATGGATTAGTTAGCCTTTGCTCATGTTCATTTTAGATACAACTCACAAAATTAACAGCCCTTCTCTACTTGATGCAGGCATTTTTTTTTCGTTTTGTTATTGTTATTGTTTTGGTCATTGTATCTCCTGCAACCAGATTGCTCTTGACTTTTGTCTACTCACTCTCTCCTGAATGCCAGAACATATATCATGCTTATTATTATTGTCATTTTGTTTTGTGACCATTGAAAACTAATCGATATAAAAACCAAGCGCTCACTTAACTACCGTTTTAAGATAATCACCAATAATGCTTCTTGAATTAAGTAACTGTTAAATAAAATTCCTTTGCGGCTGATAGCTGGTCTTACTCCCAAGATATGTTTCTTGTGCAGGCTGCTCGCAACAACGTGCTTCTTGCTGTTCCAGCACTATTATATGCGGTTAATAACTATCTCAAGTTCATCATGCAGGTACAGTGTGCTTCTTGCTTATGAACTAAGGAATCTTTGTGTATGAGAATATGACTTGTGTCGTCGTCGTTGAATGTTGTGGTAATGTGGGCCTTTGGTCTTTGTTATCCCTTTGATTTAGGGCGTATATTGTAGGAGAGCGGTAAACAGAGTATATATGCTTTATTTTGTAAGATATGCTTAACATGAAGGCAGACAACTTCGAAGGCCAAGAAGTGAGACTAGAGTAGTGTATGATTCTTTCAAAGGGAAGTAGCATAGTCACAGTCTCACAGAAGCTTCCAAATCTATACCATTGTCCTTTTATTTTATTTGGTTACTTTAGATCACTGGGTTTAGTCCTTTTCAGATGCATGTATGATGTCTGGTCTCTGTTACCCTCCAAGTTCTAATTTCTAAAAAGAGAGTAGGTATGGTATAAAAGAGTATAAGAGAGTGAAGGTGTAGATTGATTTACCAATACCATAGGTTAGCATATCGTCGCCTCTGGTTATTTCATGACAATTGACTGCATCCCTCCCAGTTTCCCTTCCAACTTGGACTTGTTGGTCTGTCCGTGGGTTGTGGAATCTGTGATTGTTATCTGAGACTAATATGTGGACGCTGCACTTGGTGTTTCAGAAAGGTTGTTTGTGTCTTTCTGGTGCTGATGTTTTAAGGACAAATACTTATTAGCTACCTCTATGTGCAGTTGTATTTCAATCCTGCGACTGTGAAGATGCTCAGCAATCTGAAGGTAAATTCTTGCAAATTTTTACACCCTTACCTTTTGGTTATATTCGATATTTATTTTTTCCTTGTGAACATGTGTGCACTATAAGAAACCTTTTTATTGATTCCTGTATCTAGGCAAACCATATTTGAAAGGGATCGCAAAATATATATTTGTAGTTATATTGGTTGCTTTTTGGAAGTGTAAATAATAAGATTGTATGAGAAGAATATCTACTATGACGTTTTACAATATTTGTATTCTTCTATGCAGTACACTGCCAGAGTGCCAGAAACGTAATAGTTAAACCTTGACTAAAATCTTGTTTATTAGCAAATCCCTTTTTTGATGGCCCTACACTTGGAACTTTGTTTTCTAATTTTATCATCTTGGCGGAGTTTCATGGCAAAGGGAAGGAAACAGAGGGGATTTGTTAATTGGGTATTGTGGTAATAGGTATTACGATTTTAATTAGCATGACTTTGGTTTAACACGAACATTTTACATAGCTGACATGTGCATTTGATCTAAGTCTCATTTCCTTTTTTTCTATCGTCTTTCTGCCTTCTTCTTCTTTCTTTCTGTCAACTGTTATTTTGACTTATTTTTGGGATAGGTGCTCTTCTTTGATGTACTGTCCTACGAAGGTCGCTTTCTTTGACTTTCGAAGTTCAGCTACCTCTGTACTGTATGATTTTGTTCCCTTCCCTTTACTTATTTATGTTTATTTTTCAGGTTTTGGTTATCGCTGTTCTGCTAAAGTTCATAATGAAGCGTAAGTTTTCCATAATTCAGGTAAGTTACTATTGGCATATTCGAAAGCATTTATTTTGACAAAAGAAGTAACTGTAATAAATATGCTTTTACACATGCCTTTTCTTATAATACTGTGGTCTAATTCCTTGTTACTTTTGCAGTGGGAGGCTCTTGCTTTGCTACTTATAGGCATAAGTGTGAACCAAATGCGTTCTGCACCCGAGAGTGGTCCTGCTATGGGACTTCCGATCGCAACAGGAGCATACCTCTATACGTTGATCTTTGTAAGAAATTTGCTTTATGCAGTTGGTGACGTCCTCAGTTGAGCTATTTGTCAATCCCTCACTGGATTTTTGAGCCAGATATTATTTTATGCCTATAATGTTAACTCTATTTGCAGACTACGGTCCCATCATTGGCTTCAGTTTACAATGAGTATGCATTGAAGAGCCAATACGACACAAGCATATACCTTCAAGTAATAATCTTTCTGTACTTTTGTGCTCTGTTTCCTAATTAGCTTTTTATTTTTGTTGAAGATTTTTGGTACTTACCTTCAAGTGGTTCTGTGTATTCTTCTAGTTTTATCTGATCACACAACTACTCTTAATATGCTTACTGACGAGTATAGCAGTGATATCAGAGCAAATTTTATCTGTGAAAAATGCATGATTGAAATTGAGATGTTCATTTTCTTCTCTCTTTTCTCACTTTTTCCCTCTTCTCTTTTATTTGTTCTTTGTAATGGTATTAAATATTCCCGCTATTTCTGACCAAGTTCATTAAGTTATGGCTTGCTATTTAAAGGTAAATTTTCAGCTACATGCTGGGATGGCTGCCTGTTTCTTTCTTTCATGTCTCTTCCTTGACAATCAATTTCTTTTTTAGATAAGGCTCTTGACAACCATAAAATATGTTATGTTAAATTTTTATCCTGTTCATGTTTTTACTTGTGGTACTTCAGCTACTCTGCTGAAAATGATACATGAATGAATCACAGTTCAAGCGCATTCAACCCAAAATAAACCTTTCTTCGTCGAAACGTATTGCCCATTCTGGAGGGGTGCAAGTGTAACCACTCCCTTCATCCCAAAAGGCCGTTCACGTTTGACTGGGAGACTAATTTTGACCAATGATTTGTTAAATAATATATTGATTTACAATATGGGAATAATATTTTGGGTTTGTCTTCAAAAACAAAAATACTCGTAAGACTTTGTTCTCATGGTCTGAGTTAATATAATAATTAAAGATCATGGTCGAAGTTTAGTCTGGAAACAATCTAGATAATCTGTTTGGGATGGAGTATTTTCCATGGTAACCTTCTATACCACCCCCTGAAAAAAAAGAGAAAAGAAAAAGAAAAAGGAAAAAAAGGTTTCTCTCTTATCTTCTTGCGTTGGTGTTTTGTCCTTAAAAGAGTACTCCCTATGCTTCATAATATAAGGTATATTTTGAATTGGCACATAATTTATATTTTTTTGATCAGAAGACTTGGCAAATAAATTAAGAAACTTTGAAATCAATAGAAAGAGAGGGTAAATTGACTAGTATACCCTTAATATTAAATGACACGAAAGAGAGAGAGGAGGAATTACTAATGAATAGAAAGCGTAAAGTGGGAAAGACAAAAAATAAATGCTTCTTGAAATGGTTGTGTGCTTATATTTTGGAACAAAATTCGAATAGAAAAATGCCTTACATTGTGAAAACAGAGGGAGTATTTATACTTTGACTTGTTTTGGAATTATAAACTTTAATCCTTTTATGTTAAAAGGATTATACTCCCTCTACCTATTCTCTATTGTGATCTGTTTGAATTGCTTGTCCTATGTAGTTAACTAAGACAGTCTACACGAGGTGAACAGCCATTTTGTGAGAGGATTCTTCATGTATACTAGTTGTCAATCTTGTCATGCTTTACACATTGGCTGTTTTTCTTTTGTGTATGTTTTGTCAAGTATGATTGTGAATACCAATTGCATGATGTTGGGTGCCAGTTTCACGGGGTCACGAATACGCCTATCACAAAAACTTCTATAAGACGGTTTTTTCGTAACTTTTGGTGAGACGGGGGTCACTTTTCAATGAAGTAAGGGTCACTGCTCACCAGAATTGATCCCTACATTGCTAAAAAGTAACCCCATTTTTCTGTGAGTTGGTCTCACATTGCACAAGACCTGCTGTTCTTATTTTTTTGATAAGAAAAAAGTATATATTAACAATGATCAATGTACAGCAAAATAGGGGATAAGAAATCCTCTATAAGAAGACATTTACAAATTAGCCCACACTTGTTGGACCTCTGAGATAGTATAATCTCGAAAAGCCCCTGCAGCTCTCACCCCTAAAGAAGCTAGGTAAGTTGCCTTCTCCCACAACATCATAGGAGAAACGGAAACCTCATTAAACACCCGGGCATTCCTCTCCAACCAAATGCACCATAAAATCGCAAAAAACGCGTTGCGCCAAAGCAACTTCTCCTTCCCACCCCTAAAACCCAGGAACCACATCTTCAAGAATGCCTCAACCATAGAAGGGGGAACCCACAGTTCTCCGAACAACCTCCCCCAAAGATAACAGGCCACATCACAACAAAGAAGTAAGTGTCGACGTCTCACTGCCAGCACGACAAATTGAACACATATCAGGTAGCAACAATAGCTTCGGTCTCCTCCTCTGCCTTAAATAATTCGTGTTGACCCTATCAAGCACTAGCGTCCACACGAACGGCCTAACCTTCAGGGGCGCTTTTGCTTTCCAAATAAAATCCGCTAAAGGAAATCGGGGAAGCGAAGTCCCCAAGCACTGGAGGAAGGACTTACAAGAGAACTCCCCTGAAGGATCAATAACCGACCTCCTAGAGTCATCGGAACCCGAAAGCTGGACCGAGTCCTCAATTTCCAAGAGGGAAGTGAGTTCCTGCATCTCCCTATCATGAGGTTGACATCGGAGATGAAGATTCCACGCTCCACTCTCTACTGAGTAGAAGTTGGCAACCGCAGCCCCATGAAGTGTCGACAGCTGGAACAATCGAGGGAACCTCGTGCAAAAAGGCTGCCCACCTCTCCAAGTATCCTCCCAAAAATGAATATGCATCCCATTCCCAATCACCAACTCTACTCGCTGCATGAAATGTGAGGAAACTTGTGAGATGAATTACAACGGACTTGCATGTGTAAACTTCCCTGCAAACTGTGCATCCCAGCCATTTTGCATCCTGTACCTGCTCCGAACAATACGATGCCATAGACTATCCGGCTCCAATGGAAAGGGCCAGAGCCACTTCCCCACCAGAGCGATATTCCTTTGCACCACCTGCCTACGCCCAAGTCCCCTCCTTCCTTAGGACGACACACCCTCTCCCAACTCACTAGGTGATCCCTCCTATCCCCATCTGCTCCCGACCACAAGAAGTCCCTCATAAATTTCTCAATCCTACATGCCACTGCCACTGGGATACGAAACAAAGAGAGGTAATACACAAGGGAATGCTAAATACTTGGTAATACTGGGTCACGAATAATCCTAATTAATGTGAAAGTTTGCATCAGCTTACTTACAGCTGTTATAGGCGTTTAATTCTACTTTAGTGCTTTAATCTGGCAATGTGATATACATCATTTTCATATATTCTCTGCACTTGATATTGATGCAATATACTCAATTAAATAACCTTTATGATTTTCTGTACAATGCTTAGTAAGGTATCTTTTTTTTCTTTGAAATCAATGGTAAGGTTATTCTACGGTGTTATGACAATCAAGAGTTAATATGAAAGATATCACTGTGTGCTCTAGCTGTCTCCCTTTTTTTTTCTTTTCCTGTTGTTAGTGGCATGTACTTTGAGATTTGTTCTTATATAAATTTTAATTTTATTGCAGAACCTGTTCTTGTATGGATATGGTGCAATCTTTAACTTTTTAGCAATAATTGGAATGGCAATTGTAAAAGGTAATGTTTTTCAGCTTCATTGGTTTTTCTTCATGTAAGAACCCTCTTTTGCTTGATAAAGTGGTTTTACCCGATGAAAGAAGAATGAGAAAAGCACAAGAAATAAAAAGTGAAGGGGTGGGGGGGGGGGGGGGTTTACACAATGTAATCGGTTTCAATATCTTTAACAAATATCAGAAACCTGATCAACAAAGAAGAAAAAGGTAGGCCGTTAAATAGACTATGTTTGGGACCATGTGGTCTATTTGGCTTCCCTTTGGGCTAAGGCAGTGGGGCATTTAAGGGTGTTCCGCTCACGGTCGTCAAACACCATTGGCGAGATCTGTAGATATTTTGATTTGCTTATGAGGATACCTTGTCCTCGTTTTTGTATTCTTTAAACATTTAATTAATTAAAACTTTCCCCTATGTAAAACACTTGAAAGAGACAGCCTTGCTGTTCTCCGAAGTTATCTCGAGTCAACAAACGTAGAAAGTGCTTGACTTGGTTGCTTTGTTCTGAGTAACGCCTTCATCACCCTTTCACCGTCTGTTACAATTTGTACTCCACATTCCACAAAAGAGTGTTCCCAGAGAGTAGGAACTACTAATAGGTTATAATCATGCTAAAGTAAAGATCCCATAAATAAGACAATGCTGTCAAGACAGAAATGTTCATTGCGTAAATCTTCCTGGGGAGAAAAAGAATAGAACCTTCTCCAAGTTTTTACTGATGAAAAGATAAAGAGTGCCAAAACTGTGAGAGACACTCTGAAGATGTGTTAATAACTTTGTAATTAGCAATTTTTTATGCTCCTAGAGAAAGTTAGAATCATATTGCCACCTAATGTATTGATTCAGATGCGGACAAATCAAAGTCTTAGAAAATGTTGCTTCCATTATATCAGATATATTGGTTATGTGCTATGGCACATAATTTGGGTAACATATATGTAGAATGCATATAAGTTGGTGGGTCAAAATTTGAAGGAAAATTTTCCTACCAGATCTCTGAGAAAACATGATAATTTGCTTTGGTTATTTTGAACTCTACTCCCTCCTTTTCATAATAGAAGGCACAATTTGACAAAAAATAAAAGAAATTGTTTATAATATAAGGCTAACGACAATTCCCAAGCAGAATTTGTTGCTACTTCTCATTTTCTTGATTTCACAATCTTTTAACCTTTGTGCAAAGTAAAAAAGAACACCTTTCACAATCTTGATTTTGTTGTATCTCCGTCAAGGGTTGTGCCCTGTCCTATTTCCTTCTGATGTTGTGATCAGATTCTACTCTTTCATGTATGTTAATGATATATTGTTGCATTGTTTTTTGTCTTTTCCTCTCTGATCCTGTTGACAAGTTCTGTCCTTTTGTCTTTCAAGATTCTTCTTGCCCCTTTTTTTTTTCTTTTTTTGTCTTTTTTGTTTTGGTTGCGAGGGGTGGTGGTGGGGTGTCATGCTGTATCATATTAATTTATTTCTAAAACATAAAAATGGGTTGCATGTTTCAGGTCCAAACAGCTTTAATATACTGGAGGGACACTCAAAAGCCACTATGCTTCTAATATGCAACAACGCAGCACAAGGAATTTTGTCTTCTTTTTTCTTCAAATATGCAGGCAAGTATATTGTAGAATTTCAGCCGTGTTTGTACCGTATCTCCCTGCTGCAGAATGGCTTACTAGATTGCAAGAGAGATCTTTTAGAGTTGTTTTAATCTGCTTTCATATGTTATAGTTTGTAGCATATTATATCATTTATTTTTTTTGTTATGTCAACTTGAATAGATTCTAATTTTTTTTTGTTTTATTGGGTGTTTTCAGATACAATTTTAAAGAAGTATTCTTCAACTGTTGCCACAATCTTCACTGGCATAGCTTCCGCTGTATTGTTTGGTCATAAACTGACTATGAATTTTGTTTTGGGGATTTCTATTGTGTTCATCTCAATGCATCAGGTAATTGAAGTAATCAGAGACAGAAGGGAGTGTTTGGCTAATGACAAATATTTTATTTTTCACTGATTCTATTTCTCATTTCTCCAGTTTTTCTCACCTCTTTCGAAAGTTAAAGAAGAGTCTGAAAACGAGGTTGTAGAACTGATGGATGCACCGAAAGATCACAGGTTTGTGGTTATCTTTTTCCACTATAAAATTACATTTTTTTTTGGGTGAAAGGGGCTGATAATAGTGATCTTTCAGGAAGGATCCGTTCATAGAAATGGCTGCAGGAGCAAATGAGGAGGTTGGGTCTTTGAATTTTACATTAGATTCAAATCTTAACCTTCTTGCCTTGTTGAAGTGAATGACTTGTTTTTGTGACATTCAATAACATTTTCTTCTGAAATTTCGTTTTTCAGGCTACTCATCGAGTAGGTCAGGATGAGAGACTACCACTTCTTCCTAGATAAGGTTAGTTTCATCATCTTCATTTCAAGTGTTCTCTCCCCTTGCTGCTCTCATTTTGATTTCAGTGGACTTCAGAATTAAACTCGAAATGATAGCTTCTTTTTTTTTTTGAGACAGAGAAAATATATTTTGTTTCCACAGCTGTACAATATGTACAAGCTGGTAGAACCAGACCACATGTACAAAGAAACCACATAGGCTTGCAAAAACAATCCAGAACTAAATCACATCAAAAAAACAAACAGAACTAAATAACCTACCACCTTCTAGGAAAGGTTTAGATCATTAGTTCCATCATTTGGTTATTTTGGTAGCATAGCCTAACCAACAAAGCAAAAAAAATCAACAAGGATATCTATTAAGCCTCTCAAGGAGAGGTTTACAACATTAATCCTCTAAGGTGCTCTTCCTGCACAATTGTATTAAGTCTTTGCCTCTGGTGAAACTTATCTGTTTGAATCTTCTAAAGTTGCATTCTGCCCAGATATGATATACTGGACATGGTGGTTTTGATTTTTGAGATACCATCAGACTGTTTTAGGTTTCAATATATTGAGGATGAGATGGGAGCACAAGTGGTAAGTGCCTCACTCTCACAGCCCAGTGGTCAAGCGTTTAAATCCTCATATTTGTAGGGGGGGTCTCCTCCTCTGCTTGAGCTCGTCAGCCCCTCAAAGATGGGTTGGCTTGCCCGACGTGTGTGGTTTGCGGGCTATTGCGTACGTCCTTGTAGAAAGAAAAAAAGGTTTCAATATCTTGTTTTTGATGGGTCGTTTATGTGTTTTCTATGTGACTATGTGCGCCAAACACGTGTTTCAAGAAATTAAACTATTAGCATTTCATTGTATTAGCAGTGATCTATTACTGACAAAAGTAATGTCCCTGAAAAAAAAAATGATACATTCGAGAAACAACGGACACGGCTAAGTACAGGAGTGGCTATAAATACAAATCCAATTACATATATAAAATGGGAAACTAAGAAGTGAGAACATGGATTGCCACAGTTCTCCTACTCCTTTTAGTATGAGAGTCGACCATCTGGGTGATCAACCATCTGCCTCTCGAATCAAGTCATTTTTGGTTTAATTCACCACTATACTCATTACAGAAGTATTGAACTCACAATGTGTGGTTGCCAATATAAGATGGCAGAAGGTGACAATTGTGCTTGGGTGTACTTCCAAAATCCAGTGGTCCAAAATTTGCCATCTGCTGGTAAAAATAGCCGAAGGTAAAGAAGCCAAAAGTATCAGATAACCAAAAGTGCAAAATTCAGAGAAACATGACCCCCTCCCCAGTCCCAGCAGAGGGGGAGTGCCTTTCTATAACAGGAAAAAGAAAAAAGGAAAGGAAATGATGGGCTATGCGTTTACCTTACTAGTTACTATGTACCCTGCCATTGGAACTTGTATGGTGTAGCATTCAACAACAACAACAACAATAACCCAGTAAGTATCCGGCCTAGGGCGGGGTCTGGGTAGGTCCAAAAGTACGTAGCCTTACCCCTAACTAGTCGCCTAGAAAAGAGACTGTTTCCGGATACAAATATCTTTTCCCTTTCTTACAGAATATATATCTTGCATTCAGTAGTGGTGATCAATCATTATGTTGTGGCAATTTTGTGATGTTATAATGATTATGGGGTGATATTCAAATCGTCCTCTTTTATATGCCTCCTCAATCTCTTGAGTTGATTTGAGGTTTCAGTGCAGATGTACACTATGGAGAAATGTTTTGGAGATAGATAACATGGGACAAAAGCGCAGTTCACTGCAGAAGCTGGAATAATATAGATTGAACAGATCACTTCTTTCCTGCTTTATATATGTATACAGCATTTTGCGGATTGGGATTGGGATGCCTATGTATTGATACTACTGGAGCAAAAAGGTCTGATGATAGCCGTCTTCGCGGAGTCAGGCTAGCTTCTCTATCGTCCATGATCATCCCCATACAAAGAGGGTAGCGCTAATTTTTTGAGCATTCTTTTACATAGGTTTACGTGCAGATAAATTTTACCCTTTTCACTTGTTGTAGTTTTCTTTTTTTGATCGCCACTTGTAGTCTTTATTATTGCAACAGATTGTACTTTCTGTTACGGACCCAAATTTGTTGCTTCTATTTTTCTGTAAGACTGCAGATTTTGATAGACAATGTATCTCAGGGACACAGTTGATAGTTGATACAGTATAAGGTACTGCAATATTGAGTTATTTTTGTGTTTTTTCACTCTCTTAATTTCTGCGATCTACATCTACTGTATTGACTTATTGAGGTTGTGTTTGGTTGAGAAAAAATGCCTTCTCAGAAAATGAAAGAATGATTTTTTTTGTGATCTTTTAAGAAGTAGTAGTTTTTCAAGGGGAAAAATACCTTTGTGGAGAATATTAGCCTTAAATAAATAACGGTCAGTAGGGTCTGTTACCCTATTTCTCAGTAACAACCTATGCACACATCATCATGAAATTAAAGCTCCTTTGTGAAACCAAATTAGTGTGGGCGCTTTTTATGGTCAACCAAACAAGTACTTATTATGGTATATGTCAATTTTGTTTTGTTTCCTTGATTAGAGAGACATGTTTGAGAGCTGCAGTCTGCAGAGCCTTCATCACACTTTCTTTTTCTTTTTTTAAATAGCTAAGGTTCATTAATATGCACTTACAGTCTTTGAAGCATTTTGCCATTACTTTTTTCTGATTGATTCTTAAATATATTCCGAGATTTAGCTATGGCATGCTCTGTTCTAGGGTGATTCAATTGTGTTTGGGGGTGTTGTACCTTTTTTTTTTTTTTTTTTTGAAAGGGGAATAGGAGACTTTCATTATAGAAAAACCAATACGACATCTACAATAAAAATAACCCTAGAACATACTAAATCAATAGAAACAACAAAAAATTTGCTAACAAGCCAATATACTAGAATACTCAGGTGCGACTCCCAACATGTATAGTAACCATGTGCTTCCTCTGATGTATCTTTATCTTTCACGAAAGTGGAGATCTTCACCACAAGTAACGCAATCGCTTGCCCAAAAACCTCTGTATCATTTCGCCAATCGTGTGTATATTCGGTCCCCAAATTCATACTGCTTCTACTAAAAATCAATCGCACAATAGGCGAAAAAAGAATCCTATAGAAAGGAAGATAAGAAGATCCCTAAAAACTCCACAAAGGGAGAGAATTTATTCAACTCATAACGAAAAAAGCTAGAAATCAAGATTGAACGTGATAAAAATATCAATCGCAGGCCGGGAATGGCCTAAATCGGCCCTCCCGACCTGAAAATATGTTCTACTAAAAGTTAGGGTTTTAGAGAGAAAGAGGAGAAAAAAAGGAGGGAGGCTAGGGTTTACCCTTCTCACTAGTAAGACTTGTTTATTGTGCCAATCCTTGGAGAAACATAGAAATTTTGGGGTGTTGTACTGGGCGACTGAAATTAGCTGTGTTTCGAGTGCACTGTGAAGACTTTTTTTTTAAAAACAAAAAAAAAAAAATTAAGTGCAGAAGGTTATATTGGTAGTTTTAAATTTGTAAATTGTTGTATTTATTATTAACAAGTCTTGTGTGAGACCAACTAAAAGAAATTTAGGGTCACTTTTGTAAAATGTAGGGATCACCTATACTGACCAGTGACCATTGTTTAATTGAAAAGTGACCACCGTCTCATCAAAAGTTACGAAAACACCATTTCATAAAAGGTTTTGTGAATTATAATATAGGGGTATTGTATTTTACACCCTAAAACAAAGTACTTTTAAAAAACTAGAAATATAACAAGATGAACATTTTATATTGTCAAAAGTCCACTTATTTGAGAACGAAGGGAGTATAAAACTGCTTCCTTTGAGCACAAAGAATGTGTTTATTAGCTACTCGTATAAGTATTGTACAACACTAACATCAGTTACTACTAGCTTAATATGTTCTGAAGTTTGAATGAAAAACCAAGACATTCATATCCGAGTTCATACTGTACATTTTACAGCACAAGTTAACCAATTAACCAAAAATAACCAAAAATTCCATCATGTGGTACTTCCACAATTCCTATAAAATCCACGCCCAGAAAATCATCAAGCTTATTCGCAAAATGCTAAGATAACCACACTCTCCAGTCTCCACCATCTCATTCGTGACAGAAACTGAGTCTAATCACTGTGTCAACACCAAACAAATCCTACCAGCTCAAGTTAAATTGGACTGTAATATGGCCATCAAAGATGGACTTTCGATTAGCATCACCAACCCTTATGGCTTTTAAACCCTTCAAAGGATGTCTCTCGGCTATTGCACAGGTTGCGAGTTTCTCAACTACAATCTGCAAGCCAAAAGTTGACAAACATTATGAGCTGATAATTTTTGGGTTCTTTATTTATTTTTGAAGAAATCTTTTATGATAGTGGAGTAACACATAAAATAGAGAAGCCCCTAAGGGCCTAACTAAGTCTTTCTCATTTCCAAAAAAGATATCAAAGCATCACCACATTGTACGCCACATGAATCCTCTGGTATGAAAGAATAAGAAATGCCCATAGCAGTGGACATTGTAACTTTATATGTTCCAAATGAATACTAGTCTACCTAGTTTCTTAACTAAATACATAAAATAAATGAAAAGGACAGCAACAGTTGTAGCATGTATTCTCATTTGGTAAAAGACGTTAAAAATTGTAATTGTCTGTCAAAACTTTGACATATGTGTTGACAACAAATTCACCTTGTCTTAAACATGGGTAATAGTTTTTCGGATGCAAGGATAAACATACGATGGTAAAAAGACAAAATGGAACCAAGAACGTAAAGAGAACATACCTTTTGGACACTGGGTTCCATATAGAGATCTATTGGTAGTGATTTCACGTACATCGGTAGAGAAAGAATATTAGGATGACAACTCCAAAATAATCCGTCTATTAGATTGGAAATGGCACAATCCACAGGTTTAGAAATCCTTGAGCACAGCTGCAGTCGATTAAGATTGTATGGTGGTCCGGGTACTCGAATCTCTAGGATATCCTCTACACTGAATTCTACCTTCAAATTCCAAGAAATAAATTTTCTATTATCAATGGTGACAATCGAAGCACATAGTTAACTTCATCACATTAAGTGATGGTCACTTGATCCGACCAAAGAAACAAGAAAGTGAATGTATCACTTCAAACCTAACCTTATAGCTACTCAATGTTACCAATGCTTGCACCTAGAGCACTGGAATCCAGAACAAACTTTTGCAAATTGCACTATAGTGTAACAACACCTAACTCCATAACTTGAATGTGCTCTCTATACAGATGTGTAAAATAAAAATGCATTGTAGACTTCCCAAGTGTTGTGACATATGTCCTTACTAATCATGTCAATGGGAATGGATCAATATGAGTTCATCATATCATAATGAACGATTAAGGCTGGGTGTCATGGCAAGCAAGCCCTTAATTTACACAAGGGGGCGGGGACAGTATCAAAGTACTTGATGAGCTAGTTAACGGTATGAGTGTATGACAAGCACTTTAAATGCAGCATATTTGTCATCATTTGTAGCAGTTTACATACTTAAGCTTACATACCTTATCAGTGGGCAAAGACAATGTCAAGACATCGAACACGTTGGATTGTACAATAAATTCCCTTAATTTGACGAAGTAGCTAGTGTCAACAGCTCCAGAATACTCAATAAAAGCTTCGCAGTGAGCATCGCACTCACTCAAAGACGAAATTGGATAGAAGTCCACATCATCCAAGCGCACAGATAACTGAAACAACTCTAAACTTGGGGCATCAATTTTTACCTTCTCCAGCATAGGACAGTACCTTATTCGAAGGTTCTTGAGCGAAAAATTTGAGATCTTAGCGGTCTTCAAGTCAAAACATGAATCTAACGTCAAATAGTTTAGCGCAGGCAGGCTAGGGAACACAGTATCCATCATCACATCACTAATGCGGGTTTTATAAAAGAGAATGGTCATTAAATTTAGTAACTTGGCAGGATCAGCAATCCTCACGAACAATTAAACCTTTCAGCACCACAGTATCCAGCAATTACCAAATTGGGCGATTCCAAATTAACCAATTTAACTCCACAACTTTAATAATCATCTTCAGCTATAGAGACACTCCAAATGTTACTATATCCAGTGATATTGATTTCAGAAATAACCCCAGAACAACACATAATTTCGAGCTCATTTAGTGGGCATGAAGAGATTATATGCCTTAACAAACAATCATCCTCAATATGAACATGTGTTAGCGACAAAGATTCCAAAGATCCAAGATTAATACCCCCATCCACATTAAAATTAGAAGGAAATTCAAGGTAAGCGAGCGCAAGAGACTTCAAAGACTTTGCTGATAAAACAAGCAGGGGCCACTTGTATAACATATAATTGCCAAACTTAGGACAATAACACCATAATAACACTAAATCAAGTTCTTCAACATGATTCTTCACAGCAATTTCAACCCATTTGTCAATCAATTCACTCGATATAAACACACGATCACTAAAATCTCTCCGAATCTCCAACCTGAATTTCTTGATAATTATGTTGTGGGTTGAGTATCTATTCATAGTTGAATCAACAAATTTGAGGAAACCCAGATAAGATTTTAACAGAAAACAAGAAGAGTTGAAGTCTAATACCGGAATTGTAAGCCATAAGCGCTTGAATTTCCGAGACACTGAACCTAAATGACATGATTTTCTAATGCTGAGGAGAGAGAAAATGTTGTGGAGAATGAACTCTGGTAAGTCTGAGAGTCTATCCATAGGATCGAATTGCTCATCCATTGTCATCTCTGAGCTTTTACTCTCCCCCGTTATCGCCATTGTTGATTTGCCTTCTTCCTTAGGGTTTCTTGGTTTGGAACGTTAGAAGTGATGAAATGAAATTAGAACATTCGAAAAGTTGCCGGGAAGCTTTTTAAAGCTCATTTTTCTTGTTTTTTGTTTTTTTTTGTTGATAAAAGAAGAATGGAAATTTTCGTTTATGAAAACCTACTGAAATTGTTTTCCAACACTAGTAGCTTGAAATCGGTGTCGCTCTGTCAAATTATAGGATGTCTATGCAGAATCTCTTTGATCGGAGATTATCAATAAATGTGTTGTAGATATAGAGCTGATTATGGACAGGACGGTCCAAAAAATCCGGCTTATTCAGCCCTGAATTTGGACGGGTATGAACAAGATATTCGGAATTTTTTTTTAAAGTAGGCGGATTTAGCCCGACCAGCTAAAATAAATGAGCGGGTAAGGACAACAAATTTTGGCTTGTGAACAGGCCCGTCAACCCGCTTTATTTTATTTTATTTTTATTTTTTAAGAGAATTTTTATATATTATATTATATATTTATTTTTGGTAAAAACTTAAACTTTAAGTATTTTTTTATTATTATTATTTATATCATTGTCTATATCTAATGTCTGGTAAACTTACGCACAATTGCCTAGAGCTAAGACCAAAAGAAAAAGGAAAAAAAAAAATTGAAAACACAAAAAAAGGAATTGAAAAGCCTACGAGACTCATTACTTTCCCAATTCTCAGCCGCTTCTCTCTCTTTCTTACCTCTCTCCCATCTCCCTCAGTTCAAACACTCTCTTTGTCTATCGTCATTGTGTTGCGGAATTGCTTAACGTAAATCTGAAATTACTAAACGTAAATATTTTTATCTCAATACTTCCCAAGTTACCCTTTTTATTATCACAGTAACCTTTTTGTTATCATTCTTTATTCTCTCAACACTTCGTACTACCATTCAATCTATTCATTGTAAAATACCTCACTTAAATCAACATGAATAAATCCTTTAATTGAGACAATATTTATGACAAAATTATTGTGATACTGAATTAACCACTGAAATTAGAATTGAGTTCTTTTTAGTTTATTCATTGTTTAGGGTTCTATGGGTGGTTGCTAGTGGGTAGGTGGCTGGCGTTGGGTGGGGGCGTGGATAGCTTCTAGCTAGTGTGGGTAAATGGCGGTTGGCTATGGAGTCGAACAGAGGGAGTCGTGAAGGTCGGGTGGGGGATGTGGGCAACATGTCGAGTGGTTGAGGTGACGGGTCAGATCGGGGGTTGGCGGCGATAAGGTTGTCTTTGTCTCTCTCCTCCCGAGTCCCGACTAACCAATCACCCACCCAACCACCACTTCCTCAACCGCCACCGAACCCGAGCGTTGCCCATCGTCCAAACCCGACGGCCTTAGCTTGTGCGACTATCTGAATAATTTGGTTGATGTTGACGATGAATTGATGATGATGAATTGATGATGATCTGATGACGACGATGATGATGCTGCAAATTAAATTGGATTTATTTGGTGGTGCAAGTGTTCCAAATTTTACAATGACAGTGGCGTGAAAGAGGGAGAGACAAAGGAGGGAGAGAAGGTTAGGGAAATTAGGTTTGTGTTATATGAGGGGCAATTTAGTCAGAGTAGATTTGCGTTAAGTAATTTAATATTTACGTTTAGCAATCCCCTTGTGTTGTTGTAAATGAAAAAACACATTCAGGATATTTGATTATAAAAGAAAGCCCGTTAGTTCGTAGGCAAGCCCGACCAGTTAGTTAGGGCGGACGGGAGCCACTATTTTCAGCTCTGATGGGTGGATAAGGACAATCATTTTCTAATCCGTTGAACACTTTTTTCATGTAAGGTCCGGCCCATGTCCAACCCGAGTCCTGAGATGATCAGCTCTATGCAGATACTTAGATTAGCAAATCCACAACATGTAGAAAATCCATCCAAACATATTATCCCAAACCATACAAAAATGTTCCATTAAGTAGAATACTTCAACCTAATAAGTAATAACTCTATAACTGCTCACAAAATGTGAGAGAAAGTCTCTCATAACGAGAGAGAAACCAACTCACAAATGAAGAGATTTTTATTGAAAGAAAACCTCTATCAACACTAAAATAGAGAAAGAAATGAAAGTATTTAGGGCTTATCATTGGTGAGTTTATGAACAAAAAAACGGTGGTTGTAGTTAGCTTTTCTTTTGGAAGGAGAGAAAGGGAGAATGAAGAAAAAACGTGTTTTGAGATATTCGTTTCTCTTGTTATAAGAACTATTGCTTGATTAATTGTAACATTTTTTTAACCAATTATTCATAGTTAAAAAGTTTAGACATTGGATACATCTAAACAATGAACATGTTGTTATTATTATTTCCACACAATTATTATTATTATTATTATTATTATTATTATTATTATTATTATTATTATTATTATTATTATTATTATTATTATTATTATTATTATTATTAAGAAAATACTAAAATAAAAAAAAAAATTCAGTTCGTCTTAATTTTGCCCATTTTCTCTCAATTTTTACCAGTTTGATCAGTTTTCCCTAATTTCCCCCAGTTTCCAGTTAGACTTCTTAAGTTTTGAAGGTTAAACTAGTGTGTGCCCCGTACATCGCACGGATAAAAGAAAATTTGGTTGAATATTTTATAAACTCAAAATTGCTAGGTTTTCTTATTTTCTTTTTTTCTGGCTCTTGTTGAATACTTGAATTCATGTTATAGCTTTCATATGGTTCAATATTTTCTATAAAGTTAATGTCTCAAATTTCAACCTATTTCACACCGTCTCACATTTAAAATCATAGTAATAATGTACTGTACTTTTATTTTATAAGAAATCTGTTTTCAATACCGAAGTTGAAATCTCTAGGTAGAAAAGTAAATTTTAAAATATAAAAATACTACGTACCAGATTACCAATCAAAGCGTAGCATACTTCATACCATCAAATTCAAAATAAAAGAAAGAATGACACTTACATTGTCAAGTGTTTTTTCATTTGTAATGGTAAGGCATAATACAACGTGTAGTTAACAAATTGCCAATTAGATTTGAAAGATGATTAAAAACGACAACACACTGGGATCGCTTCATTTCATTCTTCTCTAGACTTCAATGTTAACTTCTGCTTAGACTTGGCCTCATCGTTCGTTGTTCAGTAGTACATGTTTACCTTGTACCCATGCTTGAAACTATATGGCTCCAAATATAGTAGGCATGCAGTAGCTACACTTGACTCATTATTATCAGAGACTATCTCCAACTAAGATTTTGTTTGATTCATCTTAATTTTATTAAATTCAGTTCAGTTCAATCCAGTTAATGTGTAACTTTATCACTCATATAACATTTTATTCCAAAATAATTTCATAATGATAATTATGCCATCGGAAAGATCTCAAATCATACTTTCAAATGAGTCCAATATTGACTATGTTTGGACGAATATTAAATAGTTAACGGTCAAGTTTAAAATTAAGTTTAATTCAGTTCAGTTCAGATCAGTTTTATCCAGGTGAATCAAACAGAACTTAACTCGGGAGGTAATTTGTATGTGAAGTGTGTGTACCAGCACCTCTCCAAACATAAAGTCACAGGCTCACTTTGAAATTGAATTTCCAAAATTAGACTTACCAACTACTATTATCAGAGATTAATTAACCAGTCAATCAGAGACCAGTGAAAGACAATAAAATGGTTTCCTTGTTTGGTTAACTTCCACCACCACCAAGCTAGATGCAACTGCTAAAATGCTCTACCCAGGATTTTATTTTGTAGTCATTTCACTCCATAAGAATATATATATTAGAATTTAAGGTAATAGACGACCCCAAACACCAAAACAGCCATAGCATCGACAGTTTCAAACACCAGATCCAAATATATCACAAACTGTCAAACAATAAAGGTCAATTATTGGAGAATCACCATAGAACATGAGCTCCAAGTTTTCATATCTAACAAATAAAAGACACATGTTAACATCTCTCAAACTCCAAGAAGGCAAGAATGTGGCCTTTCAAGCTAGTAGTTTCCAGCACTTCCCACAACAATTCTACATTTATTATTTACATAGTAAACACCTATTTATCTATCCATCCAATCTCATACATACTACTATGTCTCTATAGCAGTTGAATCTTTTCTTTTCTGATAAAGGGTAACCTGCAAAAACACCCAAGAATCATATAAACCATCTGATCTTACAGCATCATCAGTAAAGTATATTCCTCCATGGTGAATTAAATCAAGGAAGGGTACTGAGAGCCTGAGAGGATCCCACATTCACCGAATAGTGACTCATTTGCGAAAATCACATTAATCTCTTTTTTTATTGCCTCCACGATCGCAGTGGGATTGAAGATCACATATTCACATCCTTGTGAAGGACTTGGTTTCTTGTCCACCAAACTGTATCAAAGAGAATGACAATTTTTCGGCAAAGGTTCTCCCTTAAGTTATATTTGTGTTCTCCCATAAAGTGGATCCTGGTAATAAAAAAAACCCTTTTCTTAGTCAATCATGGAACTTCCATGTAGACTACAGAACTACAACCACTTACATTATCAATTCCATGTCAATTGAGTTAAGGGAGTTTCTCAAAGACTTCTACACAACTTTGCTCTTAAGTTATACACATTTTTTTTACCTCTCACATTCGGAAAATATTGCTCCATCAAATACCTTTACGTTGTGTAACTATTGCAAGAAATTAATGCCCATCATTCAGTTAGAAAAAATCTTTAACATCATTCATGACTTCATTCAAGAATCAAGAGTAACACCAAATACATATCTATATACTTGGAATGAATAATATTGAATGACTGAACTAAGAATAGTATCAACCATCTAGCTCCAAGTTGTCAGTTTTTTCATAAAAATAAAAAAATAGACGAAGATGAAAACTAAAGTCTAAAGCTTGCATGAGACATTAACCCAACTGTCTTTCTAAATTCAACTATAAAAGAGTAATCTATTTCTTAGCAAACCTGCAACTGACTGTGGGTTAATTATAGGAGAAGTCAAACATCATATAAATATGAAACCATGTATCTCATACTAAATTACCCGAAAAAGTTCATAATCGTTTCTGCAATCCTTTGTTTCCAGTTGACACAACATACGTTAGCTAGGCATTTATTGAGCATCTGAAATGGAGACCAATATTCATCAGTCATTTTGTAAATTCCATTGAAGTTGGCAAAATAGACCTGTGCGCTCTTGACAGGATCCATACCAACTGGGTACATCTGCCAGATGAAAGCTAAAGACAATGTGCATATATGTGTGTTGTCAAATTTATAAACAGGGGAGAAAAAATCGCTAAGAAACCCACCGAGTGGGGATGGGAGTGGGAATGTTTGAAGCAGCATTTTCTCTACTCTCAAACTAAATTAAGGTACAAGTGAAATTAGGGTGTTCTAGTAGCAAAAACTCTTGGAAATTTATAATTAACAGTTGCAAAAACTGTTGGATTCATAGTGCAGTAGTTGTTATGGAAATGAATGAATTGTGTAATTGATATCCTAGTTAAATAATTCAGTTGTTATTGACACCCCTTGATCATAAAAGAATCATTATAGGCTTTCAATTCAGTTTCAATTCAGATTTGAGATACTGTAACTGAAAATAAATTGGCACTTAATTGACCTTAATTACATATTGATGTCAAGAGGTTTATTGACTCCTGAAGTCCTAGTTAAAAAAGGCACTATAGGTTAAAAGGAAACCACATTCCACTGCTAGAAAAAAGTTATCGCAAAGCAACAGAAGGCTTGAGAAGAGACACATTTTGGAGCAGTAAAATCTCAATTGCTCTCTTTTAACAGTTACTTAAAAACCACCCAAAGAAACCCAGCAATTCAGAAATTTTTATTTATTATAATTATAGGATGAAACACAAATCAAACCAACATTAAAGTAGTAGAATGTACCTTTGAATGAGGAACTTCACAAAGCCAACAACCGTTTGGTTTGGATGAATTGAGTAAAACCGTTATATTTGATCTGCATCAAGGAGACTTCATAAGAGAAATAAATTGAATTAACTTTAATGCAGGAAATCAAAACCAAAATTAACTGTAGATACTTTTAGTGGGATCAATCAAATTAAGCGTAGGAAAGGAAAATCGAAACAAATCTATAATAAAATTTGACACAATCTACACTGAAAAATGCGATTGCTAAATTCAAATAAATTGAGCAGAAAAACTCAAAATTTGACACAATCTACACCGAAAATACTGGGAAATTACAAACAAATTGAACCAAAAAGAAAATTAAATTTAAAAATCTTACTTGTTTAAGTGCTTGAATAACTTTATCCATGTAAGTAATTTGAGAATCGTAAGCTTTGTATGGAAAATAGACATCAATCAATTCCTCTAAAATAAGAGGAAGAGAAATCAGTACATATGAGAGAGAGAGAGGAGAGTATTTTTGAGTTTTTGTCAGCCATATGAGGGGTTGAGGGAAGGAGTAGTGAGTTGTGTGAAAGCAGAGGTGATTATTTGCGGGTTCAGGCTGGATACGTGTCGGATTTTAAATAAAAAAATTATTTAACGGGTCTAAAATTTGTTGCCCTTGTCCGCTTATTAGGGCTCAAAATTGTTGTCATGGCCCACCCTATTAATGGGCCGGGCTTGCCCATGGGCTTACGGAATTTTTACAAAAAAAATTTTCAATTAAAATTTAAGAGTTTTTCTTTGTTTGCGATAAATAATTTTACTATCTATTATTATGCAATCTAACTCCAAAATCAACCGTAATACTCCACATAATCATGATTTTGATATTTTCTCATATAAAAGAAGTCTTAACAACCCACAAACAAACAAAAAAGCTCACAACTTTTTAAGTAAAAATATTAAACGGGCCGGGCGGGCCTGCCCACTGGTCATTTTGTGTTGTCCTTGTCCGCCCATTTATTTAAACGGGCCGGGCTAAGCCCGCCCATTAATATTTTTTTTCCAAAAACCTTGTCCATACCCGCCCAATTTACGGGCCGGGAGGGCCAGGCTTTTCGGGTCGTCCCGTCCATGATCAGCTCTATGTGAAAGGGCGTTACTTTTTGGAGAGGAAGAGTGGGAACTGTCGTAACGTTTCATGTTTTGGTCTTTGGAATTCTGTTTTTTTTGGGTAACGGTTCACGTTTGATGGGTCTTTAAATTGGTGACGTGGCATCTAAAGTGACATCTCAGCGTACACATCATCCGCTGATTTGTCAAGCTATAGTTTAATATTTGTGTTTTAAATTAATTATATAAATTGGTAATTTATAAAGTATTTTATTTATTTATTAAATAGGGGTGTCGTATTTTGCACCCTAAAAAAGTACTTTAACAAAATTAGAAATATTGCAATATAAAAGAAATTATGGTCAACAATCCACTTCTTTTAGAACGAAGCGAGTATAAAATTGCTTTCTTTTTTTTTTTTTGTGAAAGGAAGGCTCGGCTTATCTTTCATTCATATTAGGAAGTACTTGCATCTGAGAACACCAAATCGCCAAATCCAAGTTGGGCCATCTAAACCCCACTTTTCATCGCACCAACCTGACACTGCCCATTTAGCAATTCTGTGGGCTACACCATTTGACTCTCAAAATCAAAAATTAAACACACACAAATCAAACATATGTAACAAAGCGTCTTGTGTGGATTTAGTCCACCGTGGACTAAAGGTTAAATCAAGATGTAGTCCAAATCTTTTAGGGACATGGGAGATATTTTTGGAAAAGATTTGATCTTCCGTGAACTAAATCCACACAAGATATTGTAGTAACAAAGAATTGCAATCATACAAAAACTTGTGTGGACTTAGTCCATGGTGGACCAATACTTGGAGTCATCCCCTTACTTCACCTGGAGTCACCCCCCTCTAAAAGTGGAGCCACCTCCCTCTAAAAGTAGAGTCACCCCTACTTCACCTAGAGCCACCCCTCAAATTCATACTTGGTACCATCCCTACTTCACCTGGAGCCGCCCCCTACTTTTACCTGGAGTCACCCCTTACTTCACCTAGAGCCACCCCTCAAAATTACTTACTTGGAGTCACCCCCCCTACTTTATCTGGAGTCACCCCATACTTCACCTGGAGCCACCCCTCACGGTGGACTAAATCCACACAAGACATGTTGGCTAGTAACAATCATTAAGAATCACAGAAATAGGACCAAGCACAACATCACGCCGCTGGAGTTTGCTCACTATGTCCTTGGAGTCTCCTTCTATGAAGACATGCTTCCATCCCTTCTCGATTGCCAGCTCCATTGCTTCCCTCACCGCCATAGCCTCCGCCATCTCAGGCGACCACATGCCAGAAAACATCCTAGCCTTTGCACCCAGCACACGACCATCATGATCCCGCCCCACTATGCCCAAACCTGCTTTTCCCATCTTAATATCCAAGCCAGCATCATTATTTAAGGGTGTTACTAAATGCCGCCCCTAAATTACTAGGTACCGGCCCCCAAAATTCCAATTTTGCCCTTTTTTAATTTTTCACTCATCCTCTCCCTCTCTCCCTCTCTAACTCTCACACCACTTCTCTCCCACTCTACCACCCACTCTCATACCCAACCTTCATCAACATTCACTCAAGCAACCCGCGGATGTCTGCCGGCGATCAAGAAGTGCCGTCGACGGTGGCGGAGGTAAAATTAATTTTTTTTGCGCATTTTTTTTGCACGGTCGTCTGAGATTTTCGACTCACCCTTGGGTGAGTCGTCGGCTACAGGCGACCCACCCAAGGGGAGTCGTCTGTCGATCTCGACTCACCCTTGGGTGAGTCGTCCGCTACAGGCGACTCACCCTTGGGCGAGTCGAGATCAATAGACGACTCACCCTTGGGTTGGTCGCCTGTAGCAGACGACTCACCCAAGGGTGAGTCGAGATCGACGACCGACAGACACAAAAAAAAAAATTATTATTATTATTATTATTATTATTATTATTATTATTATTATTATTATTATTATTATTATTATTATTATTATTATTATTATTATTATTATTATTATTTGAATTTAAGATTAAGCTAACATTGTTTTCGTTGTTTTCGTTAGATTCCTTTGGAGCGGTTCGGTGGTGATGGTGTTGATTACAGTACGCATTTCGTCACTGATGAGTTATTTGATAGTGATACAGATGCAATTAATTGGGCAAAACAAATTGCACTTACTATCGGGTTTGAGTTGATAATTTCGTCACACAAGAAGAGTGGAAGCGTAAAATTGTTAAAATGCAATCGAGGTGAACGCTACAGAGGGGAATTAAGAGACTTAGATACTGCTGCTCGGAAGAAATCGAAAACAAAGGCTTGTAAATGTACGTTCCAGTTGAGAGCTCGACAAGTGTATGGGTCCAGTAGTTGGATGATTGTCACGTTGCCTGGGACTAGGGGTACGCACAACCATGACTTTGTTGTGTATCCTGAGGGATATCGTCAGATGAGTGGTCTTAGTCCTGGGTCAAAGAAACTCGTTCGTGACATGACTTCGGCACAAACAAAGCCATGTGCTATCTTGGCCGCGATTAAGGAAAAATTTCCCGAGGACAATGCAACTAGACGGCATGTGTACAACCACAGAGATCGTATAAGGAAACTTGATTTTGAAGAGAGAGATGTCATTGGTCAGTTTCATCATTTAGCTGTGGCGAATAAGTACGTACATTGGACAAGAGCCGACCGAGCTACTAATGAGGTAACTCACGTGTTCATGGCACACCCTACATCAATTCAGTTACTTCGGTCTTTTCGTTGGTTGATTGGCTTAGATTCCACGTACAAAACAAACAAGTATAAGATGCCGTTTGTTGAGATAGTGGGGATGACTCCAACCAATAAGAACTTCCTCATAGCTTATGCCATTATGAAGGATGAGACTCAGGCAAGCTATGCGTGGGTCTTAGATAAGTTGAGGATGCTTATTGGAAATGATGTACACCCAACAGCAATTGTGACCGATCGTGAGCTAGGGTTGATGACACCTATTAGAGAGATATTTCCCGAGAGTGCCCATTTGCTCTGTACATGGCACATTAACAAAGTCGTTGAAGACAAAGTGTACAGACTTTGTGGAAAAGATAAGGCCGTCGCGCAGAGGTTCAAGAATGGGAGGTGAAAAATTATCATGGAAGCTTCCACAGAAGCTGCGTACGATAGAGCAGTGCGTACGATGAAGGTTAGTTGGAGGACTTACCCTCACGTGATATCCTATGTAGAGGAGACCTGGCTGAGACACAAAGAGATGTTTGTGGCTGCGTGGACGAATAAGGTGCTACACCTTGGCAACACTACGACTTGCAGGGTGGAGAGTGCACATGCCGCGCTAAAACAGTGGTTGAACTCCTCAACTGGAGCTTTGGACAATGTTTGGAACAAGGTCAACAAGTCAATCGAGTCACAAATAACTGAGATCAAGTACACATTTGAAGAGTGCAGAAGACGAAGAAGTGTGGTGTACTCGGGTTTCCCATTCAACTATCTGACCGGGTATGTTTCCCATTACTGCTTACAAATATTATTGGCTGAGCTGAACAGGATGAGAGAATTGAGTCACCAAGTATTTGATCGTTGCGGTTGTGTATTGAGATCCACTCATCAGATCCCGTGTGCGTGTGAGTTGAAAACGGCCACGGATACGGGCACGCCAATTAGCTTGAATAGTGTCCACAAATTTTGGCGAACACTCGTTATTAGTGATGCAGTGGAGATAGCTACGCTTGACATGACTGAGCATCCATCTGAGGACCATCGATACTTTCGGTCTCTGGTCGACGAGGTTAACTCAAGCGACCCGGCAGTTGTGCGCAACATATCTGTCCTTATGAATGAGCAGCTTCATCCTGAGGAAGCGAGTTACGTCGAGCCGGAAGCGAACACGACAGTCAGAGGTCGACCGAGAGGGAGTTCCTCTACCAGACGTGATCCTAGTTCATGGGAGTACTCCCAGAGGGGTCGTGGTCGCCCTAGGTCATCCAGTTCGAGCCGCGGGCGTGGTCGTACCTCATCCTCATCGAGTAACTTCGTAAACAGTACTGGTATGAAAACCCATAATTTATTAACATGTACATAATGTTGTTACTTTTTGATAAGTACTATTATTGACTTTCTATTATATTGTCTTGCAGCTGGACACGCAATAGATATCACTGAATTCTATCATGTTAACAAAATTCCGGGAATCATCGTACCTTTCATTGAAGGATATCTCGATGTGCTTGGGGATGGTAATTGCGGTTTCCGTGTCATTGCGGACTACATTTTCGGAGACCAAGAGCAATGGCGAGTGGCGAGAGTTTGCATTGCACACGAACTCTTAGCTAACCGAGCATTGTACGAAAACTTATACGTTGAAGGGGTCGACGCTGGTTACCGCCGTATTATGTGGGACGGAGGTGCGTGTAACGATGATCACTGGATGATAGTAATTGAGGATTTGTTCCCGATTGCCAACCTCTTCAATGCAGCGATTATGTTTTCGGATACGGCAGCGGAAGGGGGTTATATTCTTGTTACACAGTGCTACCGTTCCAAGCACCTTCGACTGCTACACGTCCAAGTAGGGAAATTGTCATGTGTCATTTAGGTGATTCGTATTCCCATTATATCCGTCTGGATTTAGCCTCAGATTTCCCTGTTCCTCCGATATGCGAAGCATGGTTTACTTTCCGTTCTGATAGTGTCGCTGGTTGGGAACAAATGTATGTTACGCGAAGAGCACATTGGGATCGTTTAGCGAGGTCGACGTAATTGAATGTTTTGCGTGATTGTTATACTTATATCATTGTCACATTTTTGTGTGATTGTTATATTTTGCATGTGGAGAGTGGTCGTGATTATTGGAGGTAAATAAAACAACAAATTACAATAAAACAAAAAATGTAAATAAGAAACAACAAATTACAATAACACAAATAAATAATAACAATAACAATGAAACTCTTATAATAACAAATTCATCTAGGGTCAATACATCATTTGGCAGCCCGCCAATCTCTCATATACTCGTCCATTTGGGATCGAGAACCTTCCGCTTGCTCCGGAGGAATCAAAGTAATGGCCTGCTCATGTAAGACGGCTAGACGATTCACCCACTGCAAAAAAGTAACAATGAGTGTGAGTTCAGAGATATGTAATACGTAAAAAAAAAATATATTTTAGTTTAGTTAATCACTTACATAATCGCTGTTGGATCGTGGAGGAATCACAGGTGCTGCAGCGTCACGTATCAGCCGAGGGTGGGAGTGAAGGTAGTACCATGCGAGGTAGCCATCCGTACATGCTGTGGGATCTGACGTGGATGCCTGAAACCCATGGAGACCAAGAATGTAAAATCCCGGGAACATACGCCAAGCATCAGATGAGATCCGTTCGGGGAAGACAACCTTGTACGAACGACTGCTCCATGACCTGATCGCTTTGACTGGCCTAAAGATCGGGGTTGGGATACTCTGTACGTACCCGATTTGTCGTAAACAACGACCAGGCATGTACGGTTCGATAATATCCCGATACTGTAGCCACCCCATGAATACAGTCCTCGGTACAGATACTGCCGGGTTAGAACCGTACGGCAGCCACACCACCTACGTAGAAATGTTGAAAGTTATGGTGAAGTAAAAAAACATAGCAAACGACGAAATAAATCATGAACACCGATAACTAAATGACGTACCTCTGTCGCTCGCAGATGATCCAAGCGTCTACGTAAGGAGTCCAGTCGACCCATGTCCTTGCCCTCAGCCAGGGCACTCCATACGGACGCACGGGGAGCCTCGTCGTCCCCGACAACCATCCGCTCCCGATGAGGTCGGAAGCAGGGAAAGTACTCGTATATCCATGCCTGCAGGAGAGTTAGGCTTCCGCAGATGCCCTGAGAATCCCCGCGACTAGCTATACCGAGCTGACGATATAGGAAGGCGAGGGCAGCAGATCCCCAAGAGAAGTCATGCACCGTATCGACACCGTCGTCCATCACCTCCATCACGCAGGAGGGTCTAATACGGTTACCACTCTTGTCGACAAACAAGGTGGATCCAATAAGTAACCACATCCAAGCTGTCGCCTGGATGTCATCTATTTGCTCACGGCAAAGCTCAAAAACCGACTCCGTGAGGACCGCACCGCCCTGCCAGTGGCTACACATCAGTTCTTCTGGGCTGACCCCGAGAACCTCCATGGCCGCCGTCTGCAGCTGCCCATCCCGTCCCTCATTGGAAACGAGCTCTCCGTCTACAGGAATCCGAAGAATATGCCATACATCGTGCAACATGATCGTCATCTCTCCGAACGGCATGTGGAACGAGTTCGTATCCGGCTGCCACCTTTCCACGAATGCAGATATCAGGGGGAAGTCAATATGTCTGAACATAATGTCTGCCAGGTGTGATAACCCAGTCCCCTCGATTTGGGCCCTCATCTCGGCCGACATCTCCGCTCGCCACTGACTCAGCCGCTGACAGACATTCCATCGGTTCTGACACTTCAAGAGACCCCTCATCTCTCCATTCCACATACGAGACGCTACGTGGCCCAGGAAGCTCGGTATGACGCTATCATCCGCCGGCCCACCGGGCACAGGCTCTGTAACAAGCCACGTAGTGTCGTCCTCCGCTCTAGATCGTTTGCCAGTACTGGACGACCCAGTACTAACAAACCTACCGCCTCTGCCCTTCACCACGCGCCAATCTGAGGATAATTCGATGCCAATCTGATCATCGTCTTGCTCACCGGAGTAGAACTCGCTAGTTGCGTAATCGTCTTGCTCAGCAGTCATCTCCCTCATCCGAACTGCCTCTCTCTGTCTCCGTACAGAGGCATCAATCCCGCGCGTCCTCGTGTGACGCGGTCCTGAACCAGCTAGTTCACTAAATAACCGAGGCACCGATTTACCGGCTCCTCCCATCTATCATTTCACTTTTTAATTAATTAAACAATAATTAATAATAATAATAATAATAATAATAATAATAACGATAAATAATAATAATAATAATAATAATAACAATAAATAATAATAATAATAATAATAATAATAATAATAATAATAATAATAATAATAATAATAATAATAATAACAATAAACAATAAATAATAATAATAATAATAACAATAAATAATAATAATAATAATAATAATAATAATAATAATAATAATAACAATAAATAATAATAATAATAAATAATAATAATAATAATAATAATAATAATAATAAATAATAAATTTTTTTTGTGTCGGTCGTCTGGTCTCAGACGACTCACCCAAGGGTGAGTCGTCGGCCGATCTCGACTCACCCTTGGGTGAGTCGCCTGAGACCGGCGACTCACCCTTGGGTGAGTCGTCTGCCGATCTCGACTCACCCAAGGGTGAGTCGTCTGCGACCGACGACTACCCTTGGGCGAGTCGAGATCGGCAGACGACTCACCCTTGGGTGAGTCGCCGGTCTCAGGCGACTCACCCAAGGGTGAGTCGAGATCGGCAGACGATCGACGCAAAAAAAAAAAAAAAAAAAAAAAAAACACAACTTCAATTCATAACTTCACGATTCAATTCAAGGCAAAAAATATTCAATTCAAGGCAAAAAAAATTCAATTCAAACAAAAAAAAAAAAAATTTCGAAAAGTTACCCCCCCGCGCCGTCGGTCGCCGCCTCCCTCGCCGTCGAAACCTCTGCCGCCGCTGCCGCTAGCACTTGACATGGTCGTGGTGGTGGTGGTGGTGGTTGCCGGTGTGATGGTGTGGTGGTGAGGATGAGTGAGGAAGAGAGGATGAGTGAGAATGAGTGAGGAAGAGAGGATGAGTGAGAGTGAGTGAGGAAGAGGGGTGAGGGTAAAATTGGAAATTGGAAGGACGGTAGCTAGTAAAAAGGGGCGGTATTTAGCAATTCACTTATTTAATTTAACGCATCCCACTGGAGGACAAGACCATGGCGCATGAGGCCTCAGTTGTTTTGGCTTGCTCACACCTTCCCAAGCTTTCCATAATCTGACAACAACTGCTTTCTTTGAGAACAAAGAATGTGTTTATTAGCTACCCGTACTATACAGCACTACTTTAACTTAATGGCAGGTCAATATTCTTTGAAGCTTGAATAAAAAAAAAGGATCAAGACATTCATATAGTTCTTTCTTCTTCCTTTTTAGATACAACTTCATATAAGAGTTCATACGTATGTACAGTATCTGTACATTGTTAAAGAACAAGTTAATCAAATAATAACCAAAAATTCCATCACGTGGTACTTCCTCAATTCCTATGAAATCCAAGCAGTGAAAATCCTCAAGCTTATTCGCAAAATGTTAAGATCAACCTCATTGTCCAGTTTCTACCATCGCATTCGTGACAGAGGCTGAGTCCAATCACTTTGTTAACACCAAACAAATCTTACCACCTCAAGTTAAATTGGACTGTAATATGGCCATCAAAGATGAACTTTGGATTAGCATCACCAACATTTCTGACTTCTATACCCTTCAAAGGATGTCTCTCGGCTATGGCACAGGTTGCGAGTTTCTCAACTACAATCTGCAAGCCAAAAGTTAAACATTATGAGCTGATAATTTTGGGTTCTCTAATTATTTTTGAAGAAAACTTTTATTGACATGGAGTAACACTTAAAACAGAGAACCTCCTAACTAAGTCTTTCTCATTTCCAAAAGAGATATCAAAGCATCACCACATTGTACGCCACATGAATCCTCTGGTATGAAAGACTAAGAAATGCCCATAGCAGTGGACATTCTAACTTTATATGTTCCAAATGAATACTAGTCTACCTGGTTTCTTAACTAAATACATAAAATAAATGAAATTAGGGACATCAACAGTTGTAGCATGTACTCTCATTTGGTAAAAGACGATAGAAAATTGTAGTTATCTGTCAAAACTTTGACATATGTGTTGACAGAAAATTCACCTTGTCTTAAACATGGGTAATAGTTTTTCTGATGCAAGGATAACCATTCGATGGCGAAAAGACAAAATGGAACCAACAACGTAAAGAGAACATACCTTTTGGACACTGGGGTCCATATAGAGATCTATTGGTAGTGATTTCACGTTCATTGGTAGAGAAAGAATATTAGGATGACAACTCCAAAATAATCCGTCTATTAGATTGGAAATAGCGCACTCCACAGGTTTAGAAATGCTTGAGCACAACTGCAGTCGATTAAGATTGTATGGTGGTCCGGGTACTCGAATCTCTAGGATATCCTCTACACTGAATTCTACCTTCACATTCCAAAAAAAAAATTCCTATCATCAAATATGAGAATCTAAGCACATAGATAACTTCATCACATTAAGTGTTGATCACTTGATCCGACCAAAGAAACAAGAAAGAGAATGTTTCACTTCAAACCTAACCTTATAGCTACCCAATGTTAACTAATCCTTACACCTAGAGCACTCGAAATCCAGAACAAACTTTTGCAAATCGCACTATAGTGTAACAACACGTAGCTGCATAACTTGAACCGGCTGTCTATACAGATGTATAAAACTGCATTGTACACTTCCAAGTGTTGTGACATCTAACCTTTCTAATCATGACAATGGGAGTGTATCAATAGGAGTTCGCCGTATCATATCGAACGATTAAGCCTCGGTGTCATGGCAAGCAAGCCCTTAATTTACACAGGGGGTGGGGGCAGTATCAAAGTACTTGGTGAGCTAGTTAACAGTATGAGTGTGTGACAAGCACTTTAAATGCAGCATATTTGTCATCATTAATAGCAGTTTACATACTTAAGCTTACATACCTCATCAGTGGGCAAAGACAATGTCAAGACATTGAACACGTTGGATTGCAGAAGAAATTCCCCTAATTTGACTAAGTAGCTACTGTCAATAGTTCCAGAATACTCAATAAAACCTTTGCAGTGGGCAGCGCACTCACTCAAAGATAGAATTGGATAGAGGTCCACATCATGCAAGCGCACAGATAAGTGAAACAACTCCAAATTTGGGGCATCAATTTTTACCTTTTCCAGCATAGGACAGTACTTTATTTTGTAGTTTCTTGAGTGATAAATTCATGATCTTAGCGCTCTTCAAGTCAAAACATGTATTTAACGTCAAATCCTTTAGCGCGGGTAGGCGTTCAAGGAATTAAATAGCGGCCGCTACGCGACGCGACGGCCGCTATGTAAAGGATTTTGAGCTCGCCGCGACGCGTTTTACCGCGTTGCGAAGTTGAGAAGTCATTCACGCCGCGACAGTCGCTACGGCCGTTACATTACGCGAAAGCGGCGCGTTTTACCGTTACTTTCCAATATGATCATTAAATTATTATCATTTTACTTTATAACTCTATTATTAGTTTCTTTTAACTAATATTATCTATTTCATAATGAATTTGAATGCATATTATGTTCGAATTATGATGGTAAAGCAAAGATTCCAAAATGCAATTAGAAGTGTAAATATTCCTTTATGTGAGTCATTCACGCCGCGATTGCCGCGATTCGCTATGCAATACCCACAATAGTACGTTTCCACGATATCGCGACCGTTACCGCATTCGCGATCGCGACCGCTATTTAATTCCCTGTAGGGAACACAGTATCCATCATCACATCACTGATGCGGGTTTCATAAAAATCAATGATCCTTAAATTTAGTAATTTAGCAGGATCAACAATCCTCAACGAACAATTAATCCTTTCAGCACCACCGTATGCAAGATCTTCCAAATTGGGCGATTCCAAATTAACCAATTTAACTCCGCAACTTGAATCTTCATCTTCAGCTATAGAGAAACTCCTAATGTTACTATATCCAGCGATATTGATTTCAGCAACAACCCCATACCAACACGAAATGTGGAGCTTATTTAGTGGGCATGAATAGATGATATGCCTAAACAAACAATCATCCTCAAGATGAACCTTCATTAGCGACAAACATTCCAAAGATCCAAGATTTATAATACCCCCACTGACATCCACATTAAAAGTAGACGGAAATTCCAGGTTAACCAAGTTAAGAGACTTCAAAGACTTAGCAGATAAAACAAGACAGGGCAACTTGTATACCATGTAATCATCAAACTTAAGACAATGATACGTAAATAAGGATAAATTAAGTACTTCAACATGATTCCTCACAGCAATTTCAACCCACTTATCAATCAGTTCACTCGATATAAACACACTATCTACAAAAACATCGTAAATCTCCAACTTGAATTTCTTAATAATTATGTTGTGGGTTGAGTATCTATTCATAGTGGAATGACAAAATCGACGAAACCCATATGACAATTTGACGGAAAACAAAAAGGGTTGAAGTCTAATACCGGATTTGTAGACCATAAGTGGTGGAATTTCTGAGACACTGAACCTAACTGGCATGATTGTCTGAGACTGAGGAGAGAGAAAATGTGATGGAGAATGAACTCTGGTAAGTCTGAGAGTCTATCCATAGGATCGAATTGCTCATCCATTGTCATCTCTGAGCTTTTCCTCTCCCCTGTTACCGCCATTGCCGATTTGCCCTCTTTTTTATTAGGGTTTCGATGGAACTTATAAGTGATGAAATGAAATTTAAGAAAAGTTGCCGCTTGCCGGGAACTTCTTAGAGCTCCTTTTTCTTGTTTTTCTTTTTCTAAGAACTATTTCTTGATTAATTGCAACATTTTTTAACCAAAAAATTCTAAGTAAAATATTTTAAAATAGGTGTCCAAACGAGTTGAACAGAGTCGATTATTGATGCGTTCGTACTCGACTCGTTTATTAAATAAGTATTATATTGGTGTCATGCTCGACTCTTTCTTATCAAGCAAGTTTTGACCGAATTGTTCACAAACTGCTCGCGAGTACACGAACTTTGAAAGCACTATAATCCATTAAAATACTAAACGAGCTAAGTAGGGAATTGCTCGTGCTCGACTCAGTCATCATCAAACGATTTCTGACCGAGCGTTGACAGAATATAAAGACAAGCCACTCATGAGTGTATCGACTCGTATGCACCCCTAATTAAAAAGTACTGACTGAGATACATCTAAACAATGAACATGTTCGTACCAAAAAAAGAAAACTATGAACATGTTTGGCATAACTACTTATTGTAACTGGAGAAACTAAATGAGTGGTAGGTGTAACTATAATTACAACCTTTTATGGAAGTTTGGATGAGTAAATTTTAATTTCAGAGATTATTGCACCAATTTTTATTTTTTTTCAGAGTTATCTTCTTTTTCAACTAAAGTAAGTCGTGTGTGAAATCAACTCATAGTAAAATGGGGTATGCATTTAGAAATATAGAGGTCACTACTTATAAATAATAATCTTTGTTTCACTAAAAAAGTCTCACCAAAAATTACAGTAAAATCGCCCTATGCAAGTTTTTCTAAACTAATAAAAAATTTGGCCATCCAAATAGTGCATTATTTGCCAATTATTGGCTAAACAGTGTCATAAAGTTTTTGTTAAATCCCTACTGATTTGGCCTAAATTTAAGGTTTTAAATTAGTTCAAACCTTCAAATATTATACTTAGAAAAAAGGAAGTTAAGATAATTATTTTAAATGGTTGTTTCTACTGAATTGATCTTTTTTATGCTGTTAGATCCCAATTGATTGGAACTGTTGTCTTTAGTCTACATAATTTCTGGGGTTCAATATTTGTACTACCAAAGAAGGTGATCAAACAAGTGGAGGCTTTGTGTAGGAACTTCTTATGGAGTGGTAAGGAGGGTTATAAGCAGTCTTTGGTTGCTTGGAAAGATATTTGTCAGCCTAAGTTACATGGTGGGCATGGCTTTAAAGATCTCTATGACATCAACACTGTTCTTATCCTGAAATTAGTGTGGTGTCTTGCACTGAAGGTTGATGTCCTTTGGGTTAAATGGGTGTATGAGGTGTACTTGGAGCAGGAAAACCTATGGGGGTGCAACTATCCAACTCACAGTCTTGGAGTTTTAGGAAGTTGCTGAAGTTGAGAGAGGTGACTTTGATGTGTACTGGTATTCAAAATGGTGAAGTTCAGTGGACTGCAGGTCCTCCTCCATTTTGATCAAAAGCTACATACAAGGTCATTTATTATGTTGGCCCTGAGCAGCCTTGGGCTTGTTTTATTTGGGGAAGAAATTGCTTCCCTAAGCATTCTTTTACATCATGGTTGGTTATGCAGCAGAGGTTGCTTACAAAGGATAGATTGTTGGCTCGTGGTATGGCTATTGATCCTAGTTGTTGCTTATGTAATGCACTACATGAATCACATGAGCATTTGTTTCTGCATTGTCAGTTTGCCTGCGGTCTGCAATTTTATTCACCTTAGTGCCCCCACCCCCCCCCCCAACAATGGACTGAGCTGAATGTCTGGGGTCTAAAGCATGTGACAGGTGCTTCTGCTCATAGATCCCTTTGTAAAGCTACTGTGACAGCTTGCTATTATCACATTTGGATCAGTAGGAACAAGGTTCTGTTTAGGCAGGAACAAGCATGTCCAAACAAAGTTGCTGCAAGATTCTGTTATGAATTGCATGTACAACTTAGTAGGGTGGAGAAGATTAAGGATACACAAAAAAACAGGAAGTGGTGTTAAGCAATTGGCATCTATCCTAGTTTTACAAAGAAATAGTTTTACTTGTATAGGGTGTTTTACAAAGCTTTTAGCTGCTGTTTATAGTTGTTTCTAGAAGGGATGTCTAGCTGACTCCCTTGTCTTTTTGATCTCTTGATGTAAGTATCACAACAATTATATTTTGGTAATGAACCGCTCACATTTTATCCCAAAAAAAAAAAAAAGAGTCCCACAAAAAAAGGTTAAAAAGTTTGGTCAAAATATTTCAAACAAAACAGAAGTGCATGGCAATGATGTTCTAAATTAGCAATTTAATGGGTTGAGTGAGCCTTTTATTTTCTTTTTGGCTCCAGCAAAAGGCATAAAGACCATTACAACAGAATTTATCTAACTGTGAGAGTGGAAACCGATTTTATAACCTAATGTACCCAAAATCTCATTGTTGACTATTAGGCCAAGACATCATTGACAAGTTAAGCGAATCTTGATAGACTCTTTTTGTAAACACCTTTGTTTTGTAATATTATCCACATACTGATTCGACTTCCTTATACATGATTAATGAAAATATTTTAAAATCACTCAAGTGTTTAAGTGTTTTAGTTGTCTATGGCAAGTAACAGCCGAAGGTAGATTTCAATATCTTCTGGCTCTCTTCTCGCTATTGTGATAATGAACAAGGCTCAATCCACGAGTTATTTTTTTTAATTAGTGTTTATAGTGATATGTTGGAATTACTTAAATGTTTTATTCATTTTCCATGTCATCATCAGTTTATTAGTACACTTTATAAATGTTGTTAGAGTTACAATTTGTAAGTGTTGCTCGAGTCAAAATACATATATGTAAATACAGTAGAGCTTGTATGGCCATTCGATCAATGAGAAAATCTCCTATTATCTAGTTTTTCTCTCTACAATTTTCATTATTTTTCAATGAGAAAATCTCCTATTATCTAGTTTTACTCTCTACAATTTTCATTATTTTTCTTTAAATAAGTTTCTCTCTTTAATTTGAGGTAGAGCTGATAAAATCAACATGCTATCAGAGCTAAGCTAACTCAAATAGGAATTTCTAGAATAATTCACTGTTTTGATTGTGCATTCCGAATATGGAAAATCGTTGTTGCCTCATTTAGATTCTTATTTGAACCATCCAAATTAAACTTCACATAAACTTGTTGAGAGGGTTGCTATTTACACTCGTTGACAAGGTTGGTTGCAAACCCTTTTTCTTGCAAGACTTCATGTTTGTTAAATTCAAATTGATGGTGTGCAAAGTTTCCCATTCCACAAATTTTTCATAATAGAGAAGCTAAATGGGGAGATGAGATGGATAAAATGGTGTGGGTGCTTGTTTCGCATGGTAAATTTTCAAGAAAAGGGTTGAGTGACAAATTGCAAGAAGCTTCAGCCGAATCTTGGGGTTTTTCTTTTTGTTATCTGGACAGCAAAGGTTCCTTCTAAAGTTCAGATTTTTGGTGGCGAGTAGTGCAAGACAGGGTGGCTACAAAAAAAAATATCTTCAGATATAAGGAGTTCCTTTCGATGACAATGCATGTCAATGCAATATGTATCAAGCAGATAATGAAGATGTTCAGCATATTTTCCTTCTTTTTTTTTTTTTTGGAAAGATTGCATTGCATAAAAATTAAGTTAAGTCAGTTACAGTACCATAAATAGAGTTTTGCCTAGCATACTTAAAACCTACAGAGTCTTTGGATAACGATTCCAAACAAGAGTCAGGAGGGGAGCATAAAACATTCAGCCCCTGATCCTCCCTTAGTTCCTTCCTAGCAAGCTGAGCCATCTTGTCTGCAACTTGATTTCCCTCCCTGAACTCAAAAGTCAGCATCTTCGTCCTCAAACCGCTTAGTAGGCACCTGCATTCCATAAACAAAGGGAGTAGGTGATCATGCAACATCACATTGTCATGTAGCGTACTGATGATACTCTTGTTGTCTGAGTTGATCATCACATTATCCCACTTCTCTTGCTTCACAAATCTTATTGCCTGAATTAGGCTCAACAGTTCAGCTTCACGAACATCCCTTGCTGGCTTCTTTGATATTCCTCCTACAATCCACATACCTGCATTGTTTTGACACACAAAGCCCAAACCTGCTAGCTTGTTCACTGTATCAAAAGAGGCATCACAGTTTACTTTGGTCCAATTCAGATCAGGTGATTTCCAGTTGACAAAGATGGGAGAGTTGCTCAGGATAGGTTTTAGTTTTCCTAGGGTTGAGTAAAACTCCCACGCATGAAAGCTAATTTTTTTGAACCAAGAGGTAAAGGGTAGACTCTTTTCCTCAAAAACTGCAAGGTTTCTCCTCTTCCATATCTCCCACACAATGAAGGAGAAGTGAATGTTCCAAGGCAGTTGGTTGGACATACACTTATCAAGAAGGAGGTTGGCTTTGAGCCAGGGTTGAAGGGATTGGTTAAAGAAGGTGTCAGGTACACAGAGTTGCCTCCAAACCTCCTTAGCTCTCTCACAGTCCCTAAGGACATGTAACGTATCCTCATTACCATCCAGACAGACAGTACAAACTTCATGGGGTAGAATATTTCTTTTAAATAAGGTAACATTAGTAAGAAGTCTGTCAAAAAAAACAAGCCACATGAAGTTCTTTATTTTTGGAAGAGTTTTTGCTTGCCAAAGCCAAATTAAATCCTCATCATTGCTTAACTAGGGAGGTTGGATAGATGCAAGCTTTCTTTTTTCCTCAAAATAAGCATCAGTTATTAAAATTTTTCCTTTTGAAGCAAAGCCACAGAAACTTATATCATCTTTTTCAAGCACAGGTTTTTGTTTGTCCCTAATATGATCAAGGACGTCAGGTGGGAGCACAAAGGACCAAAGATCCAACTTCCAAGTGAAGTTAGTACCCTGCCAATGGACACAATCAGCAACTTTAAGATTAAGCTCATGTTCAGTTAGGGGTCCAGCAATCAGATTTCTAAGAGAACCCCACTCAGTCCAATGGTCCTCCCAAAATAAAATGGACTCACCATTTCCTAGTGTCCACTGTATGCTATTATGATACACCTCCCACCCTTTCCCCAAGTCTTGCCAAAAATGGGACCCCTGGCCAAAGGGAGTGATCTTAACCTTATTATTGACATACTTCTCATTAATAACTCTAGCATGCAAAGTCTCCGGGTTAGAGAACATTTTCCAACATTGTCTAGCCATATGGATCTTACTCATAAGAATGTTATCTCTTATGTGCAGGCCACCATCACTTTTGGCCAAGGTGACTTTATCCCATGAGACCAAATGTAGTTTATTTCTACCCTCATTTTCACCCTAAAGGAAGTTATTCACATGAGTGTTTAACTCCTTAGTGTAGACATGGGCATATGAATGCACTGCATTGTGTAAGTGGGGATGGTGTTCAAAGAGGCATTAACAAGGCACAACCTCCCAGCATTGGACAAGTTTCTTGCCTTCCAGTTACTCAACTTTCCCTTGATCTTAGCCACAATATTTTGCAATTGCCTCTTGGCGGGTCTTTTAGTGGTTAAAGGAAAACTCAAATAGACTCCTAAATCATCAGTTGCTTTCATATTAAGTGCTAGCTCAACAGTCTCAATTTGAGCTTGATCAGTATTGGGGGAGAAATAAATTTTACTCTTGTCATTATTGATTTTTTGCCCAGAAACACCACAAAAATATTCAAGAGTAGACAACATTGCATCAATAGTACCTTCATTAACTTCCCCAAAGAGCAAAAGGTCGTCAGAAGACATTAAGTGAGAGATGGCAAGATTACTACTAAACTTGAAGGGCTGCCACTCACCATCCTTACAGGCCTGGTGAATAGAAAGAGACAAAGCTTCCATGCAAAGGATGAACAGGTATGGGCACAAAGGGTCCCCTTGCCTGATCCCCCTCAAGGGTTGAAAGGACTCAGTGCAGGAACCATTAACTAACACAAACGTGGTAGTAGTGGACACACAACTAAGAATCAACTTAATGGATTGGCTATCAAACCCGTGTAAAGCCAGACAATCATGAATAAAGCTCCATTCTAATCTATCATAAGCCTTTTCCAAGTCGATTTTGACAGAAAAAACCTTTTTTTACATTTTTTTCTTCTTCATGGAATGAAGAATTTCAGTAGCATTGATATAGTTACAGTCAATTCCTCTCCCTGGCAGAAAGCTGCTTTGGTTTGGAGAAATGATATCATGTAAAAAGGGTCTCATTCCGTGCACAATTATTTTGGAGACAATTTTATACAAAGTGTTACAAAGGCTTATAGGTCTAAAGCTCTTGATTGTCTTAGGATTTTCCACCTTAGGGATAAGGGAAATAACAGTTTGGTTAAATTCCCAAGGGATTACCCCCTTAGCAAAAATCTCACTAATAAACTTGCACACATCAGCCTCCAAGACATTCCACTGGCTTTTATAAAAACAAGCATGTAGCCCATCAGGCCCCGGGGCCTTAAGGGAGTCCATGCTAAACAGACCTTTGTAGATTTCCTCGTTAGAGGGGACACTACCAATTGCTAGGACCTTGTCAGTAGGGATGGAGCAATCAGTACACATAGACATATCCTTCTCAGTAGTAAAAAGATTTTTAAAAAAATTAAAAATATGTTCACTAATCAAGCAAGGATCAGAAATGTCACAGCCCACCCCATCTCTAAGCATGTGAATCTTGTTGAATTTTCTCTTGAGGATAACAGATTTATGGAAAAAACAGTATTTCTATCACCCTCAAGAAGCCAATTCGACCTAGCACGCATCATCCAAAAGACCTGTTCCTGGTCAAGAATATCATTAAGCTCAGAGGATAGATTACAATCAAGTTCCTGACAGAAATCAGACAAGGGATTATCACATAATTTTTTTTGAACTCCTTCAATTCTTTTTAACAGATGTTTCTTTTTCTTAAAAATGTTACCAAAGATATCTCTAGCCCAGATAGTCATTTGATCAGTAAGGTGAGAGAGCTTTTTAGGAAGGGTGACAACACTCTTGAGTCACTCATCATACACCAGGTTAGCAAAATCAGGTTCTAGAAGCCACATAGGTTCAAAACGAAAAGGCTTGGTACTCGGGTTTATGACAGGCTTATGAAGCAAAAGCAAGAGTGGACAGTGGTCAGAGGTTATTCTAGGTAGATGCACCATGCGATTTTCAGGGAAACTAGACATCCACAAAGAGTTTGCCTAACCCCTATGCAACCTCTCAGAAATAGGGTTGATTTTTCTTTTATTGGACCAAGTAAACTTTACACCACTGAAACCCAAATCAATCAGTTCACAGGCATGCATACAGTCAACATATTGATTCACACGATTCAATTTAATTGGCTTGCCCCCAAATTTCTCACTAGAACAAGTAACTTCGTTAAAATCACCAACTACAAGCCAAGGTGAAGAAATGCATTTGCTCATGTCAGACATCGATTTTCAAAGAAGACATCTCAGTTTATGTTTAGGCTTAGCATAGACAGCAGTTAAAAGAAAGGGTTTAGTAGAGTTTGTTTTTACTTGAACCACACCATGGATAAATTGATGGTCCATGTTTAAAAGATGAAAATCCAGAGAATATGACCTCCACAGGAGCCAAATCCCTCATGAGAATCCCACGGGTTCAACCAACTGGTGTCTATCAAACGGAAGCTCCCTGAAGATTTTCCAAGTATTTTTTGCGCTAGTACGGGTTTCGAGCAAGATCACAAGTTCAGGTTTATGAGAGTGAATAATGTGCATGAAATTAGCTTTAAAGGAGGCTCTAGCTATTCCCCTACAATTCCAGATTAAAATCGACATTAAATCAGGGATTCTCTTCAGTGTCAACAACTCCAACCGAGTCATATTTTCCTCTAGTGGTGAGTGAACTTCCACCATTCGCTTCAGAGTTGGATGATACATTTTGTTTGAGAGGGGCTCGATGGCGACCATCGCTTTTCTTCCCATTCCCGTCTCTCTCCTTTCCCAGTTTACTGCCACTCTTATCTGCTTGAACTCCTCCCTTGTGGACACAATTACTAGGCCATTGCAGTTGCTCATCATCTGACATAGGAATGATTGGGAGCGCAGCGAACAGATTTCCCTCAATTGAGGGAGGATTGGAGCTGGATCGATTAGATCGAGGAGGGCGGTTGGAAAAACTCGAGTCAGACCTTCTTTTTCTGCCCGTTCTATCATCCACTCCAGGAATTTTACACACCCCGGGTGCGGAATTTCCAGATCGCTTAACTGGGGGAGGTTCGCTGGTCGAGCGCCTCCCTCCTTCCAGATCTTGACGCTTTTGAGCGGTTCTTGGACTTCTTCAGGGAATAAGATGGCTCGACGAAGCTCGTGAGCTTTGGCTACCCTCCAGAGGGGCAAACGGTCCATAACTAGGACCGAGTTTTTGAGGTCCAGTTCCGCAGTTGTAAGAGCTGCTGGTTTGATTCGGGTTGCATGGCTTATCTCCCTGAGGATGTTGCTTATTGTGGTTGGGTTTTTTTTTTGGTGGTGGTGGGATGCGTGAAGGATGGTGGTGTTGATGGTGAGGTGGGGCTGGAGAGTGGCTGGCTTGGGATGATGGCTCCATGAGAAGTAGTTTTCAGAATGGGAAAAGTAATTTTTGGATCGATAACACAAACAAGTTTTTTTTTCTGTGAGGGTGAAAGTAATTTGAGCTTGGTCAAAAGAAGAATTGGGTGTAGGGGTCAGGATAGAGTCCCAGTCAAAATCTTGGAGACTAAGGTCACTAAGACATGCAAATGAATTGACGCGTCGATTTCAAGGAAGAGGCGACGTGGCTGGCTAAGCTCCACAATACTTGCAGGCTCAATTGAAAAATTTGCCCCACAATTTTGAATTTGGTTAGTGACTTTTTTCCGCCAATCCTTCCTGACAGCTCTAGCTCTGCTTTTCCGTGCCCGACGGCCCGGCCCTCGCCGTTTCCCGCCCTGTTTGTCCTTGGAGGGGACCTCCTCCCAACCTTCTTCCTCTGTAGAATATTCCTTATCTCCCTCTTTGTGATTTGAGTTATCTTCAAATTCAATTGATTGAGGCAAATCCTGATTTGGGGAGACTTTCTCGCAGGTACACAAAGCAGGCATCAAATTCTTGCAAATTTGACAAATTTTAGGCAATTTTGAATAAACAATTTCTTGTTTCACCTGACCCAACCAGATAAACTTCGGATGATTCTTAGTCATGTCCAACTGAACACAGAGTTTTTGCAAACCTCACCTTTTCTCTAGAGAGGGAATTTGCATCAATTCTGATGAGCTTTCCAAGAATATTGCCTATTTTCTGTAAAATATCATGTCTGAAAAATTCCGCATGCAACTCCGGAAATGTTATCCACGTTGGGATCGAGGTAATTCTTGCTGAGGAAGGTTTAAAACCATCCTCCCAAACTCTGACGTGAAGAAAATTATTCAATATGAACCAAGGGCCCTCAGTCAACACGAATTGTTTATCTTCTGGCTTCTCAAATTTGATTGAAAAAAAACCCTTTCCCAGGCCTGATAAAGACCAATTTTTTAATTTCTTCCAAAGAAACGAAAGTTGCTCGATGAGGAAATCCCTAGAAAAGGATCTTCCCTCCACTTTGCAGATGATGGTGTTCTTGAAGGGGGCACGGATGATATCGAGTTTCGAATCCGAGATAGGAAGGAACATCACAGAGCGGGTTAAAGGAGGGAGGAGGGGTTGGAGGATGGCTCGGTTCAAGGTGGGCAGGGGGGCTGCAGGGACTGAGTTAGAAAGGGCATCTTTGAAGGAGAGAGGGAGCATGGGTGGAAGGGGGGGGGGTGGAAGAGGTTTGTTGGGCGCAAAAAGTACCACAGGAAGCTCCACGGAGGTCGGTGACGGCACCGCAGTTGAACCCAAGGAGCCCAGGTAGGGCGAGGGCGGCGGTTCAGGGGGGAGGGGCTCTCTCTCACTCATCACTTTTCCTCCTCCTCTCTCTCTCCCAGCATTCCTTCAATGCCTGTTTGTATATGCAATTTGGCATAAAAAATTTTCATGGTGTGGTGTGCAAACAGTTTTACCTGCTATGGTTTCAGATGTGTTTAACCAGTGGACATGAATGATTCCGTATTCCAAAGGAAGTGTAGAAGGTCAAGGGTGGCAAATGGCTTTATTTGCTGTTTTGTGGTCTCAGAAATAAGGTTTGTTTTCAACAAAAAAACAAGGAGATGTATAAGGTTTTCGAAGCAGCCCAATTCAGAGTTTACTGGTGGTTTAAAAGCTACTTTCCTGGCTGTAATTACACCCTACACGACTGGACGCATAATCTTCAGGGCATTCTGTCACAACGAAATAATCAGCAAATCCCACGGGGCATGAATAGAACGAATGTCACTTGTTGTCCTCCAGTAGAAGGTTGGTTCAAAATGAACCTGGATGGTTCACCTCTAGGCAAACCTGGCCCAGCAGGTTGTGGAGGTATAATGCGAGTTAGAGATCATACGGGCGAAATCTTGGGAGTCTTTTCAATACCTTTGGGCAATCAAGACTCAAACATTGCTGAACTTTTTGCATTTCATCATGCACTTGTTTTCTTGAAATCTTATCCTTTGTGGCATCATCTTAAAGTTGTCTTGGAAAGTGACTCTGCCAAAATTGTTACATGGATGCATACAGATGCTAAAAGACCATGAGCACAGTGGTGCATGTTCAGAGAGCTTGACAGCAACTTAGCTAGTTTAGACAGCTTTTGTATTATTCATATTGTAAGAGAGAAAAATATGGAAGCTGACCAACTAGCTAAAGCAGGGGTCAGTTGAGATTGCAGATTGTATATGTGGGATGTAAATGAGGGCTTAACGGCCTAAGGACCGGGTGTGTAGATTTTTTTAGGCAATTAGTTGCCGATTAATAATATTTTTTTGCGAAAAAAAACAGAGAAGCCAAATGGGGCAGAATTAGTAGAGAGATTGCCAACATATATCTTATTCCCGTTGAACCAAATAAGCCATCAATATAAGATGAGTAGGATAAAGTCCTTTCTACCAAGGTACTACAATACATTTTGATTTATCAACAAAGTCAATCGAGCTGTCAAATTAATCTGCAAATTTTTCTTATAAAGTTTCTGAAGTATCCAACACTTGAATGAAGTGAGGACAATGAACGAAGGGCTGAAACTTATTCTATGAATCATGGTTACAAAACACAGATTCTTGAATAGGAAAATCTTACTCTGTTAAAGTCGAAATAACCTTGGTTGAAAGTCCATAAAAAAAAAAGTTTCCATATATACTATAATTTAACTTTGTTCCGGGTAGTTAACTTCCAAATCCAACTAATATTACATTTTTTCTTATAACATCCTAAATACCTTAGGCAATAAGATGGTGGATTTGGAGGTAAAAGTACCATTACGAGAAAGTCTTAGCCAAAATTATTTGGAATGTTGTGATAATTATAAGGAAAAAGGATACTAAAAATCAAACCAACAATGTTTGGAGGTAAAAGTATATTTAATAAACTCTCATAACATTTACGATTTTCAGAAATGAAGAAGCTGACAGGTATGTGACTATCAAATAATGGGTCATTCGAAAATTCATGCGAGTGTAATTATCAAGTCAAAAATTAGTAGTCCCAATGTCCCATCATTCTCCACTTGCTATCTCGTTCTCTTTTGGACCAAGGTTCTTACTTCAAGCATTTTATATCCATTGCGATGAGTTTTTCTTCTATTTCTCAAAAGTAAAGAAATCTTGGCCATGAAAATACATTTGGTTTACAAACTTAATCCAAAGATTTTTTGGATTCTGTAAGAAGTTTCCATATTAACTTCATTTGCAAATCGTTGTTAATTGCTTCTGATTTACGAAATCCTTACCTACCCAAATATCGTAGGGTGAGAAATCTTATCGCACTCAATTAAGGGCTCGTACTTTTCAACTAGAAACTGGTAACTGGTAAGCGGGAGAAACTAGGCAAAACTGAAAAGTCTAACTGATAACTGGGAGAAACCGGAAAAAATTAGGTCAAATTGGGAGAAGTTGGAGAAAACAGAAAATTTTGTATATAATAATAATAATAATAATAATAATAATAATAATAATAATAATAATAATAGTAATAATAATATTAATAAAAAAATTAATAATAAAAATAAAAAGAAAAATATTAATAATAACATTAATAATTACATTAAAATAAAAATAATAATAGAACTAAATATATTAAAATAATACAAAAATTAATAATAATACTACTAATAATAATAATAAAATAATAATGGTAATAATAATACTAAGAAATCTGGACTAATCTTCTTCCTATTTTATCCAATGATCCTATTTAAGAAAAAAAGCCCCCTTCACAAATCACAAATATCAAATATCCCAAAAAATAAAAAAATATCCCTTAAAAAAAAATTCCCAAAAAACCCCCCTTAAATATCCCAAAAACCAAAAAAATTCCTTATAAATAAGCTTGAAATCAAATAAAAAAAATAAAAATAAAAACCTGATTCAAAAGACAAAAAACCTGCTCTGCTGCTCTACAAATAATATAGTAGTACTCCAGCAGCCTCCCTCCATCCCAGCAGCCTCCCCTCCACTCTTTCCGCTGCTCGCAGCTCCTGCTGCTCTTTCTCTCTCCTCTTTCCACCCTGCCATCCATGGCTTCTCCATCAAAACTCTCCTCCCCAAATGACTTTCTCTCTCCTCAAACTCAAACTCAAATTCAACCTCAACAGCAACAACCCACAACCAAAACCCTCACCACAACAGCAACAAAAGTACCAATCGCCGCCATTGACATCAAACCTCCTTTAAACCTAACCGCCATTGATAATCTCTCTCCTCTTTCCAAATCCTCTCACCTCACTCGCCAAGAGCTTCTCACTCGTCGTCTCCACCGTCTTAACCAGCTCTCTAAAGTCTATAGAGACCATTACTGGGCTCTTATGGACGATCTTAGGGTTCAGTATCGTGAGTATTATTGGAAGTATGGTGTAAGCCCTTACAAAGAAGATGAGGAGAGAGAAAGTGTAGAATTTGGGGTTAGTAATATTAATAATGTTGAAGGGTGTGGTGAGACCAATAATAATGGTAATGGAATTTGTTATGTTGGTGGAAATGGAAATGGTGGTGGTGGTGGTAAATTAGGGTTAGGGTTTGGGGAGAATTTGCAGGAAGTGAAATTGGGCGGGAATAATAATAGTTATATTAATAATGGTAATCGGAGTATATGTACTTTTGTTGGGTGTAAGTTGAAGGCAATGGCGTTGACGAATTTTTGTCATTTGCATATTCTTTATGATCCTGAACAAAAACTTTACAAGGCTTGCAAATATGTCATCAAAAGGTGCTTTCTTGTCTACTCTTACTATTTATTTTTTATTTTTTTATGTATTAATTTTTGTGATTGTTGTTTTTATTTGTTATGGTTGTTTTTGTGTTTAATTGTGATTAATTTTCAATGTCAATTATGTCATTAAAAGGTTGTTTCTTGTCTGCTCTTACTTTTTAATTTTTTTTTTTAAGTTTATTTATTTTTCTTATTATTGTTTTTTGTTTGTTATTGGTTGCTTTTGTGTTTCATTGTGATTAGATGTTCAATGGGTTTGATGTGAGATTTTTATTTTGCTGATTGAAATTATCACAGGAGAGGGTGATAGGGATATATTTTAATTATTTTGCCCTCAATTCACTGATACCTAAATAGGCCAATTGTTGATAGGATGATTTCGCATTTGTTAGGTGGAGGAAAAACAATTGGTGTATGGTAAATTGTTAATAGCCTTTGTGCTAGCATTGTTTGTACAAATTGTACTGCATTGTTTAGGGGATTTGTTATGGATATGGTATGTGTCGTGCTGTGTGAAAAAACCCTTATCTCTAATGTGTAATGCACTGAGAAAGCTGTTGCATGTCAACCGGTGCTACCAGTACTTCACAAGTCTCAACTACATAATGTGGGAATTCTCCTGCTTGTGATTTTGGAGTAGGGGTTCAGCTTTCTGTAACTGTTGGCACTGCTGTCTCTAAGGCTTAAGCATGAGGTTGTGTCAATTTTTCTAGAAAATGAAGGATTTTGAGCTTTGAATCATGAAAATGAAGTTAGTCATGCTAAGTGACATGAAGTGTTTTACCACAGTTCGAAAACTGTGAAGCCTCAATTTTAATGTGAGCCTGCCAAACTGTTTATAGTATTGATTATCTCTGCTATGGAATAGCCGTTAAAGTAGCAAGGTAGGTTCAGTTAAGTGGCAATAGCTTTTTTTTGCTGGTCTGACATAGTCAACTAGTACAATATTGCTTAATACGTCAAATATTGTCACTAGCATAATTTGACATAGTAGTGTAGATGGTTTTGGAAAGAGAGGTTACTATCACATTCACATATGTAATGGTTCTGTTAGCTTCCCAATGAAACCAAGTGAATTTAATTGTACCTTTCCTTCAAGAGTTGTGGTCCTAGCGAGTTCCATGTTTCTGGGGTCATTCGAAATATATGGGAGGTGCATAAATCTGATAATATCTACTGACAATAGCAGGAAAGAAAAGGTCCCAACAAAAAAATGTAATGAAAGTAGAAACTCTTGAAAGGAAAGTAGAAAACAAAAGCATTGCCTAAAGTTAACAACTTGGGTTGCCTTTCTTGTATGGACGGGTCAGGTTGCATTTCTCTACCCTCCTAGAGGGGGGATAACTTCTTGCTTTACCAGAGGAGTGGTAAGGACAAATATGCTTCAAGCTATTGGATTATTGCGACTCTTCTTATACATTCCAGAATCATGGGCGTCAGCTAGTTCATAAGTCAATCATAGCTTTCTTTTATCAAAACTAGATCCCTGCATTTCAAGTCGTTCTTTCTTCCTGCCTCCTACACTCCATGTCATATTCGTATATAGTGGTTGGTGGTACTGAGCATGGTGAAAATCTGGGGAGATAAAAAACCAGGCAGTGCAATATCACATGTGGGATAAATCTAGAGTATTTAACATTGCATGGCCATGGCTTGGCACGTCATCAGGTCTGCTGTTTGGTTTTCAAGAAAGCAGTGTTAGATATACTGTTAGCTCATCAAACATTAATGCCATGATGAGGACAAAACAGACGTTATCTAGCAACTTGATCCTGTCAAAGGTGGATCTGTCTTTATAAGGGTCTGGTGATTCACTTCAACATGTATTAGAAATTACTTTATGATGAAGTAGAAATGAAATCTTGATTCATTCATTTCTTATTTGTGTAAGGACTGTTGAACTGCCTAGAAAAGAACAGAAAAGGAAGAAATCTATGTGAATATACTCAGAGTAGCTTTTCTTATCGTGTTAGACATATCAGAAGAAGGAAATCTTATATGTCCTTTTTACTTTTTAAAAACTCTATAAATGTTCATTCTGCCACCAACGACCAACTGCCTATTGATGGTTTATTCTTGTATATCCAGCGCACCGGTGGGACCCATACTATGCGAGAAGCCAATACTAAGGTCAGCTGTTCCCTCACTGTGTAACATCCACTTCCAAAAGTCTCAGAAAGATGTCACTCGTGCCTTGAAGAAAGCAGGGCTTAGTGTCTCTGCATCGAGTAAGCTTGCGCCGAATATCCATGTTATTTTCACAGAATATGTTCGCCAAATACAGTCAAAGAGAAGAACTGCTCAGAAAGCTGATGGCAAGAGTAGTGTTATTAAAGAAGAATCGACCAGCTAAGCACCATGTCTGTTCATGAATGAATTGATACTATTTCACAGTTGGATGCTATAACACAAGTCAGATATTCATGAATATATTGATACTATAACAGCCGAATGTTTCAAAGGTACATAAAGGCAAGTAGCAAACTGTCCTGAGGCGGCCATGTCATCACTCAGCATAATGTATAAGGATATTTTGCAAACTCGAGGTACTTCATTGCTTTTTTCTCCACTCATTTTATCTGAGATGTATTGCTGGATACCATGTAGTTGCCAAATGTACGTACTTGTTACATGTTTTACCGTCGGTCCTTGTGCATTCCTTCAAAAAAAATTAGCCTATTAACTGATGGGATGCAAGTTCAATTTGATTTTTTAAGCACGAAACTAATTGTCTGTTCCAGGATAAAGATTAGCACTTTTTGCAAGAGAGTATTAGAATCTTTTGACCAACATTCTTAGAAATGCTTTAGTAAAATGGGTTGAAAGAAGATTCCATCAATAGAGGAAAAACAATAAGCAATGAAACATAGAGGATGAGGTTTCCTTGTTGGTAAAACAAAAACTATGCCTGAAATAGATAAATACCGCCCTTTGAGGAATCCTAAACCCAAGGCCTGTCATATTTAATGCCCATTGTAAAATCTCTGATTCTCGTTTGGACTCGAGTGGACTGGACAATTGAACCAGCGGAGTGAGGGTATTCAACCCATTTTATCAAAAGAGTTTTAACACACTCATCTGCCTCTTTGTCTCCTAGAGTGGCCTCCATCATCCTGGAAGACTTGCTTTTGGCCAGATTGTGCTTGGGTTAGGGGAGGATTCCATCTAGGCCCTTCCAACCTCGTGGAGTCTAGAATGTGATCTTGCTGTCTACAAGTACCCACTTCTGTCTCAATTGAGACTAGCTTGGAAACACTCTTTGCCAATTGGGTTGCTGAACATGGGACTTTACATGTCATTAGCGTTGGCAAGTCGTGTTCGGTTCGGGTTGCTTCGGGTTCGGGTCATTTCCATGTGGGGCCGTTTTCGGGTTTGGGTTAAGAAAAGGTCAACTCTGAGTCTCTGACCCATAGTTTCCGGGATCAGGTCAGCATCTTTATTGATATTTTTTTTCTCCGTCAATTGTTACCCATTAAACTTGTTGGAGGTGCTATGCAAGATTTTGGTCTTTTACCTTATTTTAACCATCATTGAGTAGGAATATGATATTGTACCTTGGTGTGTGTACTTGCATAAACATTTGAATAAATGGAATGATAAATTAGTTAGCAGGAATGCAAATTGTAGATATTAGGGGCGAACATAAGTTATGCTAGTGGTTGCAAACTTGCAAGTGTAACCAGCTTTTGGGAAGCCTTTGCTATTAAAGAGCTAAAGTATCAGAAATGTGCTGCACTCGCCAAAAGAAAGTGCACCGTTAAGATATTACTGGATCTGCAATGGTCGATATGTTAACAACTAGTGCATGCCAGCATGTGCACTTGCAACACTTTTATTCAAAGTAAGAATAATTTTAAATAAAAACAAATATAAAAGGCAAAAAAAAGATGGAATTTTGGGTCTGAGCCCATTCCTGTAAAATTAATTGCTTGGTGTGTAATCACCAAATATAGAGGAGAAAGGAGTATGGAAGAGACCAAAAAGCAAACACAGTGATTTTTATCTCTTTAGGCCTTTAGGGTATTTAGCCCGTCGTTTGATTCATGATATCAGATGTTGTTTAAAATTCCAGGTCAACCCTGTTGGTCTTGATCCAATAATTTCCGGAACATCGGATTCAGGTCGATATATCTTTGTCATAACTTCTCCCATTCTTTAGCCACATTATGTTACTGCCTAAGACCCCCTAGTCCAAGTCTCCTTATGTAGAGTTCTTCTCCATCCAAATAACTAATCTCATTCTCGGTGCTATGTGCTATCATCATCTGGCCGAGTATCCTTCCTTTGTTTGAAGATAGCATTGGTTGTGCCCCCTGCAAAAAGGAGCAAATCCTATTTATCTTTAAAAAAGAGCAACCATACTGTGTAGACAATGAAGAACTACAAGAATAGGCTGCTGATTATGTTCTTGGTCAAAATCAGCTTGATCTCCCACCTTATATGAGGCTCATTTAGCTCTCTTTTGGCATTGGGGAGATATTGACTTGTTCATTACCTATGTTAGCTTGACCCTTGTGCCTTGGCTCTTATGCTCAGTACACATTAGAACTCTAAGTTGATAGAAATCCATCTCCATTTCTGGAACCAACAATGACGAATGTTTTCATGGAGAAGGGACAATTTGCCCTAGCTAGATATCAACATCGCCCCTGTGCCTCCAAGGAGATTCCCGTCAAGACAGGGTAGAGGAGGGGGGGGGGGTGTGAGGTGAATGCAATCTTACCCTGTGAAAACAGAGACATTATGACATCATTCTTCTTCTATGGCCCGCCACAGTGGGTTCATCGCATGCTGCAACATGGTATCTGTATGTTCCACTTCATCAACATTTGAAGACCTCATGAGCTGTCACACTCTAGAAGATAGATCTTGGGGGAGAGGGGGAAAGAGGAGGTTAGAGGAAAGGTACAGGGGATGTAGAAAAAACATAGTGGGAAAAAGGGGGGAAACAGAGGAGGAAGATGGGGATAGAACCAGGACCAGCAAAAGCTAATGGGTGCTTGGAGTTGTATACAACTCCCTCTTACAACCCATTAGATATTCGTGGGCCCTGCTCCCATTATTTAATGGGTTGTGAGAGGGAGTTGTACCCATTTGGATACAACTCCAAGCACCCAAAACTTTGGGACCACGACGGGAGGGAGTTGGGTGGGAGGTAAACTGAGTAGTCTTCTCAGTAATCAATCATCAAATTTTTTATGACAAAATAACATAGGCCTAACTTGTGTTATATTTTATTCCCTAAAAGTCATGGAAAGCAAGAAGCACAACTTCCTGAAGCAATTCCTACTAAAACAGGAAACTAAACCCTTCTAAAATACTCTTCACCAGTCTTATTTGTTCTCTCTAAAATGTAGCTATCCGTGAAATTACCAAATATAACATAGAATGTATGAGCTTTCCAAGTATAAGAAGATTCTCCACTTTCCTCGATTTGGGCCTTTTCTACCTCTTTGGTATTTCATTGGTACTGCCATATACATGGATAGCATTAAGAGTACATGGTAGTTGTGAGCCAAAATCTAAAAGTTTTTGGTGTATTTTGAACTGTTGTTGTTGGAATTTATTTTTTTAGATAAGAAAAATTTTATTAATCAATTGTTAAAGAATACAAAAGGTTGAGGATAAGGCATCCTCAATATCAAGCTAAATATATCTACACATCACGCCAATGTCGCTGGACTAAGGTCAGCGGGATGCCCTTAAAAGTCCCTGCCGCCTTTGCCCAATGAGACGCCAAATATACAATGTGATGCCAAACTAAATCAGGAAACTTCTGTGTCTCGGAGAAGACCCTCGAGTTCCTCTCCAACCATATACACCACAGAATAGCCATGCAGACACACTTTTGTTCTTGGAATTTATTATTGTTATTTTTTTTTAAAATTATTTTGTGGGCTCCATAGTGTCCTTTTTTTCGGGATAGGTTGGGAGTACATAAAATTTGTTAAATGGATTTTCTAGAAGTTGTATTGTAGTAGAAGCTAAACCCAATGCAAAGACAATAAAGCCAACGTTTTATGAGTCAAGCATGTATTTACAAAGAGATACTCCGCATATGTTCTCCCTTCAGATAGATGAATAGAGACGTGTTCTGATCGTTATACATAAGTGTTACCATTCATGAATGGTTTTGATAGTTATCCTGGTTTTAATATCTTCATTAAATGAATTTTTCTTGAAGTTGTATCGTAGTAAGCTAAACCCAATTTCAAAGACAGGAAGCCAACTTTTTGCAAATTAAACGTATGTTTTACCTTCAAATAGCTGAATACAGATGTGTGTTTTCTAATCGTTATACATAAGTGGTCAACCATTCATGAGTGGTTTTGATAGTTATCCTTGTCCACTTTGTGCTTTATTGGGTTGTCGGAGTTGACATTGGTTTCTCCTAGTCTAGCAGCAGGGTGGAGAATAAGCATGTCTAGACGCTAGAGGATGCAAGATATTTTGGTAGAGTACAATGATCAATGTGGGCACCAAAAGTTACACTGTCCGAACAGCAGACACCAATGTATTTAGTAAACTTAATCGATTGGCTCAAGTTCAAAGAGTAAAAAAAGAACTGGAGATTTTTTGGTCTAGAAAAAGAAAAAGAAAAAGAAGTGGAGATCATTGCTGGAAATGAGACGAGGGGGGGGTCAATGTTGGGGCGCCGGTGAAGACCGTTATTTTGAGGCCCTTCAAAAACTCTGTAGTTGTTAGAAGGAGCTAGGAAAGTAGATGATTAATTAACCTTACCGAATAATCAGACAGTGCAGCTTTCTTGTTGTTGAAACAGCAGAACTACACATCAACATTGCCCCAGTGCCTCCAAAGAGGCTCCCACCCAGGGGGGTTGAGACTTGAGAGGGGAGGGGGTGGGGGTCGGGTTTAAGCAGCCTTACCCCGTGAAAATAGAGTGGCTGTTTCTGTAACAGCAGACATGCAGCTCTATCAACATGAAAAAGAAGCAGAAATGCAGCATCACCTGCTTATTTATTGGCTTTCAATGTTCAGAGTTGGAAAAGTGGAACTGTGTAGCAAGGTGGGATCATATTCAACAGAGGAAGGGGTTCAGCGTTTATGTCTTGTCTTTTTCTTTATGTTCTTAATCTATGGGGGAGCTCGTTCAGTGGAAAGCAACCTGGTGACCCGTTTCCATAATGGCTATCATTTTGGATGAACAGCTTACAGTTATGCATGCGGCATGTGACCTCGAGCTGTGCCATGTGGCTTCTAATATATGGTTCTGATTACAGAGGACCCCATTATTGTTTGTGTAAGAGAATACTCGTGAAGTATGTTGTTTTGTTTGTATCGTTGAAAAATAAAAACATGCTTATATTTTGTTGTCCTTCCTTCATTTCTTGGATCCAAAGTGTATGATGTGATTAATCATCATTCTGATGTATTCAATGTCATACCCAAAGTGTATGAGGTGAGTAATCATCATGTATGTGTTGAATTCTGTTGATATACTCGGCATCCTAGGCTAGGATTCCTAGCTAGTGAAAACAATCAATTGCTTATTTTCGTTTGGAGGTTGGTTTGACTATTATGTTTGGGTATTGGTAAATCAACAATTTGAACAAATTCACTAATAGAAGTGGACAAGCTCAAGGTCTTCTATTGGTGTACCATTTAAGCAATAACTTCGTGGTAGAGGACGATGACCAAAAAGAGAGTTTACTTTCCTTTTCGTTATTTGAAGTGGTTTGAAATGACGGTGATGAGAATTGAGAAGTTTGGTGTTCTTCCAATTTACCTTCCCCTCCCTTCTTTCGTCCTTATCACATTAATCCCAACCAAATTGGGCGAAAGTTCTTTTGTATCTACTAGTACTATAATACCTCTGGGTTGTATCTTAAGAAAAAAAAAAAATACATATTGTAATGGAATATTACTGTGCCAATATGCTCCAAGTTCAAGTACGCAACTTCTGAGCTGGAGGAGCTCTAATTCAGTAGTGCAGTGATGCTTCTTCAGCTTTGCAGTATCACCCTTAAGTCCTTGAGTGTATTCAGTAGTACCGAAAATTGTTTTTTGTCCATTAATATCTCTGAGTTGTGTTCTTGTTTCCAAAGTGAAAGGGAGTGTTGCAGAATCTCTTATTTGTAATGGGTGATGCTAATGCTACATTTTGGTTGGTTGCAATTGATATTTCAGCAGTTCACTCTACACAGAGCCCTCATTGCTTATTTCACAGGTGATGATATGAGCTGGAAACGGCAACACATAAAATGAGCTGCTGAGGAGATGAAGCTAAGATGATTACTCTGCAAATCTTCATATGAAGCTTTATGGAGAACATGTACAGTCAATACATCTCCCTAACAGATGCTTGTTTAAAGGACATCTGCGGTCTTTTTCTTTTTCTTGTGTGTGCGCGCGCTTGTGCGCTTTGCGCCTATATTAGTGAAATGAGGTGTCAGAAGTATGATGCTGTAGAATGTATGTTATGTACAAACTGACAGGTTGCAAAGGAGCAACTGCTTGTGGTCCATTTCTTCAACAGTCACTGGTGCTTTCTAATACCTCCGGAGAAGAATGTCTAGTAAGCTTTCTCTGCTTAGTAGAACCTGCTAGCAATATTCAGATCTTTATTTTATGAATTTGTCTTGTAAAGCCCATAGTTGTAAGTTGTGACTTTGGCCAAAGTGTAAGGGTGACTACAAATCATATATGTTTGCAGCTTTGGATTTACTATTTAGTCATTTTGGGTGTTTCAACAGAAAACTCAAGTCCCTGTATCTCATTAGTCAGATCTTTGGTACAGGACATGAATATCTTGTGACTTAATATTTCATGTCAGTAACTCTTTTGGTTCATTGGAGGTGGCAAAAGTCCAGTACAAGACATATATAATTACATATAGGAGTATATAGTTCTTGTCTGAAGCTTAGTCAGGTGTCTGGAGAACTATAATCTATATACTCCCTCCATTTCGGAAAAATCTTAACATTTACCTTTTTATGGTCTCCAATGCACTACTTTAACCGTAAATATTTGTATTTATATGAGTACATAAATTATAAAATTTATAATTTTTCAAAAATACTAATTGAAATGAATTTAACTATGATACTTTTATATTGTAAATCCTTATATTTTTTCATGAATCAATGGTCACAGTTTGTAAACTTTGACCTTCAAAAACTAAATGGTAAGATTTTTCTAAAATGGAGGGAGTACTTTTTAATAATTTTTTTGCTTGTATTAGACCCTTTAATTTTATCTGGAATTATCTATCACATGAATTAAATCTCTTCGGTTTATAAATTACTTATATACCTCTCAGAAAAAGAAAAAGAATTACAAACATAAATTAGAACGCTTTTCAATAATCCCCTTTGGCTCCAAATTAGGTTACAGATGATATTAGATATATGCTTGTCGTGCTAACTTACTATTTATTCTATTAAATCAATTTGTACCTTTCAAGATTAGTAAACATATCGAGAATTGTATTATTCTTTTTTAAATAAATCAAGGGGTCTTACAAATAATTGGGGTCACTTTTTAGAAATATAGGGGTCACTTTTAGTGAGTAGTGACCTCTGTTTTATTGAAAAGTGACCCCCGTCTCACCAAAAGTTATAAAAAGACTGTCTTATAGAAGTTTTTGTGGAATAAGAAATACAATTTGATGTGGATACTATATTAAGTTATTAACACGAAACATACTTTGATATTATCCAAAAATGCTTTCAATTACTAATGAACAAGAACCATACTTTCTCAAAAATAAACTAAAGAACATAACTATGATATAGATTATTATTTATTTAAAAAAGCAAAAAGCAAAAAAAAAGGAAAAAAGAAGAAGAACAATGATTTTATTTATTTATTTTTTTTTTTGAGGGGACGAAGAAGAACAATGACTTATTCTACTCCTTTGGTGCTTCTTTATTTAAAATTCGAAACCATCTCTTTTCATCATCTCAAGCTTTATCCACTCTTCATTGATTACCTTCTCTTTAAGTTCTAGTGCTTGGGACTTCATATAAGTTGCCTTTTCTTCCAAATACAAATTCTTGCAACGTTCAAAAACCTCCAATTGCCTCTCTTTCATTACTTCATCAAACTCCATACGCTCCTCATTAAGCTCATCTTTTTCCAACTCAATCAACTCAAAACCCTCCTTCATCTCCTTCTCTTTTTTCTCGATTTCGTTACAACGCTTAATAAGCTGGGTTTTCTCCAAAGCTAAATCAGATAACTCTTTTACCTGCTTTTCCCTCATAGCTAACTGCCTTTCATGTTTCATAACCCTTTCCATGACTGCAATAAGTCCTTCTTCCTTTAACTCAACTTCCTCCATGCGGCTCGACAACGAAGCTTGGACCTTGGTGAGCGTACTCTGCCATTGGCTGGTGAGAGCCGCGATGGAGGAGGTGTGAGACTTGATGTTGTCTAAGACATGCTCGAGTTTGGGTTCGTGTTTGTCGTCTACAATTAATGAAGAAGATGAAGACATTACGATTTGATGTGGTAGACTTGAACTAAGCACTTGGGATGTGTGATTACTCTCAAACCAGAGACAAACGTGTGTATATATAGCAAGCCAAAGACTTTCCTAATCCTAAAGGGATTTGGACATCAGGAAACTATTTGAAGGTATTTTACAGGTATTGCAACTTTAATATATAAACCTTCCTGTTTTTTTTTTGAGGGGATATAGATAGTCAAATATCCTTAAAGGCGATGTGGCATTTATGTATTTATATTTATCTAGTTTGCTTTTTTTTTTAAATTTTTAATTTTAGTATTGTTGAAATTTTTTAGGAAGTTTTGGAAAAACTAGTCCAATTATTCAGCTAGGTAATTTCTAATTTCTCATATATTCATGCCAGATTGTCAGTGTACATGCTTTCATTAGTTGTGTCTTTCTGTGATCAAGGCTCATCTAATTAAGTTTGGGAGCTGTTATGATATTAGTAGATCATGTCTGTATTTTAGGTTCATCTTCTTAACCTGCCAAAAAAAAAAAATGTTCACTTCTTAAGAACCTCGACAATGATCACTCTGTTGGAGATTATGGTTTCTGTTTGATTGTATATTTATACGAATTGAAATTATCGTTTATGTTTTGGTTTGTTGAAAATTACTGTCACCAAGAGATGGGATGCATGATACTCCTATGATTAAGTTGGTGAACTTTACCAACAAACTCACTAAAGTAGTGATAGAGTACAGTGAGTACTTGTTGTAAAGTGATGCACCCTTAATATGTGAAAAGTAGACCAAATTAAGGGAAGGTCTGCCCAAAACAAGGTAATAACCTGTCGTTTAGGGGTTTCATCTTCGTTGTAGTGGTATATAAATAATTGATTTGGAAAGCTTGAGGTATAGTGATCAGAAAACAAAACACTATCAAGAAGTAGGTTAGGCCATTGATTGTCTCGTCTCTCGTGATGTATTGATCATCATGTGTGACTAGTTGTGGAGTGATGTAATTGCTTTTATATTATATCAGTAGTATAGGAATCACAAGGCAAAATCATGGAGTTCTTTTTATTCTGGTTAATAATGGTAACTCTGTTTGATTTCCTTGAATATCATGCTCATTCATATGCATATATGCTTTTGTTTCAAAATAATTCTAAGTCCCTATGATTTGATCTGCCATACATTGCCCCATCAGAAATTGGTTGTATACCTGCTGCTACGTTGTGTTGATTAGATTCTTTGCTTCTCTGTTACATAAGGTATGGTATGTTGCCGAAAAGAGATCTTACTTTCTTCACTTGCATTTCTTACTCTCAACTGTTACTGACCTTGGTTGGTAATTTTAGTATCCAACTTTGATTGTGTCAAGGTGCCTACTATTAACTTCCTATTCTTTGCTCCCTCTGGATTTGAGCCCCTTATGTCAGAATGTAAATAACGCCACTACTCACGCAGTGCCTCTTAGGCAGAAAATCACATATATTTACATTACCATTTGATATGAGCAAAATTTATCTTGCTTATCTTTGATTTCTGCTAGGTAAACTACTAAGTGCAGAATAGAGATCTGTGAGTTGCATGAGAAGATCCAGAGCTGGTCTACAGTTAAATGACAGTATTTTACTTATTCCCCTGGTACAACTTTTTAATTGGCAGAACAAGGTACTGAAATTAACCGAACCATTCGCAGATTATGGTGTACAATTTCCCTTTCTGTTCTTCAAATATCAATGCAAATAATCTACTAGATAGAGAAGTCTGCTACATAAAGCAATGTAGTACACGAGTCATGAGATTGATTCACACTGGTTTGTCTCTCTTGGACGGTACTCAAGATTCGTCGCCTATGGAGATTATAAATGAGTTCCCTGCATTCAAGGATGACATTGTAAATATTATTTTTCTTTGAGGTGTCCCTGAAAAGGAGTTTGACTGCTAACCTTCAATCTGTATGAATAACCAATTTGCCAAGCCTATTGTTGGATGAATCCAAAGCTCCCCCTGATGGCATACACCTTGCTATGCCAGTAATGCCACTGTGACTGTTCAGGTGTGCTTGGCTTTGATAAGCTGCTATCGGTTAGGGTATGTCTGCTTTAGATCGAGGAGGATTTTGAGACCATCTCACTGTCTTACATGCATCTGTTTAAGGTATGGCTCATATTTTTCTACTTACACGAGTAATAGGATACATGATACATATGATTAAAACATAGATGTCAAATTTTGTTCTGTAACTAATGACTTTCTTTCTAATCTGATTGTAGCTTCTTAATGTTCACATCTCCTAAAATAGAAGAGAAATACAAATACTTCCAGTAGCAACAAATACTCTCACACATGTAATTTCCTGCAGATCTTCTGACGAGCAATAAAATACTATCTTTAGCATTATTGCAAGGAACCCTACACCTTCCCCTCACCCCAACCTCATTTGAAACCTCTGTATAAGTTAACAGATCAGACCATGTTATAGTCTTTTTCACTTGTAAATCATTGTGATGGCAGTGTCTATTTTGTTTCCAGGTGTTAAAAATACTGGTATAACTTCCACTGAGATATATTGTCTGAGTGAAGTATTTCTCTTGCAACAAGAAACCGAGCGTTAGTATCGGTGTTGATGTGATTGGTAATTCAGCATCTCGAAATCAGATGACACTGAGCTCAAATATAAAATGTGATTAAGTTATGATTCATCAGTTATTAGTCTTGCTCGATAAACATATTTTTCCTTATAATTTATAGTTGACGAAAATCTACGTAGAGTTCTATCAGGATGTTAAAATTGGTAATCAGAAAAAGGTTGATGCATCTTCACTCTAGTCCTTCAGCATACCTATAAAAAGCATGCACAGCTTAAAGTCACTCCATGGTTTTTGCGCATGACTGTATTTTCTGTTGTTGGATGAACAAGTGTTAATGTGGGTTTGTATCCAAAGTATCCCATTTTAAACGAGCTTAAAGTCACTTCATGGTTTTTGTGCATGATCACTAGCTAGATTGAAAGGAAATGAGATAGGGATGATGACTTGGATCATAGTAACTTTACACTCTTGCATCTCCTGTAGGTATAAAATCAACATAATATGAAACAAACCAGTTTGTTTCTTTATAAGGTATTTACTTTTATGGGAGGCTATTTTGTTTTCTCATTATCGAAACAAATCACAAATCAACCCCTTCACATTTGATCTTACCTCTATTTTTCATCTATGAATTGAGGCACATAATCTTATTCAATCTTTGTGGTTTCTACAATAGACATCAGGTTAGAGTGAGTTAGACTTGAGAGAGTCACATTAATCTCTTTACGCAATGAAGAAAATAAAGAAAAAGGAGCAGGCTTTGGATTTGACGATGCTTTGCACCGAATCTTTATCAACTCAGAGAATAACCTGGACATCCCCTAAGGTGTAATTTTTCGGATTTATTCAATCCATTAATTTTTCTGTTTAAAAAGTTCCAGTTTTGTTTTTCTGTTCAAAATTTTCATTTCTTCAATAATACTGGAAGCTATTCAGGACCCTTGACTTACCCCTCATGATGCAGAAACTATCAGGCTTCGAGGTAACAGCAGGACAAAGGAGGTCTGAGAATTGGCATTTCATGCTTTCAACTCTGGCATCATCACACAATGAAGCAAGCTTCCACACCCCGAGCCTGGACTCATAGTCATCAACTTCACCTAGCGTAGTTGGTGGGCATCTTATTATGGGGGACTAGTGACTTGGGTTCAGATACTTGTTCAATTCGTTGAAATCCATTCTGCAAGTTCATTCCATTCCGATGTGTTTGGTGCCGCATGTTTCATCCCCATCCGTTCACTCTGCAAGTTCTGTTACGTTCCATACATTATGCAAAACCTGTTTTGACAGTTCAATAATATTGCTCAAGAGTCCAAAGACACAAAGGGATGAGAGGATGTAGATCAGGGTTAATATATATCTGAATTGAACGAATATGTTACCCAATGGGGTTCTTGACAAATTGTGTCAAATTTATGAAGCCTGCGCAGGTTATATATATTTTGCTCGAACTCCTGGTCTCCTGGCTGACAATTTATCACTATTGTTGTGGCACCCATTTGTCATTTGTACTTTGAGATTGACAATAATTTAATGCAAATATGAATGTTCCACATCTGAAGTCCATCCTCTTTTCCTTGTATATGTGTGTATGGTACAAAAAGAATGAGATCAGCTGCATTTATTTAGGGAAGTGAATTCCCCTACATACATACAATCACAAGGCTGAATACAGGGGACTTTTGTAACACAAGTTTAGTTTTGAATTAATGCCTCGGATGCCTAGCTTTGATGTTTCCTTGCGCACAACTCAGTTACTTTGTTGCTCTCCCTTAACTAATGCCACCATGTATCCTAGCATGCTCCTGCTTTTATTTGCTGTGTATTTTAAGTTCATTTTCTTAAGAAGCTCGACAATGATCATTCTGTTGGAGGTTAATTATCCTTTCTCTGCTTGTTGTTATATTATACGAATACGAATTCACATTTATGTTGAAATATGAATGTCACTGAGAGATGACAGGAAAAAGAGAAAGAATAAGAGTTAGTATCAGACATGGCTTCAAAATCGATTAAGCTAACAAACAGATTCGTAATTGATTTGAGACCTTGAGGTATAAACTATAAAGTGATCAGAAAAGAAAACAACATCAACAACTAGGTTAGGCCATTGATTGTGTCTGATCTCGTCTCTCGTGATAAATTGATCATGATGTGTGACTAATTGTGGAGTGATCTAATTACTTTAATACTATATCAGTAGTCTAGGAGTCACAAGACAAACCATGCAATTCAATTTATTTTGCTCAATAATAGTAACTCTGTTTGGTTTTCTTGAATATCATTTACTCATATATGGTTTTTGTTTCATAATAATTCTAAGTCCTTATGGTTTGATCTGTCATTAGATTCTTTGCTTCTCTGTGACGTAAGATATGTCGAACAGTATCTACTGATACCTTCTTTTCTACAAACTCACCACCTGGCTTCATGAGAACCTTACCTCCTCACATGAATACAAAACACTAGCACCCCTCCCTTGGTTTAAGTAGTGTGTTTTTTTTGCATGGAATTCTGGCACTAACGCCCTTAGCCAGTGCGCTGATATTAATGTTTGTTGGCACCGCCTCTAGAAGAATGGGTGAGATTAGACACTAATGGATCTGTTTTAAGGAAGCCTACATAACTATGCATGAGCTGCGCGAATCTTCAGAAATTCTAATTGTCATTGGCTGCTTAGTTACCAACAAAATTTGAGAAACAATGATATTCTGAGTACTGAAATTTGAGCAATCAAAAAAGGCCTGGAACTTGCAATCACTGCAGTTGGGAACAAATTGATTGTATATTTTGATTCCTAAATAACTGTCAGGATGCTTAGTGATGCCAATTCAAAGAGAAACGAACAAATATGCTAAACATGATCAGCCAATTTAGGCTAAACATATAAGCCATCACATCAAGCACCAATACAGGGAAACCAACCAAGTTGCGGATATTTTGGCCAAAGAAGCTACTGGGAATCAAGTGGTTTTTGAAGACACACAACATTCTGATTTTATGAAAAGCAATTGTTCACTAGCTTGTTTTCCTAGAGCTTGAAATAAAACCGAACCATGTTCAGATTGAGTTTTGTGGTGTACTATTTTCCATTCAGTTCTTCAGATATCAATGTACATGAGATTGATCTGATTTACACTGGTCCTTGAGGATGTTTTTAGCACCAGTGCTTTTTGAAAACACACAATATTCTGATCTACTAGTTTGTCTAATTGTCTCTCTTGGACAGTGCTCAACATTCACCTGGAAGTGAGTTTGAATGCTAACCCTCAATCCAATTTTCCCCAGCCTCTATGTAGAATGAATCGCAAGCTCCCTCTGATGTCATACACATCAGCTTGCTATGGTAATTTATGTGCAGGTGTGCTTTGGCTTGAAAACATGTTATCGGTTAAGGTATGTGTGATTTAGACGGAGGAGGATTTTGAGAGCGTAATCCCATCATACCAATCAAGTATGCCACTGCTTCTCATTGTCTTGCATGCAGCTGTTTACGATATGGATCATGTTTTCTGTTTACACGAGTGATATGATACGTGATACATATTATTACACCAAGTACAGAAAGCTACTTTAGTAACAAAGGATCTCCTCCCTTTCTAAGTAAATATACAGATGTACTTTGCCTCGAGAAAAGGAAGGAAGTTTCAATTGTGAAATTCTCTAGCTGCGTACACAAACGGTAAAATTCCCCTAAGTAAACGTGTTACAGGCAATGAGAAGCGGAAAAAGTATTAAGAAAAACCTGTGCAAATTCACTAATCTGCCTCTCTAGAAGCTAAAGCTACTACACTCTTTAACAACTCTAAGCGCAGAGGTAATCAATCTACAGAAACTACTTAACAATTTAGCATCAATACAAAGATCAGACCTAAGCTACAATTATTTCCATGTTATTATTATGATCAGAACCAAGTTGTTTCCTTATCATGTCTATTTTGTTCTTAGGGGTTGAAAATACTGGTATAACATTCAATGAGATATATTAAGGTCTGAGTGAAAGGTAGTTCTCGTTGCAACAAGCTAATAAACCGAGCCATATCAGTGTTAATGTGATTGGAAATTCAGCACCTCTAACGATTAGCTTATGATTCACCATTGGCCTTCTTCAATAGTTTCCCTTATTATTCACTGATGACGTAAATCTATGTAGACTTCTATCAGGATCTTAAAATCTATGTAGACTTCTATCAGGATCTTAAAATTGGTTATCAGAAGAAGATTTTGTTGTATTGAACAATCTTTTTGTTTTATGCTATAGTGTATTTTCTGTATTTTTATGAACAATTATTAAAGTGGTATGTGTCCAAAGCATCACACAATTGGTTACAAAACAAGCTCAAAGTCACTTCATTATGTAATGCTAATCACACAAGAAGTAATGCCTAGACTTAAAACTAGTTAAATTTTACAGTAGTAATAAGAACAGATCAGTTGTGCAGAAGCAAAAAAATGCGAAGCAACAATCCCCCATGTGAACAGTAGTTGGCTGATGGGAAAAGGTTTGATAATGATCACACTACTTGGGATCATTTTCACACTCTTGCATCCCTAGTGGGAAAAAATCAGCATAATATGAAACAAATCAGTGATTTGTTTCCTTACCAGGTATTTACTTTTAAGGAAGGGAATTTCTCTTTTTTCATTATCCAATAGCGAAACAAATCACAATCCAAACCCCTTCCATTTGATCTAATTACCTCTATTTTTCACCTATAAATTGAGCCATCCTCCAGAGCTATCAATTCACAACACAATGAAGACGAGAAAGAAGAACAACAAACTCCAGAAAACCAAAGGTATGGTCAAGCAGGACAACTGAGTCTTCTTTCTTTTAGCGTTTATAGTTTCTGCTCTTTTATCAATAACAAAATTTTTATCTTGATAATACATACTTTGTTAGGTGAATCAAGCAGGACGACTGAGTTATGCTGTGTTCGAACACGTATGTACTGCCTCAGTGCAAATATGCCAGCTCTTTTGGCCTACTGTTCATATTTTTCATATAAAAAGTCATACAATCTAAGAAGGGATCACATTAGCTCTAAAGGATGTTGTTGTCGAGGCCAATGCTCCCCATGTCTACAAGAACTTGTCCATTTGCAGGTCTTGAGGAATGTCAGAATCCCTAAACTGGCTTACCAAGGTAAGTGAACTGGCTGTGTGCAGGTACTTTTTTGCAAATTGCTCAGTCATATAATAATTTTCAGTGATAATTCAATATTAACAAAACCCACGACCTCAAGTAGGGGTGAAACTTATTCGGATTAAATCCAAAATCCAATCCAAATTAGGCAACTTGGATTGGACTTTTTGGATTTCGGATTAGATTCGGACTCGAAAAAAATATTTTTTTGGATTTTCGGATTGGATTCGGACTCACCATTTCGGAGTCCAATAATCCAATCCAATCCAAATTAGATATAAATTAATAAATAGAAATACATATAATCCAAAAATGATATTACCCCAAAATAAAAAGTAAAAACTACAATTAAAACCTACAGGATTGAAGCAACAATAAAATGCATACATAAATTAAGAGAGAAAAATCTTTTTAGACGACTCACTCAAGTTATGTCTTAGCAGCCACTCGTCCACTTGCTATCTCTTTACACATATGTCTTCTCCATGTACACTAAACGGAGATTACTGAACACCTTTGACATTACATAATTTGCATTTTTTTAATGAATATTGTAGACTTGTAGTTGACTTCGACATTTGTATTATTATGTTATCGATAAAAAAAATTTTAAGTAATGGACATTGCTGTAGAAAAGGTAAGGAGTCATGAAAAAAATTGGATTATTCGGCTCGGATTGGATTACGGAAAATAATTCGAATTGGATTCGGACTCAAAATTCAAAGTCCAAAATTAGTTTGGATTGGATTTGGACTCAAAATTTTGAGTCCAAATTTTTTTGGATTGGATTTGGACTAAGCCATAATCCAATCCAAAGTCCAAACTTTCACCCCTAACCTCAAGCGCGGAAGAAACCTTTGTTTCTGCAGAACTGCATGAATATTTTTACTCGTCTATGTCTTGTTCTAATGAAAAAATTAGCTTCTCTAATAACAAATACTTACTTTTTCCTTTTTTCTTTTGTTAATGAATTTTTTTTTTGTTCCTCAATGAAGATATCCTTTGTAAGTAATTTATCGAGGTTGCGACTATAGAAAGGTAAAAATGTGGAAGCTAATCATCAAATTTATATTTATACATTTAAATTATATCAAGTTTTTTTTTGGTGCAATTATATCAAGTTTGTAATAATGTACAACATACATTATTGACCCATCTTTAAAACTTGTTACCATTACTAATATTTAAAAAAAAAAAAAAATCAGTTATCTCTACTAATCTCATTCATTTTGATCATGTTTTGATATCTTAACCACTTTCAGAAAGATTCCTCGAGCGAAGAAGAAGAGATGTTCTTGGTACAAGCTCATCTGCGATTTGGCAATAGATGGGCAGAAATTGCGAGACGAATTCCAGATCGAACATAAAACTCGATCAAAAACCACTGGAATGCAACCAAAGATCAGAAGACTACTTTCAAAGACAAAGTGTTGGGTTGTATCCCAATTTGTGTTAAACACCAAAAAGATAAAAGAAAAAAAAAAGGAAATTAAATATGAAGAAAATAAGCATTTGGTCCTAGAAGTAACCGGTTATTACTTAGGGCAATGTTAATGGGCTTTTAGCCTTTTTGTTTGTTAGTGACCTAAGACTACTAGAATTAGGTGACGACAAGGCCATTATAAAAGGGACAAAGGGATAGGGTCATGCCGTGATGTGAAGCTCGATGACGGCAGTGAGGCCGTGAGCTAGGGGAATCTGGTATCGATAAAGAGGAAGAGTGCTCCGGAAGTTGAGCCTACTACGCCGAGAGTTCGTAGTGAGTGCGTTTGTTGGTTCGGGCATAAAACCAACGGTAAGGTGTTTATTGGTTCGGGCATAAAACCAACGAGGTTCCTACAACAGGTAATTGTGTCAATCCTAGTATTTTGGTAGTAGTGTCAATCAGGTGGTATTGATATTGTACTGGGTCGCTTGTACTAGGAGTTGTGTTGTTTACCTGGTTGTAGATTGGTTAATTGTGTTGTTTACCTGGTTGTAGATTGGTTAATTGTTATTGGCTTGATATTGTAATCATTATTGATTTGTTAGTGGATTAGTTGTCGGTTTGGCCCGTGGTTTTTACCCTATTGGGGTTTTTCACATTATATCTGGTGTTGATTATTGTGTGTTGTCTATGTTATTTTATTGTTAATTCCGCAGTTAGTATTAGAGTGTTTAGGTCCTAATCTGAGGGATTTGTTGTGTGGGTCAAAAATCCCAACAAGTGGTATCAGAGCTTATAGTTTGTGATCTTGGGAGCACTCATGGTTATAGGAGATGAAGACACACACAGAAGATTCGGCGATGGTGAGTTCGTGTTGATGAGCACTGAAACAGGAAGCAGATCTAGGTTTGTTCTCCACAAATTGTGATCGGGGAGATTTGCTGGGTTGTAGCCCAATTTTTGTTAAATACCAAAAAGATAAAAGAAAAAAAAGGAAATTAAATATGAAGAAAATAAGCATTTGGTTCTAGAAGTAACCGGTTATTACTTAGGGCAATGTTAATGGGCTTTTAGCCTTTTTGTTTGTTAGTGACCTAAGACTACTACAATTAGGTGACGACAAGGTCATTATAAAAGGGACAAAGAGTTATGCGCAAAGGGTCATGCCGTGATGTGAAGCTCGATCACGGCAGTGAGGCCGTGAGCTAGGGGAATTCGGTATCGATAAAGAGGGAGAGTGCTTCGGAAGATGAGCCGTCCAAGATGAAGAAAAAAGTCCTAATTAGGGGGAGACCTAATTAGGTGGACGACCTACGTCGAGAGTTCGTAGTGAGTGCGTTTGTTGGTTCGGGCATAAAACGAACAATAAGGCGTTTGTTGGTTTGGGCATAAAACCAACGAGTTTCCTACAACAGGTAATTGTGTCAATCCTAGTATTTTGGTAGTAGTGTCAATTAGGTGGTATTGATATTGTATTGGGCTGCTTGTACTAGGAGTTGTGTTGTTTACCTGGTTGTAGATGGGTTAATTATTATTGGCTTGAAATTGTAATCACTATTGATTTGTTAGTGGATTAGTTGTCGGTTTGGCACGTGATTTTTACCCTATTGGGGTTTTCCACGTTATATCTAGTGTTGATTATTATGCGTTGTCTATGTTATTTTATTGTTAATTCCGCAATTAGTATTAGAGTGTTTAGGTCCTAATCAGAGGGATTTGTTGCGTGGGTCAAAAATCCTAATACAAAGAACAAGAAAGCTGTGAATGAGGCGAAATGCTACCGATACACGTACTACAACAAAATATTCTATTCGAAGACGCTTTTTTTTCCATGCTTTAGTAAGCGTCTACTTTGGGGGCAAAATTTCGGAGGTTCACCACGCTTTCAAGTATAGGAAAAAATCTTAGAGGTTCTCTACGCTTTTTACTGTAGAGACGAATTTCATTTAAAATTTGAAGTTTAGCGGTGGGATTTTGTCATTAAGCGCCTTAGTTTTCCCGAAATTTAAAATTAATGTCTTGATTTAGCGCTCAAAAAGAAAAAGAAAAAGGGGAGAAAGACAAGGGAAACATTTACTCAAGGGTTTGCAGTTTGGCACTGATTATTTGGCTCACGTTCTCCCCTCTCCTCACATCAACAACTCATTTCGGCTCTCCTCCCCTCTTTTCACATCGATCAGTTCATACCACCACCACCACCGGGGATATTTCAGGCGAGTCTGGCAGCGGATATTTCAGGCGAGTCCGGCGCTGCCACACGGTGCTTCTTCTCTTTGCCTCGCCTCTGTTTTTGCGGGTTACAACGGTGGTTGCTGTGAGTTACACGCTGGTTGCTGCCGCATGGTGGTTGCCGTTGCACTGAAGATTTCGCTGAAGGGTTTTTCTCATGATGAATTTTGCTTAATTTTAGTTATTTCTTTCGATTTGTTGGTGAATTTCGTTATTAGGGTTTATTTGATGTTGGATTAGTAGCCAATTCTCTTTGCTGATTCTGAAACTTGCTGGTCTCTTTTGTATGTGCGTCGTGTAGAATGATTTTGTTTTTGTAAAATTACATTTTTTGTGCTATTTGAAACTGAAATATGGATTGCTGCATAGTTAGTGGTACTCAGTTTCTGTCATAAGCTGTAGCATCTAGCATGTTTGTCCTAATGTGTATGGATGGCCCAATTACTAGTCAGTAGTTGTTGATCATCAATTTATCATCATCCCTGTATTTTCTTAGCGTGTATATCTGAATTTTGCTTGATCTGCTCTCTGTTTAGTCTCTGATTGCATCTGTAGACTGTAGTGAGTAGTAGTATAATTGTTATATGTGAATGAAAGGTGGAGATTCAATTTTTATGTATTCCTTTGGAGACTGACTTTTAGACTGATTTTAGATTGTCGTCGAATTCTTTGTTTACTGCTTATTTGTAGCTAAAGAATTGATCTTGTCAATAAAACCTAATGTTAAGGTTATTTTGGGTTCGGAAAAGATGAAGTTGTTTATATTAAAAGAAAATTTATAGAACTGGTGAAAATTCATACTATTATCTCCAGGCTAAACGATAATCCTAATTTTAGATAATTCTGACAACTTGGACTTCGTTAACTACAGCATTTAGTGCTTTATTTGTTACTCTTGCTTTAATAGTTTAGGTGTCGCAACAATCGAATATGTGCGTGCATCCAACATTACTAAGGTCTATTGCTAGTGAGAGGGGCTTTCGTGGTCTGTTTCTTCCTTTTCACTGCATTTAGAAGTTAGTATGTGAATATTCTTTCAGAGTTTCACTTGAATTTTAAGTTGAGAGTCATTGTATGTTATCCTGGCTACAGAGGCCTTGTAACCTAATTCCACTGGGGACTTAATCATCTTTTAATTTGCCTCTCAGCTCTCTTTCAATATTTTTCTAACTCTATTCAGATTATTTGTAGCATTTGATTATCTCTTTAATATAGTAAATTGCTGTCAAGGGGCTGGTTTTCACCAAGGATGTGTGATGTAGAATAATTCTGAGTTACTTATTCAGCCCTTAATAGATGCTAAAAACTTCCTGATCACGTGAACTGAAATGGAGATATATGTGCTTCTAACCTCAGTGACGATCAGTGTAGGTATTTGTTCGGTGCTTTTCTCATTGTATACTGTATTTAGAAAACAACCAAGCACTTTTAATGTGTACCACATACGTAGATTGGCACCGATGCAATCAAAGTGTAATAATCCTCACTGGTTTCACAGTTTTGTTTTTCCCTTCATCTGGCTAGGTATCACAGGCTTGGGAGTTGTTTATGGACATGAACTTGGCTATTGGAGGACTAGATGCTATTGTTTCTGTGAGGACACTTGTGTTTCAGCCTTTCAGGTCATTACCCTAGATTTAAAGTTTAAGTCAAATTCATTGCCCATTATGTACTATGTATGTTGAATAGAATCTGGTTTTGAGTTTACTTTCCAAGTTTATATCTCTGTTGGATTGTCACCTGGTTAGATACATTAGCACTGTTTACAGCATGTTGCTAATCTCATTGGAATTAATATGTTTCTAATTTCATATATGTAACCCTGTACTTGGTTCCACGACACTAGGATATGCTGTGTCACAATAATGATGAAAATGTGTTACTTTATCCTGCTTGTCTTCAGTTCATTTATGCTAAAGTAAAGCTTTGAAAATGTGTTAGTTTATAGCAATTAGCAATGGTGGATGAATAGCAACAGTTAAAAACTTGAAAGTGACCAGTGTCTTCCTGTTTTGAGCATTTCATAGGGACATGAGCACTATAAACAATGTCATTGTTAAGTCAAGTGGAACTGATTGGAACTGTGGAAGAGGTAGGTTGTAGGGGGATGATTGGTGGTCATAGTATAGGAAACTGTTGGTCGCAATCTAAAGATCCTGCTTGATTGCCAGATTTAGGTATAATCAGTCGAAATACTACCCTTTTATTTTGTTTTCCACTGGCTATCTCATCATCCTAAGCTAGAAAAGGAAGACTTTGCCTATATACCAATCTAGTTCGAGGCTCTGAGCACTCTGGAGACATGAAAGTAACTTTTATAACACCCACTTTAAAAAAAAGAAGAAAGAAGAATAAAAGGGATAGTCTCTTGAATAGTAAAATTTCACCTGGGTTCACAAGAATTTATGCATTTTTCATCTGCTATGAAGTTATAAATTGGAAGCAGGTAGGTTTTAAGAGTCTACCCAATGACCCACTGATCTTTAAAGTATTACCTTTTCTAAACATCTGAAAAGAACTGTCAAATTTATATAAGGTGACTAATGGGGTCAAACCTGTTGGTCATTTATTATTGAACTGTATGTCAGTTTACTCTAAAACAGGATGACTTAAAATGAAAAACACTAATAACATATGACTGGTGTGTGGGGTGGAATATTAAGCTTTATGCTCTGATGGCTGTTGTTTTGATTCTGGATGCAGGCCTTATGTGCTGTTGATGCTGTCTTGCAGACTGTGTGATCTGTAGTGTTGCAGGTATGTATGTTGCTAGACTTGCTACATGTCGTGGGTTGCCTTAAAATTTTAGCTCCATATATCACTGTCTCCACTTATCTCTTTGATTTGCTAAAGCATTTTGGTAAATACAGCTCAAATATTTTGTTGAATGGTGTCCATCTATAATTATTCATCTCTCCCCTTTTTAGGACATTTAAAGCGGGCTCTTTTGTTGATCTTTCATGGGCTCTAGTTCGTTAATGCTATATTTCTCAATCTAATGGTTGATGTTATTCATATTATGTCTTTTCTATTGTATTATTTGAATTCTATGGAGTATGCAAAAGTTTGATAATACATTAATGGAGTTATTGTGGAAATAATGTATGCTGTTTTAATTTTTGTGCACACACACACTTGACACTTGTATACGTGTATGTGCCTCTCTATGTACGTGTAGGTACTAATATCTGTACAGGTTCAATCATCAGGTTTTTTTTTTTTTTTTTTTATATTTTTCATACATTTACGTATATTTGTTGCTTTGGGACAAACCCCTTTTACTTTCTGTTAGTTTTGTCAACTATGCTTACGTTTGTGAACTTGTGATTTGTTTATCATGTAGGATGTTATGTCTATTCATTAAGGGATTCCGATGACGTGGAAAATCTAGCAACTCGCTCCAATTAGTGGCCTTTTCCGTGTAATATGTTGTATTGAGATGTTTTATAATGGTATTGTGGGAACAATTACTTGTCGAATAGTAGTGTTCTTTTGAGAATTAATATATGCACCCTTCATTTTAGTTTCACTTGTTTTTTTTATGAATGAATTTTTTTTACTATTTTATATATATATATATATATATCAAAATTTTGCCACGCTTTTGCCCGAGGTAAAAGGATTCCCGCTAACAAAATACATGAAAAGCGTCTACAAAAATATGACGCCTAAAGCCTGGAGAGAACAAAATTATGACATGAAAGTGTGGAGAAAAATAAATATTTGTCTACGCATAAAAGCGTGGGTAAAAAAAACGTGGTAGATTATTCACATTGATTTTAGTCACGCTTTTAAAAAGCGTGGTAAAAATCTTTTTCCACGCTTTAAAGTGTGGTAAACCAGCGATTTTTAGCGTGGTTAAGTAACATTTTTGTTGTAGTGACACAATGTATGGTACACAGATTTTTTTTAATGCGGTGGCAGCATCTGATTCGTTGGCGGAAAAATAAAATAAAAATAATTTTTAAGAGGTTTTCGTTTGAATTTCAAACCATTTTAGCAAAAATTCAAAACATTTTGGTGGTTAATGTTAATCTTTGTAGTGAAACTAATTAGTGAAATGAATCAATTTAATGATTACTTTCCGGCAAGAAAAGAAAATTCCGGTGATATTTCACCTCATATTCTCTTTCTATGTCTATGCACCAGTGGTGAGTAGTTCACCGTCATCCACCCCGCCTTTCGTATACGTTCCCAAATTTGATTTCGTTCCATGTTTGAGGTTCAACTCTGCCGTAACCTCACCACGATTCTCGCCGGCGAGATAGCAATGAGACAACCGCTAGTGCCACCGCCGTCGGTAAATAACAGTAACTATGGTTGTTGATGGAGGTATGAAAAGTGTGACGGTAGTGGACTCATGGAGGTGGGGTGGGTGGTGATCTGTTTTGTGGCGTAGTCGTGGATTTGGGTGGGTGGTGATGTGTTTGGTGGTGGAGTCCTGGAGGTGGGGTAGACGGTGATCGTGATAAAAAGATGTGATGATGATGATGATGATGATGATGATGATGATGATTTATTTCTTCTTTTTACAATGACAATTGTTGTTTAATTAGTAACAAGTGGATATATCTTTCACGTTATAACAATTTCAATTCGATGTTGTTCCTAAATAAATAATTATTCTCTCGTAGTATCTATAACTATGTAATATTCAATGTAAAGAGGTTAATCTGTAGTTGTTCCTGAATAAATAGTTTAAAGACTTATCCAACAATATGTAGATTATAGTTTGTTGTTAAATTATTTGTCATACAGATTTTTATGTAAAGATTTCAATCGGTTTTTGTTACTAAGTAAATAGTTTAGGGTATAGGGTATAGCATATAGACAAAATCAAAATAAATGACCACTATGAGATCATTTGTTTAGATTATTTGGTTGTTGTATAACAACAATATACCATATGGATGAATTGTTACAATAATTGTGATATATTATCTTGCGATTCAATTCATTATTAGTCCATGTCATATGACTATTGAGGTATTGTTGTCAAAAGACTTGTCCAATAAGCTAATTATTGTTGATTGTTAAAAAAAAAATTATTTCCGAATGCGAACCTTATTTTTGCCGTAAAACAACTAATACTTTGTGACAATTCATATCATAATAAAAAGAGAGTAGTACTATCGGATAATAGCGTACATCATGGATTTTCGATGACAATTTTGTTCGTCCTGAATTACTCAACGTAATTTATCATATGTCCCCATATACGACTTTTCAATTGATGTTGTTAAATATTGGTAAAAGGGATGATCATTTACCTTTTATTTTATTCTAAAATAGTAAAAGATTGTCCCTCATGTATAGTTACCAAATAATTAGGAACATATAATTCTATAAACGCTTTCAAATGAGAAAATTTTGTTTTATTAGGAACAAGTGTACATTTATGAGGAACAAGAACAACCATGCATTTATTAGAAAATATGATCATGGATTATTTAGTATAAGATTAAGATATTGAGCATTAGAGATCATAGGTGACTCACTTTAAACTTCATTTGAGTACATTGATTGCAAATTGGCATTTATCAATTCTAAAACATTGGTGTTTCATGTGCGACGGAGGTGCATAGTGTATTACCTCGTAAAAATTGATCATGGATTATCTAGAATAGGATTAAGATATTGAGCATCAGTGATCATAGGTGAATCACTTTGTACTTCATTTGAATACATTTATTGCAAATTGGCATTGATAAACTCTAAAGTATTGGTATTTCATGTGCGACGAAGGTAAATAATGTACGGGTTCTTAAGAGTAGGTGATCATGGACTAATTAGAATAGAATTAAGATATTGATAATTGGTTATCATAGGTGAGTCACTTTATACTTTATTTGAATACATTGATTGCAAATTGTCATTGATCAATTCTAAAATATTTGTATTTCATGTGCGACGGAGGTACATAGTGTATGTGTTCGGAAAAAGGTGATCATGGATTGTTTAGCATTGGATTAAGATATTGAACATTAGTGATCATAGGTGAGTCACATTATGCTTCATTTGAATACATTGGTTGCAAACTGGCATGGATCAATTCTAAAACATTATGTGATTAAGCCATTGCAACCATTGAGAGTGATTAACACTTTATGTGCCAATGACGTCTAAATTGAGCCGGAGTGGTCTTAATCAATCTCGAAATTGATTTTGATCACGTATTAGGATTGATAACATATAAATGTAGTGAGTGTATATCATATTTTAACTAAGAGAGTTTAGTTTAAATCATTACAATGTTCATTGAGAGTGATTATCACTTTATGTGCCAATGACGTCTAAGTTGAGCCGGAATGGTCTAAATCACTATTGAAATTGATTTTGATCACTTATTAGTATTGATATTACATAAGTATAGTGAGTGTGTTTCTTATTTTAATTAAGAGAACTTAGTCAAAACCATTATGAACCATTGAGAGTGATTAGCAATTTATGTGTCAATGACGTCTAAGCAGAGCCCGGAGTGGTCAAAATCACTCAATTGAACTCACACCCAATTGGACTGGAATTCTATTCTATATTTGGTTGTTGAATCCACCACTCCCTCTCCTCTAAATTAAGTAGTTTAACAACAATCAAGGTAATACAAGCCATTATGCTTCTCACTTTTATTTTAAAATCTTACTTATTATTCTCACTTTGGGTGACAACTAGAAAAAAAAAAAGTTATTAGCTCTTTGCATATGTTATAGAAGAGATTTATCATTTTACTAATAACAAATTTTGCAAATTGACATTATTTTCTTTTATGCGGGAACACAACACATTCAACTTCGTGTTACGAAAGTTAATGATTTAAAGTACTAAAATGATCAATTGCCAAATTGCAATCAATTTACTAAAATTAAGCATAAATCGACACACCTAGATCATTAATTTTCAATATCTTAATCCTATGCTAATCAATCTATGATCACTTTTTCCGAACTCATACACTTTCTATCTAGGTCGCACATATGGAATACCAATGTTTTAGAATTGATCAATGCCAATTTGCAATCAATGTATTCAAATGAAACATAAAGTGACTCACCTTTGATCACTAGTGCTCAATATCTTCATAAAATGCTAAACAATCCATGATCACCTTTTCCGGAACCATATACTATGTACCTCCATCGCATATGAAATACCAATGTTTTAGAATTGATCAATGCCAATTTGCAATCAATGTATTCAAATGAAAGATAAAATGACTCACGTATGATCACTAATGATCAATATCTTAATTTTATGCTAATTGATCCATGATCACATACTTTTTTGAACGGTACTTTTCTGATCACCTACTTTTCGATTTGGTTTGAGTATAATTATTAGACTTCTCAAAACTATCTATTATTCACTGGGGAGTAACATTCACTGGGGATGGATAAGTTGATGATTTAAATATGGTATGGATATGTGTTGCGTGGGTAATGGTAATGGTTTGAAAGAGTCGTTTGATAAGATCCCCCGGATGGCCCATCGCCAAATAAGAGGTGACGATCAATTATTCGCTTGTATTCGATCATAAGGTATTCAATTGGGGAAATTGATGTCAATGGGGTAATTTTGATACATCTCTTTTCTTTTCTAACTTGTCGCTCCAATGTGTTTCCTAATAAATACAAGGTTGTTCCTAATAAATATACATTTGTTCCTATTAAAATAAAATTTGCTAATCTGAAATCGTTTATAGAATTATATGTTTCTAATTATTTGGTAAATGTATAATAGGGACAAACTTTTACTTTTTAGGATAAAAATAAAGAGTGTATGAGCATCCCTTTTACCAATACTTATTAATATCAATTGAAAGTCGTATATTGGGATATATGATCAATTAGGTTGAGTAATTTAGGAAAAAAACATTATCATCGAAAATCCATAATGTACGTTATTATCCATGATCGAAAATCTATGGAACCTTATGAATACAAGCATTTTAGCTCAATCAATTTTGAAAATTCAATATATTCATGATGCTACTATCCGATAACTATTTTACACGTTCTTCTTTTTATAAATGTGACATACTATTAGGTGTTTTTGGAAACAATGAGGTTCGTACTTGATAATGATATATAATTTAACAATGAACTATAATCTACATATTATTCGTTTGTACTGGATAGTATGAGCTATTTTTGTGACTGTGAAAAAAGAGTTATTCATCGTGATTACCGAAATAAAAAGACAAATAAAAATCGGTTTATAAATTATGGAAATTAAATTTCCCAATAAGTATTTTTAGCTATTTTCCAACAACAAAAACAACAATCAAGGTAATACAAGCTCCTATGGTCTCACTTTTGTTTTAAAATCTTACTTATTATTCTCACTTTGGAAGACAACTAGAAACGTAAGTTGTATAAGAGATTTATCATTTTACTAATAACGAATTATGTAAATTGATATTATTTTCTTTTACACGGGAACACAACACATTCGACTTCGTGTTACTAAAGTTAAAGTGCTAAAATGATCAATGCCAATTTGCAATCAATGTACTAAAATTAAGCATAAACTGACTCACTTATGATCATTAATGTAAATATCTTTATCCTATTCTAATCAATCCATGATGATATTTTTTGAGCCATACACTATGTACCTCTGTAGCACATGAAATACCAATGTTTTACAATTGATCAATGCCAATTTGCAATCAATGTATATATTCAAATGAAGTATAAAGTGACACACCTATGATCACTAATATTCAATATCTTAATCCAATGCTAAACAACCAATAATGACCTTCTCTAAACCTATAAACTCTGTACCTCCGCTGCATATGAAATATTAATGTTTTATAATTGATCAATGCCAATTCGCAATCACTGTATTCAAATGAAGCATAAAGTGACTCACGTATGATCACTATTAATGATCAACATATTAATGTGATGCTAATTAATCCATTATCACCTACTTTTCTTAACCGGTACTTTTCTGATCACCTACTTTTCGATTTGGATTGATCCGAGAAACCCAATACTCCCTTATATTGGAGAAAGAGTAGAATCGAAAAGGTTGAAAGTTCAAAATGAGTTGATTAGCTCCTATAAAGTGCGCAACTCAAATTTACGTCTTAATATACAGGGATCAACCCAATTATTTGGTTTAAGTATAAGTATTAGACTTCTCAAAACTATCCGTTATGCACAAGAGAGTAACATTTACTGGGGCTGGATAAGTGGATGTTTTGAATATAGTATGACTATGTGTTTGGTGGGTAATGGTTTGAAAGAGTTCTTTGATAGGATCCCCTGGATGGCCCATAACCAAATAAAAGAGGACAATTATTATTCGCTTGTATTCGATCATAAGGTATTCAATTGGAGAAATATGTCACCGGTAAATTTTGACACATCTCTTTTCTTTTCTAACTTGTCACTCCAATGTTTTTCATAATAAACACATGTTCGTTGTTCCAAATAAATAGACACTTGCTCCTAATAAAATACAATTTGCTCATCTAAAATCGTTTATAGAATTATATGTTCCTAATTGGCATTGATCAATTCTAAAATATTGGTATTTCATGTGTGACGGAGGTAGATAGTGTATGGGCTCGGAAAAGGTGATCATGAATTGTTTAGCATAGGATTAAGATATTGATCATTAGTGATCATAGGTGAGTCACTTTATGCTTCATTTAAATACATTGATTGCAGATTGACATTGATCAATTTTAAAACATTGGTATTTCATACACGACAGAGGTACATAGTATATCAACATTCTTAAACATAAACCACTCATCTAACTTTACATTTATTATATATTATCAATATATTTTTATTTCATTGCACAATGATTTATAATAGGTGATGGTATTATGGAATTCAAAAATCATATTATTCCACATTTAATAAGTGATGTTATCAATATATATATATATATATATATATATATATATATATATATATATATATATATATATATATATATATATATATATATATATATATATAATTGAGTTCTCACCAAGGTGGCATTGAATAAATAATAAATAGTCATAAATGCATGGGTGATTAAAAAGAAATTAAAAATAGTTTGATTTCATTTTAATAAAAATAATCAATATATATATATATATATATATATATATATATATATATATATATATAAAATTGAGTTCTCACCAAGCATTGAATAGGTAATAAATAGCCATAAATGCATGGGTGATTAAAAAGAAATAATTTTTTTTTTATTTTATTTTAATAAGAAATAAGTAACATAATTATTATATTTATTATCCAAAAAAAAATTAAATTATACATTCACTAAAGATGTAATTTCTTTGTTAAATGTGTCTTTTTTGTTTGATAAAAATATTATTATTGTTCTTTGGTACTCCTATTATTCAACTTTACATATTGATATGAATCAAAAAATTTACTATATTTCTTCTAACAACGGAGTATGCATGATAAACAAGAACCCGTGAATCGCACGGGCACGAAATCTAGTATTTTCGTAAAGTTCACATTGAGTTATTCATTATGGAATTATTAAATTTAAACATGATCAATTGAAAAAGTAAATAAACAAAAAGTTTAACTTAATTTAGGTTAACTAATAAATAAACAAAAAGGTTAACATATTGTGAAATTTAAAAACTTCTTAAATGAAAAAAATGACAACCATCAATTCAAGATTTTTTTTATGTAATTGTAGCATTTACACTACATCCTATCTACTAAGAATAGCAACTACATGAGCATAAATATTTATTCGGAATCAACGACAAATTAACGTTTTTATTTACATTTAAGATATGTATACTAGCTACGAGTAAATAATTATTTATTTAGGAACAACGTCGAATTAAAAATTTTAACATGAAAGATATGTCCACTTGTTACTAATTAAATAGAAAATCGTCGTTCTCGGAACCAATCTTCCTCTTCCTCGAAATTGGTAATGTAATCGGCCATTACTCGCCGCTCCTCCACACCGGGTTGTCTGCAAATGGCCATGGCTCGCCGGAAATTGGCTCTGGCTCACCGGAAAACCTTTCAACTACAACAATTTACTCGCCGCTCGTCGGGATGTTGAACTTGGCTCGCCGGAAAACCATTCAACTCCAACCCCTCCAAATTGTCCACTATTTATTCACTCTCTCGTCGGAGAAACTCGCCGGTCACTCGCCGGAAATGCTAGCCCTCAAAACCTCCGCTTTTTGGTCACTATGTAGTCGGATTTTACCTTTCGCCGGAGAAACTCGCCGGAGTTTTTTTTCTCATGCAAGCATTAAACTTCAAACACTTATTAATTGAACAATTAATTACTCCATAACTGAATTGATTACAATCTGGGCGGCAATACCCTTAGTTTTCCCCCCATACCCCAAATTTTCTCCCCCCTAAAAACCCCCCAAATTGCCGCTTCTGTTTTTTTCATTTGACACGTGTCGCAACGTCATTAGCTGAAAATTTGGTGTATCATACACCTTGTGTTTCGCTAGCAAGGTCCGTGAATGAGCCCAAGAGAACTTCTATCTTACTAGAGTACATCAGGAGCACAGTCCTTGACCTTGATGACCAAAATCCTAATGTTGCTGCCATTATTGTTGATCAGCCCAATGCTGTCATTTTCGAGGCCAACGACATTGTTGTCGAGGCCCATGCTGGTACCCCGTCACCCAGCTTCTCAGCGTTCACTACCGTGTCAGGGTACGCATCAGTCTTGCTTGATGGAAAATATACTGAGAAAACCGCTTCTCCAAATCTAAGTTTTGGCGGGTTTGATGTTGTTGAAGCTGCAAAGGCCGTTATTGGCCTATACGCTCGCAATAATCAGCCATAAGATTTCCTAATGGGACATTACATACGCTTCACCATGTACGTGATATCGTTAAAGTTGTCCTTGTTGTATTCTAAACATCACATTCTCCACAGTACACCACCGGCGACACCGACATTGTTTGTATTGCCTCCCACGCCTTTGTTTGTCGCCCCGGCGTTGTTGTATGTTGATCCAACATCCATTTGTGGCTTTGAGAATCCCTAGTTTTGTTGTTTCTTTATTTTGTTTTCGGACCACCTGCTAGCTAGTTTTAATGGTTAGTCGTGAGTAATTTGTGTTGAGGTAACGCCCCAAATACCAAATACTATTATTAAGTTGTGTTTTATTTTATTTAAGTTTGTAAAGAAAATAAAATAGAACAAAAGTGAAAAAGAAATAGAAAAGAAAAGTACTCAGTATGCTGCGTGAGTTTGTGTGTATTGGGCAACTTCTGGGCCTTTGCCTTTGTTATTTTTAGTTTGGCCCACTAACTGACAAAAAGGGCTTGATTATATCTTAAGTTGCTGGAGGAGCAACTATTAGAAGGGAGATGGCATTTCTTTTTGACAGATGCAAGCCGTGAGACACAAGCACAAAAACAGCCGAAGAACAGAAAAGAGAAGAGAGCCAGTGAGTGCCAACAAACAGAGAGTGAGAGGAATAGAGGTGTTCTTCAAAAGGTTTGTCCAACTCACGGTTGATTCGGCTTGTTCGGGTGAAGATAATCAGAGTACTTGGATCGGTCATCGACAGGTATTTGTGGGTGTATCTTTGGATTTGTGGGAGTACCAAACTGAGTTAGGGTTTGTCAATTTGTACTAGTACCAAAGATAGATAGTCTACTTGTTTGATCTTGTTATTGTTGCCTTTGTACTCTTGATTATCATAGTGGATTATATTTTAGCACGTGGAGATCCGCACCGTGATTTTTCCCTAATTGAGAGGGGTTTTCCACGTAAAAATTGTCTGTGTTGATTTTGGGTTCTTGCACTTTATTTTTTCGATTATCTGTTGTTGTGATTGTGGGTAAATACCGTAGTTTTCCCCAACAAGTGGTATCAGAGCTTTGGTTGTAGGATCTGTGTGGTGGAAAAATTACTGTATTTGTTGAAGGGAGGAATTATTTTGTGCAAGTAAGATGTCTGGGAGTGTGCCCAAATTTGATATTCCTTTGTTTGATGGTAAAATTAATTTTACTGTGTGGAAAAGTATTGTTGAGGATTTGTTGGTTCAGCAGATCTTAGATGAGGCTTTAGATGAGACAAAGCCTACTGGGGTGACCGATGCCCAATGGACATCGAAGAAGAAGAAAGCTGTCAGTACTATTAGATTAGCTATGGTTCCGGAGATTAAGTATAATTACTTGACTGAGACAGATCCAAAGAAGTTGTTGGATAAACTCCAGAGTGTATATGCATCAAAGTCAATGACTAACAAGCTTTGTTTGAGATATGAGGTGTATCAGCTGAAGATGGAGCAAGGTACATTGTTGCAGGACCACATAAATAATTTTAACCAGCTTGTATGCCAATTGAGAAGATCTCCGATCAAGAGGAGGCATTGTTATTGTTGGCTTCACTACCTAAGTCCTACAGGCCAATTGTGCAGACATTACTTGTAGGGAGGACAGAGATTACGCTAGATGAAGCAATGACAGTGTTGAGAGAGAATGAACGGATGATGTTGCAGGTTGATGGTATCTCTTCAAGGGATGGAGGAGATCGAGTACTAGCTGCAGAGGTGTCCGAAAGAGGGAGGAATCATGAGAGGAGAGGAGGTGGCCCGAGAAGTAGATCGAAGTCGCGCGCGAGAGACTTTAGTAACATGGAGTGTTACTATTGTGGTGAGAAGGGTCATATTCAGAGTCGTTGCCCAAAGATGAGAGATGATTTGAAGAGTTTCAAGCAGCTGCAAGAGAAGATGGGTAAGACCAAAATTAATGATGATAGCGGTTCCTCTAATGTGGTTATGTCTAGTGATGGTAATAAGGAGTTGTTCTTGGCTAGTAACAATGAGGGAAAGGAAAGCAAAGAGAGTTGGGTATAGGACTCCGGCGCTTCGGTTCATATTTGTAGAGACCAAAGTATGTTTCATACTTTGTACCAAGATGGTGAGTATGGTGACATCAACATGGGGAGTGGGAAGATGAAGGTGAAAGGGATGGGTAGCATCTGAATTGAGCTCCATGGTGGTGTGACTAGAACCTTCCACAATGTGAGGTATGTACCCAATGCTCGTGTCAATGTGATTTCGTTGGGTGAGTTGACATCGCAAGGGTGTAGATACATTGGTACGGGAAGGTGGTGCAAGGTGTATCGTGGTGCTACTTTGATTGTGCAAGGAAGAAAGGTAGAGAACAACTTGTGCTATGTTGAGGGTCATTGCGTAGGGAGGAGCAAGACCGTGAAGAAGAAGGCCCGATTCTCGGATAAGGTGGAGGTATTTGGTGATTTGGGTCGAGGGAGGATTTGTTGAGATAACACCCCAAATACCAAATACTATTATTAAGTTATGTTTTATTTTATTTAAGTTTGTAAAGAAAATAAAATAGAACAAAAGTGAAAAAGAAATAGAAAAGAAAAGTACTAGTATGCTGCGTGAGTTTGCGTGTGTTGGACAATTTGTGGGCCTTTGCCTTTGTTATTTTTAGTTTGGCCCACTAAGTGACAAAAAGGGCTTGATTATATCTTAAGTTGCTGGAGGAGCAACTATTAGAAGGGAGATGGCATTTCTTTTTGACAGATGCAAGCCGTGAGACACAAGCACAAAAACAGCCGAAGAACAGAAAAGAGAAGAGAGCCAGTGAGTGCCAACAAACAGAGAGTGAGAGGAATAGAGGTGTTCTCCAAAAGGTTTGTCCAACTCACGGTTGATTCGGCTTGTTCGGGTGAAGATAATCAGAGTACTTGGATCGGTCATCGACAAGTATTTGTGGGTGTATCTTTGGATTTGTGGGAGTACCAAACTGAGCTAGGGTTTGTCAATTTGTACTAGTACCAAAGATAGATAGTCTACTTTTTGATCTTGTTATTGTTGCCTTTGTACTCTTGATTATCATAGTGGATTATATTTTAGCACGTGGAGATCTGCACCGTGATTTTTCCCTAATTGAGAGGGGTTTTCCACGTAAAAATTGTCTGTGTTGATTTTGGGTTCTTGCACTTTATTTTTCCGATTATCTGTTGTTGTGATTGTGGGTAAATACCGTAGTTTTCCCCAACAAGTGGTATCAGAGCTTTGGTTGTAGGATCCGTGTGGTGGGAAAATTACTGTATTTGTTGAAGGGAGGAATTATTTTGTGCAAGTAAGATGTCTGGGAGTGTGCCCAAATTTGATATTCCTTTGTTCGATGGTAAAATTAATTTTACTGTGTGGAAAAGTACTGTTGGGGATTTGTTGGTTCAGCAGAACTTAGATGAGGCTTTAGATGAGACAAAGCCTACTGGGGTGACCGATGCCCAATGGACATCGAAGAAGAAGAAAGCTGCCAGTACTATTAGATTAGCTATGGCTCCGGAGATTAAGTATAACTACTTCACTGAGATAGATCCAAAGAAGTTGTTGGAAAAACTCCAGAGTGTATATGCATCAAAGTCACTGACTAACAAGCTTTGTTTGAGATATGAGGTGTATCAGCTGAAGATGGAGCAAGGTACATTGTTGCAGGACCACATAAATAATTTTAACCAGCTTGTATGCCAATTGAGAAATGCAGATGAGAAGATCTCCGATCAAGAGGAGGCATTGTTATTGTTGACTTCACTACCTAAGTCCTACAGGCCAATTGTGCAGACATTAGTTGTAGGGAGGACAGAGATTACGCTAGATGAAGCAATGACAGTGTTGAGAGAGAATGAACGGATGATGTTGCAGGTTGATGGTATCTCTTCAAGGAATGGAGGAGATCGAGTACTAGCTGCAGAGGTGTCCGAAAGAGGGAGGAATCATGAGAGGAGAGGAGGTGGCCCGAGAAGTAGATCGAAGTCGCGCGTGAGAGACTTTAGTAACATGGAGTGTTACTATTGTGGTGAGAAGGGTCATATTCAGAGTCGTTGCCCAAAGATGAGAGATGATTTGAAGAGTTTCAAGCAGCTGCAAGAGAAGATGGGTAAGACCAAAATTAATGATGATAGCGGTTCCTCTAATGTGGTTATGTCTAGTGATTGGTAATAAGGAGTTGTTCTTGGGTAGTAACAATGAGGGAAAGGAAAGCAAAGAGAGTTGGGTATAGGACTCCGGCGCTTCGGTTCATATTTGTAGAGACCAAAGTATGTTTCATACTTTGTACCAAGATGGTGAGTATGGTGACATCAACATGGGGAGTGGGAAGATGAAGGTGAAAGGGATGGGTAGCATCTGAATTGAGCTCCATGGTGGTGTGACTAGAACCTTCCACAATGTGAGGTATGTACCCAATGCTCGTGTCAATGTGATTTCGTTGGGTGAGTTGATATCGGAAGGGTGTAGATACATTGGTACGGGAAGGTGATGCAAGGTGTATCGTGGTGCTACTTTGATTGTGCAAGGAAGAAAGGCGGAGAACAACTTGTGCTATGTTGAGGGTCATTGCGTAGGGAGGAGCAAGACCGTGAAGAAGAAGGCCCGATTCTCGGACAAGGTGGAGGTATTTGGTGATTTGGGTCGAGGGAGGATTTGTTGAGGTAACACCCCAAATACCAAATACTATTATTAAGTTGTGTTTTATTTTATTTAAGTTTGTAAAGAAAATAAAATAGAACAAAAGTGAAAAAGAAATAGAAAAGAAAAGTACTAGTATGCTGCGTGAGTTTGTGTGTGTTGGGCAACTTGTGGGCCTTTGCCTTTGTTATTTTTAGTTTGGCCCACTAAGTGACAAAAAGGGCTTGATTATATCTTAAGTTGCTGGAGGAGCAACTATTAGAAGGGAGACGGCATTTTTTTTTTGACAGAAGCAAGCCGTGAGACACAAGCACAAAAACAGCCGAAGAACAGAAAAGAGAAGAAAGCCAGTGAGTGCCAACAAACAGAGAGTGAGAGGAACAGAGGTGTTCTCCAAAAGGTTTGTCCAACTTACGATTGATTCGGCTTGTTCGGGTGAAGATAATCAGAGTACTTGGATCGGTCATCAACAAGTATTTGTGGGTGTATCTTTGGGTTTGTGGGAGTACCAAATTGAGCTAGGGTTTGTCAATTTGTACTAGTACCAAAGATAGATAGTCTACTTGTTGTTTGATCTTGTTATTGTTGCCTTTGTACTCTTGATTATCATAGTGGATTATATTTTAGCACGTGGAGATCCGCACCGTGGTTTTTTCCCTAATTGAGAGGGGTTTTCCACTTAAAAATTATCTGTATTGATTTTGGGTTCTTTCACTTTATTTTTCCGATTATCTGTTGTTGTGATTGTGGGTAAATACCGTAATTTTTCCCAACAATTTGTCATTCTTGAAGGTCTTTATTAAAGGGAAGAAAAGGGGTAGGGTACCTCTGTGTAACAAATCATCCCTAATGATCTCCATTCAATTTATTTTGTTCAATAAGTAATGCTGTTGATCTCCGTCACTATCAAGCTCATTCATATATGGTTTTGCTTCATAATTCTAAGTTTTTATAATATGATCGCTGTCATCGCCCTTCAGAAGTTGGTAGTGTACTTGTGGCTAACTTGTATATATTGATTAGATTCTGTGCTTCTCTGCTACCTAACGTATGTTGAACAACGTTCGAATATATATAGATCATACTTTCTTCACCTGCATTTACTATTTCAGCTATTACTGAAGACCTTGGTTGGTAATATTAGTATCCATCTTTTATTGCGTCAAGGTGCCTAGCTACTAATACTATCCTTGGTGTGCTTATGTTAGAATGAAACAATGCCACCACTGATCTAGTGTCTTTTAGGCAGAAGACCATGTATATATATACATTTACCATTTGGTATGAGCATAATTTATCTTGCTGGTTTTTTATTTGTGCTAAGTAAAATACCAAGTGCAGAATAGATCTGTGAGTTGTAGCATTGCAGGCATGAGAAGATCTATAGAGCTGGTTTACAGTTGAATGACCGTCATTTTAGTTATTCCGGATAGTTAAGCATCCTCCTAGTAGACATCATTTTATTTGGCTGAAAAAAGTACTGAAATTAAGCGAAAGAGCATGTTTAGATTACATTTTATGGTGTGCACGATTTTCCATTCAGTTCTTCAGATATCAATGTAAATGTACTACAATTCTGCTACATAAAGCAAATTTGTACATGAGATTGACTTACACTTACTAGTTTGATTAAATTGTTTTGCTTGGATAGTACTCAACATTCACGTATGGAAGTTTTCCTCTGATGGCATACACCTCAACTTGCTATGCCACTGTTCAGGTGTGCTAGCTTGATAACCTGTTATCGGTTAAGGTATGTCTGCTTTAGATGGTGGAGGATTTTGAGACCATCTTACTGTCAAACTATGAAACCAATTAATTATGCCCCTGCTTCTTACTTTCTTACATGCAGGCATACAACTGTTTATGGTATGGCTCATATTTTCTACTTACACGAGTAATATGATACGTGATACATATGGTTAAAACATTGTAGTCTTATTGTGCTTGGTAACTACAGTTTATCTTACTAATTTGATTCTAGCTACTTAAGATGGTCTATGTTGAATGAATCGAAAGCTCCCTCGGATGTCATACACCACGATTGCTAGGGTACTGTATGTACAGGTGCGCTTTGGCTTGAAAACCTGTTATCGGTTAGGGTATGTTTGCTTTAGATGGTGGAGGATTTGAGACCATCTCACTGTCATACCAATAAACTATGCCACTGCTTCTTACTGTAGTACATGCATCTGTTTATGGTATAACTCATATTTTCTACTTACACGAGTGATATGATACATGATACATATTTTTTTGATCTCGATACGTGATACATATGGATAAAACATAAACCTAATTTTGTTCTGTAACTACTGATTTTCTTGCTCATATGATTCTAGATACTTAATGTTCACATCTCCCAAATAGAAGAGATGGATTGACATACTTATTCCGCTAGCAAAAGATTTTGTAATTTTGTTCAGTAACTATTGATTGAAGGAAGCATAACTATGCATGAGCTTCGGGAATCTTCAGAAATGCTAGCTATCATTGGCTGCTTAGTTACCAACAAAATTTGGGAAACAATGATATTCTCAGTACTGAACTTTTGAGCAATCAAAAAAGGCCTTGAACTTGCGATTACTAATGGCAGGAATAAATTGATTGTATATTCTGATTCCTTAAAATATGTCAGAATGCTTAATGATGCCAATCCAAAGAGGAACAATTGTGCTAAACATAATCAGCCAATATAGGGTGATATGCCGTCAACTCCAGGAAGTTTACATCAAGCACTGTACAAGGAAACCAACCAAGTTGCGGATATTTTGGCCAAAGAAGCTGTGGGGAATCAAAAGTTGTTTGAAGATACACAATATTCTGAATTTATGAAAAGCAACCGTTCACTAGGTTGTTTTGCTGATGGTAGAACATAAAATCTGCTACATAAAGCAAACCTGTACACAGGATTGATTTAAAGTGGTGCTTGAGGATGTAAATCTACTAGTTTGTCTAATTGTCTCTCTTGGACAGTACTAAACATTCACCTATGGAAATTTTTATTTAGTTCTCTGCATTCAAGGTTGTATTTATTATTCTTCTTTAAGTAGCTGAGTTTTACTGTTAACCCTTAATTTGAATGAATATCCAATATGCCCCGGCCTCTATGTTGATTGAATCGAAAGCTTCCTCTGATGCCATACACCTCAGCTTGCTATGGCCTGTTCAGGTGTGATTTGGCTTATTGGTAAAGGTATGTGTGCTTAGACGAAGGAGGATTTTGAGACCGTAATCCCATCATACCAATCAAGTATGCCATTACTTCTCACTTTCTTACATGCAGCTATTTTTGATATGGATCATCTTTTTTTACTTACACGAGTAATATGATACGTGATACATATGGTTAAAACTTAAATATCTAATTTTGTTCGGTAACTACTGATTTTCTTGCTAATATGATTCAATACTTCATGTTCACATCTCCCAGATCGAAGAGATGGATTGAAATACTTCCAGTAGCATCATGTGATTCCCCGCAGATCTTCTGACGGGCAGTCTTAATGGTGAAATTCTGTAGTTGCATACACAAACGGTGAAATTCCCTAAGTAGACATTTTAAAGACAATGAGAAGTGGAAAAGTATTAAGAAAAACCTGTGCAAATTCATTAATCTGCCTCTCTAGAAGCTACTGCACTCTTTAACAACTCGTAAGCGCAGAGGTAATCATTCTACAGAAAGTACTTAACAATGGTCCAAGAGATTTTGCTGAATCACATCAACTTTGCAAATAAATCAGATGAGGCAAAGTAGCCACTAGATGACTAAATAACAGAAGCAGCAACGATGAAATAAGTACAAGAAAAATGAAAATAGAAACAAGCAACGAAAGAAAGAAAGTGGAAAAGAGGATTACAAGTAGTATTACCACACGCTTTAAGAATTCACCAACAATCATTTAGATTTCTAATCCTATACCTACACTAGCACACAAGTCAGATTAGGGACTTTTACAGAAATAGACCACCAGCATGCACCAGTTTGAGGCTCTCTCCAGTACCTGATTTATGTGATTTCCATAAAATCAAGTGGCAATGTGTATTTTCTGTTGATCTTCAATTCTGACAGGCAATGAAATACAAAGAAACCGTGTCATATCATTGTTAATGTGATCTTCAATTCTACTGGCCTTGTTTGACATATTCACTGGTGACGAAAATCTATGTAGACTTTTATCAGTAACTAAAGATTGGTTAGCAGAAGAAGGTTGCTGTATTGAACAATATTTTTGTTCTAAGATATAGTGTATTTTCTGTATTTTGATGAACAAGTGTTAAAGTGGTTAGTGTCCAAAGTATCTCACTTGGTTATAAACTAGCTCAAAGTCACTACATTATGTAATGCAGATCACTTTACCATACTAAAAGCTTTCAGGTTTACATATGTTTGTCGTCCCGTTATATGTAATATATTGGTTTAGAGAACGAAATTTCAAGTGTACATGCACTGGAGTAATAGTAATCCCTAGAATTTGAAGAACAGAGTTGTTACATGCACAAAATGCAAAAGCAACTTCTCTTCCTTAAGCACAGCAAAAAAAACTTCTCTTCCTTAACTTCAGTTCCTAGTAGGCTTGGCTGATGGAAAAAAGGTTGATATTTTTCGATATTGAAAAGCAAAATTGCATTTCCATGTTTTTCGTATGTCATTAGATTGAAAGAAAATGAGATAAGGATGCTGATTTGGATCATAGTAATATTACACTTTTGCAATCCCTGTAGGTATCAAATCAACATAATGTCCTCATCAGATATTTACATTTAAGGAAGGCAATTTTTGGTTTTTCATTATCTAATAGTGAAACAAATCAACCCCTTTCTATTTGATCTCACCTCTGTTTTTCATCTATAAATTGAGCCGTCCGTTCTCCAAAGTTTTCAATTCACAACACAATGAAGACGAGAAAGAAGAAAAATAAACTCCAAAACGCCAAAGGTATATGATGGTCTTCTTTCTTTCAGCTTTTATAGTTTCTGTTCTTTTTAGATTACAGTTTCTTCTGTTTTTATCAATACTTTAACTTGATACTACATTCTTTGTTAGGTGGATCAAGAAGGACAAGCGAGTTACGCTGTGTTCGAACACATATGTACTGCCTCAGTGCAAATATGGCAGCTCTTTTGGGCTACATTACATATCTTTCATATAAAAAGTCATACAATCTAACAAGGGATCACAGCAGCTCTAGACGACGTTGTTCTTGGTACAAGCTCATATGCAATTTGGCAAGAGATGGGCAGAAATTGCAAGGCGAATTCCTGGTCGAACCGAAAACTCCATCAATAATCACAGGAATGCAACCAAAAGAAGACTATTTTCAAGGAGAAAAAACAAGAAAGGAGCACTGTTCTTGACCTTGATGACCAAAATCCTAATGATGCTGCCATTATTGTTGATCAGCCCAATGCCGCCATTATCGAGGCCAACTACATCGTTGTCGAGGCCCATGCTTATACCCCACCACGCACCCAACTCCTCGGCGTTCACTACCGTGTTCGGCTTGATGGAAAATATACTGAGAAAACCGCTTCTCCAAATCTAAGGCTTGGCTGGTTTGATGTTGTTTAAGCTGCAAATTAAGGCCGCTGTTGAGAAAGTTTGTCCTGAAGTTGTTTCTTGTACTGATTTTCTTATCATTGCCGCTTGTGTGAAGTATTCAAAACACCCTCAAAGGTGGAACTTTTATACTATTTCATTCTCTTCCTAGACTCCGTACCCAAATTCATTGTAAAGATTAATCTAGGACGGAGGGAGTAATATTTATTTTTCATATATATGAAAATGGAACAAAAGAACAGAAAGAAAAACAACTACTGGAGTGGAGAGTCAGAGTCAAAAAGAGAATAGGTACCAAAGGAGATCGCTATGATTGTGGTCAAGGGCTTTGCTTGACGAGAAGATGAATTGAAAAATAATTTATACATTGAGATGAATCGAAGCACTACTATGCCACCAATGCTCTGTTATCCTAAACTTAATATTATTTAATTCAGTTAAGTTCAATTCAATTCAGACTGTTAAGTTCATGTGTAAATTATCACTTTGATAATATTTCATTCAAAAATAAATATATAATGATACCTATGTTACTATGAAAGATTTCAAAGTATACTTTCAGATAGTTTTTTATTGAATATGTTTGGACGAGTTTAAAACATCCTATTTTCGTGTCATGTGCACTATTGTCAGCTCTATTAATAATAAAATTCTTGATTTTGGCTAGTGAATCACTAGACAACACGATATATAGGTATCGGCAATTAAAAATTAACCCAGTCTGAAACCAACTTTGAAGATTTGCGGCTTTGAACAAGAGATTTGTACCCCAAACTCAAAACAAGGATACCTATTATAAACAAAGAACAATTTTATATGAGACTAACATATTTTCTCCTTAACGGAATACTGGAAAACGGTGAGCAATGGAATGAATTGGAACGATGCGGATAATGAAATAAAATGGTGAGACAAAATAAATTACAGAATGCGGAATGAAACAGCGCGGAACAGAACGAAGCGGAATGCCAAAATAGAGACAACGAAAAACACATGACCTAACTCAGTCACGACTAGGCCTATCAATCGGTCGCGAGTACCCACGAACCCGCTCCACCCCCTCCAACCGCCCCAAATAAATGGGTGAAAATCCGAAAGACGAGTGATTTGGCGGGTGGTGGGTGGATCGGCCCCGGATTCGGATGATAATTTTCCACCCGCGAACCCGACCTAGAAATCCACCCATCGCCCGTTCAATATTTTATTATAATTTACTAAAAAAATACCATCAAAAAACATAAAATAAAACATCTGTGGTTGTCTTTCTTTGTAATATGGGACTTTATAATGAGCTCATGCACTTTTTCAGTCAAATATGTTGGTTTAATTTATGAAATTTAATTTGTTAAGTTGATTTTTTGTCCAAATTCGCCTAATTTTTTGTCCAGGGCTGGGTCTCGATCGTCATCTTCAAAAGTCGGAATTATTCACAAAGAATTTATTTATTTACAGAAGTTAACTAGGAAGTTCATTATTCACATGAGAGGTTTGAAATAAAGAATCGACAAGGGATTGTCCAAATGCAACTTGTTACTTCTAAATTTATTTTGATAATTAGTTGGACACACTAAAAGCATAAACTGGAGAGTTTCATATTTTTATGATTTTATTTGATAATATAACGAAAATTGTTTATAAAATCAAACAAAACCGTTTTTACAATAATTTGGGCAGAACTTCCATTATTCATAACTTAGACATTTCTCAACCAACTCGAGTGATTCCAATGCCTAACTTGTGTGATTTTACGTGCTCTAGTATCTATATAAATCTAAGTCAAGACGGTTCACGATCAGTGAGTTATTTTCAAATTACAATCTTCTGGAAGCTCATTGGCAGACCATAGATTTTTGTTTATTAAGAGCATCCTTATCCTTGAACATAAAATGGGTCATCGAGGAGATAGAAAGATGATGACCCAAAAAATGGGGTTTATTCATGACCCAAATATAGGTCATGAGGAGAGAGAAAGATGACCAAATGAGATTTGGGGTGTTTTTGGGTGGAAAAACAACCGAAACAAATTCTCGTTCATAGTGGGGTCCCTGCAAGAAATCTTCCTTTTTTTATGCTGAAAATCGGAAAACAAAAAAAAAAAAGTCTGTCAGGCGCGCTGACACGCGCGTCAGGCGCCCAGTCCTGGCGCGCCACGTGTCGCGCCCTGGCTGGCTCAAATTTTTTTAATTGTTACATCTTTGCAAGGGCTATAAATAAATAATAAAAAATCAAAAAAAAAAATAAAAATACCAACGGCTATATTTTTTCGAGATCTATAAAATGAGACCCATTTTAGTATAGTTTTGCAAAATAAATATAAAGTTGGGAGGAGAGAGAAGATAGGGTCAAAAGTAGGAGAGAGAGGATGATGACCAAAACATTTTGGTTCATGGATAAACTTGTTTTTTGGTGATGTTCATAGTATTGGTCGTGGTGAGGTGGAGGATGGAGAAAGTAGGAGAGAGAAGGATGAACGACCAAATTCCCGGTCATGGATAACAATGCTCTTATGAATTATGTACAAGTGGTCCAAGTCTAATATTTACAAGGATTAAATTGAACTTAAAGAAGAGTATATGATATGGAAATTATCAATAATGTTACACGAGTTTAAGTAAATAATGAAAATAAACAAGAGTACTCTTGTACAAAGGTATTCATGTTCTAAGTTAACAAATTAACGTTCACATTGACAAATTTAAACTCGATTTTGATTAATTATTAAAAATCCAATACATGTCCAAAAGGAGTGGTTTCATAGTCCAAACAAGTCCTAAATAAGTACATTGTCCAAATCCAAATTCATTTTGCATTGAGTAGTTGCGAGTCACCAAGTATTTACAGATTTATGAACATTGTCAGTTCTGGACCTTAACTTGGTTAATTGATTTTATAATTATTTCTACTTGGTCAAAGTTGATCTTATATATCTATAGAGGTTCAACTAGACATGCTAGAAAACACCCACAAAAATTATCAAAAAATAATCATTAGTCTAAGTGGTCATTCAAGCCAAATATTTACAAGATGTAAGACTGTGTTTGATTCAACTTAATTTTACTTGAATTCAATTCAATTCAGTACAGTTCAGTTCAATTCATGTGTAACTTTGTCACTCAGATAACTTTTTATTCCGAAATAAAAAATTAATGATTATAATTATGTAATCGGGAAGATCCCAAAGCATACTTTCAAATGAGTCCAATATTTAATATGTTTGCATGAATTATATATGATAAACAGTCAAGTTAAAAAAAATCAGTTCAGTTCAGATTTTTCAAGGTGAATCAAACGGAGCCTAATATTAAACAAACAAGCAAAGGTTCTACAACACTTCAAATCTGTTTGTTAATCAAAAGGAACAAACTCAAAGGCTTTAGAAATCTTGTTGAATACTCTTCAATTTGTCTAGAAATCGCCTAAGCTCAAAACATAACAAAAATTAGTTATTTACAGATCTAGATACGGTGGTCAGTTTTAGACAATTGAACTTCAAAATAAGATTGTGAACGCTTGAACCGTTTGATCTTGGTGATTTGTATGTTGTTGAAAAGCTCATTTACTAAGGTTTAATTTATTACTAGTCACCAAAATCTAATCGTTTATCTTTCAAAAGCTACAATTGAAGATACTTCCAAAACTGCCAAAGTACGAATTATTACAAATCTATAGAAAAATTTATTCGAGGCTTCCTTATGCACAAATGACCATTTTGTTCATTTATGAAAGAAAAAAGGTTAGTGATAGAGAGAGAAGCATTCATTGTTCAAACAGAGTGGATCAAATAACACTAATTCTTACCGCAAATATCACTCAACTATGGATTATCTATGTCCTTCATGGAGACGAGTTCACGTGAGCACTTGAACTCTCCTAGGTTGTTGGTTGCATGAAAAACGGGGCGATGCTTGACTGCACCCATACCAAGTCCAATCGGGGAATTATTTTTTTTTAATGGGTGTAATATAAATATAAGCAATTGATTGAATAGTTACAAATACAAATATGTACGTGATATGTAAATGCAAAAATGAAACGTTAATAAATAATCACATAGAAAATAAATGGGGTTAGAAAATAATCACATAGAAAAATAAGTAAGATGAAAAGTAGGAAAATAAAGTAAGTTTACCCTTGAAGTGGCTTGGACACTTAATCTTTAAAAAAAAATTCAACTAAGTAGAAATGCCTTAAATTTGTACTTAGTTAAATATAAAGCGCGCAAATATAAAAGAGGTTTTGAGAAATTTAGAGGTTTTTAGACTTGAAAAAATGAGAGATGAGAAATGAGAGTTTTAGAGAAAATGACAAGAGAGAGAAAGTTAAAAAATCAAACCAAGAAATTGTGAAAATGAAAAAGACAATGGCCTTTGTAAAAATGGGGAAGGGGGTATTTATAGGAAAAAGATTGGGAAAATTTTAGGATTTTTTTTGTAAATTAAAAAAAAGATAAATGATACTTCAAAGAGAAAATATTTAGGTATTATGAATAAACAACTTTTTGTTAGAAAATTGTCTAGATAATATTACTAAGCAATATTAAATTTAACAAAATATAGAGTATTAAATAGGGTTAAATTAGGGGTTAATAAGAGAAGGGGAACAAAAGAATAATAGGGGAATAAAAAAGGTTTAGGAAAAGAGAGAGAGAGAGAGAGAGAGAGAGAGAGAGAGAGAGAGAGTGTGTTGACGCCTTGACGGGAATAGAGAAGGAAGAGAAGGGGAATAAATAAGAGAAGGGGAACAAAAGAATAATAGGGGAATAAAAAAGGTTTAGGAAAGAATAGAAATAGGAGAGAGAGAGAGAGAGAGAGAGGGAGAGAGAGAGAGAGAGAGAGAGAGTGTGTGTGTGTGTGTTGACGCCTTGACGGGAATAGAGAGGGAAGAAGCACCAGAGGGGGGGGGAACAGTGAGCCACGTAGAAGAGAAGGTAGGAGAAGAGAAAAGGAAAAGATAAAACAAAGGAGAGAATAGGGTGACATCAACGGGGTTGCGTCAAGGAAAGTAAAGGACAAAAAAAAAAAAAGAGAAGAGAAAGAAAAGAGGGGAGGGGAGGGGGAGCTGGTGGGTGAAAAGAGAAAAAGAAAAAAAAGTGAAAGGAAAAGGGAGGGGGTTGATGTTGGAAATGAGAAGAAAAAATTAAAATTAGTTTTTTTTTTTTTTTTTTTTTTGTTTTCTTTTACGGTGTGGTCACTCTTTTTTCTACTTTTTGCTGGGCCAAGGCTTCCTCCCGTGGTTGACAACGGAAGTAAAAACACGTCTTCTTAATTGTTAAAAACTCAACACAATCAAAGTCACGCATTTCACGCAAAAGGACCATTGAAGTAAAGCTCTCGTTCTCTTTTACCAAACATCATGATTGAGTTTTTATAGCAATGTTCCGATCTCTATGTCTGGGTCTGGGACGTCAATGGTCTTGGGCAACGCTTCCTCCCGTGATTGACCAAGGAAGTAAAGGTAACGCTTATTTTCTTCAATGTTAAAGGTAAACCATCAAAGTCATGCATATCACGTACTTCTGCATTGCCCCAAAATTAGTTTCCAAAAAGTTCCACAAATTTTACTTTCATGTTTGACTTATGTTTTCCCCAAAGATATGCATTGTTACTGCAACCATTGAAACAATGGAGGGTGAATTTAATATCACGGACAACAGATGAGAGGGTCCTGGACGTGTAAAGTTGTCACTTCAACACCTTGTAGATGTACAATCTAGAATGAGATCACTTGACACTATGAGCAATATGTTGAATTGGGTTCATAGAAAACTAGAAACAATGTTGTTGCTGAAATAGAGTACACATCAAGGGGCTGAAAAATGGTAAATAAATGTTCCTTATTGTTTATTGATATATTAAGGGAAAGAGAGAGGAAAGAAGGACCAAAAGGAGGGAGCAGCTAGCAAACAAAAAAGAAAGAGAAAAAGAAAAGTAGGGGACGAGGATGAGCCACGTAGAATATAAGGAAAGTGAAAAGAGAAAACAAAGGAGGGGGTGAAGTGAGGTGACGTTAGTGGGGATAACATCAGGAGAAGAAAAGGAAAAAAAGAAGAGAAGAGAAAGAAAAAAAAGTAAAGAGGGGCAAAAAGTAACATTTAGGGTTAGTAAAGCCTACAGTTTAGGGGGTACATGGTACAGGAAAATGTCCACTGACATCCACACATGAAGTATTACAAGCAGCCTACAAATAGTGAACCCAACCAACACATATCCAGAAACAAATAAAAGAACTCACCCAAATTTGCCTGGACTTCTGATCACACATGGCATTGCTATTATTCTTCTGCTGATGTGATCTACAAAATGCCTCCCAAGCTGAAACGATCTTCCCCCCCACCCCCCTTCTCTTGCGACTGAGAATTTGTTGTGTACACATAAGGAATTACAGTTAACACTAAAGGGAATTAAAGTTTCTGAATATGACAGAATGTACTTACCATACGCTCAGTCCTCTCTATGGTTGAGATTGAACCTTGGCAGTGACCCGATGCTATGTTCACCCCCTCTAATCCTCGTTTCTTGTTCTTAGAGAAAATTTTGGATTTCTTCTTGAACTCTGGTTTAGATCTTAATCGTTTGATTTGGGCACGAATTGTATCGGTCATCCATGGCACTGGTTCATCATCCTTTAGCTGCCCAGCCTTATAAATCATGTCTTTAAGGCGAATTTTCGCCTTATCTTCGAAAGTTTTTTTTTACAAGACCCTCTATCTCGGGTTTCCATGTGAATTTGTCCTGCAATATGTGTACATATTCAGCCAATTAGTGGAAGTAAGAGTAAAGCAAAGTGAAAATATCATTATTCTACACCATCTTATAGAATGCATCGGGAAGTCCCTGAACCATAAGTCTTGCATATGCTTCGGAGTGGACTTCCAATTCATGTATGAAGCTTTGAAATGACTCTTTATGCAACCGGTAACCTTTCGTACTACTTTATGACAATGGAACCTAGTTTAATATGAGTCAAGGATTAAATATAAGTACTTTATTAAATGTAAATGAAAATAAAAGGGGAGGAGCAATGTAAATTACTACAAACCAGAGTCCACCAGGCATCAACTCCGGCTTTTTTTCCCAGTTGTTGTACAGTTAGTAGCCTCGCCATCAACATTCTCAGTAATATGTGATGGTGTGATAGTCATGTCAAAGATGTCGTTATCATCATCAGAATTCCCATCGGAAGAGTGCACTACCAAACTTCCACTTCCATTGCCTCGACAACCTTTGCCACCACTACCACTGCCTCTACCCGACATTTCAACAGCAAGCGTACAACTTGCACTCCTATAGCAGCCTGCAACCTTACAGCAATCCTATAACAACCCTACAATAACCTACAACAACCACCAACACAGCAGCAACCAACAACAAACCACGGTTTACAGCCAGCAACCAACACACACTACAACAACGAACACAAAATCGTAAATAGTAAATCACAAAACCCATGCAACCGACAACATATGCAAAGTACATATTAGCATAAATCAACACCGCGACAACCAACAATAAATGCACAGAAGTCACTAAACTATGAAATCAGAATAAATAGCAATAAATTCAAAATGTAACATAGGTATTTAATGTCCTAAAATAAGCTAGCATCATCATCATATTCGTCGTTTTCTTCGTCTTCTCCGTCCTCTTCTTCATCACTATCATCATCACTATCATCCTCCCCACCATCAAGGTTGTCATCCACTTGCATTTCCTCATCCTCCTCATCTTCATTCTCATCATAGGCATCCGCATCCTCATTATTTTCAATACTAGACAACAATGGGGGATTTGCACTAAGCTCCTCTTGAAATGGAGTGTTATCAGCCGGAATATCAACATTGGACCTTGCTTTCATTGGGAACACTGCCCACAATTTTTTTTTTTGTCGTTTCTTAAGCTTGGGTAAGGTGTAAAGTACACTTGTTGAATTTGATATGCCAACACAAATGGGTCATACTTAGCATATTTCTTGGTGTGATTCACCTCCACAAGTTTGTATATTGGGGATGTAATATTCATCCCCCAAGCCGAGTCCATCCATTGGCATTTGAACAATATTGTCCTATATGTCCTGTTTGGTCCAAGGTAAACCAACTCTATCACTTCATCAAGAATTCCATACCACTCGGCTCCTTCATGACTTCTAACATGAACCCCATAATTCATTGTGACCTTATCCTTTCCATATTCAAAAGTGTGAAAATTGAAGTATTCATGTAATAATGACTCCATAGTTTGACTCGTCGTCCCGGACTCATTGCTAGAGCATTAATGATGTCGTTATTGATACCCAATTGTAAAACCTACAATAATGATCTATGTGTGAAGTATATTCTCAAATATGTTTTAATATTTTCACTTTCATATCATTTAAGTACAACTTACATGATCTTTCAACCATTTTTGAAATTGATCTTGAAACTTGCTCCAAACATCATTTGAATCCAAATGAGGATGTGATTGAAGGATTTGTTCTTCATATATTCTATTCAAAGGTTTAAGCATTGGAAATAATTTATGAAGGCATAAAATTAGAATAATCCAAAAGGTAAATCGATTCCCAAAATATATCGTTCGTAATCTCCTAACCCTTCACAATTTGAGAGGATGAATTGGTGAGCAACATATAACTCTTTCTAAGATAAGAAAATATGTTTTCCATCTGTGGTTGCATGCCCAATGTTGTTAGTAAAAATCCCCGGGATATTTGGATCTACCTCAGTTTCTTCAACAATGCTCCTAACATTTCAACCCACATCTCTTGATTTTGTATCTATGTCGGTCTCAAAATAATTAGTGCAAAAGTATGATATCTCCTCGGTAAAGTATGCATTTCGTATAGATCCCTCTACATGTGCTTTATTGCCAATTTTTCTCTTCAAATGACCAAGAAACCTACAATATTGTCTAATTAGTGTAAAAACCTAATTTAAATCAAACAAACTATAAAGAGTAAGTTACCTCTCAAATGGATACATCCATCTATATTGAACAGGTTCACCAACTTTTGCCTCATATGGCAAATGAATCGGAATATGCTCCATGGAGTTGAAGAAAGCAGGGGGAAATATTTTCTCCAACTTGCATAGAATTTCAGCAATATTTCCTTCAAGGCGAACCATATCAACAACTTTGAAACAAGGGGAGCATAAATCTCTAAAAAGTTGACTTATCTCGGTTATTGGTTTCCACACATCAGTTGGAAGCAACTCTCTAAGTGCAACAGGTAGCAACCTCCCATAAACACATGACAATCATGGCTCTTCATTCCTGAAAGCTTATAATGTTCCATGTCAACACACCTTCCCAAGTTGGAAGCATATCCGTCTGGAAACTTCAACTCTCTTATCCATTCACACAACACTTTGCATTTGGCTTTGTCTAGAACATTTGGAGCATCTGACATCACATATCCACCATCGTCATCATAAACAAGTTCTAAGTTTGGACGATCACAATGTATAGAGATGTCTTTTCTTGCGCTAATTGGGTCTTTTGTCTTGCCCTTGGTTTTATTGATAGTGTAAATTATTTGATCAAAAAAGTTCTTCTCAATATGCATCGGATCTAAATTGTGGAGAATTAGGAGCTTACTCCAATATGGAAGCTCCCAAAAAATGCTTTGTTTCTCCCATCCACCCTTTTGCTTCTTTTTTAAAGTTGTGGTTTGAGAATCATTAGTCCTTGGCACAATAGACACTTGCTCCCAAATTTCCTCACCAGTCAACCTCGATGGCGGCATACGACTTTCTTTCCTACCCTTATAGAAGGCCCTTCTATTTCGACGAAACACATATTCCTGACAAAGAAATTGTCGATGACGACAATCAAACCACGACATCTTAATACCATGCTTAAGATAAAAAGCTCTAGTATTATTCATGCAATAAGGATATGCAAGCCTCCCCGAGGTCGGCCACCCCAATAGCATCCCATACGCGGGAAAATCATTAATAGTCCACAAGAGGGCTGCCCTCATATTGAAATTTTGTTTCTTAAACACATCATACATCAATGCTTCATTTTCCCACAATTGCTTCAACTCCTCTATAAGAGGTTGGAGGTAGACGTCTAAGTTTCCTTTAGGGTTTTTAGGACCAGTAATGATGATGGAAAGAAATATATAGGGCTTTTTTATACACATCCAAGGTGGCAAATTGTATGGGGTTAAAATAACCGGCCACCAAAAGTATTTCCTCCCACATTGGCCAAATGGTGCAAAACCATATGTGCATAGGCCAAGACGAACATTTCGAGCATCAGCTATAAAATTAGGATATTTGCGGTCAAAGGCCTTCCAAGCCTCTCCATCACTTGGATGAGTCACTACACCAATTGGACGAGGATTATCCAAATGCTAACTCATTTGCTCGGCTATGTTCCTAGTTGCATAAAGTCTTTGCTTTCGTGGGGTGATGGGGAAATAGGTCACCACTTTGGCAAAAATAAATTTTTCCTTTGAATTATTCTTATACCGTTCAACATTGCATTTGCGATATTTTTCCAAATTAATATCATCCTTCCAAAATAGCATGCATCCTTTACGACATGCATGGATCTTTTAATGTGGGAGTTCAAGACCTTGAAGAACCTTCCTAGTTTCATAAAAGGTTGTGGTCATCATGATAGCATTAGGAATTACATCCTTAAACAAAGATGCAATGTCACCAACACCTCTATGAGGTATGTTATATTCACATTTTAGGTTTATTATCCTGGAAGCCATTTCCAAGACAGACACACTACAACCATCAAATAATGGCTTCTCTCATGCGCTCCTCAAATCAAATAACTTTTTTGCCTCAGATTAGAGTTTTGCTCTTCATCACAACCCTCGTTGCCAACATTCTCAAACCCACCCCCTAAAGCATCAATCACCATGTCTCGATAGGGGTTGATTGTGTTGGGTTCTCTTGCTATGGTAGTAGTGTTTCTTGGAGGTACCAAATCATCATGAGGCTCTCCATGACACACCCACTTATAGCAGTTTTCAATAAACCCAGACCTATGAACATGCACCCTAATATCATCAACCGCCAAATACTTCTTATTTTGACACTTACAATATGGACATCTCAACTTTTGGTCATCCTTAAAGCTTTGTTGTTGACAAGTAAAGGTAACAAATTCATTTACTCCACTAACAAAGCTTTCACTAAATGATTTCCCTTTCCTTCTCTCATACATCCACTTACGATCAGTTCTCATCGTTACTGCATAGACGGCCACAACAAACAATGGTTTACTACTAAGTTATTAAATTTTAAATGAGTTTTTTCTTGTTATTATTCATATCTAACCATCTTCAAATTATTCTAATAAGCAACTACCAATAATAGGGTGATAATTATTCCATTATCGAGGGGAGTAATTCCACCATTACCCACGGGAGGTTATTCTATATTACTTGATAGTATATAGAATGAACCAAACTACTTCATTGATACACAACATCCGCCAACAACACAAGGGAAAGGGAGGCCGGTAATCATCTCATTATCGATGGGGGTAATCACCCATTACCCTCTAGGGAGTGATTAAAAGCCCATCACTCACGGAAATATATATATATATATATATATATATATATATATATATATATATATATATATATATATATATATATATATATATATATATATATATATATATATATATTTCATCCGGTCGCTATTTTTGCGATCGTTTCTCCATCGGTCGCTATTCCGTCGCTATTTACGTTCTGAGAGACTAAATCCATTTCAGTCGCAAAAATCAGTAGCAAAACAGTCATTTTTTTGTAGTGTACTATTATTTTAACTTTATTGTTTTTAATTAATTTTTTGCTTGTAGGGCACATGTTACTGGGCGGTGGGTGTTTTATCACACGTGTTTCTTCAACACTCAGGAGAGCATAAAATTTGTCAATGCACTGCTAAGGCAAATGAGAGACATCTATTTCTCAAGTGAATTTCAACTTGAACTTGACCGGCAAAAGGAGTATGGCGCTTGGTGGGATAAATTATCTGATGAGCTGTACAAAGAGATTTACAAGTATGGTAGGGATGACACAGTAAAAAGGTAGAGTGTTTCATGTGTTTCAGTTCCACTTTATAAAGCAAATGTGGATATTCTCATATTTTTTGGAGCAGCATGTATAGTCATGTGAATGACAATATGTACAGTCAGTGCAGGAATCATATGGTTAATTAATTACTTAATCTGTTGTTTTATTCATTTCTTTTATATCATATATACTTCATATCCTTAGACTAGCTTCTCATACATTTTATAGTTAGTTTCAACCCTTTGAACCATTCAAACACTCGTTTGTTTGTTCTTCTTTTATGCAGATCTATGCTGATGAACAAGTTGAGCGAGACCTGAGACGTATGTACCCAACAATGTACCTAGATTTGTTTGAAGCTGTGCGTTACTGTGTAAACGAGAAAGTTTTTGTGTCAATGAGTATATGTATATGGTGTGTATCAGTTACTTTTTTACATTGATTAATGTAAAGACCTTTTTTTCCCCTAGTTGTGATGAAAATACTGGTCTCCACACCATTTTTCTGCATCCTTCTGAAGAGTTTATCAAGTTGCATGTGGGGTGATGGTGAGTGAAGGATTATTTAGGATGGAACTTGGTTATATGTCTTTTAAAGTTACTTTGACTTTTTTTCTCTCTCTTTTTTTTGTTTTTTGTTTTTTTGCATGATCAAAAAAAATTCCTGCACAAGCAGAGGATGAGGGTCCATTACCATTAGTTTGAACGGAACCATCCTCACCCTCCAGTCAAACCAAGAGGTATGTTTCTGTTAGAGCTAACAATGTCTGATACGAAACGACAACACGACACGAACACGACCCGAAGTTATTGAGAGAAACACGAAAACGACACAACACGAACTCAAATTACCCGAATGTCACACGATTACACCAAATTGCATTAAAATATAATTATCATTAATGTCATATCAAAATTGTGCATTTTGAGACCGACACGAAACCAAACACGACACGACCCAACTCGACCTATTTGACAACTCTAGTTTCCGTCATGGAGTTCTATAACCCCTAATATTATAGGCTCACAAAGTCACAGGTTTTTTTTCCATAATGGGGTCTATTGATCTGATTCCACTGAAAAGCTTTATAGCCTTCTATGGAATTAGTAATAGCAACCAAAAGATAAGACTTAACTGCAATAAGTTGGAAGGGATTGAGAACTGATCTACTAATCAAAGTTCTGATTAAAATACAACTTTATTAGGAGTTTTGCTTGGCTGGCCACCTTGAACAGGCTGTTAGAATTCTTCAAGTGAGTGTTTCAAATCCCTATTTATTCATTTTATGAGGGGATAGACTACTTGGTGATCCATTAATAAGGATTGACATAAAAGGATTGACATCAACTTATGGACGTGGTCTATAAAATCTCAATCTATCTGGTCATAAGCTTTTAATCAAGCTTGAGAAGAACATCCCCTCTTTTTTTTTTGGTGTCTTTTAGTCCAATGGACCAATTTAGTAGCAATTAAACCCTCATCAAGAATCTGTCTGGTAACTACAAGTGTTGAGTGTTGACTCCTCAACTAAGTCCGGCATGATTTCTTTTATTCTCAAAGCCAGATCTTAGCAATGATATTATATATGTACTTCCAAGCATGCTTAGGGAGCTGAAATTATTGGAACTCTAATCCTCCTTCCACCTTTGGGATCAATATACCCACGTTATATTTATCAATTTGGGAAATATGAGGTTTTCAAGAAAGTTCAGTACCATGTTGATGAAGTCTTCCCACTGTAACTCACAAATTCATGGTGATGAAATCAGTGCTAGGCCTATTACGACTTCTCGAGTGTTTTTGTCTGGCTTAAATGTACATGAGGAAGCAACCTTTAATTCAACTTCATGGTTTTTGATTGGTTGGGATTCAAATTGTAGCCCGGTCCGTTTGATAGTTGACGGGTCTTGGGATGCTAGCTCCTTGATGGCTGGTGCAGGGATGGTGGCAAACTCATTTTCAGGAGAAATCTTGCAGCACGCATTACAGGCTGAAGCTGAAGCTGAAGCAAGTTTACTCCAAGATCTTGTCTATGCACAAGCTCGTCAGTGGCTCCATGTTGATCTTCAGACAGATTGTTTGGTTCTCGCCCTACAATTACTTGGTCAAAAGATCACTCTTCCTATTTTACTTAAGTTTAGTAGTCACTTTAATTGTGTTCTATCGTCTTTTCATTTTGTCTGTATTAATTTCTGTCCTCGTATATTTACAAAGAGTGCTCATAATCTTGCTCTTAAGTAAGGAAGAGACTCTTGTACTTGTAATCTTTTTTTTTTTCTACACCTACCAAAAAAAAAAAAAAACTCACAAATTCTTAACAAAACAAAAATTGAAGCCATCATTTTTTGGGGGGTGCGGGGCGGTTGATTGACAAGTCTCATATTGCTTGTAGGATTTCCTCCCTGGAAGTTCTTTGTTCCAGCAAAGCACGCTCATGGTCAGAGATACACGGGTTGTTGTCATTTTTGATATGAAGATTTGGCTGTTCTGTTTTATAAACGTTTCTCAAAAAACCCAGCTCAAAAGAGATTATGTTGCCAATATTGTATTTCTCCGTATGTAAAGTTTAAAACAAGCCTGCTCCTTAGCCAAAAAAAACCACCACACACATCTACTTAGTAAAGTTAAATTCATATCCTTAATATACTCAACCTCTAGGTCTGCCCTATCTTTCAGTTGCTCTACAGATATCCAACCCACGAGGCATATAGGTCTCTTTTCTGTGCATATCCGGACCAAAAGAAGTCTCTTTGTAGCTTCACAATTTTATTCATCATCACCACTGCTGGGATTTTAAAGAGAGACATGTGTAAATTGGGAGGTTGCTCATTGAGGCCCTAATGAGAGTGAGTCTTCACCCCATGCATAATACCCATTCTTTTCGTGACACCAACTTCTTTTCCATTCGATTCAGTACTTTCCAATACTACGAATTGTGTGGGCTTAACCTAAGAGGCATGCCCAAATATTGAATTGATATGTTAACAGATTTATAGCAAAGTCACATAGCGAGATCATCAACTCATACCTTATTCACATTCAAACCTATCAAGAACACTTGTGATTCTGTGGGTGATGGCCTGATGGGTGGACTGGATGTGGTGGAGTGTTTCGTGGGTTATGGTAGACGCGGGTGAAGCTTAAAAATTAAAATTGGTAGATGCGGGTGATGCTCCACCCAAACCAAATCCCACCCATTAACAAAAAAAACATCCTTTCTGTAAGAATCCTCTCTCCACTCTGTAGGAATTGTCTTCCCCAGTGAAACTGAACTACCTATTAGTTGTTAACCTTTGCACCTCCACTGTGCCCCATTCACATCTCACCCCACTTCCATGAGTAATGAATTTAATTCTGGTTGATACCCGCAAACAATTAAATTCTACCCCACCAAAACAATTTATAACACTCTCACCACCAAATAACATTCCTAACCGACATAAATTTATTCCTGAAAAAAAATAAAATCTCACTCACCACCCCCAAATTTATTCCCCACCAGCTTCTTAGTGCATTTAATCCACCCCCATTAATTTATTCGTGTCACTTAAAGGCATGTATGGAGGAACAATCGACATTTGATGAAAACGAAGACGTTTTTAGGGATCTAAAGCCCCCCTCCAACTCGAAATTCACTGAAAGAGTTGCAGATCTATGCCTCATAGGCCGCATTTACTCGAAAAAAACGAACCCATCAAAATGCCGTTAGCAAGGTCAATCCTAGGTAAGATGTGGAGCACCCGGGAAAACCAACAATCACCATAATGAATGAATTTGATTGCCTTATCTCGTTTAAGACCCGCAAAGAATGAGATAAATTAATTGATAAGGGGTCATGGACAATTTTGGGCGAAACTATGATGTTGAAGAGATGGAACACAGAGAAAAATCCAGAGAAAGTTAACTTCCACATGTGTCCGTTTTGGATACAAATTCATGGCCTCCATTGATCGAAATGGATAGTATAAATTGCCTTGAGATTGGAGGGAAAATGGGAGAGCTCCCGGGTACTGACTTAGTATCATAACAACGTTTACTGGCAGGGAAATACCTTAGAGTCAAGGTCATAATTTATATTAAAAAAAATATTCCAAGAGTTTTATTGAAGGTGAAAACAATAAAGTCAGATAGGTGGAGATGAATATGAGCGTCTTGGAGATTTTTGCTATACACGTGGTCAAATTGGTCATGACCAAATTGAGTGCCATCTTGAAAGCCCCAGAAACTATGAACCACCTGATAAGGGGTATAATCCCTCCCTCACGGCAACTAAAATTTTCAACTAGAATTTGCTTCTGAAAAAGGATGATATGCCTGATGAACTCATTGGCGAAGTTACACATGAGGAGCTCAAAATCATATTAAATTCCATGGCAGAAATTAAGAGGCAGAAGAAGCTAATTTCAGATGAACGCATGGCCAAGATGGCGCGTACTATGCAAACGCCACCAAACCAGTCATTTGAATTCAACCTTGGGGAGACCATTGTTGCCTTTGATGCTGACAGGAAAGAGGTCACTAACGTGGACGTGAGAACAGGATAGACTAGAGTCATGAGTTGGGATATGGCTTGCATCATGGAGCCGAACACCCTGCCAAGTCCACATCAACTCGAAGACCTAGGTATGGCATGTGAGCCCCAATTATTCAGTGAGTTAAATCATACAGATATTTCTGTTGTTTTTTTGGATAAAATCATTCATAAACAAGCTCTTGATAACTCTGAAAACTTGAATAATAAAATAGTGGGCCTGGATCTGATAAAATTTGATGATTATGATACTTCTAGCCCTAGTGGAAGCCCCAACAGAGCCCAATCTAAATTCAATCCTATGAGGCTCGGCCCATTGATCCCCCTTACACAATTATGGAACCGGATGAATTCTTTAGCCCGATCCCATCACCACAAAAATCCCACCCTCAACCCTCTACTCAGGGACTGAAAAAGAACCCCAAACCACGAAAGGCACTGCAACTGTTCCATGCTCTCATAATCTTTGAAGCCCCACCAAGCCCTAACCTAACACTTATGTTAAAACCTACTACAAGCCCACAGGGGATTAGCCGATAGAAGTTTTTCAGCCAAGTCTCTCCCAACCCACACGCAAATAAAAAAAAACCAACTTCAGTCACTCCCAAAACCACCCCCACTAAGCTGAGTAATTTCCTGGGTCGTTTGTGTCTCATACGAAAAAAAGAACGACCAATTTGATGCTTGTGATGAACCGGATGAACGAGAGGATAACAACAAAAAGACAAGAGCCACAGAAATCCCATACACCAACGATAAAGGGAAAAAACCCATAAGTGTTTCTACCCGTTGTCACAAGCCTCGTATGAAAAATCAGTTTATGGGCACACGCAGTTAGGAGAGGAGAAAATAAGATTTGAACCTGCACTTTGATACAGGGGTCATGGCAGAAATGTTAAAACAGTTTGATGAGCAAGTTAAGAACAACAAAGAGGCGAGGGGCTCTACCCCCTAAAGGTCATCAATGAGGACAATGTATTGGAATTGTCACGACTGGGGCGTCCCGCGACAACGTTCTATATGAGAGTCCTCATCCGGAGACACAATCCGGACATTTTCTTTGTGTCTGAAACAATGGTGACTGAGAACAGAGCACATGAAATATTGTGGAGTTTTAATTTTGCTGAAATTGTGGCCAACTCTTCCAACGGAAAATCAGGAGGATTGGCACTAATATGGACGGGAGGTATAAGTATGGAAGTCATGTTCAAATCAAATCAACTTATGGTGACTATGTTGGATGACAACAATGATGAACTAAAATCCATGTGCACGTTTTTCTATCGTGCGCCAAACCACTTTGACAAACATGCTTTTAGGGAGGCTTTAGATGCTACTACAGTCTACAACTCTCATCAAAGATTAACCTCAGGCGTTTATTGGAGACTTTAATGATTTAATTCACCAAGGAGAAAAGTAGGGGTGGTACTTTTAGGCTGTCAGCAGCATCCTGTGGTTTACAAAAGTGTATTTACTCAAATGGGCTTATTGACATAGGTTACATAAGCAACTTATTCACTTGGAAAAGAAAAAAAGGAACGGGTAGTTATCCTGAAAGAAAGACTCGATCAGGGAATATGCAATACTCAATGGAGAAATAGGTTTCCAAGAGGGAGGAGGTCTTTGTAATATTAGATCATGCTCCAATTCTCCTTGATAGCCAAGGGGGAGGTCCGAAGGGCCCAATCTCTTTCAAATTTTAAGCAATGTGGGTTAGAGACGCAACAAGCCACAAGGTGGTGGAGAAAGCCTAGGGAGAGAAATTTAGAGGCTCGAAGAGCTATGTGCTTAAACAAAAACTCATGAACACTAAGAAGTAGGGCTGTTCAAAAATTATCCAATCCGGTGATCCGATCCGTAATCTAAGTGATCCGATCCAAAAATTTGGATATCCGATCCAAAAATTAGAATTGGATATCCGATCGGAAAGAAAAGTCAGATTTTCGGACTGGATACGGATCGCAATTTTGGAACTTCAGATATCCGAAATATCCGACTTGAATTCTATTGTAATTTTTTTATCAATTGAGGTCTTGAGTCAGACCTAAAACAAGGTCTGGATAACTCAATCCCCCTTTTCTTTTCTCTCCCTCTCCTCACTCCTCAACTCACTGCTTTCCGTCGGCCGTCACTCTCACTTTCTGTCCGACGACTGGAGTAATTAACTGAACGCCCTCTCACGATTAGCTCCTCTATCTCTCTCCTCATTTCAACAGATCTGAACTTACAATTGCTCTAAAAAGTTTTGGTGAAGTTTCCCAATTTTGCTTTCCAGTTGGGTTTGCTTTCAAGTTTTTGTGGAATGTTAGCACTCAGTAGCTTGCATTGATTTCAATCAATTTTCATTATCAGCACTCAGCAGCTTGTTTGCTCTAATTCCCTCCAATGCAAAGCAACTGAGTAATGGGTGAATGCTCAATTGCAAGGGTCAATGCTCAGTAGCTTTCCCTTTGTTTCAGATTTTTATTTTTACTTTTATTTTTGCGATGGGATGAAAGCTCATTTGCCATTTGCTAATAATTAAATTCAACATTTTTTTAATTTAAAAAAAAAACAGTGAAAAAGCAAGATTTTTGAGTAACGGATTGGATCATGGATAACGGGTATCCGATCCGAAAATTCGGGTATCCGGTACATTTCAGATTGGATACGGATCGAGTTTTAGCCGATCCGAATTTTCGGTTATCTGAAATTTCGGATCGGATCGGTTCCAATATCCGGTAATGAACAGCCCTACTAAGAAGCACCTCAGAAAATGGAATAAATAACACTTTGGCCATGTCCAGACACATATATGTGAGGTTACTGGGAGAAATTGAAAGAATCCAAAAGCATAGCAATTTTGAGAACAATGAGGTGCTAGAATCTGACCTATATGCCAGGTTGCTGGAGCTTTATCACAGGGAGGCCACAATGATGAAACAAAAGTCGAGAGTACAATATTTAAAGGAAGCGGACTTGAATACAAAGTTTTTTCACATATCGATAGTAATTAGAAGGCGAAGAAATGCGGTGGAAAATTGAACGATGGTACGTGGACTCAGCGAGAGGATGAAATCAACCAAGCTTTTGTTGATTACAACAAAGAACTCTTTGTTGTTGATGAATCTAGCTACCCTACTGACCTAGACCACTTATTTGAAGCTGTCATTGAGAGAGATGAGAATGAGCATCTGTGTGCCATTCCTGGAACGGACAAAAAAAGTGAAACTTATGCACTTGAAGAAAGCCCCAGACCCTGATGGGCTCCCCGCATTGTTCTACCAGGATTATTGGGGGACAGTTCAAGATGACGTGGTTGCTATGATACAAGACTTCTTCACAATTTTTGCTGAAAGCTCAGAACCACACACATGTCGCCCTCACACCCAAAAACCCTCAAGCCTCCACAGTCAAAGAGTTCCGTCCTATTGCTCTATGCAATGTCATCTACAAAATAAGCTCCAAACTGCTAGCAAACCGCATCAAGCCCCTTCTTGATAAATGCATAAGCCCACTGCAAGCGGCCTTTGTACCAGGCCGAGTGATCTCAGATAACACAATTTTGGTGCAAGAAATCCTTCACACCATGAAAAACCAGAAGGGTAAGGGTGGTTTAATGGTCAAACTGGATATGGCAAAAGCACAAGACAAACTAGATTGGGGATTCCTCCTATGCACTCAGAAAAATCTTGGATTTGATGAGAAATTTGTGAATATGATGAACCAGTGCATAAGTACTTCAACTATGTCTATCCATATAAATGGGTCCCCCTGGGGATTTATCAAGCCTCAACAAGGTATTCGACAAGGTGACTCGCTCTTACCCTTCCTATTTGTGATTGGTATGGAAGCTTTGTCAAGATTGTTTCTAAAGCACAAGAATCAGGTTCTCTCAATGGAATAGCCATAGATAAAAACTGTGAGGGTATATCACATTTGCTATTTGCAGATGATTTGGTTATTTTTGCTAAAGCCAACGAGAGTAATGCTGATGCAATAAATAATGCACTGGATGTTGTGGAGGCTTAGAGTGTACTGGTGGCCAACAAAGCCCAATCAGGGGTATATTTTATCCCCAACACATGATGAGTGCGTAAATTGAGCTATTATTCATGTGATAAACGCACTCATTTGATTGGTTTCATGATAATTATATCGTTTCTTTATGAGATTTTATAATTATTTTGATAAGGATGACTACTTGGGGTATGTTTGTGTTTTAATGTGTTTTTAGGACATTTTGAGACCCCAAGGCTTGGTAGAGACTTTGGAGATGATTTGGAGTCGCAATCGTCAAAGAAGAAATCGAGGAAGATGCCTTAGAGAAAGCCAAGCGAGAAGAGAAGTGCAAAAATGAAGTTCAAGGCAAAATTACACTTGCACGACCATGCGAGTTTGAAGGCTAGATCTTGCATGACCATGCAAGTAAGTCAGTGAGCTTAAGAAGGGTTGCACGACCATGCGACTTTCCTTCACATTTTCCGCACGACCATGCAACCTGCCGGAAATCGAGTTTTCAAGTCGAGACCTTTGCCATTCCTTTGGCTTTTCACTTGGATCCGACTAGAGACATTTGGAGGGTGATAAAAGGAGAGAGAACTCATCTCTTTTGACCCATCTCTCATCACCCCATATTCTCTCAAACACTTTTATGCTTTCTAGAATAGAATTCAAACATTGGTTTTGCTTTGTAATTTGAAGATTGAATTTGCACTTTCAAGCTTTCATCAAGTTCTTGGTTATCTATCAATTGAAGCTTCCTTTGGGTATTTCTAGTCCTTACTTTCTCTTCCCATCTCTCTACTTCTTTTAGATTAATTTCAATATAGTCTATGAATATTCTTGCTTTTGTTCTTGAATTCTAGTTCATTCATGCTTAATTTAGTTTTCATTGTTTGCTTGTTGTTCTTGAATACCATGAGTAGCTAAATTCCCCATCTAGGATTGATGTAGCCAAAGCTTAGTTCCTTGATGCCCTAATTCGTTTGATTAGCATGTTTTAGAATATTGTTGCGATCAATTATTTGTGTGCTTATTTATTTGTTAGACGACTAACTCATGTTCGAGAGAAACTTGTTAGTTGTCGAAACTCAAACAATTGACAAGATTGCCTAATCACGAGAGTAGGTTAGAAAGTCTTGGGATGCTTTGGAATTGTTACAATCTTAATGCTCTTGATTTAGCTTTATTCCATGAGAATAGGAATTTGGTTATTTTAAGTGTATCCTTTAACCGCCGAGAGAGGGTTCTTGGTGTCTTATAATTCCGTCCTTGCTTATATGTTCGATTTTACATGCTAGTTAGACTTATCGTTTGCATCAAGGAATTATAGTTGAGGTGAAGTCAATCCTAGACCTTTATTCTTGGTATTTTCATCATTATTAGATTGTGTTCTTAGTTGATAAATACAAAAACTCCAACTCTTAATCGCTTAGCTTGTTGAATTTAGGAAAAACTAGTATTTGGAATCGATAGCTCCTTGTGGTTCGATATTTTATTACGAAGATATACCCGTGCACTGGCGGGCCTATCAACACACCACATGTCTTGAGAGGCAGAGTAAAAGGGAGGTTGAATCTGAGTTCAATGATAAAGACGTAATTTATATTGGACTACCCTTTTTTCAGAATAGCGGAAAAAGAATGCGGTTTGCATATATCATGGATCGACTCAAAGACAAACTAAAAATGTGGAAAGCAAGAACTCTTTCCTTTGCGGGAAGAACCACAATGGTTCAAGTCATGGACACAACAATCCCAAGCTATGTGATGGCATCGAACTCGGTGAGTGTGATGATGTGCAAAGAAATGTATACAGTGATCAGAGATTTTTGGTGGGGCAAGGAGGAAAGAGGTAAGAGAATTTACTTGAAATCCTGGAATTCAATTTTCATGCCATGATCTTTTGGTGGTCTGGATATCAGGAAAATGCAAGAGATGAACAAAGCATCGCATTCAAAGCTTGCCTGACATGTGTTCTCCCAGGATAAGCGACTTTGGGTGCAGTAATTGTTGAAAAAATATTGCAGTAGACATGGTTTCTTACATGTCAATCCACTTCCCTCCGATTCTCAACAGTGGAGGGATATCGTTCAAGATAGGGAGCTGATTTAACAAGGGGGAGGTTGTTTGGTGGAAAATGGTACTACAATCAAAATTTGGACTGACCCATGGGTCTCAGGGCTCGATAACTTTCGCCTAAGTGCAAGAGAGAATGCTGAGATTGTTGTTTTTAAGGTGAATGATCGCATTACAGATGGTCACTGGGATGCTGATCTGGTCAGAGACCAATTTGATGAGGTCTCTGCAACCTCAATCCCGACAATCACTTTAGACCCAGACACAGAGGAGGACTCATTTTTCTGGATTTTTGAAAGATTGGGTAGGTTCTCAGTAAAAAGTGCGCACAAGCTGGTCACCCAAGATCGTTTAGTGGAACATGAACAATTTAATGGTGCATTCAGGAAAAGGACTGATGCTGCCTCAAAGAATCAGAATTTTCATTTGGAGAGTTGCGTGACAAGCTATTCCCTTTCTAACTAATCTGAAACTAAAAATCCCAAGTATTGAAGATGAGTGCCTTTTGTGTGATAATGGAATCGAGAGGGAGGAACACTTATTTTTCACTTGTCCGTTTGCTCGGGCAATATAGATCCAAGTACTCAATTTTCTTACAGACTCATTCCTGCATTGGAGTCTATTTGAATGGCTTAAGAACATCTTCTCTCCTACCTTTACACAAAGAAAAGCCATGGGAAAGGAAGAAGGCCTCCTTTTTGCTAGAAGAGCAGCCTTGATAATTGATAGTCTGTCGTGGATGAGAAATCAAATTTCTCAAAATGATGTAGAACCTGATATTATAGTGGTGATTGAAATGGTTAATCGGAGATGTTTGAAACTGTGAAAGTGGTTGACGAAGGTGCAAACACCCCTCCTAGTGAAATGACTCTTGATGGTGCACTGAGTTTCCAACTAGCTCCTAAGGCTTGGTTGGTAATATTAGTAAATTACCCCTTTGAGGCGGAAGCTAAAGCCATACTGGCGGCTGCACGAGTCATTGTAAGTGAAAAGGTGGAGCGGGTTTCCATCCTCAGTGACACCAAGTTGGTAGTTGACGACTTTAACAGAGTCCACCTTTCCCTTGGAAGACAAGGGGTGTTTTTTTTATTGTTTTAAAAGAATGTATTTCGGCTTCTTCAAGCACTGTAATCTTTATTTCCTGTAACAATGGGTTAGCTCATGCCTTTGCATCGTAGGCGGCATCCTCTGATTTTGTGGATGTTCATTTGACTGAGAATTTCCGTATCGAATACAAGCTTTAAGTTGTATACTTATCTTTTTGGGCTTCGTTAATACAACCACACAATCTTTAACGAGAAGAAAAAAAAAAAAAATCTCGCCGATTAACAGGCCTAGTCACGACATTAATTTGCGACCTTTTCAAACTCACTTCAATTTGGTGGCCCATATATCCATTATCCACTATCCATCTAGTTTGAAAGGGCCCATTTTCCATTTTTCAGTATGAAAATTGTGTGCCGATAATATGGGAGGGAAATCAAGAAAGTATATAAAAGATATGGAATTGAAATGAAAATTTGAACGCAGCAAAAACATTTCGAAAGTCCCTCACTCATTCTCTCTCTCTCTCACTCAATTTTGGTTTCGTTTTTAATCGGACGTGCTGGAGTTTGTCACAATCGACACATAATTGGAGTTTGCGTCTTCGGTTTTGGTATATCTTTATCATTGCTCTCTTTCTCTCTCCAATTTCTGGTTTTGATTTAGCGTTTTGTTTGACCTAGCTTCTTTTGCACTTCGGTTATATTGATGTTTAATTGTGTTGTGCTCTTCGGTAATTTTGATGTCTAATTTTTGAGTCTTTGGGTAAGAATCACTTGACTAAAATCAATCCACTAGCAATTATGAGTAAAGTAAATTTGGTGAATTTTTTTTCCGAACTTCATATAGCAAATACTCCTATTGTTTGGATGCCAAATTGTGTGACTATATGCGCATTGATTTGAGATTTGATAATTTATTATTGATACAACTTATCTCAAAAGTTTGCCAGTTTAGTTTAAGAGAGGCTCTACAAATTTCATTTGATTGATCTTCCAATGGCCACTGAGAAATGCGGCATCTACTTTTTTTTTTGGTTCACGACCAAGGGGATCCACCGTCGACCATAGTGACTATCTCCCACGCTGGCTTGTAGGCACCTCAAAGGGTGGGACAGCTGGCCAAGGAATTTAAAGCTGCTCCATGCACAAGGTGAGATTCGAACGCTCGACCTTAATGCGGCATCTACTTTGTGGTGGAGAGATAATCTCATTTTTACAAATTCATTGTGCTAATGGGTACACAATGGTTATTGCTAAGACTTGGTGCTGAGGATGTGTAGTCTGCTGCTAAATTCTCATCTTTTTGCCATTGGCACAGTTCGTAACCCAATAAATAGGACATAGCTACTTTTATTTGGTGTAAATACCTGGCCAATCTTGTGCTCTTGAGAAATTCAGTTGCAGAATATGCTGTGGTTGCTCATGTTTGAGCTACATGTTTGCGTTTCCTGCAGATTTCGACTTGATCCGTCTATCCCACCTGGCCGAGAAATTTGGCAACAAGGACTATGCAAATTTCAAAATTAAGATTTCAAGCATGGTGTCGATTCAGAAATCAAACACTATTGAGGTGAATAAAGTCAGTAAACTATTTTGGCAAGAAACTACCTAGTCCTCCTGGCATGAAGATCTCAAGGTTTGTCAAATAACTAACTGCTTTTGATTTGTGTCTTTCCTAGAGCCTCTGCCTCAGCTGATTGATGTATTCTTATAAATGCACTCGTTTTGCAGTAATATCACTGGAAACACACATTCACTCAGATCCATTTTGGAAGAAAAGGCCAAATCTTTGGGCGTATTTGAGAAAAGTGTAACGTTACAAGCATGGCCAAAACGGTACCACAGTTGGCGCAGAGAAACAAAGACATTCACCTTCGTCTTTGAAGCGAAAACCATCTGATGTCTTTTTGTTCAAGTTTGTAATCAAGCTCTATGAGAAACTTGTTAAGGCTTTCTTATAACCTATATATGCAATTGGCAGACCGCTGATGTGGGTCCAACAAAACTACACCAGTTGGGACATCACTCAGTCAGTGAAAGCAGGTATTGCACACTGATAAAGGAAGCAGATTATGTACTTATAACATAATGCTCCATTGAAATCAATTTTACTTTTCTGGATTGTGCAGAAGGTCTAAAGAACTATCATCCACACAAGTTGAAGCTGAGGTAATCTAATACATGCTTTGTCAATATATTTACTCCTTAAGTCATTTGCATTTCCCACGAGGAAATGAACAAAGAAGAAAGTAGAATCCTGAGATGACTTAAGCTCATGTAAAGTTTTTTCTTTTTTCCTCATGTAGGTTCACCAGCAAAGTACTCCCTTGGGAGAAGGTAGAAAGAATGTTGCAGCAGAGCACTTGACATCGAAGTTTAATATTCACCTAGAGCAAAGCATGGAGGACTTGGTGTTCACTTCAATGGCGGAGAGTGATGCAAATGTTGAAAAGGCTGCAGCGTTTACAAAGGAGCTTCAACTTGTAAGTTTTTCTGAAATCCCTTTGTTAACTGTGAAATAGATGTAGGTTAGTGCAGTTAGCTATCTAACAGCATACCGCCTTAATAAGTGCAAACTGCAGCGGAGCGTTTAAAGAAATGGATGAGATAGTTGCCTAACAATGTTATTTCTTGTCAAATCAAGAGTTAGCTAGATCCGTGTTTTTCCTGAAACCTTACCTTCGATGATAACTTGTACATTGGATTCCAAGATAAGTATGCTGCCTCGTCTGACCAAAGTTATATTATCAGTGCCTGTGTTAGAAGTATTTGGCCTCAATTGTAGTATCTAAGTATGCTCGTGTACCCATTTCTAAATACCCTATCTGACACAGGGACTGTAAGGAGAAACAGGACGTAGTCCTAGTGTGTCTTTTTTTTTTCTTTTTGATTTGACTTTTGTTTTCATTCTTTTGCTTGGACAGTTGGACATATTGCTTTTCGAATGAATCAAATAAGTTACAGCGATTCTCAACATGTTTAGTTTCATGTTTATTCCTCTCTATAGTAGATTATCATGAAGAGCTCATCTCACTATACGAGCTTCATTCAGTGAAAGCTTCCATCCTTCATTGGGCGAAACGTTCAATTTGCAGAGCACTGTATTTGTTTTGATTGGGTGAGATCTAGTCTAACTAACCTTTCGCAAGAAAAGTAAAACCTAGTATTACAGATAATTCTTTTCATGATGCAAGTAGATTAACATATATAACAAGTAGGTATATATGATCCCCATGATAGGATGCCATACACTATATCTTCAACCAATTTCAACGACTTCCTACATACATATGTTCTTGGAAATTGCTGCCTGCTCAGGTAATTGAATCCTAGGCCATCATTTGTATTTCTAACTCTTTTCCCACTTTGACATAGTAACTTGCTTCCAAATCCTTTTTCCTTTGCACTTTTCTGTGTGCTCACTAGCCAATGTGGTTGTCATTGAACGGATGAAAATAAAGGTATATCTTTTTTTCTGATGTCATACAGATATGCAATATGTTGAAAAAGAAGCATGAAGCAGCCAAGGACTTCTTAGTTCAAGCTCTTGTGAACAATCCCATCTATGAAGAGAAAATATCCTTTTCTTATAGAAGTTTTTGCGTCTCTTACTTTTCATCTTTATTTTTATTATCATGTATTTATGTTAATGTCATCATTTCTCTTGTACAAGAAGTTGTAAACCTTCATGATCAACACATATATGCAGTTCAGAGATTTGCTGACAGATTGATGTCCGGGAAGGTGAAAGCGGGGTCATAAACCAGCAAGTGACTATGGTTATAGGAAGGCATCTCTTCTCTCCAGCTCCCCTGCACCAATCCGTTTGTTATTCAGGTATACGCGCACACATGGACACAAACAAAATTCTTGCATATGCTATGTCTTTGACTTGATATGAACAATATGATTTTCAAGCTGAGCTGCTTGCATGCTATATCCTAGAGTTGGGAGCAGATAATAGTTTGTTTTCTTTCTGTCCCAGTCACCCCTTAGTTTCTGCTTGTTAGGCTTGAGTATGGTATATAAATATTCGGGTGAGGGGCGTAACAGGACATAAAATCATTAATTAGTTTCCCAACTTGTTAAACTTTTGGTTGAATTGATTCCTTCGCAACTTGTTATTTCACTTTTCTTTTTGTTTGTTTTGTTAAGTGGCTGTCCACGCAATGAAATTCACACAATAGTGGAAATCTAATCAGAAAAGATATCTATACAAGTCAAAGAAACATAATGAAGTATATGTGGCTAGACAATCGCAAATATATATATCACTCTGATTATTGTGTCAGCTAAACATAGTGAAATTTAATACCAAACGAAGGGCCAATCTTTCAAAAATATGGCTAACAATAAATTTTGACTAATATATATAGTTAATGCTTTTCTTTTGGAACTAAGATAGCTAACATTAATAAACTTTGATAATAGTAAAAAAATCATACTGTAACTAAAATTCCAATCAATCAAGTTCATCAAGGCTTTTGAATTGTTCAACTGAACTGCTTCTGGGTTCATGTCTGAAATAGCGACCGGTAGAGATGATGTCCTGCAAATTCTTGCAACATTCATTAAACTCAATCTCCTTCATCTCCATCTTTTTCTGAAACTCAGCGTTATGCTTCTTGTTCATCATCTCCATGATTTCGTGACGCTTTTTAAGTTCATCTTTCTTTAAATCCAACAACTCAAAACGCTCCTTCAACTCCTTTTCTTTCACATCTAACTCGTTGTGCCTCAAGTAGAGCTCTTTTTGTAGTGTCTTAACCCTCTGCAGGACTTCATTGAGCTCTCTCTCTTTTGACTCGGCTCCCTCCACACGACTCGGCAACGAAGTTTGGACCTTGGCGAACGTACTCTGCCATTGGCTGGTGAGAGCCGTGATGGAGGAGGCGTGAGACTGGATGCTGTCGAAAGCGTCCTTGGGATTGAGTTCGTCCAGCATTAATGAAGAAGAAGACGACTTCTTGAAGATTTCATGTGGTTTAAAAAAAGACATGACGTTTTGATAAATATTACTGGATGATCTCTTTTAAACCAGAGATAAACGTCGTCTATATATAGAGTAGCCAAAGACTTTGATCCCACGCAAATTACTTTCCTAATCCTAGAGGAATTTGAACAGGTAACTATTTTACAGCTTTGCAATTAAGTATAAAGTGTTATTTTTTTACTATTATTGAACATTGATCTTATGAAAGTTTTTGGATATATTCACCTAGATAGATCAGTATGATCCGTTAGACAAACAAAAATAAATCAGGTAGTTTGATAGCACACAACCATGTTCTTGTTCCTTGTCCTATTTGTATTAGAACTTGAATACCTCTATAAATGCATAAAAATATCAGATTGCGTTGTCCCTTGTCAATTAGAAGTACTATTTCATCTTTTCGCCAAAAACAAAAACACTATACTACATAAATCATCTCATCCTTCGTAGAGTTTTCTTCTTTTAAATCTTGTTTGCAAACTCTTGCATAAGTGCAGGGTTTATCCAGTGCACACTCTAAGAGTACTGGTTGCGGGTTTCCCATATCAAAAATAAATAAATAAATAAAGATGACTATTATGGAATTCCCAAAGCTAGACATTGTCTTAGACGAATCATGTCTTAGACGAATCAGACCACTACTATGCCACCAAGTCATTGTCACGGCGGCTAGAACCTCCCAAGACCTGTGCATATCCAAAGAGAGCGGAAGCTCCTTGAGGAGCACCTGCCCAAAGTCGAGGGCATCTATGTGCAGTTGTACTTAACTCGTCCAGACCTGCTCCGAGCAGCCATTGTAGGGCCCCAAGGGACACCCTACCATGACGGGCTTTTCTTCTTCGACATCTTCCTCCCTCCCGTGTACCCGAACTGACCCCCCTTGGTCCACTACCGCTATTATGGGTACAAGGGGATTAACCCAAGCTTCTTCCCTAGTGGCTCGGTCTGCCTTAGGCTCCTCAATTCTGGGTTAGAAGATGGGTCCTTGGAGCACTGGGAACCCTAAATACTCCAACCTTTTCCAGTTGTGTAGATATCTTAGCTTAATTATCTTGATCTTGACAAACAATTTAATTTAGTTAACTTTACCAAGTAAAGTTTAATACCTAGTACTCTAGCACCTAGCAAACAAATGGCAAAGAGACAATTGGTTTCTTGCCTTTGGGTTATGTACTTATGTTCTACATGACATATATTCTATGTTACTTTGTATTTGATATGTATTTGCATTGTTGCTAAGAAAGTCCTCTGAACCAACTTCTTATGCTGACATGTGCAGTTGCTGCTCTCAATCCAAGCCTTAGTCCTGAATGACAAACCATACTTCAGCATCCCACGATTGCGGCCCTCTATCCAAGCCTTAGTCCTCAAGGAGCAACCATTGTTTGATAAACCACTGTACAAGGCACCTCCATAAGGGAGTTACTGGGAGGAGAAATCATTGGCCGACAATGAGAAGGTGTTTATTAACTGTTGCAAGACAATGGTGGCTTTGATTCGAAATCCTCCGAGGAACTGTGAGCAGCTGGTTAAGGAACACTTCAGAGACAGGGCAGACGTTATACTAGCGGCCTGTAATGCATACAGAAAAGGGTTTGTGAGGATCGGATAATTCGATACAGAAACAGGTAGTTTCAGTGGGGAGTACAAGGTTTCAAGCAAGATCGTTGGAGTCTTGACCAACGAGAAGAAAAATCACATCATATGCAACTCCCAAGATCGCTTATATCAACATTCCTGTATGAGTCTTGATTAATTACTCAGCGCTTGCTCTTCTGATGTTCTGATAGATTCTTCTAATATCGAGTATATCCTTGATTTCAACCACCTAATTCTAGTAAAGCTTTTTCTGCTGAGTAGAACCTGCGAGCAGCATTCAGATATTTGTTTTATGAATTTGTCTTGTAAAGTCGATAGTTGTGACTTTGGCCAAAGTGCAAGGGTGACTGAAAATCATATATGCCAGCCTTCGATTTACTATTATCAACACAAATAAAACTCAAATCCCTGTATCTCATTAGTCGATCTTTGGTACAGGATATGTATAACTTGACTTTATATTTCGTGTCAGTAACTCTTTTGCCTTTTGGTGGCACAAAGCAACTACAAGCCATACATGAATACATATACATAGTTCTTTTCTTAAGTTTAGCAACTACAAGCCATACATAATCCCAATTCTTATGCTTCAATGTGTCGATAAATTGTAATCAATTGCAGGATATGGGTGCAGATTTCAAAAATGCAAAGAAAGCTACCTGAGTAGAAACTCTGGAGGCGCTTTAACAGTTGGATAGATACTTACCTGAGTCAAAGCAAGCAAAACTATGTAAAACAGTTTTAACCAAAGAATAAGTGAAACTATCAAAGCCACGTAACAGATACAAAAGACAGTCAACTATTGTTCTACTATGCTTCTATTTTATTGTACAATAAACCTATTTATGTTCTTTTGAAATTATGCCATGCCACATATTCCATACAAAGATGACCCCAGGATTTTAGATCAGTGCCACTTAGGAGGTAGATTTAGTGGCGCTAATGCCTCATCCAATAATTTGGCAATCATGTAGGTTGGAGAGTACCAGACTCTCGACATAATTATCTACAAACTCTATCCTCTGAGCTGAGCTCATCATGCTTGTTCGTTGTTGGCTGTGTAATGCGAGTAGTAGAGATGACCCAACATGTTTGTAATTAATATCCTAGTTTTTTCCAAATACACAAGCGGAGCGGTCAAATCACACATTCTGAAAGTTAGACTTCTTGTGTACCATTTCGACCATTCCAAATTTCTGAATTTCCACCTTTCTCATTCAACTGAAACATATCAAATTTATGCCCATGATAGTCTAAAAGGGCAACCTTGCCATTAAGAATGAAAAGAGAACGACAGAGAACGACAGATCGTAGCATGATACTCAAGAACACAAGCTCTAACCACTCAGACTTTCATTGGAACAATGAAAAGAAACCAGCATCTTGCAATCATTGCTAAGGGAATGAACCTCTCCAAATATATAGGCCTACCATACAAATCAACGCATTTCATCGTCTTAATCTTCCAACAATGCATATTAAGTTCAAATATGACAGCTCTGAAATCATTGGTATCAAATACAACAACTTTATAGTCTTCAGTGGAGGGATCAAAATTAAAAACATTAGTAGTGAAACCAGTAGGACAAGAGCTAAGTCTAAGGGCTTTACCAATTGAGGGTTCCACGACACTAATCCTTGAGGGTGCACAAGCAAAGCCAACCGATTAACATATCCCAAATCTTGACGTTGCAAAATGAATTAATGAATAAAAATGGTGATCTGTAAATATGACTCTTTTACCTCCATACTAGCAGAATTAATTATTAATGTAATAATATCATACATCTATTAATGTTAGTTGGGGTTGCCAGTGTTGTGTTGTGTTGTGTTGTGTTGTGTTGCGTTGTGTTGTGTTCAGGGCCGTTTCTAAGGTTTTTGAGGTCTTGAGGCGGGATAAAAATGAGGGCCCCTAAGTATGAATAACTTGTTTTATCGTCAAAAAATAAAATAAAATTTGGGCCCCGTATTAGGAAATGAGGATATGAAGAATGAAAAATTATTTTAAATTATAGAAAAATGGGGGACAATCTAATGTAGGTAAGGAGCAACACAACTCATTTCCAACCAAGGAACCAGACCCTTTTTCATGTTTAGTATTTGCAAGTTTTTTTATTTATCTTAATTTTGCATTGTTGTTTGAACCCTCTACAGACTGGGCCCTAGGCAGTCGCCCCTCTGACAACCCCCTTGGGCCGGCTCTGGTTGTGTTGTATTGCGTTGTATTGGTGCATCTCTGAAGAAAAAGAAAAAAACACACAATAATTACGTGGTTCGGCCGTAATGGTCTACCTCCACGGGCGGGGACGATCAATAATCTTATTTCATTAGCTGCAACTACTAGCATTTATTGCATGATTACCCAGCTGAGGTGGACCAAAAAAAATAAAGTAAAATTATTATATAAGCCGACTAATTAGCCAACTAAACTAGGATTAATAAAAAGAAAAAACCCGGTTACATATTGATGCTAAAATCCAGAACAGAATTTAATGCTACAAAACAGTCACTTCTTTTTATCTCAGTAGTGCAATAGGATACGAAGTAGGGAGTAGGAAGTAGGCGTAACAGTAAATTTTTAGGTAAATTTTTTAGGTTTGTCTTACTTTTATAATTCAAGAGGTTTCTCTTAAAAAGGATAAATAGATTATTAATATGTCATTAGATGATTAAGAATTTCCAACCCGTTTAATAAAAATGTTAGGTTCTGTATTACCCAAAAAAAAAGGTTTGGTTTAACAAAAGGTTATCAAATCCCTTAACACTAACACAATTACAAGTAACCAAGCACAACCCGATCAAGTCTATTTGACTGTCCTAGTAAGTAGTAATTATAGCTTTAAAAGATCTTGTGTAAGACGATATGGTGACTGTTGAAAGTAACCGTGTTCATTCAAATAATGTAACCGTTTTTGTCTAAAAAAGTAACCCCTTTAGTTCAAAAAGTAATAAAAAATTTCACAGTCAAATGTTTAAGAACCCTTTTTAGCTCAAAAGTAACATTTTGGTTCAAAATATATTAATCGTCTCACAGTGAAACTGTCTCATATAAATTTTTAGTTTTCTTTCTAACTTCCAAGTTAAATACTAAAAGAAAAAATATGATATGATATTGGGTGAGAAGGGGGCAGTGGTCTGGTGGTCGTCGGGAGGGGCAGTGGTGCGGTGGTGTGGTGGTGCGGTGGTGGTGCTGGGGGAGGGGCAGTTGGGCGGTGGTGGGGGAGGGGGAGGGGGGTCTGGCGGTGGTGGGGGAGGGGGAGGTTGGCTGGGTCGTGGTTTTTTTACATTACTTTTTTTTTTTTTTTTTTTTTACAATATTGTTAAACTAAGGGTAAAACTAATTAGTAGGTCTTATCAAAAAAAAAAAAAGTAAGGCACCCATGAGGCCATGACTCAGGGCACTGTAGAGAGAAGATGAGAGAGAAAAGAAGGAGAGAGAAAATTTGTCAAGAATAGTTAGGGGTATTATTGGAAAAAAAAATTACATTGAGCAATTTCTGATTTACATCAAGCAATCCCCTTCTTTAATTTTTTGATTTTTATTGTTTCAAAGATTACATTCAATTCGGCAATTTATACAAATGAGCCTCCCCATGTCCCTGTTAGCTTTCTTTATAGGATTACCTAATTAATTTCTTTATTTTTTATTGTTCACCTCAGCCGGGTAGTCTGCCCACCGGGTAAACTAAGCATTGTCCGTCAAATAACACCTGAACTAGCAATTAGTAATGGTTAGAACAAACTGAATTGTATATCCTGATTCCTTAACCGCTGTCAGAATGCTTAATGATACCAATCCAAAGACATCAGCCAATGTAGGGATTATGCCATCACATCAAGCACCAGTACAGGGAAACCAAGTTGCGGATATTTTGGAAAAAGAAGCTACTGGAAATCAAGTGTTGTGTGAAGACACAATTTTACGAAAAACAATTGTTCATTAGCTTGTTTTGCTGATGGCCTGGTAGCAGCACTAAGTTTCCTAGAACTTGAAATTAACCAAACCATGTTCAGATTACATTTTATGGTGTACGATTTTCCATTCAGTTCTTCAGATATCAATGTAAATCTATTAGAAGTCTGCAACATAAAGCAAAGTTGTACATGAGATTGATTTACACTGGTGTTTGAGGATGTTTTTAGCTAGTAGCCTAGTACATCTACTAGTTTGTCTAATTTCTCTCTTGAATAGTACTCCACATTCACGTATGAAAATTTTATTGAGTTCTCTGCATTCAATCAAGGTTGTAAATATTATTTGGAATGAATAACCAATTTGCCCCAACCTCTATGTTTAATGAATCGCAAGCTCCCTCGGATGTCATACACCTCAGCTTGCAATGGTACTGTATGTACATGTGTGCTTTGTCTTCAAAACCTTGATTGGTTAAGGTATGTTTGCCTTAGACGGAGACCGTGTCACTGTTATGCCAATCAATTATACCACTGCTTCTCACTGTCTTACATATGCAGTTCTTTTCTCTATGGCTCAATGTGCAAAATGGTTAGAACTTCAATGTTTTATTGGTAACTACTGATTCCTTTGGTAATATAACTACCGGTTAATGTTCACATCTCCCAAATAAAAGAGATGGATTGAAATACTTCCAGTGGGAAGTGATACCATGGTTGATCAGTCTCTTGGCTGCATCTTTGCATGCCACCAGGCGGAGTTGGATTTTCCTTGCAAATCTGAACACATAGGAGTTTAACCATTCAAGCCGGATAGTTAGTTAATTGTCCTCTACAAAAATCCTTGTCTGTTCATGTATAATAAATCATCATTTACCTACAGTATTTACAGTTGTCAAAAGTAACTAACCATCAGCGGATAGTGAACCTTGAAGCACAAGGTATGAAGGGTAGTACAATGCATATATCATCTACGCCTCAAGGCTAATGCGCATTTTAGTGAGGGGCGTAATAGGACATAAAATCATTAATTAGGCTACAAGCCATCCTCTTAAACTTTTGGTTGATTTGAGTCCTTCGAAACTCATTATTTCTACATGCACAGAATCATAGCAAGAAATTCACATAATAGTAGAAATCAAATCATAAAAGATCGATATCCATAGTAGATATACAAGTCAGTGAAAAAACTACATACAGTGAAATTTAATACCAAAAGAACGACCGATAATCTTTCAACAATATGGCTAATATAGTATATTTATGACTGTCATAGCTATTGCTGTTCTTTTGAAACTATGATAGAAAATTATAACATTCATAAACTTCAACAACAACCACAACCACAACAACAACATAAACTAATAATACCATAGGAAAATTAAACGATCACTAAACTCCTCAGGTTCCAAACAATCTTCAAAGCCATCATCTTGTCTCTGATAAGATCCATACAGTTTGCTGCTTCTTTTACTTAACATTCAAATCCATGCATGATAAGGTTCAGTTCTCTAAGTTTCTTGTGAAACCTTTTGGCTTGTTCATTAAGTTGCTTCTCTTTATGTTCGAGTTCTTGGGACTTCTTATAACTTTCCCTTTCTAGCTTATACAAATTCTTGCAATGACTGGATGCTGTCGAAGACGTCTTCGAGATCGAGTTCGCTACACGATCGTTGAGCACTACCGAAGAAGAAGAAGAAGAAGAAGAAGAAGACATGATGATTTGATGTGGTATATGTTGTTGAAGACTCTTAAGTTTTTGGTGTTGAGATCGATATTCTTTACTGGATATATAGTCTTGGTTAAACCATAGATAAACATGTATATATAGAGTAGCCAATGCCTTTGATCCTACGCAACTTTACCAATTTCTTTCTTTTTTTTTTTTTTTTTCTTTTGGGAGCCAAACTGCTTTCCTAATCCTTGAAGGAATTTCAACAGGTAAATATTTTACCGCTATTGCAATTGACTTAAAATATGATAGTTAAATTATGAAGGCTTTGTGGCACTAAGTATAATTTTTTGTTTTTTAGTATTATTGAACAGGGAAGTTCTTGGAAAAGTAGTCCAATTCGGTATTTAAAGTAACATTAGACAAACACAACCGTGTTCTTATTCCTTGTCCTATTTGTATTACAACTTGAATACCTATCTGATATAATAATATCAGATTGTATTAATTTGACCCTTCTCAATTAGAAGTACTATTTCATCTTCTCGCCAAAAACAGAACACTATCTAATCTTCATCCACATCCCTTATAGAGTTGACTATTGCATACACTCGGGAGTACTGTGGAATTCCCACGACTAGACATTGTCCTAGAGGAATCAGACCACTACTACGCAACCAAGTCATTGTCATGGTGGCCAGACCGTCCAAGAGCTGTGCACATCTAAAGAGAGTGGAAATTCCTTGATGAGCACCTGCCCAAAGTCGAGGGCATATACGTGCAGACGTGCAGTTATTCCTTGATGAACTGCTCCGAGCAGCAGTTGTAGGGCCCCGAGGCACGCCCTACCATGACGGGCTTTTCTTCTTCGTCATCTTCCTCCCTCCGGGGTAGCCAGACTGGTCCCCCTTGGTCCACTACCGCTCGTATCAGTCCAAGGGGCTTAACTCAAGCTTCTTCCCTAGTGGCTCGGTCTGCCTTAGCCTCCTCAGTTCTGGCCTAAAAGATGGGTCCTTGGAGCACTCGAACCGTAGACAATCCAACCTTTTCCAGGTGGGCATGATGTCTTCTTTTTAATCGTGTTAGAGAAAAAGTAAATCACTGATCTCAACTAATTAAACTCCACTGAACTTAACTAAACTAAACTAATTACTAAGTAAGTGGAAAAGAAAACACCATATATCTTAGCTTATTCTATATTTGTAATTGATATGTATTTGCATTGTTATTGAGAAAGTCCGCTGGACTAACTTCTTATGTTGGTCTGTGCAGTTGCTGCTCTCAATCCAAGCCTTAGTCCTGAATGAAAAACCAAACTTCAATATCACGCGATTGCGGCCCTCTATCCAAGCCTTAGTCCGCAAGGAGCAACTATTGTTTGATAAACCGCTGTACAAGGCACCTCCAGAAGGGACTTACTGGGAGGAGAAATCATTAGCCTACAATGAGAAGGTGTTTATTAACTGTTGTAAGACAATGGTGGCTTTGATCCGAAACCCTCCTAAGAACTGTGAGCAGCTGGTTAAGGAACACTTCAGAGACAGGGCAGACATTATACTAGCTGCTTGTAATGTATACAGAAAAGGCTTGGTGAGGATCGGACAATTCGATACAGAAACAGGCGGTTTTAAGGGGGAATACAAGGTTTCAAGAAAGTTTAAGGCTAAAATGCACCAGGTGTACCCTGAGCTTGTCAGGGCATTCAAGATCACAGGGGTGCCTCCTGTATGGTTTTTCTTTGGTGAATAAATTGTGAACGATGAGAAAGAAAAGAAGATCAATGGCATTTTTAGCAATGAGAAGAATAATCACAGCATATGCAACTCCTAAGATCACTTACATCAACATTCCCTGTCTGAGTCTTGAATTACTCAGCCCTTGCTCTTTATTAGTTCCTCTGAAGATTTTTCTAATATATCCTTGTTTTCACTCCTCTGGTTACCTTAGTTAACTAGGATTTGATAACTACGATTTCGTTACGAATGTACTTTTTTGCCAAAATTTTGACTTGATCATGTAAATTGAAAAGGTTGGATGAATTCACCAATTTGTGATGTCTTATTCGGTTAAGATTATGTGTATACTTTTCCTAGAATAAAGAGTTGGTCAGTTGGATGAACAGCAACAGTATACATGCCAGTGCTGTCATGATTGAATTATTCTCCAAAGTATGCTACACCTGTGTGTGTGCGTGCGCGTTGTACCAGAAGTATTATATATGCTGTAGATTATGTATGTTAAATGTACAAATTGACAGGTTGCAATGGAGCAACTGCTTGTGGTTCATTTCTTCGACAGTCGCTGATTCTTTCTAATACTTCCGGAGAAGAACTTGTCGAAACAGGCTGATTTGATTTCAAATTCACCTGCTTAGAAGAACCTGCGAGCAGCATTCAGTTCTTAATGAATTTGTCTTGTAAAGCCGATAGTTGTGACTTTGGCCAAAGTGTACGGGGGACTGCAAATCATAGATGCCAGTCTTGAAACCTCAAATCCCTGTATCTCATTAGTCGATCTTTGCTCTTTGGTACAGGACATGTATAGCTTGACTTTATATTTCGTGTCATCAGTAGCTCTTTTGGTAGCGCAGCAGTCGCACAAAAGCAACTACAAGCCATACATAATTACATCATACATATTTCAATATGAAACTGTGAAACATAATCACACTAGACTTTGATATAATCCAAAAAAGTACTAAAGAACAACATTCTCAAAAATTACCTAAAGAACTCAGCAATGTATAGATTTCTGTTTTACAAAAAGCAAAAGAAAAGATAACAATCTTCCACTCTTCTTTACTTCAAAATTACAATCCATGGCAAGTTTGATCGAGTTCCCTCTTTTTGATCTCAAGCTTTCTCCACTCTTCATTGATTACCTTCTCTTTAAGTTGTAGTCCTTGGGACTTCATATAAGTTGCCGTCTCTTCCAAATACAATTTCTTGCTACGTTCATAATACTCCAACCGCCTTGCTTTCATAACTTCATCCATCTCCATACGCTTCTCATTAAGCTCATCTTTCTCCAACTCAATCAACTCTAAACTCTCCTTCATCTCCATCTCTTTTTCTTCGAACTCGTTATCACGCTCTATAAGCTGGTTTTTCTCCAAAGCTAGTGAATCAGATAACTCCTTTACCTGCTTTTCCCTCATAGCTAACTGCCTATACCTCATGTCAAGCTCTTTTTCCTTTTCCATAACTCTTTCCATGACTGCATTGAGTTGTTTTTCCTTTAACTCGACTTCCTCCTCAACGACTCGACAACGAAGCTTGGACTTTGGTGAACGTACTCTGCCACTGGCTGGTGAGAGCCGCAATGGAGGAGGCGTGGGACTGGATGTTCTCGAAGATGTGGTCGAGTTTGGGTTCATGTTTGTTGTCCATGATCAATGAAGAAGATGAAGGAGAAGCAAAACAAGAACAAGAAGACATTACACAATTTGATGATGTGGTGACTTGAATGGGATTGTGTTAGCAGAATTACTAAGCACTTGAGATTTGTGATTACTTTCAAAGAGATCAGACAAACGTTGCGTCGTATATATAGCAGCCAAAGTCCCAGGTAACTGGCAAAACTACCTTCCGTTTTTTTTAAACAAAATTACTTTCCTAATCAATATGAGCCTTTTCTATCAAAAAAAAAAAAAAATCAATATGAGCCTTTCCAAAACCTTTTACTTTCCTAATCAAGGATTTGGAAACTACTTGATAATTTGAAGGTACTTTACAGCTATTGCAAAGGCAATATATGAGCCTTCCGAAATCTTTTTTTTTTTTTTTTTTTTCGTTTGAACATCAGGAAATTTTTTAAAATTTTTCTTAAAGTTACTTTCCTAATCCTAAGAATTTGAACATCATGAAACTATTTGATAATTTGAAGGCAATATATGTGCCTTCCTAAATCGTATACAGATAACATTATCTTTTTGTAAGTATTGTTGAAAATTAATCTTAGGAAGTTTTGGAAAAAGTAGTCTCTTTCATCAAAAAAAAAAAAGAAAAAGTAGTCTCATTATTCAGCTTGATAATAATACTTACTCTGTTTCATAAAATCCTAAACGTTTGCTTTTTGAAGGTCAAACTTAACAAACTTTGACCACTAATTAATAAAAATATACAAAGATTCACAATATGATAATACTTTTGTTAGATTCATTTCTAAAAGTACTTTCAAAAAATCATATTTTTATAATTTTTATATTCATTTAATTGTAGTTATTTATGGTCAAAGTAGTGTCTTGGAGACCATGAAAAAGTAAACGTTTAGGATTTTATGAAACGGAGGGAGTATCTCATATTGATGCGAGATTGCCAGCGTTCCTGCTTTCTCGTTGTTACCTTAACAAAAAAAAGTTCAACTAAGTTTGGAACCTATTATGATAATTGGTTAATTGGTAGATCATGTTTGTATATTAAGTTCATCTTCGTAAACTTCAAAAAAAAAAAAAAAAAGATTGTCTTCTTAAGAACCTCGACGATATCAGTCTGTTGGTGATTACCCTTTTTTTTTTTTGATAAATTGGTGATTACCCTTTCTATGTTTGATTTTTATATTACACATTTATGTTTTGGCTTTGTTAAAAAAATTTCATTGAGAGTCCAGGAAGAAGAGAAATAAGGAGGAGAAGAGTTAGCATCAAACATGACTTCAAAATCGGTGTAGCTATCTAGAAAGCTTGAGGTATAATCTACACAGTGATCAGAAAACAAAACACTATATATGTAGGTTAGGCCATTGATTGTTGGTCTCTCATGATGTATCGATCGTGATGTGTCACAAGTTGTGGAGTGATATAATTCCTAATAATGGTAACTTTGTTTTATTGCCGTGAATATCATGCTCATTCATATATGGTTCTGTTTCATAATAATTCTAAGTCCTTGTGATTTCATCTGCCATTGCCCCTTCGGAAGTTGGTCGTACACCTGTTAATAACTTGTGTTGATTAGATTCTTTGCTACATAAGATATGTTGAACAGAACAATGTCCGAAAAGAGATTTTACTCCCAACTTTTAATGACCGTGGTTGGTAATTTTAGTATCCTTCTTAAATTGTTTCGAGGTGCCTACTATAAAACTTATTCTGTGCTCTCTCCGGATTTGAGTCCCTTATGCCAGAATGGAAATACAGCCACCCCTCACACATTACCATTTCATATCAGGATAATTATCTTGCTGATCTTTGATTTCTTCTAGGTAAACTACTAAGTGTAGATTAGATTTGTGAGTTGAATGAGAAGATCCAGAGCTGGTCTACAGTAAAATGACTGTTGTTTACTTATTCCAGACAATTAAGCATCCTCGTAGTAGAATTTTTTTTTTTTGGAAGAAAAAGGTACTGAAATTCACCGAACCATGTTCAGATCAGGGTCTACAAATTCACGTTCAGTTCTTCAGATATCAATGTAAATATACTAGAGAAGTCTCCTACATAAAGCAAAGCAGTACATGAGATTGATTCACATTGCCACATTGGTTTGTCTTCCTTGGACAGTACTCAATGTTCGCCTGCTATGGGTATGTTAAATGAGTTCCCTGCATTCAAGGATGACATTGTAAATATTGATTTTCTTTGAGGTGTCCCTGAAAAGGAGTTTGTCTGCATGAATAACCAATTTGCCCCAGCCTCTATGTTGGATGAATCGAAAGCTCCCTCTATGGCATACACCTAACACCTTGCTATGGCACTGTGCCACTGCTCAGGTGCACTTTGGCTTTGAAAAGCTGCTATCGGTTAGGGTATGTCCGCTTTAGATGGAGGAGGATTTTGAGACTGTAATCCCATCATACAATGAATTATGCCACTGCTTCTCACTGTCTTACATGCAGCTGTTTACGATATGGATCATCTTTTCTATTTACACGAGTAATATGATACATGGTACATATGGTAAAAAACTTAAATGTCTTATTTTGTTCGGTAACTACTGATTTTCTTGCTAATCTTTTTTGTTTTTTTTGGTATGAGTTGATTTTATTACCAAGCTCGTTTACGTACAAGTAAAAAGGGAGCATACCTCTTATCTATCCAAATGTAGATGCTTATTACCTTCTAGGAAGGGCCTCATCACCCCCTAAGATAGAGCAACTGTAAGACTATACATCTATCAAACTGAAACAACAAAACAGCAAGCTAGCCTGCTATGTACACTAATTTGTTCGTTAAACAGCTAGCAACAAGGATTTCAAGTGAAGATAACATCCATAAAACTTCTGTCTTGAGCAGCAATCTTCTTAGGAATCAAGCTATTAATACAACTTTTCATTTCCTGCTTCACATGCTTAACAATAGTCTACGGAGTCTGAACCTTCATCTCCGAATACGCAGTGTTCATCACCTGCCAAATATGGTATAGATAATTGCTGTAATAATCAGCTTCCTGTATTTTAAACCTTTGTATTTCCTTAATAACCATCTCCACAAAACTCTTGTCTCTTTAACCTGCCTAACCTGTTACATGGGAAGTTAAAGAAAAGGTTTGAGGGGTCTCAGTTTCATCATCACAGACACCATGAACAAACAATCTGTCTTCGGTTTTCAATCGATTCAGAACATTCAGCCAACATATTATTCTGTGCCTTGGAACAGAAAGCCTGTTCCACACCCGACCATCAGCCACTTAAAACCGGAAGCAACAGAATAGCCTTTGTGAGGGGAAGCATGCCAATTGTTGCCACCTAGACTTATCCCTAACCTCACAAAGTTTCCTCCAAGACCAGCTAGCATATTATAGGGGGGGGGGGGGAAGGGATCCATTTGATCCAGACTCCAGAGGTTGTCAGCTTTGCATGCAATTCCTAAACCAACAGCTTTCTTCGGCTTGCTTGCTAATCTGATTCACATCTTCCAAATAGAAGAGATGGATTGAAATACAGCAAGCGATACCATGGTTGATCACTCTCTTGGCTGCTTCTTTACACGCCACCAGACAGGGTTGGGTTTCCCCTGTAAACCTGATCACATAGCTGTTAGAAGCCAAGAGGTTGAACTAGCAGTGAAAATACTCAACTAGGGGAGAAAAGGAGGGAAATAAAAGCACATTATTACACTAAAAAACAGAAAGCTACTTTAGCAACAAAGGACCTCCTCTTTTCTAAGTTCATGGAAGGAAGTTTTAATGGTGATAAATTCTGTAGCTGCGTACGGTAAACTTCCCTAAGTAAACATGTTACTGACAATGAGAAGTGGAAAAAGTATCAAATAAAACCTGTGCAAATTCACTTATCTGCCTCTGTAGAAGCTACTGATGCACTCTTTAACAACTCTTAAGCGCAGAGGTAATCAATCTACAGAAAGTACTTAACAATTGTTGCTGTAAGGAATTATACCAGAGATTTTACTGAAGCACATCAGTTTTGCACCTAGATCATCGACGTCACTTAGGCAAAGTAGCCACTAGATGACTAAATAACAGAAGCGCAGCAACAAGGATCTCAGACGTACAAGAAAGGAAGAAAAAGGCAAAGATGATTACAGGTAGTACTGCCCCTTGCTTTAAGAATTCACCAACAATCATTTAGATTTTTAATCCTATAACGTCAGATGAGGCTCTTTCCAATGGGGTACCTGATTTTATGTGTTTCCATAAAATCAAGTGGCAATGTCTATTTTCTGCTGATCTTCAATTCCGACGGGCAATGAAATGCTCACAATCAAAGCCATATCATTGTTAATGAGATTGGAAATCAGCATCTCTAAATCAGATGACACTGAGGTCAAATATAATACTCGTATGTGAATAGGTTATGATCTATCTGTTGGCCTCGTTCGATATTTTTTCTTATTATTCACTGGTGACGAAAACCTATGTAGACTTCTATATAAGGATCTTAAATTGGTTATTGGAAGAAGATTTCTGTATTGAAGAATGTTTTTATTTTAAGACATAGTGTATTTCTGTATTTTGATGAACAAGTGATAAAGTGGTTTGAGTCCAAAGTATCTCACTTGGTTATAAACAAGCTCAAAGTCACTTCATTTGTCAATGTGGATCACACAGCACCTACTGTAACAAGAAGATAGGAGTAGGTATTAGTGTATTTTCAAATCAAAAGCTTCCGGGGTCCGACTCGTAATTCACTTCTGACTCCGTGTTTGATAGCCCGACCGTAGTGATGTTAATTGTTACATACGTTTGTCGTCATCCCATTAATAGTAATAATGTGAGCCTTTTCACAGGTTTTTATTAGAAGTTGTGTTGTGAAGATAATGTGAGCTGTAGAGAGAAAACGAACTTTCAAGTGTAAGCAATTGATATAAGGATGATGACTTGCATTCGAGTGAGGGGCGTAATAGGACATAAAATGATCATTAATTAGACTATCAACAATCCTCTTAAACTTTTGGTTGAATTGATTCCTGGCCTTCGCAACTAGTTATTTCTCTTTTTAACCGACTGTCCACGCACATTCATGTAATAGTAGAAATCAATTAAATCATAAAAGACATCCATAGTACTAAACAAGTTAGTGAAAGAACTAATAAATACAGTGAAATTTAATACCAAAAGAACGACCGATAATATAATTATGACTGTCATAGTTAATGCTTTAATTTGAAACTATGATAGAAAATTAAAACATTCATAAACTTCAACAATAACCACAACAACAACAACTACCTATAGGAAAATTAAACGATCACTAATAAACTCCTCGATAAGGTTCCAAACAATCTTCAAAGCCATCATCTTGTCTCTGATAAGATCCATACAGTTTGCTGCTTCTTTTACTTAACATTCAAATCCATGCATGATAAGGTTCAGTTCTCTAAGTTTCTTGTGAAACCTTTTGGCTTGTTCATTAAGTTGCTTCTCTTTATGTTCGAGTTCTTGGGACTTCTTATAACTTTCCCTTTCTAGCTTATACAAATTCTTGCAATGATCACTGGATGCTGTCGAAGACGTCTTCGAGATCGAGTTCGCTACACGATCGTTGAGCACTACCGAAGAAGAAGAAGAAGAAGAAGACATGATGATTTGATGTGGTATATGTTGTTGAAGACTCTTTAAGTTTTCGGTGTTGAGATCGATATTCTTTACTGGAAATATAATCTTGGTTAAACCAGAGATAAACATGTATATATAGAGTAGCTAAAGCCTTTGATCCTACGCAACTTTACCAACTTCTTTCCTTTTTTTTTCTTTTTGTTTTTTTGGGAGCCAAACTGCTTTCCTAATCCTTGAGGAATTTCAACAAGTAACTATTTTACAGCTATTGCAATTGAGTTAAATTTTTTTATTTTTTGGTATTATTGAAAATTAATCTTAGGGAAGTTTTTGGAAAAGTAGTCCAATTATATCTATTCAGCTAGATAAATCAGTTTAATTCGGTATTTGTTTAAAGTAATTATATGGTTCATTAGACAAACAAAATCAGGTAGTTTTATTAATAAAATTGGATACTAAAACACAACCATGTTCCAATTCCTTGTCCTATTTGTATTAGAACTTGAATACCTATCTAATTGAGTCCTATATATATAATAATATCAGATTGCTTTAATTTGACCCTTCTCAATTAGAAGCACAATTTCATCTTTTCGCCAAAAACAGAACACTATCTCATCTTCATCCACATCCCTTGCGGAGTTTGCGATTGCATATAGTCGGGGTTTATCTGGTTCAAAGTTTAAGAGTACTGGTTCCGGATTCCTCGTATAAAAAATAAATAAAAAAAAAGAGTATTATGGAATTCCCACGACTAGACGTTGTCTTGGACGAATCAGACCACTACTACGCAACCAAGTCATTGTCATGGTGTCCAGACCCTCCAAGAACTGTGCACATCCAAAGACAGTGGAAATTCCTTGAAAAGCACCTGCCCAAAGTCGAGGGCATATACGTGCAGTTATACTTAACTCGTCTAGACCTGCTCCGAGCAGCAGTTGTGGGGTCCCGAGGCACACCCTACCATGACGGGCTTTTCTTCTTCGACATCTTCCTCCCTCCCGGGTACCCAGACTGCCCCCCCTTGGTCCACCACCGCTCGTATGAGTCCAAGGCGCTTAACCAAGGCTTCTTCCCTAGTGGCTCGGTCTGCACTAGCCTCCTCAATTATGGGCTAGAAGATGGGTCCTTGGAGCACTCGAACCCTGAACACTCCAACCTTTTCCAGGTGCGTATGGTGTCCTTTTTCACTTAATTGAACTGAACTGAATAGTAGTAATATATATGTGAGAGAAAAAGTAGATCAATGAACTGAACTCCACTAAACTTAACTAAAGTAATTACTGGGTAAGTGGATAAGAACACCCGGCCCTCTATGTTAGCTTATTTTATGTTTGTATTGGATATGTGTTTGTATTGTTATTAAGAAAGCCCTCTGAAGTCTGAACTAACTTCTTATATTGGTATGTGCAGTTGCTGCTCTCAATCCAAGCCTTAGTCCTGAATGAAAAACCATACTTCAACATCACGCGATTGCTGCCCTCTATCCAAGCCTTAGTCCGCAAGGAGCAACTATTGTTCGATAAATTTCTGTACAAGGCATCTCCATTTGGGAGTTACTGGGAGGAGAAATCATTAGCCTACAATGAGAAGGTGTTTATTAACTGTTGTAAGACAATGGTGGCTTTGATCCGAAACCCTCCTAAGAACTGTGAGCAGCTGGTTAAGGAACACTTCAGAGACAGGGCAGACATTATACTAGCTGCTTGTAATGCATACAGAAAAGGGTTGGTGAGGATCGGACATTTCGATACGGAAACATGCGGTTTTAAGGGGGAGTACAAGGTTTCAAGAAAGTTTAAGGCTAAAATGCACCGAGTCTACCCTGAGCTTGTCAGGGCATTCAAGATCACAGGGGTGCCTCCTGTATGGTTTTTCTTTGCTGAAGAAACTGTGAACGATGAGAAAGAGAAGAAGACGAAAGAGAGACCTGTTGCTGCCGCAACTGCTGCTGCCCTGAGAAATATAGAAGCCGTAAACAGAAACTTGAAGAAGAATATCGTTGGCTTTTTGAAGAAAAATCACATCATATCCCAAGATTACATGCAACATTCCCTGTATGAGTCTTGAATTACTCAGCGCTGGCTCTTAGCAAGCTCTTCTGAAATCTGCTAAGACTCTTCTGAAATACTATATCCCAGATTTCAATCCTGTGTTGCATGTAACTAGGATTGGGTAACTACGATTTCCAATACAAAAATTTGGACATGATCATGTAAATAGGAAAAGTTGAATAAATCCACGATATGTGATGTCTTAATTGTTAAGACTTTTGTCTATCATACGTCTACTTCTACACCTGTGTTACACCTATATACATGCCAGTGCTGTCATGATTGAATTACTCTACTCCATGGAGCCATGGAGGACAAGAGAATAAAAAGTTAATAGGCAAAAAGAGCTTCTCCACATCCACTTCTCACAGATATTTTCCCTTACCCAATAAAAATAAAAAAAAATAATTGCAGAGGCATTGGCGCGTATTGCCAAAGAAAAGTCTCTTAGTCAGACAATTGATCTTTGCTCCTATGCCTCCTCTCATGCTGATGCGAATGTGTTCTGTTCTTCTGATACCTGTGTGAGTGTTTATCCCGTCCAGTTTCCCTCTCTGGGGAGCTCCGTTTTCTCCTATCCCTACGTGGTGATATGTCCCTTTCTTCAGAGTTCCTTATCCTCCTAGGTGGCGATGTCTCTTTCTCTTCAGACCTTCTTTTCCTCCTGGATTGAGATATTTCTCTTTCTTCGGAGTTCCTTTTCCACCTAGGTGGCGATGTCTCTCTCTCTTCCGACCTTCTTTTCCTCCTGGACTGTGATATTTCCCTTTCTTCGGAGTTCCTTTTCCACCTAGGTGGCGATGTTTCTCTCTCTTCAGATCTTTTTCTCCTGGGTGGTGATGGAACCTAGGATCATGCAAATCCAATCAAATAAATAGAGCAATGTGATTAGATTGGGTCATATCCAGTGTTTGTATACAGAACAAACAGGAGATATTACCCGTGTCAGATCTCCAGAGCCCAAGATACGATATGACTCATGGACACTTCAAATTAGGCAAAAACAAGAAAAAGATCCTTCAAACAGACAAGTCCGATTCTCAGCTCCATACCAAAATTAGATCATTGGCCCCGATTTTGAGTAGTGAAATTTCTAAAACCAGCTCCCTGGCATCGAAGAAAAACACTAACATAATTATGGATATATATTGATAGTCATTCCCTCATAAGAAGAGATATTGGTCAATGATCCACTTTGGCAAGAGTCATAATGACACCACTCCCAACATACAGCATTTTCCCAGGAGTATACACCTACGCCCCCTCAGCCTCCAACAGCAGATAGGTATATTCCCATATAACAGATCAGCCGGATATGTTTACCTTGTCAGAATTCAGAAACTTCTTTTCTTCAAATCAAGTGATCAACAAACAGATGGCTTCTCTTTGGCCCACAGTTGCTTGGTTTTTAGGGGGAGGGGATCCCTCACAGATGTTCAGCGTCTATGGGGTGATTTGTTATTTTGTAGTTAGTTTTGCTTTCTATATTGAGGCCTTTTTGTTCTCACTTTCTGCTTTCTTACACTTCGCTCATTAATAAAAGAATTCTTATCTGAAAAAATTAATCAATGAAGACAAAATTTCCACAAAACTTGGTAATTCGAGTTCCCTCGTGACCTCGTCTGCATTTCCTGGAAGGATGCAGGTTTGTCATTTTGATGCGCTGTTGATATATGCAGGGTAACTAAATGGAAAGAAATGAACCTTCTAAAAGTCACGTGATAGATGAACTTTTGACAACACCTGGGACAGCTTAAATGGTAGGATTCTGAGTAAATTGGCATATCCACAAACTGACTCGGAAAGAGCTTAGGCAAAGCTCGTTTAACAGCTTTAAAAATGAGTATGAACAGACTTTCTAGTTTTCTTTTTCTTTAGTAGTAACTTTTTTTAGATAAGAAAAAGTTTTATTAAAGAACCAAGAGAACCATTACAAATTTAAGAGGACAACATGGGTATCCCACGGGTCCTGAAGTTAACAACTAGGAAAACTGCCAGTGGCCCTAAGGGGACTCGAACCTGGCACCTCTGGAATAGATCTCACAGGTCTTACGAGTTACCAGCTGAGCAGCTCCCTCAGGTCAGGAGGAGGAGTCCTCAATAAGAAAGCAAAAGCAAACTATAAGTCACCCCACAAGCATTGAACATCTGTGAGAGACACCTCCCTAAAAGCCCCAGTTGCCATGGCCCAAAGAGAAGACAAGTAATTAAGTAAACCACATGATCCTCCAACCACACCAGAAAAAGCCCTCAGTTCCTCTAGATGCAAACACACCAAAAGATGGCCATATAAAAGCAACGCCACAACAACTTGCTGTCCTTCCGCAGCCCTATATGTACATAACGCATCTGTAAAAACTGTCCAACTGTAGCAGGGCAAGCAAAATACTTCCCCCAAAACAGCCTATATTGCAACAATCTAATTTCTTTGTAGTAACTAATTATTAACAAAGAATACCATAGAGGCGCAAATGGAGTATCACGCTTGTACAAACAGAGGCTAGAACAAAAACTTAAATGCCCTCAAGCTCGTTTATGATTCTATCGACCAAAATAGGAAACAACAAATGCCACTCACGGTGGAGCACTTATCTCCAACTATGTGCATAAAAGATTCTTGAAGTTTACTAATGTCACGCAGTTTTATCCACTAAAGTTTGTTGGCTCCATTTTTTTTTATGTGCACCACAAGACTCCCAAGGACCAACTTCCAAACTCATTCCAGTCCTTCATAGTTTATCCTCTTCCAAGCCAACATCATCTTTGTCCTTTCTAGCTTGAACCCAGAATACCCAAAACAAGGATTAAGACAAATGCCAAAGAAAGAACCCACAAACATCACAAAGACTGCACCTGCTAGATGCCTAGATAGACCAACATTTCTCCTATTGTGAATCTCAGCTTCTTCTACACCCCCAATTACCAGTTACCTTCTCCACAATAAAACGGCTACCACCTAACTCTCTGAGACTTTGATTCAAACAAAAGAACTAGTTCATCCCTCCTCTTTTGGTAATTTTAGCTCCAACACCCCACAAATCCAGTCTCATCTTGTCTCTCTCCCTGATGTGCACTATCCCCTCCATATGCTGCTCCCTCGACTTATCCTCAAACTTCTCCAGTCTCGAATGTAATCATTTAAAAAATGCCAAAAGACCTTAAGAGATATATATTGTTGCTAGAACAGATCTGCCAATCTTATATGATGGCCTTTGGTGCAAATTGGGTTTGGTTATCTCCATATCCATTCTCGTTCAAACAAACCCTAGCCAACTGCCGTAAACTCGATCCAGTTTCAATCAAAGTTTCCTAAAACTAGAAAGCTTAGTCAACAGTTTTAGCTGGAAGAACCCAACGCATAGCTCCAAAATTGTGGCTTCCACCTTACACCAGATAATCAATTTCACAATATTATGTGCACTAATGTACCTATAAGTTGAAAGCTATTGTGTCGTATTAAGCAGGACATTTGATTCAAGAGGAAGAAGGATTATGGAAAATACTTAGAAGACAACAGAAGAAGAATAACAATACATACCTGGAAACGTGACATATATCTCCCTTCTGGCGGAGGTGGAATGCCATTCAAATCATCGTACGGGATAGGACGCCTGGGTTCAGGAAATAAGTTAGTACTCAGAAGAGAATTTGTTGCTTTTATCTCGCTCTCATGGCCCGTGAAGGCTATAAAACTGAGATTTTTCTGCCATTTAGACTAGATAAGAATGCTATGGTTTTTTTTACCAAAACATGCAAATAGGAGGCGAGGCACTGACGTCATCTAGCAGTTCTGAGGCATCTATGAGTTAAACACACATCCCCACACCCATAATTCACAAATGTGAAAATTCTATTTTCTATGTTTTGGATAATGAAAACCTCACTATCTTCAGCACAGATGCAGAGCATGCCTCTTCAACCCCCTATCCTTTGACATGTGTCTACACTCTACAGCGAGTATCCTTTCTTCGTCTCTCTGTTTTTTTTTATGTGCCAAAGTTCTTGAATAACATTGAGGCCTTTGGCTGGCCTGTATCTGAAGCAGTGACGCTATTATGTATTTCAGTTTAAGGTTTCCTAGGGCATTAAGAGTAGAAGATACTTGTCTGATTCAATATGTGATTTACGGCATATATATTAAAACTAAAACACCAGAAAAAGTATAAAAGACCTACAAAGCAATTTTTTTTAGGAATAGAGTAGCATGTGTGGCATTCGACAGGGATTAAGCCAGGACATGACCTCAAAGGGGGCCACAATAATAAGAAACAATATTCAACTGCGTAATATGTTTTCTATCCTTTCATTCTAAAAGGGGAATGCGTGAGGGCCGGGGGTGGCCAGGGCCTACCCAGGCCCTCACGATCCTTCGTCCATGGCATTCGATGTAATGATGAGAACAAAAATTGGAACAACAACATAAAAATATGAAGCAACCATCACATGAGTTTCAACAACAAACCAAGAGTGTGAAGCTAAAGGTAACATACAAGGGAGCACGAAATGGTCTTTCTCGTCCTCCAAAACGAAGTTGCCCAGACTCCTTCTTACCACCAAGGCCCCCTCCTATAACAGAAAATAACATCATGAGTTTACATAACGATGGCCATGATTGTTTCAGGTTATCATAAGGAATCAACTAACCTAATCTTCTGGGGATCCATCCTGGCATCAATTGTTGTCTGTTGTAATCAACAATAATTTCGGAATCCTCAATAACAGAATGTTGTGCGTCCTACATGCAGAAAGAAATAAGAGTCAGGTAATTTGAATTTGATCAGTGGAAACTGGAAGATATAGCACAGAAATTTTAAATAATCTGATTCTTTAGATAATGTAATGGCAGCATTCTCAGGCTGAACTTCACATTTTCAACTGCTTCTATCTCTAACAAATACATCATACCAGCCTATCGTGGCTGCACAACACTATTCTATAACAGAATAAAAAACTTGAAAATCTGAATGTATAAACCAGTTCACAAGTAAGACCAAGAAGGATCACAAACTGAACAACTTAATCCTACTACACATCGTGTCCACTAGAATCAAGTCAGATTGGCCAGAAGAATTTTCAAAACATATTAATTAGAAGCCCCGAAAGAGAGCATAGCAGTACAAACTATCCTTTGCATGCATGCTTTTATCGTAGATAGTGCACCACCCACTCTTGCCAGTGCCAGTGGATTGGATTGCAGTCGAGTACTTGATATTGAATCCATACAATACAATGTATGCCACAGGGCATTTCGTTTGTTCATCATCTAAATTGAAGTGTCTAAGTGGCCTATAGTATTCAGGGTCCTATACTCTGGGTTAAATAATGTTAAAAACATACCAAAAGATCAAAGCAGAAGAATGAGTTGTCAACTATTAGTGTCTCCTTACATTGAACGAAGAGGTGCCAGAACATGCACCAGATAACATTGATGCCACATTAAATCAAAATAATAAAAGTAGGTAAAAGCATCAATAGCAGAGGACTAAGTGAAATATTAGGATGATAATGGAAGTACTTATCTAAAAAAAATTAATTATTTGGAAGTAAATATGAAAACTTGGGAACTAACCACTACCTCGTATGCACGCCTCATTTCTCTCTCTTTTTCATATTCAACGAATGCATAGCCACGTGATGCACCTGTAACTGGAAACATATTCAGCAAGAGTTAGCAACATGTGCATTCAGAAAGTCAACCTACAAAAGACATTTGTATTACTATTTAGATGTGAAATAGTTTTTCAACAAAGAGAAAGTCATATTAATAGGGAACATAGTTACAGCAAAGAGGAAAAGGTGTCCTCTACAAAGTACTACCCTCCATCCACAAAACAGCGTCCTTTATGGAAAAAAGAATTGTCCAAAATAATGTGTGAAACTTCAATTTTACCCTTACACTCGTGAAAACAGTTACATGTGGCTAGTAGAGTACCTTTTGAAGGGTATCTTAATCTCTTCAATACTAACCTTATTTTGTGTGAAAAAACCATAGAGGATACTCCCCAAATACGCAAAATTGCTTTAGACCACAAAGAAGCTAAGAAATTGACTCTATTGCAAAGCATGTCAAAAGAGAGACGTCTCAGTGAAAATCCGCGCATTCCTCTCCTTCCTAACAAATACATCAAAGTATTGCGAAAAAGAGCATTGCACCAAAAAAAATATTTCTCTCCTTCCCCTTTCCAAGGCTTACAAAATAAATCTGCAAGAAAATCCATAACATTTGATGGACACACCCAGGATTCCCCACATACACCAAACAAACATAGTCTTAGACCAAAACCTATGTGCTACATTACAGCCCACAAAACGATGTGCAGACATTTCACAACTAGCTTGGCAAAGTAACCGCATATTTCTCTGCCCCAAGATATTGGTATTCAGCATTAGCTCTATACATTGCCAAGGTTCAAACATGTACCTTGAGAGATACCTTTTACATCCAGAAGAAAGTTGCGATAGGTAACCAAGGCTGCTACACGGAGGAAAATACTTGCATGAGAAAACCCCAACACTTCCAGTCAATGGAACAGTGTCTAGCATACGAAGGAAGGATGCAATTCAATTGAACAATGTCTAGCATACCAAGCAAGTATGTACGTTCCTGTGTCTCCCTGTCCTTGGGGGGCCTTCGTTAGTGAAGGTTCCAAGAGGTGTTTTGTGCCGAATAAAACTGTGAAATAGTTGCAGAATGTAGAGTAGAAAGCTGATACACATGTGAAACCTCTTACCCAAGCGCTGGCCAAGTCCCCATCCCTCAAAAATCCTCCTAGAATCTAATCCTCAACCCATTCTCTACCTCAAATCGAGTAAAGGAGATAGAAAAGATAACTCCTGAGGTATGAACTTCCATGGATTTGCATGTGATGTAGAAGTGATATATGGGACAAATGATTTCAATAACAGTAGCACATCCATCTCGGGAAGCTTTCTACCGTTGGAGTTCATAAGACTTCAGGATCAAATGCAAACGAAAGGCATGGAAAAAGGTTGATATGCCCAAGCATATATTAGGGGAAAACTGGATGCTTTGAGGCGAAACTCTAGCTTAGCTTGGGGCTTGGGCCCATATCAGATGGAGCTATACAAAGTGCTTTCACATCGCTGATCTAACTTACAGTTGTGAAGCCATAAAGAGTAAAACATAGTAGTCTACACAGGGGAAAAAGTCACGGTTGTACCGCAATCGCGACATCACAGAATCGCAATGTAATGGGTACCGCATACGCATTGCTGGTCATGGCATTATGGTGTGAGTTCAATTTCGGTTGTTTTATCAACCATGTCGGCTGTATTAGCTATTCTCGGGTGCATTGACCAGTTTATGAGTTGTATAAATCAGTCGTATCAACAATTTTCCCCTAAAGCCACCCTGCCCACAAACCAGAAGAATCATTACGGGCACAACCCAGAACATTCACCACCCTACAGTCCTCAAGTATTCTGATCTCTTGGGACTAGGAGTGAACCTTGGAGATGGAATGAAAGCAACCTTGACGGTAAATGGCATTGAGCTTGATGCTCTTTGGCAGAGCCATCAGCCAAACAATGTATAGTAACTTACAGAAAAGTTTGTGCCATCAAGTAAAAGCCCGCACATGACACCCATCAAATATATATACTGTTCCAATATAACATTGCCTGTGTCTACTTCCTCCCCTTCCTCTCATCAGAGACTCTATGCGGGTCATCAAACCTTTAACTGAGCTACTTTCTTTCCATTCCCATCCAGGAACAAATGTTCTACATTTCCATAGGATAAAGTGATAGACTACATAGGAATAGAACATGAAGGCATTTAGTAATAATCTCAGTTCGTCCCACCAAGCATGACATCTCAACATTGAATCGCACTACTCTTTTTCTGAATGTGAACTCTGAAGTATTCTATTATCATCCCAATACTAATGACCAAGAAGGGTCAATCAATCTTTATCACAGTCTGTCAAAGTGCAAAAGATGACATACTGAATCGAGCAAATCCTCTAATACCTTACATCCCATGCCTAACTAACAAAGCCGAGAAATTCCTTTGTTTAAATTCCATTCCAAAATCCTCCAGAGTTCAAAACTTTGTATATCAGTCACCTATCACAATCCACAACCCTCCTCTAAACAAGCTAGACACTAAAAGTTATAATAGAAATTCCAAATATACCAAAAAAGGGGGCAGTTTTCTTACCAATATCCGTCACCGAGCGCAAATTCTTCACCCTTCCATACTTGCTCATAGCCTGTAAGGAAACCAAACCACCCATAAACCCAAAACTTTCACCCTTTGACACAAATCATACCCAATGGAAATCAAGAAACGAAGTCTAATAATAACAGATACCCACATGAAATAAAATGACCAATATGAGAGAAACCCAATTTATTAAAGAAAAAGGAGGAACCTTGTGCAAAGTTTCTTCAGTGGTGAAGCGAGAGAGGTGACCCACAAAAAATGTACAATAAGGGTCACCTATAACTTTGGGATCACCAAATGGGTCATCTGAAAAAGGAAAAAAAAAAACCCAAAATTCACAGGAAAATTAGAAGAATAATAAGACATGAATGGAAAAGATACAGAGAGAGAGAGAGAGAGAGAGAGAGAGAGAGAGAGAGGTGGTACATACATAGGCCAGCAGAAGAGCAGAGAAGAGCTCGGTAAATGGCATTGTCATGGGGAAGAATGTCAGTGCCATCAATGCTACCGATTTGAATAGGATGGTATCCGTCTGCGTAAAATACCCCATTTATGCTGCTGCTACTGTTGCTCGTTGATTCTCTCTCTCTGTCTCTCATTATTTACCCCAACTTCTTCTTTCAATTCTCACTCCTTGAATTCCAATTGGGTTTGCTCAGCTCGCTCAGTTCTCAGTCGCTAGCTCTTGAACAATGGTAAATTGGTAAATACTAAATAGGGACGTTGTTTTTTTTGATATGTATACAAGATATTGGAGTGTGAGGCAGAAAATTCGGGTACCCATTTTGGATTCGGTGCTTTCGAAATCGAAATTGGTCCAATTAACTTCAATTCTAATTACGGAAAATAGGAATCGGCATCAACTATTTCAATTTCAACTAGTGAGTGTTGAGTATCGGTAAAGGTTGGGTATCAGTGTACACGAATGACATGAAATAAGAGTTATCAAACCCCATAAAATGCCAAGTTATGTAACATTTATCGATGTATCATAAAGTGATACAATAGAAATCACCCAAGATGCACGAATCAAACTAAATTGATTATATTTGATAAGTTTATATGTATTTTTTATTAATAATAATAATAATAATAATAATAATAATAATAATAATAATAATAATAATAATAATAATAATAATAATAATAATAATAAAGATGGTCACGGTTGATTTTGAGAAATATTAAATTTGGATTTTATAATGGATTTGGGTACCTAGAAATCGGAGGGTTCCCGGTGGATCCAATTTCTAAGAATTAGAAACCGTTGTAAGTTTCAACCAATTTCAATTTCAATTTCAGGTAGTGCAATACCAGTCGGTACCCGGTTGCACTCATTACTCATACATGGCAGTTGTTTATTGGCGGAACAATCTATTAGGCCAGACTCGTTCAATCCTGGAAATGGACAGACATGGACAAGAGCTTCTAACATAAAAATCTGATCTTTAGTTTGATCCAAGCCTACTTGTCGGCCTAATTTGGAAACCAAAAAAATCAGATAGCTCTCACATTGTAAATAAAATTTATTGGCTCGTCAAAAAAATTTATAAACAGCGAAGGGCAAACGCTGCTCCTTGTGGTCGATGAAATATTGGCTAGTGTCGGGTCGGGTGACAAAAGTCACTCTTAAAAGTTGGCTACCAAACACCATTATTGGATGGTGGACTGATCAAACCGCCAACAATTCCAAAAGCCACCCCAAAAACCATCATCCAAACACCCCAATGTAATTGGTTTTTGAGCCTTACCGGCCTCTCGAAGACAAAAGGCAAACATGTCAAGCTTGGAATGTGTCTAGATCCAAATTTTAATTATGTGTAAAGCAATCTCGAAGACATTAACAACTCAAAGGATGATTCTCGCAACAAAAATCATCAAAATTATGCCCTTGATTGCCCACTTCATTAGCTTTCCCAAAACAATGGTGTTAAGTGAAATTGGGTTTGTAATAAATTTAAAGCATGCACATCTATAATCAAGGTGGAGTATTACTGAACATTCAGGAAACAGAATGTAGTACTAGTATGAGACATAATCCCAGTGAAGAATTTGTATTTCAGTTCATGAAGAAAGCATTTGTATTACATGTTCAGCTTTGGGTCCAATAAGTGCAAACTTGCATCATAAAGTTACATCAAAAATGATAAACATGAAATTCAGCTGTCAATATCAAGATTCAAGTACTACACTGCAGACTGAGATCTTGTGACACCACGAGAGCACTTCCTTTTACCACCTTTGCCAAGTGCACAAACGCAAATCTCGAGAAGCTCATAGTCCTCGTCCCAGGTCAGTGAGGAAGCAGCAGCAGGGTTCTCTAGAAGCATCTTGGATGTCAGGTATCCAGCAACAGTCCAAGTTTGAAAAAGACGTGCTTGTTTGCCAATAAACCGCGCCTTCTCAGTATCATAATACTCTGGCCACTGATCCACTGAAAGCCTCTTTTCGGCCAAAGTAATGGCCTTTCTGGCTAGCTCTGGCTTCCCCATCTTAATGCAAGCAAGTGTGAACTGCAAAACAGGTAGATTGCAAATATCACCTCAAGCTCTTGGCGGAAGGGGGGATGGGGGAGAATCGGTACTGACCAAGCTTCAATTAAGATCTTGGTTTACATTACGGGAAGTAGCACAATCTCACAGGCATATATAACCTAGAGTAAATGTGTGCTCGAGATACACTTAGACCAGACTGACAGCGTCAATCCATATATTTTTGGCCACTGATGCTATTGCCTTAATATGAACGTTGAGGCCCTACATACTACTGGCCCAAAGTCAAAAATGCCCCAGACCTAATGCACTACTTCCTGGACCTAATGTTTTCACAGACTAACCTACCTCTAGTGTATCAGGCCCAGTACTGGCGCACAGATGCTCAGCACAATTTTCCTCAGATTACTGCCATGACTATTAGACACCCAAACCCATATTGTCATCCAAGGAATTCCCTATAGCTTATTTTCGGTATCTAGGATTAACAGGGGACGAAACTGTACAAGCTTGGGTGAGCAGACCATATGGAAAGAATTTGTAACTAACATGATCAAATAACATACCTGCCACAGAAGTGTTGGCCAGGATCCACCATTATGATACGACCAAGGGCTGAAAGCAAATGAACAAGATCAGTACTTCTCAGAAGTTTAACTAATCAATTTTATGTTAATAATAAACAAATTCCAAGTGGGCAACCAGCACAGATTACACTTACGTGTTCTTTGGGTCACTACCAGTGATTATGCGCCATTCCTCAGACTCCAAAGCAGGGTAACATATTTTAAGAGGCATCTCTGATATGAGGTCATCCCATTTGTCCTCAATCAAGTTAAGTATGCTTTCGTTTTGCTCGGCATTACCCAAAGATGAAACAATAGACCAAAGGTTTCCAAGTGTAAAAAACCTAAAATCCATGTGAGCAGGTTGCAGATTACCCATGAAGTAACCACCTTGCTCAGGAATCCAATCCACCAACCATGATGGAATTTGCTCTGGGTAGATATTAAACTTATTGATTGCATCAGTAGAATATTCTTCTGTTTTGTAGCGATATATCTCATTAAGCTTCTTAATGTCAACCCAATAGTATTCCCTTATATGGAAAGACAGTGCACTAAGCCGGTTATTGATTGCTGCTACCAAATTTTTGGTTCCATCGTTTACCATTAGCATCTCACGCGAACACCGTAAAGCTGAGTAGAACAAGGCCTGTGAGACAAGGCAACAACAGCAGCGGTCACAACCCAAGACACAGATTAAGCAATACTATAAGGACTGGATTTACACATTTCTCTGCTGAGCTCTAAAAGGTAATACGGAGTATATCTGATCTCTTCTTAAACACTAATCAACCCTATCCTTTTGGATGAGTGCAGTCTATAGGTTGGTAAATTCTTCGGATACGACTTTGTGCCGAATGCCACTGACTAACAAAAATAAAGAGTTGATATATCCCAGTGTGACGGTCACATTAAAAAAAGCAACAGTGAAGGAAATAATTAGATGACCAAGGCATTAAATATAGGCTGATCAATGGACCCAATAGGAGTAAAAACTCCAATTTTAAGTATGCATAGCACCAATAAATGCAACCACAAGTAACCAGGATATATATTCTTTTCATCTCCAACCCCAAAGAGCTCAGCTAACTATCTTGACTTGAATAAGCCACTAACATCTCCACCAAATTGATATAGTGTCAAAAGCTACTTTTCGATTTATTTTAAACTGATAGTCTGATATACCTACAAAAGTCACATCTAGAGCCACAATTTACAAAAATCTCCGATTTCCGGAACCGCATGAAAGCTAGAGATTTTTGTATCCCAAATGGCTACAGATCTTAGTTACTGCATCCTTCTGGTGTAAAGAATGTCGTTTAATTGATATACAAATATATACCACAGCCACGGCCACATCTGTTAGTCAGCATCTCTCATACAAAGCAGCTGACAGCATCAGTGGCTAATATTGTAAAGTCTCTGTGTATAAATGATGCGCTCACTCTATCCACCATGGTTGGACACGATGAAAGTCCGGCCAATATTTCCTAAAAACTTATTTGGAAGGTTGTTTTTTCTTTTTAAAATATGGCTAATAAAGTAGGAAATTGCGCACGAAATGAAAAAAATATCAAGCAGTTGGTGCTGCAAGAGTAAAAATTTAGTCAATAAGCCACGCTTATTATATCAAGCAGCTTCCATCTTCACCTAATCTAACATCATTAAAAGGTTAAAGAGTATCTAAGATAATCCAAATTTGATAATACTAATAAAATCTTACCAAACCGTCTTAACTAACACAAATCTAGGCTTTCCCATATATCCAAACTACAATGTCAAGTGACCAGTGCAAGTACAAATGGAAGACTAAAGTGGTATCTAGCAGAGAAAACATTGGAACATGCCTAGCACACCACTGTACTTTTAAGCTTCCATCTTCACCTCTCTAAGTTCATTAGAAGGTTAAAACATTTCTAAGATAATCAAATTTTGATAATACTACTAGAATCTTAGCAAACCCTTCCAACTAACACAAATATAGGCTTTCCAATATATCCAAACTACAATGTCAAGTCACCAGTACAAGTACAAAAATGGAAGACTAAAGTGGTATCCAGCAGAGAAAACTTTGGCACATGCCTAACACACCAGTGTAGTTTTAAGGCAGAGGGTGTCTGCCACAATAGGTAGTGAAAGTAAAGGAGTTGAACAGCTACAGACAAAAGAGAATAGGACAAATGTCTATACTGAAATCTGATGTTTAACTGAATGCAGACTTCAACCATTATGTCCTGCATGATTTAGGCCCTTTAGCGACCAACATTGTATATGTATGATTTATTAAGAATGTAATGCATTGATATTAGCAACACAGAACATGAACAAGAATAGGTAATATTTCCATATCAATGCAGAATGAGAAGTCTCTGAGAATTTGTCAAACATGATAACTTACTTGAATTTCAAGAGGATGCCCGTGTATACCCATGCGTCTATCAATCATGCAAGAGCCATCAGTGACTAAAAGTGTAGGGAACATATCAAATCCATTAGTTAAGCAAAGATTAAGAATCATTTTTATCCCAGTCTGGACATCCACCCTTTGTTGTAATGAATAGTCGCCTGTAATCTTTCCGTAAGCTCTAAGCAAGATAATCCACCACAAACCTGCAGAGTAAACAACACTAAATTATCGCTCAAGACCTTTTATGATGTCTGAATGCACGAATTAGGGACACAAGTTACCAGAATCAACAGGAGCCACACGCCCAATGGCTGCTTCACCAAAATCTGGGTCCAGAACCTCTTCAAAGGCACCTTCTTTTCCGTCAAGAGGTATGGTTCTGACTTTAAAACTTGCTGGCATTAACCCTTGCCCAGGACTATAGCAATCAACAGTTTTCTCCCAGCTCTGTGAATTAAAGAGGCAGCTAATTAGAATCCAACGCTTTGAATGGGCAAAGGAACTTAAGATGTGTAGTGTCCTTATAAGCATATTGCACCAACTACATCCGTTATGATACTCAACAGGAAATTGCTAATATGACAATTCTTAGTAGACACGTGGCAACAACCAAGTACCAGTTGCCTATTCAAATGAAAACTATATACAGTTGCACAAGTATTTGATATTGTGCAAGAAATGTTCCATACAAAGTAACGACACATTAAAGAGAGCCACAGCAGGATGAAGCGGTCAGAAATTGGAAAAACCCCTTTCCTCAGGATGAAGATCCCCAAAGCAGGAAGAAGCTGTCTATAGAGTTGCAGATTAGCCAGTAAACTTGCAAATAAATCAGAGTATCCTTGGGATTCTGTAGCCACAGCAGATTTCCCACAGGAGTTAATCCAGTATTTCAATTACTAATGTTTATAGCTATGTTGAATCAAACGCCAAACTAGCAATTTTTCAGATTAACTTACATCTCTTTTTATTACCTTGATTTTAATGATCATACATTAAATTTTGTAAATTTCTCCATAAGGAGTAGCTGTTATCTAGTTTGACGCATGAGAAATGAACATAAAACTGAGAACATGCTTTCCTCATAATGAATAGTATGGTTTCACGTGATAACTGAAATACTGAAGCAATTAAGGAGTGAATGAACTTCTTTACAGGATGGCATATTTACATACTTTCTAATAGTGGTTATCGAAACTGTGGTCTTTACTCCTTCAGTAGAATATCATCATTGTGTTAGATGTTCAGGGGCATCACGCCAGATTATAGTTCATTTCTATGACAAAGTTTAGTGAATGATGAAATCCTATTATTAGTTTACTGCATAAAAGATAGAACTTCCTCTTCTGTTACCATGTCCCCGCTCCTTGTTTATGAGTGGGGTCAGGGGGGCACAAAACATAAAATTCAACTTCTAAAACATCCAATCATACAAAAACAACTGTAATGGCTATTATATAACGCATATACAGACGCTCATGTTTAAGCTCCAAAACACAGTTGATCATAGTATGCAACCAACCCAATATACACTGGTTTACATATTAATCTAGTTTAAGAAAACCAATAAAAACAAATTACCTGCAATTGCAATGTATGCAGCAGAAAGTTCTTCACAATATCTCCTTCGCCCTTGAGTAAAAATGCAAGTGCTGAAGGAACAAAATCGCGGATAAATATTTGATCATAATTTACCGGCTGATCATCAGTAACATCATTTGCTGCCACCGTCCCAACTGATTTTCCACAATAATTAACAATGGAATTCCTTAGGAGCTCCCAGGCCTCTTCCTCAATCCCCGATAGCTCTTTAAAAGGCAAAGCTTCGACTTTTTCGAAATCCTCTAAATCATTTGTATTTACACCTATCCTACTTTCCGTTTCTTCTACTCCTACATCTGTATTATTCTCTATTCTTTCTATCACCAAAGGATTCACATTCACATTCAAACCCCCTTGAATGTAATACCGCTCGAAACTCTTTTCATTAACACGAGCTTCAACCGATGATGATGATGATGATGATGTTGAAGTCGAATGATTCCTAACATCCGACGCCACATTCACTATCACCGAAATCCTCCTATTCCTATCATTCCCACAATAACCCCTAAAAACCCTAGAATGACCCCAATTTGAAACGGAACCACAAAAACCCTTCCGATCCTGGTCATTTCTACACCTATAACCTACAATCTTAGGTCTACAACAATCAAATCTATGCTTATTATTCGACCTAGGCCGTAAAGTCGACGAATTTTGGATGATCAAATTAGATGAAATCCCGAAAATAGACAAATTTCTGCTACTAGTCAGAATTCTACAACAGGGTTTCACTGTTGAAATCCCAATAGAGCCGCCAGTATTCATTTCCAGGTATTAAAATAAAAAAGAATCACTGATCCTAAAATTTCTGATCTTAAGAGTGACAATAATAATCAGAAATTAGTAAGTTTATATACAGTACTGTTGAACTTGAAAATACGATTCAACAGATTGGATTTCGATTTAAATCAAACCCTAGATTGATAAATTATATACAACAATCAACGAATTTATGAGCAGTAAATGAGTGAAAATCAATCAAATCTCGAGGAGAGAGAGATTAAAAGAACCTGGAAATGAAGTACTGAATGAGATTTATTTATGGTAATAGTAAGGTTTTTGTGATCTATTGAAGAATTGTAAATTGGGGAGAGAAGTGTTTGAAATTGAGTTGGGTTTTTTGAGTTTTTGGAGCTTCTTATAAAAATGCTTACGCGTAAAGGTGGGAATTTTCATGTTTGAATAGAAAGAAATATCAAAATTGGAAAAAAGCGAAAGTTCCTAGATTGGAATTTACTTTTTTGCCCCTGCACGTGGAAGGTAGTTTGGATAAGGTCGTTAGCTTTAACACAAATGTCCTTGTCCCAGACCGAGGCAAAATACTTATAACCAGAAGTCCGCACCGGTGCATACAGATCCATTCCTAAGTCATTATATGAGAATTAGTTACGAGAGACTCAACAGTCCCACACACTGAAGCAGGTTAGAGGAGAGCGAGAGAGAGATGCATCAAATAAGTCTCAAAACCGTAACTTTCGAGCAAACATTAGCAAAACCCTTAATCTCAATGGTGTTAGCATTCAACCACGAGGTTCACGATCCCAAAGGATTCCTTGTAGCAAGTAGCCAGAGGTCTCCGTCTGTGAAGACTCCATCTGTGGTCAGGGAAAACTCAAAATTATAAAATTTTCCTTGTGCCTGACCTTGTCCTTGGTTACAAATCATAATCCGAAACAAAAGAAGAAAAAGAGCAAGATGATGATCATCTAGAAGAAAATAAAATAGAGAAGGAGCTTATTTCCTTGTGTAATTTCATGTACAATTGCACAAAAACACAGAATTTATGGTCTTTATACTCTCTACTTCTAAGTGGTCATTTAGTTTAATGTGGGAAGTAGTACTTCCTAGAAATTTATAGTTTTTAAGATTTAAAATTTTTTAGGAAGCGTTAAAAATTGTTTGGGTGAACATGTGAAGTACGGAGTAACTTGCTGCAAGAAATTGCACTTGCCTAGGGGAACCTAGATAAGCAACTTTTCCTATTTTGTGGGAAGTAGAACTTCCTTAGAAGTACAACTTCCTATATTTTTTTTATCAACCAGCAAACAACTCAAGATTTTTCACTCTTTAGAAAGTTGCACTTTTCATACTTTTCAATGTCAACAAAACAATCACTAAGTGGATGTTGAGTAGTACATCATTACATTTATATTATTAAGAGAGCATAAACTTAGTCTTATATCTTGATAGGTAAATACCATCGAGGATGGTGGTCTAATAGCTCCACGCTTACTCGCTTTTAAGTGGTTTGGTAAGGTAAGGTTATGAATTCGATTTCTCATCCCCTCATTCTCTTGCAATTGCCAGCTCCACGCTTATTTAGTTTTTGATCGACAAATGACAATTCAGTTACCCATTTGATGTTTTGTAAATGTTTTTAGGCTAGATTATTCGACAAAACATTTTCTAAAAGCTTAGAAGGTTGGCTTTTCGGGGAGAAGAGTTTGTTGTCATTTTACGACTAAAAAGTTATGAATAATCCATGGATTTTACCAAGCATCTATTCTTATAAGTTATAACGAACCAACACTATTACCTATTTAAACCAGCTACTATAACAAGTTGATAATAATCAGCAGATCAATTCAGCTACCAGTGGAGTACTTGCCAAACAAGGCCTATATATTAGAAAGCTTACATTGAGATTTAAAACCAATAAATCTTAATGTTACACAATACATATATCGAACCAAAATAAAAAAAAATTACATTGTTATGCAATTTAGCTCTACAAAACATTGATCGGCAGGATAGTCTTGTATGGAGAGAGCAACATCATATACAAGTCAAGTGAGGGTCCATCGTAAAATCAATTGGCAATAGGAGGAGTACCTCACTTTTTTTTTTTGCTCGTCAAAAAAAGGGTGCAAGTGAATGGCGACGAAGGCACCCCCCGCTATGTCATGTTCGGACTCTCGTGTTCAATAGCAAACATATCAGACTAGCTGAACAACCAGCGCAAGCATTGGCCCCGTCAACATAGCACCAACACGAGGCTAGTATAGTTCCTAGAAGTCAGCAGACACAAGACATAGAGGAAATAGGGATCCGAACCCATAACCTTGACTTACCAAACTATTTGAAAGTAAATTTAAGATCACTAGACTATCACCCTTATTGGTAACCCACTTCACTTATATATTGAGGTTTCTCTCTCGGTTCTTCCAATATAGGACACACTAGTCCTCACTCACCTTAAAAGATACCACATCAAAGGGTACAACCGTCCAACTCTCTCGTTCTCTCACTGACATGAACGGATATAATGAGGCGGGTCGGTGCTGTTTATTTATCTCAAATAAAAAATGTGAGATAATAAAGAGCGACAATTTTGGATCCCACTTTGAGGGACCACTTTGAAGAACAAGCAAAAGCAAGCTTTTCCACGTGGAGGCTTTCTGATGGTGATTGAGTCTGCTTTTTAAATAAACAAAAATCCAATAAAAAAAAATGTGGATCGCGTAATGTTTGTGTTGTGGCGAATAGAGCCTGTCAATATTTGTGGTGTTGTGCACGAAGCAAAGATCTTTGTCCATTGTCTTCAGTTCAATACAATATCTTGTGCCTTCCCTTGTGATTCACGTATGAGAGTAGTTTGGGCTCTTGGGCTTTCATGGACCTGAACATGTATTACTAAATGGGCCTCCACAAATTATTGACTAGACCCGCGGGTCTCGCCAACTACATGAATCGAATGAAAGTATGGATGCAAAAAATGTGCTTTTGTCTGTTTAAAAAATGCAGCTCGTCTTGTGTAGATTTAATCTGCCGTGTAACAAAGGGTGAATCAAGGATATAGTCCAAATTTTTTAGAAATATAAAAGGTATTTTTTAAAAAGATTTGATCGTTGGTCCACCGTAAACTAAATTCACACAAGATATTGTAAAAAAAAAATGGGACTTGGATTGCTTCATTATTTGAATCATAGTTTCATTTCGAATTTTATTTTTTAGGCGTGCTTCCATTTTCTTAAATGCACACTTTCATTTGTCCTTGTAGTTGGCTAGTTGTTTTTTCTACTAGTCCTATTTAATAATATTGATTACAATTTCCAAATCCATCCAAACATGATTTTGGATGAGCCTAAACCCTTTAACAAAATAGGTAATATTTTTGGATCAGATTTTAGTTTTGGCCTAAAGAGGTAGCATTTCTCACAATTTAAGCAACGTATGGTAGAAAAACCTGCAGGCCAACATTTGCCTCTCTGGAATTACCATATATGATAAATTTATTATTTTAAGATTAAATAAATATTAAACTCACTCCCTTTGTATTTCTTCTAGCAATAATTTAATCAACAAAGTCTCAAGCTTTATCAATATTTGAGCTCAAAATCTTTATAAATAAACACTTTCAAACATAAAATATTATATTCCTCATAACAATTTAAGCTATCTCTATAAATAAGATCATCCATTGGACCAAAATCATCATTCACAAGGTGAAACTTGAGCTCATAGCCAATAACTGAGCAAGAAAGGCAACTTAGAAGAAAAGAAAGAAAGGTCTCCTAAAAAAGGCAGAAGAACTTACCACCCTCTGTGCAGTGGTCATATATAGCCCATATGAGACTCATCATCAGCCTGTGGTCTGGCCAAGTCCAGCACAGGGGCGAGGCGGGTTTTGTCAAGGTTCATGAATATGCCAGAGGAGGACCAAGGGAAGAGAATGCTGGACCAAGAGGCTTATCTAATTAAGGCAAAGGATAACCAAGACTCGCCAACTGTTAGAGAAGCTCCAAAAGGATAATCGAGAAAAAGAAATGACTAACCTTATGTTTGATTGTCTTGGTGTTAGGTCTTTTGAAGGGCCGATGAGCTTGGTTCATGCTATGGATTTGTGTTTGGTGATTGATAAGATTTCTGCCAAAATTCAAAAGAGGATTGCTTATCTTGAGAGGTGGAAGTGAGACGACAACTACTCATACTCCTAATTCTAATGATGTATCTGTATGAAAAAAAATTACCCAACCAGGCAACCATATGTATGGCGATTGTTGGAATATAATAGTGTAATGACCTATAAGTTAGTTAATAAAATATGTATTTTCTGTTCATGTGTTATTAGTTTTAATGGTTGTATCTCCTCTTTTCTTTTCTTTTCTTTTTTTATAGGAAAATACGAGAATTGACTTATAAATTAATGTTTATGGGTAATACCCAAGTGAATCATTCAATTTTTATTATTAACTAGTTACATTCCCTTACGATGCACGGTTTTGTGTGTTTACAACAAATTATATATTTTTATCTTACAAACTTGCAACAAATTTTTCGCCTAGGTCACATCTTACTATACTTCATTCCTAATTTATGGATATCTCCCTTTTTATACTCAAATCAACTTTGTTGTTTTCCTGTTTAATTCTAGTTGCATGGCCCGTACGATGTCCGAACTTTTTAACATACTATAGAAATTTATAGCCTATAAATATATGAAACAATGAGAAAAATATTTTTCAATAATTAAGAATTATCATATCATTATTCCTCTATAATGACATAAATTCGTAAATACCAAGATCATAAATAAAATTGTTATATTTTATCTACCTATTCTCCATCATACTGCCCAAATATGATGCATGCATTAATAATAAATATACAACTAAGGTGACCAACATACATCGAATCAAAAGTCAAACTTGAACCAAAGTGTGAATGTAATAAATTAGAGTATGACATCATTTACATGTGGCATATGATAATGATGTAGAAGCTTATGTGGATGCACACGTATCACTATAGCAATTGTGCACATTCACTTACATTCCCGTGCGACAGTTTGTGTATTAATACTAAATAAAACATTTCTAAATGTATATTTTAAGATATCTTTCGCAAATGTCATATCTGGACCATAAATATGCATATGTCATATCCCCTTCATATGCTACAAAGCTACAATTTTGCATCAATTGTAGGACAAAGTACAAAAAATACTCCGTATACAATATCTCGTTTATCGCTAATCATTGTTTATTATTTTTATTGAAATTTACTCCACTATCTAGTGTCCAATATCCAGTTTAAAAGATCACCACTACCACTACTGCAACCATACTACTATTATTTTATTATTGTAATTTACTCCGATATCAAATCCTATAAAAAATATCATAAGTATCAAATGGATGCAATAAAATTAAGTTGAAAATTTAGAAGGAACCGAAACGGGTTGCACCTGGCCTCTTCCATTCAAGATACAAAAAATAACCTATTGTATTCTCAGACCTCAGTTTCTCAATCCCAATTTTGAGCTTTAAATACTTGGAACTCAATGGACCAAAAGATGCCATATTACCCGTGAGATTGCATAAATGAAGAGGTCAATAACATGGCTTTTATTAGAGGTGGCTTAGTAAATGCATGAATTATTTAACTCTCTTATTTAATCATTTGACTTATGGCTTACATGGCAACATTACTTAGCAAATTGCTTACATGGCAAGTCCTACGCGTCATTGTAGCAATTGACAACATTCACTTATATATATATATATATATACTAGTTACATTCCCGTGCGATGCACGATTCATGTGTTTATAACAACTAAGGCATTTTTATTAGTACAAACTTGCAACAATTTTTTTGCCTATGTCACATCTTGCTACGAAATTACTAATCTATAGACCTCATCCTTTCTATACTCAAATCAACTTTCTTGGTATCCTGTTTTCGCCTGTGTCACGGTCTTGCTACAAAATTACCACTCTATGGACCTCATCCTTTCTATACTCAAATCAACTTTCTTGGTTTCCTGTTTTCGCCTATGTCACATCTTGTTACGAAATTACTAATCTATGGACCTCATCATTTCTATACTCAAATTAACTTTCTTGGTTTCCTGTTTAATTCTAGTTGCATGGCTCGTGCGATGCGCACTTTTATATAAATATATTTCGTTTCATAGAAAAGTATTTTTTTATGTCATTGATTAATTAATGCAATGATTTATTAGATACATTCCCTAATAGACATAAATGAAATAAATTTTTAATAAATATTATATAAGAATTAAATTATATCAATAGAGATACATGCACCTAAAATAAATACTGACTCCTAATCAAAATAAAAATAAAATATTTGATGACATGTAAAATTTTTGCTTATGTGTCAAATCCTACGTGTCAATCTAGCACGGTGCACAAATATATATATATATATATATATATATATATATATATATATATATATATATATATATATATATATATATATATATATATATATATATATATATATATATAAAATTGAAGGAAACTATCAATTGAGTACTAATGTTCACAAAATTAAATCTGGCCTCATAAAGCTTAACACACTGCAAAGTTCTTTGAGGGCTGCAATGCAATGGTGCTCACAAGAGTCGCTCTTGTAGATAAAAGTGTTTCTCAACGCTCATGTTGATTTAAGGTTAGACCCTTTGTGTTGAACATCTAAGAGAAGAAGACAAATTAAGAACCTTGTTTAATAAAAATCCGATATCGGCCAAAATTGACCAAACACCTTTACAATGGCCCTGTTTGGCAATTGGTTGGTGACATTAGTTGTTGGTTGATAATTGGTGACTGGTGGTTGATAACTGATATTGTTAGTTGATTTGATCGGCTGGTAGCATTGGATGTCTGGAAATAGATGTTTGGTAACATTGGATGATAACATTGGCTAGTTATATGTAAAATGACCTATTAGGACATTCACATAATAGAAAATTTTGATAGCATAAAAGTAAATAATTGCAAGTCTTGGACTATCTTGTCATTAGACTACATTAATGTCACCAACCAATACTCATAAGCTACCCTCCTTTACTTTTTAAAAGTTGGTTGTGGGAACCCAAAAGCCAATCTCACAAGTTAATATCAAAACACCAATATTAGATGACGAACTAGTCAAATATCTAATTTTGCCAAAAGCCACCCCTCAAGCCACTATCCAAACGCCCCCAATTTGTCTAAACTTTCATTTATATATTTTTTGTCGGCATATAAGGACTCAACCTTTTATTTCGAAGGTAGATAAGGCCACATATAATTAACAAAAGCCTAGAATGAATACTGAATAATCTAAAATGATTTAACACAAGAGATTCCACCGAAAAATTGACCGGAATCATGACGGGCCAATCAAAAAGTGAGCTAAACATTTATAAAAATAAGTTGAATTCACTACTGATGAGAAATTGAGGATGAGGTCCATAAACCTTTTTCACTCTTGAGATGTTATGTAGCTCATTTTTGTCAATATTTTCTCAGGAGTTGCAAAGGAGTTGTCTGAAAACTTATGCAAATCAATGTTCTAACTTGAATTCATCTTACGTTCACTTTACATAGGATTTTGAACAAAGTTAACAGCAATTTTAGTTATTCAGCAACTATTAGAAGGAATAGGAAGAAAATTGTCGACTTTCTTAGTTGTGATGGGATTTATCATAGGAACCCTCAAGGGATTGAGAATAAGATAACTAAAGAATTTAAACAAAGATTTGTAGTGGATAATAATTATTGTGTAAACCCGGATAGAGATCTTATTGATATCCTTCAAGAGATCTCTCTACAAGATAATATCTTTTTAACGAGTAAAGTCCTAGACTCCGAGATTAAGGAGACTGTTTTCCCTTTAGCACCAAATAAATCTCCGGATCCGAATGATTTTCCGGCTAATTTTTATCTGAAATATTGGGATATTGTTGGACCTTCTGTATGTAGAGCGGTCAAAGCTTTTTTCATTTTGGAAGACTACTTAAAGAGATTAACCACACATTTACAGCACTTATTCCTAAAATTGATAATCCCAACTCAGCAAACCATTGTTAGGCCAATTAGTCTTTGTTCTACTCTTTACAAAATTATTTCCAAGATAATGTCTAACAGATTAAAACAAGTTATTGTCAAGTTGATTCATCCTCTTCAAGGGGCCTTTGTTACCGACAGATGCCTTCAAGATAATATTTTGATCTCACACAAGGTTTTTCACTCTTTCAAGTCTAAACAAGGCAACTAACAAAGCCTCTCTTTTCTCTCAAAAAACCCTGGACTCTCTTTTCTCTCAACTCTTGAAGCTCTATACGATATGAAATCGGGGCTGTCGTTGGTCATATACCAACGATAAGGCCCTCTTCCTACTAGATTTTTCCATTTTCCATTGTTATTTGGCTTTTTGATTGAGTAGATCAATAAATTTCGCTCCATTGTGAGGTTTTAATCGCTCCTTTTGGTGAGATTTTGATCAAACCAATTGTGAGGTTAATTTGACTCCTTTTGTGAGGTTCATTTTGACTCCATTTGTGATGTTCACTTTGACTCCTTTTTGTGAGGATTATCTCTTCATCTTTGGAGTGTTGGTAGTTTTGTGGTTTATGGGGTACGGTTGGGTGTCCTATACTCGTAGGATTTTGTTCTTGGCTATAGGACATCTTAGTCACTATCTAATTAGTTCGGAATTGAAGGTAGAACATGAAGTTGATAGTTTGCGGCTTCAGTTTATTTGTACGGTGATACCGCGGATCTTCTTCTTCAAGAGGCAGTCTACAATATCAGAGTTATGCATTCATCGAGGCTATGGCAGGGTCTTCCGCAAAGAGGCTGTGATATGGAAAACAACGATAAAAAGGAAGCCGTTCGGAATTGACAAATCTCAAGTGCTTGATAGTCTTTCAATTAGAATATTTTCTGATGTTTTAGATCCGTTTATTGTTGAATTTGATATCGTTTGTAGATGCCGTATGACCTATTATTAATGCAATTTCTATTTTTCCCCTAAAAAAAAAGTCTAAACAAGGCAAAAAAGGTTGGTTTGCTATTAAATTAGACATGGAGAAAGCTTATGATAGATTAGACTGGAATTTTATTTACCAGGTTTTTCGAGAATTTGGTTTCAATGAGAAGTGGATTTCCTGGTTAAAAGAATGTATATCTTCAGTATCTTTCTCGATCTTAGTTAATAACTCCCCAAGCCCGACCTTTATCCCATCCCGAGGAATTAGACAGGGTGATCCTTTATCGCCATACATTTTTATTCTTTGTGCGGAAGTTTTGGCTAGGAGGCTCCAGAGAGAAAAATAATATTTCTTCTAAGAGCATTTGCATTAAAATTTGTAGAGGGGTAGAAAAACTCCCTTTCCTCACCTTTGCATATGACACTATAATTTTTGTGGAAGCATCTAGTTAAAGTTGCCATACCATCAAAAGAATTCTGGATGAGTATTGTATTATTTTGGGACAAAAAGTTAATTTTCATAAGTCAGCATTTCAATGTACTAAAAATATTAATAGAAGTTCGATAGATACTTTTAAGGGGATTTTAGAAATGAACTACTCGGTGAGTCTAGTTAAATATTTGGGTTGTCCCATTATTAATGACCGAGTTAATGCTAGTACATTTATTGACGTTATTGACCGTACTAATAATCATCTGTCTAAATAGAAAGTCAATTCCTTATCACATGCAGGTAGAGCAACTCTTTTTCAAGCTAATTTGTCTGCCACACCTATTTTTACAATGCAAAGCTTTACACTTCCTTCAGCATCTTTGTAAAAAATGGATCAGATTAACCGCAATTTTCTCTGGAATAAAGCTCATGATAGTACTAGGCCGAATCTCATTGGTCGGCCAAAAAATCTTGGGGCTTTAGGTCTCCGTAAAGCACGTGCTATTAACAAAGCAATGCAAATGAAGTTGATTTGGAAAATTTTGAAGGATCCTAGTAACAGATGAGTTAATTTAGTTAGCAACAAATATCTTAAAGGGAAAATTTTGTTCGATTATTCCAAAGGCAAGAAAACTTCATGGCAATGGAGTAATTTGTTGGAAGTGCGTTCATTATTTAAAGAAGGTATTAGATGGCAAGTTGGGAATGGTGAGAATATTAAATTCTAGAAGGACAACTGGGTTTGTCAATTTCCTTTACAAGATAAATATCACTCTGTTGATCCAAATGATCTGTTACGTGATGTAGATATCCCAGTAAGTATGTTTATTTCCTCTCAAGGTGAATGAGATTGTTCGCTTCTCTCGAGAGTTCTACCCAATAATATTATCAGATTAATAATAGGAATTCCTATTTCATTCAACACGGTACCTGATAAATCGTATTGTGGTTTATCAAGTACTGGAGATTTTTTACCTAAGTCAGCAAGTTGGTTAGCACAAGGTATCCATAATGAGTATAAGACTAAATGTAATTTTAGCTGGATCTGGGAGTTAAAATTACCAAATAAAACCAAGATTTTTTTTTATGAAAACTGTGTTTGGATGATCTTCCAACTAAGCACAGACTCCAATAAAGTAAAGTGTTTATTCTGCAAGAGTGTGTTTTTTGTAAGCATCATTGTGAAGATAAGATTCACTTATTTTTTGATTGCCCACATTTTTACCAAATGTGGGACGAAATCCAATCACTGTGTAGCAAAAGACTTAACATTTTAGTTCCCGACTCCCTTAACTTTGTGGAAAGATTGAACTTCCTTCATGGTCGCCTCTCAGAATGGGACTTTATCCTCTAAGTGCAAAGTTGGTGGTTATTTTGGTTTACCCGTAATAAGATTATTTTTGATAATCTTTCTATTAGTCTTGTTCAAATTGCACATTTTGTGCGTAATAGTTTTACTGAATGGCGTTTCTTGGCGACTCAAGTAGTGGACTTTGATGTTAAAGGGGCTTTTTCTAAGAAACAAGCTAAGAAAGCTCCTAGGAGCGATGTTAAGTGGAATCCTCCGAGAAGTGATTACGCGAAGATAAATTTTGATGGGTCTAAGAAAAATAACCTTAGTGCGACTGCAGGATTCTGCATCAGGGATGAGTCTGGGGAAGTCTTGGTGCTAGGAGCTAAACCATATGGCCATAGTTCAGTGTTAATGGCAGAAGCAATAGGATTTAGAGAAGGAGTAAAGGTTGTCTGGTCACGAGGTTTTCCTAATATCACTATTGAGGGAACAACTTAGCAGTCATCAAGGCTCTTAGGAATGAGTGGAAAATTCCTCGAAAATAGAAAATATTTTAATAGATACTAAAAAGGATTTACATTTTTTTAACAAAGTGGAAGTTATTCATTACTTCCGCGAAACAAATTCGGTGGCAGATTTTATGGCTAATGTGGGTCAGTCTATCTGTTCTTGTACTCTTTTGTTATATTCCTTTGATCAGTCTCTCACTGACTTACTAGTGAAGGACAATTTAGATTAATCTATTAGGGTTAACCTGGCTTCTTTGCCTTTTAAAAAAAAATAAAAATTGGCAAAGACAAAATTACACTTTGGAAACAACTTGCAGTATACAACAATGCCCCTCCATTTCTAAACTGGGTGGTAAATATTACATCACCAGACACAATACTTGAACCAACTCAAACACCTAAAAGCAAATGTAAATATACAAGTGATCAGAGTCTTGACCGGAATACTAAAGTATTCCGTTAAATAATCTATTTGCAGCTATTGTTTGTGACCGTGTAAAGTAGCAACTTAAGGTGTGTTGTTTAGTGCTCAACGTAATTGAATTGAATTGAATTGAATTGAATTGAACTTAACACTACTTAATTCAAATGATTAAATGAACAAAAATAAACTAAATAAACACCACTGTACTCCACTTGATATTTGAGACAAGATGAACTGAACTAGATATCACGAACTGAAAAGCACTGAACTGACACGAGTGGTGCGTTTGTTAGAGCTGAACTTACCAGTACTGAACTGAACTGAATTCAACATCACTAAATTGGACACTACTGAATTGAACTGGACAAAACAGAACTGAATTGGACACAACTCAAGTGAACTGGACACAACTTGATATGTGAGACAAAAAGTATGTTTCTAAACTCAGCACCACTGAACTGGACATCATTTAATTAAATTTAAAATCACTAAATTGACACCTCAACTGAACTTAACTGACCGTGTAAACTCTAACAAACGCACCCGAGTTCACCCCTAAACTGAATGGAACTGAATTGACGAGGTAAGCTCTAAAGAACACACCGTCAATCAAAAGTTTGTTCAGCTCAAATGAAGCAATTAAGGCACGAGGAGAAAAAGTGAGGATAAGAAAGATGATGAGGGTTAACGAATTAATTGCACCTATTAGGGTGCGTTCCTTAAAGCTTACCGTTTAGTTCAGGTGTTAATTCAGTGATTTTCAGTTCAGTTAAGTGATTAGTTCTGTTCTGTTCAGTTCAGTGATGATGAGTTCATATATTTTTTGTCTCACATATCAAATTGTGTTAAATTTAATTTAGTGGTATCCAGTTCTGTCAAATGGTAACCAATTCAGTGGTGTTAAATTCAATTCAGTTCAGTTCTGATAAGTTCAGCTCTAAAGAACGCACCATTCCTTAGCAGATTAATATCACTGAGGAGAGAATCCTGAGAGGGGAAAATGAGAGAAACTCCAAAGAGCAAGAAAAATACCACACACGGCTAAGGTAATATAAACTATCCTCTAGGGGCAGAGTCGAAACCTGCTTCACCTTCCACCCAAAAAGTAGGTCTCTACATGTTCTTGCATTCATTATCACTCTCCTCAGGTGTACATGGCTCTCCCTCCAAATCATCACGGTCATTTCCGTTGGATAATATCTGCGTCACAGCTCACATTTATTAAACACGATACTCCTAAAAGGTACCGTACATTTTAGCCAGCAGCTCTCGGAATTGACAAACTACATTCGTAAACAGAGACATTTTAAGAAATATCCTATCGTTCAGCAACATAATACTTAAATACTGTAAGTCAACCGTAGAACTCACATCAAATTTCAACTGCAACTTCAATGCTATATTAGTAACAAACCTAGGACTCGCCATAATGAGCCACAATTGTAAAAGGATCAAATTAGATTTCAGAGCCTTAGTTATCTGATTATTGACACTCCTAATACTGTTTTGTGGGACTATATTTGCAAAATTGTTATTTGTCTGGTACCATAATCTTTAATTAGTTGCATGATTGGTACGCTTATGCTACGATGATAATGAATAATCAAACACGATGTTCTAGTTCCTAAATTTAGTACAAAACTAACTCGTACAATGTACTAAATATCAAACACGATTCAATGAATCTATAATCAATTTCAAAGAAAAATCATTTTTGGAAACAAATTGAGCATAAGGAAATAAGCCGTAAACCCTAAACAGTGAAAACAACACAACAATTAAAGAATATAGAAGATGAATTTCGAATTTCTAATCAGACTGAGACATATTAAAGAGCTCCTACAGAATACAGAATAACATAATATAATCTTCCGTAACATATATACCACAACACTAACCTAACGTACAATATCAATAAGTGGTTCGTGTGCGTGCTTCGGCACTCTTATCCCTTAAGCAAGGTGGATGGTTTGAATCTTGTGAATGAACAAACTACTTACTGTGAGCAATTTACCCCTCGTGGCCGACCCGGTGCGATTAGTTTTATTGCAAGATCTCCAATTGTCTCGAGAGTTTTGAATCTTGTGAATGGAGAAACTATTTAATGAGAGTACTTTATCATTCGTAGCCGACTTGATGGGAGCACTGTTTAGAAAAGTCTGGTAATGGCCATATCAAATCTCCTTCTCTCCAAGCTTCTTTTTTCTCAAATTTTCTGTTGTAGCTTTTTTTTCCCTTTAAGCTTCTTCATAAGTTTTTCAACATTAATACCCTCCCTTTTTGTCCCGCGCCTTTTATATTTCTTACACAGTTAATGTTATATAGCAGTTTTCAGTTTCTTGCTTGCGTGAGCCACAATCACAAGAATACTAACCTCCAAAAAGATTAACCTACCAAAAACCAATGGGTCGATTAGTGGGTTAATCAGGTTAGGATTAAATCAAAAAGCCTTTGCCATGACTCAAAAAAATGGATCAGTTAGTGTCTGATTAGTTTATCATTTAAGTGAAATACCTCATGGACAGTTTCCATATTAGTGTAATATATTTTTTTCCTAGTCCAACTGATTGGGTGGTTGTATTCAAGTAATCCAAAAAGGCATGTACGTTATCAATTAGACTATACCCGTCTGGTCCAGAGTTGGATGTCACATGGTTAACTTTCTCTCTCAAACCCTAGCCTCTCTTTTTTGCCTCTTCTCTTCCTCTCTCAAATCTTAACTCTTACTAGGACAAATTTTTAAGGCCGGGAGGGCTGATTTAGGCTATTTCCGGCTTGTGATTTATGTTTTTCACCTTCTTTTGCCATTGATTTTTAGTTTTTGCACTCTAAGTGGAATAAATTTTATCTCCCTATGTGGAGTTATTAGAGATTTTCATATTTTTCCTTTTAATAGGATCCTCTCTTCGCCTATTGTGCGATTTAATAGCAAGTAATATGAATTCAGGTTCCGGATATGCACAAGACTGATGGTATCATATATACAACATTTTGTGAGCAAACAATTATGGTATTTGCGGTGAAGATCTCCACTTCCGTTAAAGATGAAGCATCAAAGGAAGCACATGGTTACTATGCATGTTGGGAGCCGCGCTCGGATATTCTAGTCAATTGTTTTGTTAGCAGATCGATTTGTTATTGTTACTATTGATTTAGTATATTTTAGGGTTATTTTTGATGACTTTTCTCTGAATGAAAGTCTCTTATTCCTCTCTCAAAAAAAAAAAAGTAACCTAAAAGGACAAACATACAGCGGGGGAAGCAAAAGATAAGGAGATTGCCCAAGCTGCAAAAGTGTAAGCCAATCCATTGTTCACTTTAGTACAAACAATTAATCTGTGAAGCTCTTAAATACAAATTTCACCCAAAATCCATCGTGCGCGCCAAGAGAACGACTTCCCCTTTTTGATGTCATCAATAGACAACTTTGCATCGCTTCTTATACACGCAGGGGTGGCAAGCAGTTGAGCAGCTTTGACGGCTTCAAGGATAGTAGAGGACTCCCTGGATCGGAAGTGAGAATTTTGAAGTACATTGGCTTTGACCTTGATGACTTCTGGGTTAATCATAATCCATAATGCCCACGATATTAGTGTAATACCTAGAAGATTATTTTGGATACAACAATCCGGCACAAAAACTCCTTGAAACGGGAGAATTAGGGTGTGTTTACTTGGCTTGTTTTATGGAAAAATTTCCAAAGAAAACAAGGAGGATAAGAAAACATGTTCCAAAGTGACAATTGTCCAACAATTTTTCAAGAATCCCGTGTTTTCTTGTTTTCCAAATTTACAAAGGATTTTGGAATAATTAGAAAACATCATTTTGTTGTTTTCCAAACATTTTCCACACCATCCTAACCCAAACAACTCAACTCCTGACTCCATGGTTATTATCGGGAGACCAACGGAGGGCCACGCCTGGGTTCAACGGTGGGCCAATGGTGGTCTTAAGGGGGGGGGGGTTAAGGTCTGCGCGGAAGAGATGGTGGGCGATTTGAGGGCTGAATTGAGGGAGGAGAGAGAAAATAGGTGAGTTTTGTGGTGGCCTGGTGGGTAGAGATCGAGTTGGTTGCCGGTAAAAGGGAGGGGGCCTATTGGAGTTGAAGACTGGCCGTAAGAATGGTGGTTCATGGTGAGGAGAGAGAAACTGAATTTTGCAATTCAGTGGTTAAACGAGAGAGAAAAATGGTTAGGGAGGGGAGATGAATGGAACATGTTTTCAGCAACTTTCTATTCCCAAGAAAATATTTTGTTAGAATCTAATTTCTTTGAATAATTTTAGAAGCGAAAATAAAATTTATTTTCTGCAAGTAAACAGCCCCTTAGCTTTCCTTAGAAATTGTTGAAGACGAATAGTTATAATTAACATCTTTAAAATAATTCTACCGATAGACGAAGATTCACTAATTGGTCATAAATGATTAGCTATAATAGGATTATATCAATTTTCGGAATAAGTGCTCGAAAAGCTTGGTTCATTTCTTTCAAAGTTTTTAATAAAAGGAGAAAAGTTCCAACACGAAATAAAAGGTCCTATTATGTGTCTAAGGATTGTTTTTTTCCACTTATAGGACCTTACCCAATCAGTAGAAATAAGTGGTAAGACCTTACCCAATCAGTGGGAATCAGTGGCTAGACCTTAATGAATCAGTGAAAATCGGTGGCAGAACCTTACCGAGTCAATAGAAATCAGTGGCATGACCTTGCCCAATCAATGGCACTGGCAATGGCACTGGCAGGACCTTACCTAGTGAGAATTAGTGGAAATAAGTGGAAAAGAACACACCCTAAGGTTGTTTGATTCAACTTAATTTTACTTAAATTCAGTTTAGTTCAGTTCAGTTCAGTGCAGTCCAGTTCATGTTTAACTTTATCACTTAGATAACTTTTTATTCCGACAAATTAATGATGATAATTATGTCATCGGAAAAATCTCAAAACATACTTCTTTTTTTTTTGGGTAAGTAATTAGAAATTATATTACCAAGCAAAAGTGTTTGCAATACACACATAAAGAGGGCATACCCTCCTCAACACATCATACACACTCATGGCAAGTCGTTACCTTTTAGGAAGGGCCCAATTAAAATCATGGGGACATTGATATAGGAAAAGAAAAAGATTACAATGATTCCAACCATTCCCTATCCTTGTGAACTGTTTTCTTTGGCATAAGATATAGTATTCTAGCCTTCAAATCTGCCTTGACTTTCTGAAACAGAACTTTAGGTCTCATGACCACAGTTCCCAGAATGCCTCGTTCCTGCAGCTCCATATATGATACATGAGACTAATGATTCCAGCACAATATACACTTCTCATAAACTTCTTTTTTCTGAAGCTCCATTTGCAAATCTTCCAAACATCTAGATGATCAGTTTTGATCTGCAACCAATTCTTCATAAAACCCCAGCATCTCATACTGAATGGACAAGTAAAGAAGAGGTGGTCCGTTGTTTCTGTATCAGTACCACACAACATACACTTGTCTTCAGTACAAATCTTGAGTTTGCACAGTCTTTCTCTTGTTTGCAATCTGTTGTATGCAGCAACCCATGCTATGAAAGCATGGTTTGGTTGGTTCATTCTATTCCAAACATAAGGACCCCAAGGTGCTTTTGGCATAGCAGAGATTAGCCATTGGTAGCCACTCTTTACAGTGTATTTTCCACTATGATGTCCTGTCCATTCCCCATCTGTGTAGCCCTGCTTGAATTTGTCTTTGTAGGCATTCACCATTCTCCATGACCAGCTGGTTGATGGAGTGGCAGCATACTCCCACCAGCTTTTCTGCCTCAGGTATATATGATGTATTCATCTTAGCCAAAGTGAGTCAGTCTTTGAAGCAATCCACCACGTATATTTTCCTATGGCTGCTATATTCCACATGTAACAATCCTTGACACCCAACCCCCAGCAATTATAGGTTTGCACACAAAATCCCAAGCAATGGGTGGAGCTCTTGCATAGATCACTTTCCCATCCCAGAGATAGTTCCTGCAGGTAGCTGTGATCTTATTCAAAACAGTTTTGGGAAGTACAAACATTGTAGCTCAAAGCATACTTTCAAATGAGTCTAATATTGAATATGTTTGGTTGAATTTTAAATGGTTAAGGGTCAAGTTAAAAAATCAATTCAGTTTAGTAGTTTAGTTCAGTTCAGTTTTTTACAGGTAAATCGAACGGAGTCTAAGGAAAAAAAGTAGTGGAAAAACCATCAAAACCAAGAAACTTATGATTGGCTAACAAGAAACCAGCTTGTTTAATGTCCTCATCACTAACTTATTTGATTAACTAGAGATTATCCACATTCCTTATTTCGTTATTAGCCCTTGTGATCCCCCACAAGATTCCTATTACATGATATTAACAAACGCTGCTTGAATACTTTAATTATTTCTTCAAAAATACTTTTAGGTGCTTTAAATGAATGTCATCATTTTCCTAGTGTTTCTAATCATTCCCTTAGTTTAAAAAGGTGTATTTCTATCTCCTAGGAGTAAAGTTCTAGCTCGTGATTGTTGGTAACAGTAATCTTTGTTGTAATTAATGAGATTGTTTTTTCCTTGATAGAATTGAATTGAGTTCAAATGAGCTCACTATCGGTAAGATTGGTGCATATATATAGTTTACTTTTGAGCATTATATTCATTCTTTGTCCATCAAGTCCTTTTAATTGGCGAGTGATATTTCCAAATTTGAAATTCCCCAAGACTTTAAACTTGTTTTCAAAACAATGAACGAACACTAAAAATCAATAATCTGATACTGGAGTTTTATAAAATCAAATTCCATTTGAATAAACTAGCACTGCTTTTCTCAATGAACTAATACTACGTATCAATAATCTGACACTGGAGTTTTAAAAAGTCAAATTGCTTCTCAATAAACTAACACATGTCTGGAATTAAACTAACACGACTTATGTTTCTCGAACCCCCTTATGCTTTGCTTTAGTTTTAACTCAACTTTTCTTTGTCTTTTTTAATTTTTGTTGTTTTCTTCGAAAAACAAATTATATTCACAATCAGCAACTAATTGCCTAAAAAATCAATAAACACATACATTAAATTAACTAACAAATCCAATAAAAAAAATACACCTCAAAAATTTGAAAAACTAGTGGCTTATTATCCCCACTATTAATTATAGAATGTAATACTCAATATATATAATAATGGAAACCAAGAATTACATAAGATCTGATCAATTTCAATCAAAGGAATTTCCGATCCAAACCAAACTTATTAACTAAACTAAAAGAATTAAATTCACTGTATAAAACGTAGGAAAACAATTAAAACCACGTTGCGAATTTTTTTAAGAGAACTCTAATGTCATCTTCCATTCACAAAAAATAAAATAAAATAAAATAACGTATTAACCTATTCTAAATCTTATGAAAAATACAGACAACACGTAAACAAAAAACTAGCCCGAATCATCGTTCGGGTACCAAAACTAGTTGATGTTCCAATTTTAAATTAGTATTTTGGAGAAAGTGAATGAGAGGTAGCTCTAGAATGAGGTTTTGGAGCTCTTTCGTCAAAATGGAATTCTAATTATTATAAATTAGATACTTGTCAATATGCAAAGGAGATTGCTAAGCGTAAATACCCAAATTACTAAACGCAAATCTATTTTCCTTTAATACCCCTCTCATAACACAATCCCTAATTTACCACACTTCCCTCCCTCCCTCCCTCCTCCCCCCTTTCTATCTCTTTATCATGACAATGGCACCGTGCTTGTGTATTTTTGTATCTCATTACTTTGTATTCCCCAATTCAATCAATTCAACTCGTTATCTATATCTATCATCTATCATCATCATCATTATCTGCCATCATCCATCATCATCATCCTCATCTGCCATCATCCATCATCATCATCCTCATCCTCATCTGCCATCATCCATCATCCATCATCATCCAGCACCACTACTTTGCAGATTCCCACCCAATTACCGGCCCGTTCTCTCATCCTGCCACCCCCGCCTCTCTGTGCTCCTCTATCTCAGGCGGCCAATAGACCACCGAAACCGAACCCCATCGTACACAGCCGCAGGAACCCACCAGACCAACACCTATAAACCCTAACTCAAAAAATAAAAAAATAACACAATTAAGTTTTTTAGGGGATAACAAAATTAAGTTCGTAACTTTTACTAAGTAATGACATTGTTTGCATCAAATGATTCATTTAATCATGTTTGACGAACTGGTTGAATGATAATGATAAAGTACAGAGCTAATAGAAAATAGAAAATAGAGTACATGGAAAAAGTTGTTATTGAAGTAAAGGGGTACTTTGGGAAATTATGATAAAAAAATATTTGCGTTTAGTAATTTTGGATTTACGTTAAGCAGTTTCGTATGCGAATTGCTCTCTTTTCTTTACTTTTACTGTTTTTGAGATAGCGCGTTACTTTTTTTATTGTAAAATTTTTTAGCATGAGAAGTTTCTTGTGATTTTCAGTTGATATGCAGATTTGTAATCTTAGTAATATATATTCTTGCCTTTATTTTGTTTTTCATTTTGTAATATTTCTTTTTTTTTGACATGGATTCCATATTATTTCCTTTCTTTAATTTTATCAATTAAGTCCGTTATAATCGAGTAAATAGTTATGTTGAAGTAAATAACCAAACAATTCAAAATTTAAAGTTGCATTTTAGAGGGACTGAATGAGAGATTTGAGATTGAATTTTGGAGGCAGCTTGTCAAACCTACATTTTAATTCTAATATTAGATATGAGATTGGTTATAAGTAACTTTGTTTATCTTGTGGGTGTAAATGGCAAGAGCTCAGAGATAGAATATTTTCTGACAATTTAATTTCAAGTGAACGTTACATTCAATAATTGTTCATCCATTTTAATGGAAGAGGATGTACTTTTTTAAAGCTACAATGGGTTTATTTATTTTTTTTAATGCTACAATGGGTTTATTTTAGTAAGTGAACGTTACGTTCTTTTAGTGTCCTTGTGGGTCACGCAAGCAGCAACAACAAAAAACAAACAAAAAGGAAAGAAAAAGAAACTGCCAAACAAAAAGGACGCGAGATTAAAATAAAAAGGAAAGGAAAATAATAAGAATGGCGGTTTATAAGAAAAAAGGAAAGAAAAAAAAGGCGGTGTAGCATTTATAAAAGGAGCGCACATTATTATTACCACCATTAGTGTTAAGACTAGCTACAGTAGAGAGAAAAAGACTTGAGAGAGCAGAAAACAGTGAAGCTTAGAGAGAGGAAGAAAACCACGCAGAGAGAGAAGAGAAGAGAGAGAAAAACTCAAGCTTTGATGATGGCGGTAACCAGATTATCTGAGCAAAATTCATCTTACAACTTACGATCCCGCAACAAAACTGTCTATTTTGATCAACGTGATTCTGCTGTCGCCAGGAGATTGTTCAACCCTAAATCGAGGTATCATTTTCCCATCTCCTTTCTTCTTCTCTTCTTTTCCTTTTCTAGGGCTTTATTTATGCTCCATTTCTATCATCTCTCTTTGAAATTGATTCCTTGAATTTCTTTTTTCGATTTTTCAATTTCAATTAGGGTGATTTTCCCTTTTCAATTAGGGTTTCTGACAATGTTTTTGGGTTTTAAGGGTTTATGGCGTTAGGTCGATGAAGAGCCGTGGTGGAGGTGGTATTGACACTGCTGCTAAACTTATTTCTGCGTCTAGGTAACTATTAAACTATACTCCACTGCATTAGTTGTATATTATTATACTCCCTTTGAAATTAGTGTTGTTTATTTATTTGTTTGTCTTTCTCTTGTTGCAAAACAGTAGTTGCATGCCTCGGCTCTAACCCAGCAATAAACATGTTTTTTGGCTGCTCTCTTCTAGTATCAAGTACTTTTATGACTAGTTTACGTAGTAGAACGCCATCGTTAAATTTTGTGATTTGCTTTTAATGGATATTTTTAATTTTGGTAGATACAGTGTTTGTGTATATGATTATGGCTGTAGCAGTATAGCTTTAACCTTTGTGAGGTGAAATATGAGTTTCTCTGCTGCATTATGGTTTCCTTTAAAAAATCTAAATTATCTTCATTGAAAAGTGATGTTTTTGATGTGAGTAGTTCATGCTCTTAGGTAGAATTTTGCTGCATTTATATTCCTGATTGAAAATGTGACATGCAATCATACAATCTGGTCTTGTTTAGCTACGGTCTATAAGTATGTCTCGTGTGAGAAAGAACACTCATCAATCAAGACCTTACTAGATGCTCTGTTCATGACTTACATGTCATCAGTGGGTGTGAATGATTTTTTATAATTCTGGGTAGAAGATAACCTCTGAACCCGTGTTCCATTGTAGGAGAGTTTAAGATCAAAATTGTCATGTGTTAACTGTAATTTTAAAATGCTGTAATGTGTAAAGCATTTTTGCATGAGCGCATTGGCATGTTTGTTCACTGATGATTACAATGTCGGTTGTGGTATGCCTTGTTCATTTAGTAGAACGCCATCCTTGAATCTTGTTATTTGTTTTTGTTTGATGTTTGACATTTTTAATTTCGGGAGATAGGATATTATGCCTGTAACTAAATTATGGTCTCCTTTGTAAATTTCCCGAGGAAAGATGAGTTTATCTGCTGAGTCATGGTCTCCTTTCAAAATCTTAAGCTATCTTCATTGAGAAGTTATGGAGTTGATGTGACTCATGTGAGTGTTGATGCTCGTAGGGATAGAATTTGGCTCCATTTATATTCTTGATTGAAAATTTGATATGCAATCATACAATTTGGTCTTGTTTAGTTACGGTCTACAACTATGTCTTGTGTGAAAAAGAACACTCATCATTCAAGACCTCGCTAGATGCTCTGTTCATGACTTACATATCATCAGTGGGTGTGAATGATTTTTAATAATTCTGGGTAAAAGAGAACTTCTGAACCCGTGGAGAGTTTAAGATGGAAATTGACATGTCTTAACTGTAATGTGTAAAGCATTTTTGCATGTGCGCTTTGGCATGTTTGTTCATTGATGATTTACAATGTCGATTGTGGTATGCCTCGTTCACATAGTAGAACGGCATCCGTAGATCTTGTTATTTGTTTTTGTTTTTGTTTGATGTTGGATGTTTTTAATTGTGGGAGATAGGATAATCATGCCTCTAGCAAAATTGTTGTCTCCTTTGTAATTTCCCGGGGATAGATGTATTTATCTGCTCAGTTGTGGTCTCCTTTCAAAATCTTAAATTATCTTCGTTGAGAAGTTATGGAGTTGATGTGAGTAGTTGATGCTCGTAGGGATAGAATTTGGCTCCATTTATGTTCTTGATTGAAAATGTGACATGCAATCATACAATTTGGTCTCCTTTAGTTACGGTCTACAACTATGTCTTGTGTGAGAAAGAACACTCATCAGCATTCAAGACCTCACTAGATGCTCTGCTCATGTCTTACATATCATCAGTGAGTGTGAATGATTTTTGATAATTCTGGCTAGAAGAGAACTTCTGAACCCGTGGAGAGTTTAAGATGGATACTGACATGTCGTACCTATAATGTGTAAAGCATTTTTGCATGAGCGCTTTGACATGTTTGTTCACTGATGATTTACAATGTCTGTTGTGGTATGCCTCGTTCACGTAGTAGAACGCCATCCTTGAATCTTGTTATTTGTTTTTGTTTGATCTTGGATGTTTTTAATTGTCGGAGATAGGATAATTATGCTTGTAGCAAAATTGTGGTCTCCTTTGTAATTTCCCGGGGAAAGATGAGTTTATCTGCTCAGTTGTGGTCTCCTTTAAATATCTTAAATTATCTTCATTGAGACGTTATGGAATTGATATGAGTAGTTGATGCTCTTAGGGATAGTATTTGGCTGCATTTGTATTCATGATTGAAAATGTGACATGCAATCAGACAATTTGGTTTGCTCAATTACGTTCTACATGTATATATTGTGTAAGAAACAACACTCACCATTCAAAACCTAACTAGATGCTTTGTTCATGATTTAGCTATTATCAATGGGTTTGAATGATTGAATGATTTTGATAATTCTGGATAGAAGAGAACTTCTGAAGACATGTTTCATTGGAGGAGAGTTTGTGATGGACTTTGACATGTCTTAACTTTTATTTAAAAATACCGTAATGTCTAAAGCATTTTTGCATGAGCACATTGGGATGTTTTGACTGACGATTTACAATGTCTGTTGTGGCAAAATTAGGTTTTTATGGTAGATGCTGGACTCTGGTTGCTTTTGTGGCTTGGTTTTTTTCACATTCTCTGAGCATAATGCTGTGCTGTCTACGGCTTGAGATTTTTTGTTTGATGTTTGATATTGTTAATTTAGGGGGGTAGGATGTTTGTGCGTAGGATTTTAACCTTTGTGAGGGGAAAGATGAGTTTCTCTGCTCAGTTATGGTGTCCTTTCCAAGTTTAAATTATATTCTTGATTGAAAATGTGACATGCAATCAGACAATTACAGGTATATGTGTAAGAATTAACACTCACCATTCAAACCTCAGTAGATGCTCTGTTCATGACTTAGATATCATCAGTTGGTGTGATTGATAATTCAGGGTAGAAGAGAACTTCTGAACCCGTGTTTCAATGGACGAGAGTTTTGAGACGCAAATTAATATCTGAACTTTCATTTAAAAATGCTGTAATGTGTAAAAGCTGTTTTGCATGAGTGCATTGGCATGTTTGTTCACTGATGATTTACAATGTCTGTTGTGGTGAAATCAGGTTTATATGGTAGATGCTGGACTTTGGTAGCTTTTGGGCTTGGCTTTCACAACATGTTAGCATAATGCTGTGTTATCTAGGCAAGAGGGCTCTGCTAATGAGTTAATTACTTATATGTATTAATGGCTAGAAATATCTGCATATGAACCCTTTATTGTAACAAACTGGCAAGTGTGTAATGAAGTACGCTATTTTAAGACCCTGGCCTGTACCTCTCTCTCTCTGGCTGATAACACTTTATTGTAACAAACTGGCAAGTGTGTAATGAGTTAGTTCTCCATTTTCAATGATATTGTGTGGCAATGTCTTCCATGTCGATATATCAATGTGATACTGGAAAAGAAGAGTTTTTCTGTTCAGATACGGAATCTCGTTTAAACGATGATATGGTGTTCCTATCTGTGGTAGGAAAGCTTTGTCCGTATTTTTGTCCAGATGAAGAGACACTCAGATCTTGAGGATGTTTGTCGAAAATGCATGATTCCTGTAATATTGAAGTGCTCTTGCAAATTGGCTGGTTTTTATAGTAGATTGCCGAGAACTGCTCCTACAACACAAGTGATCTTCACCATTTCCTCTTACATTCTAATAATCTCTTCAGAGTTTTACTTACTGAGAACCTCGTAGGTCTAGTTCAACATACTTAATACATATTCTTGAAAATTAGAAATTGATAAATATAATAAACAGAAAACAACTAGAAATTACTCAAACTAAACTGCATAGATTTCTTTCATTGCGTAACCGAAATGGATCAACTTTGGCGTTATATCTCCCATCCCATTGTTTCTACCAAACCTTACGCCGTACGAGTTCATATATTAAGAAATATTTGATTAATTACGACCTTTTCCCGTCCTCTATGGTTGTAATCTACCGCAGCAACTACACCATTGGAACGAATCCAATCTAAAGTCTTACTTATGGTGTTGAGTGACTTCATTTTGGACTGGACGTTTATAAGCTGTTAAAGTGACAGTTTAATACGCCCAGGACCATCTCCTCTATTAGACATGATATTTAGTTGACTCTCCATTGCTTCAATCACTGCAATGGGAAAAAAATATATATCAAAAAACAAGCATATATAAAAGTCAATAGTAATAATCTTAACTTGTCATTTCTGTGTAGTAACAAGGTTGGGACATTGTTTTGGAAGACAACTTTGACTCGTGTGTTGTGAGAACCCATACTGATTTAATTTGTCCAGTTAGTAGGGTCTAAAAGGCACGAGGCCACCAAATCATATATGATATATCAGTCTAATCACCAAACCTAACTGAGTAACCTATTTGAAATTAACGACTATATTATAGCTAGAGAGTCATAATGTTGTTCCTTTTCTACCAACAGTTTAAGCATTTTTAATATTTGAAAATAGTGGTATACAAAAATTTGTGTAAGAAAGTAAACTTTCAATTAAGAGGGTCATTTTGTCGTGAAATAATACTTGGTAGTCTTTTTTTTGAATCAAGGAAAAGAGAAATTGTCTTTCATGAAAAGTTAAAATACAATTACAAATATAAATTTATTTCTCTAAATTTTATCATTAGTACAAGATTGTTCTTTTCACTAAACTAAAATTAAATTGAACTTTACTTAACTAAAACTGAATTGAATATTAAGGGTGTGTTGTTTAGATTTTATCTAGTCAGTTCAGTTCAGTTCAGTTCAGTTCATTCCAATTCAACGGTAATCTTGTATTAAATCAGTGATTTTCAGTTCAATTCAATTCAGTAATTATCATTTCATTTCAATAATGATATATGTTGATCAATTCAGTTCATTTTAATTTAGCCTTAAAAAACGCACTAATATGCATAAAAAAAATTGATAATTGAATTGAAACATACAAGTCCACTGAACTTAATTAATTGAATTGACCGAACCATGATGAGTTGTAAAGAACCCACCAAATTTCTACTTCTTTTTGCTTAAAATCACTTTCACTATAATAATCCGAAAACTCATAACCAAAGTAGAGAAAAACAAAGGAAATGACATGTGATGTACCATGTATGTATGTATATTAGCTCCATAGTTTTATGTTAGCATTTGTTCAAAGTTAGCACCGTGTCCGTCTGTCTATCTTTCTCTTTCCTAGTCAATTCATGAGTCTCTGTCACCCACAATAATGGGAGGAATCAGAATCACACTCATCATATATAGTTCAAAGATTCTCCTGCAAAAGGACTTATTGGCTTCATTTAAATGAATGAGCATAAGGAGAGACCAGAGACATTGGGTGCCTATTTCAGAGCTTCATTGATCGTCACACATACAGTTTCTGAATTATCATCGGGACTTCCATCCACCATTAATACATTATTAGTTCATTAGCAATACCAAGTTAGTTAATTAGCATCATCAACAATAACTAGCTAGTTACCATTATCATGTTTAAGTGTTGCAAGAAACCTTCCGATGTGATCCAGCCCGCCTTACGCTCCAACAGTCAGCGTCGATGGTGAGTAAACTATTTTAATTAGACTGTTTATTAATTAGAGTTAATTATTATTTGTCGTTGTTCTTTGATTGATTAGTTAATTCTTGAACGACATACGTGCATATACTTATACTAATTATTTGTTTAACTTGGAAGGGATGAGGGAAGACGTTCTTCCTCTTATAATACATCAGCTCATCCAATCATGCATGGAGATAGGAGAACCATCCATTAGACGTATCGAGTCCGCAAGAATGAGCGGAGGATTCGGAGCAAGAGCATCATCCATGACTACCATGTACGGAGCTCAAAATGTTGATGAGGAAGCAAGATCGTCGATGAGCTATTATATATGATCGCTGCTGATCGATCATGAGGCCGCCGCAAGAGCATCTATGAGTAGCATGTACGGAGCTGAAAATGTTGAGGAAGGAATACCATCCAACGCCAGCAGGAGGATTCGAATATCAGACTCGTGTCGTTTTTTGAGGAGGAGAAGCACTAGTCGACGTTACAATGATGCTACTGATGATGATGAGTATACGTAAGTCTAGCTAATTGATTGATAATAATAATTAAGAAGATAATTAATTACTCATTTTTAATTTAATTCGTTTTACCAGCTGATTCATTTTGACGTTTCATACATTTGTTCTCACCAATTTCTTCTTCATTTTTTTGCAGGGTAGACATTGTGGACGATATATTAGAATCCGACGACAGGGAAAGTAATAATATTTCATCTTCTTAATTATTGCTTACTTGTTTTTTTTATTACTATCTAATTTATTGAAGCTGTCGTTCATGGTGATTGATGAATTATAAGTAATATAATTACTAATTATATACAGTCTCTAATTAATTAAGCATTATTATTATTATTATTATTATTATTATTATTATTATTATTATTATTATTATTATTATTATTATTATTATTATTATTATTATTATTATTATTATTATTATTATTATTATTATTATTAATCCTGCAATTTTATTTCAGAAGGAGGAATTTCACCCTCTTCAATAAAGAGAAAAGTGGACCTGAGTGCAGATTATGAGGAACAATGTCGTGACTGTGCAATAGCAGCTCTTGACTACTTCAACAGCCTGTACAGCCAGTCTATGGTTCATCTCTTTTACCCCCTCTACTACTTTCTCTTTCATCTCTGGGTAATTAATTAGTATTAATTACTCTCACTCAACAAAAAAAAAAAAAAAATAGTATTAATTACTCCACATGATCAAATCTTGTACGAGTATATATATATATATATGTCTTGAATGATAATTACGAGGTGATATATAGATTATTAAACTTAATAATGGAATAATAATAATCGTTATTAAGGTGCTTGAATTTAGGGAATTATTATTACTGTAGTAGAGTACATGGTAATTAATGAATTGATTCTTTAAATTATTCATAGGGTTACTTTCAAATGGTCAACTGTGGGGAGTCTTCGGGATTCATGCACCCTAAGGATGGATGGCTATTCCATTCGAACTTCGTCGCCAAGCTCCCATACAACAATAATTTTGAGATGCTCTTCTTTGCTGAAATCTGGGAAATTGAAAATATACAGACGGTTGTCAATAGGTGTGAAATCCTAGGGCCTAATAATGGTTATGGTAAATACAAATCAACTCAAAGATATACTGATTTAATTATTTTTTTTCTTTTTTAATCTATTTTCATAAATTTCTTTAATTAATATATATGTGATTGTTATCCTTAATTGTTATCCTGTATAATGATCGATGACGTATACGATGCATTTTTTTTGGGGGTAGATGATTGCAAAGCTTGTGCTGATGGTGAGCCTGATCTTATCAACCACCCTACTAATAGCCAATTTCACAAGGGTTACAAGGCGTTTGCCATCTATTCATATCGTTAATAATTATTCTAAGTCGTTGTCCTTTTAACTTTGGCTAGCTGCAAATCTCTATTGTATGGGTAAGCTGCGCCTTTTCATACCTACTCTTCTGACTTTCCCTGCATGGTTGTAATTTAATTAACTCACAATTTATGTTTTTTTTTTGTCCTTGGTGACATCAGGTTATAACTTATAATAGTACAGTGGGCTGTGGGTGTATCTTTGATCTTTCAACAATGTAATTGTTGCTGCAGTGTTTTTGATCAACCCTAGCTAGCTTATTATTAACAATCAAGTAGCACTTAATTATTTGCGCTTATGGTTCAATTAATATTATGCTAGTGATTCTATTATCGGTGTTAGTTGAACATCTAGATCGTATGACTGATGAACTAGATCGAGGCTTGTAATAATTTTGTTACATTTTATGTATGTGACGATCGATCCCACGCACATACCAAGCTTATGATATGTATTACTATGATTTGTAATAGAGCTAGAATTCCCCAATTCTAGTTTATTTAGTACTTCAAACAACATCTTAATTGCGTGCTTTTATATATGTATGGTACTGAAGACTAATTTAATCTTAATTAATTGATATCTCAACATATGTTTTATTCGGTGAAAACTATAAAACCTGAAATTTTCAAGTAAAACAAGTAATTAACTTGCAAAAAGGTGCGTCATATTATCATCAGTGTATTTTTCTTAAGCCTCCACAGTTATTTCTATCTAGGAACAACCATGCATAGAAATAATAACTGCATGGCAATTGGTAAGAGCCTTGGTCTTCATCATCCCAGCTTGAAATTTATTTAGGTATTTGAAGCAGAACTTATCAAGAAACATATCAAAACAGTGATCGACAACGGTACTTATTAGGGTACTTAATATCACAAACCAGAAAAAGGAGCTGTAGCCTGTAGATAACGAATAATAAAACATTTTCAAGCGCAATAATAATAGTGTTTTGCTAAAATTACTGTCCAGAAAAAAAGAAGGTATTTTGCTAAGGTATCAAAAACATTTTATTTTTTTAAAGCAATGTTTGAGATAAATTAATCCCTTCACTCTTACGATCAGTAGTTAATTGCCTTCATTCGCCAACGATGTTGAAGACTTGATCCTTAATTCATTTATTTAGACTGAATATATATGTTCAAAACCATTTTTTAGAAGCGAGTAATAATTTCGTGACACGTAGTAGCTTATTTCCACTAATGTTGTATTTTAGCAAATGTGTAATCATTAATAAAATTTATATTTACTGATAAAACAAGTTATTATATTTTTTATTTGGATCTAACTAATTAATATTGTAGTTAGATAATGATTAGTCTTATATTATAGTGATTGTCAACCACTAAAACTTTTGAGTAGAGTGATATGAAAGCTTAAGAGGAGTGACATTGATTGTACGTAATAATAATTGCTCTAGTTTAATTTTTTAATCCATGAAAATACCAAAATGATACTCCAAACGAGTACTGAAAAAGGGTCATGGGACTGCACTTTGCAACAAAAAAAAGGGGGTCATGGGGACTAGGGGAAGGGAGATATTTAGGTACGGAATAATTTGGACTGAAGTTATAAAAAAAGGACGTACAAGACAAATGAAATAAAGGCTAAAGCTGTCAAATAGTTGGAAATCCAAAACCGTTGGCAACGTACCTACACTTTGATATTTGTGCTAGTACTGTACGTACTCAAAGTTAAAGATAGCTGGAGGATGTGTGATGAGATGAGGACGATTTGATTTATTTTTATTTATATTTGGCTTTGAAATAAAATAGCCTATTTATATTTGATATTGTAGTAGTCTTTGAAATGGTTAATAGTATAATCCGAACTATAGCTATATTAATTAGTTATTTTTTTTACATTGACGAATGACAATTTTTCATTTTGCGAAAGGAATTGATCAACACTATTATTAATAATAAGTAGTTCAATATTTTATATGATCCGAAAGAAATGAATGGCCAAGACTACAAATTATACTAGTGGAATATTTTTAATTTTTCTTTAACATCTAGCCATTATTGAAGATGCAAGTAACAACTTAGGAACAATTTGACACATCATGATATGCACATACAGAATTAGAAGGGTCATAAAATTTCCAAAGAACAAGAAAATCTGGAATGAATGACACACACAGTTATCCCCCATTCACCCGTCTTTTACTCCTTACCGCTTTGGCGCTTTGCTAATACACTGGTTGAACATAGCTTTTGGACTTCAACTTTCCTTCTACGTGTAATTATTCATCACTTGCTTGACTTGTTTCTAGGACTTTAGCAATTATGTTTCCTTGTGGGAATCTTAGTAAGCATGAGTCTCCTTTGTAGGAGACAATCAATTTTCTAATAAAAAATAAAGGTTTAATAAGTTGGAAGCTTCAGGTGTCGAAACAAGTTACAACAAGCAAGATTCCCATCGCAGATTCGCAGGTGTGGCCAGGCAAAGGACAAAAATAATCAAAAAATAAGAATAAATTGGTCCTACAAACTTGTAGAATTTATATTATAATGCCACACAAATGACGGTCATTAGTTACTTTACATAATGCCACCACAAACCATTGTAATAGGGAAAAAAAGACAATGATTCTCATACATATCGAGCGTATGATATCCTCATTTTTACTCTAATAAAATTAAAACAATCATATGTTTATTTTAGTAACATATGAGGTTAAATTATAAATTACTGTAGGGAGTATATATCACATCTAATTAGTAGGAACAATTATATATTTATTATTAGGTATAACTAGTTACATTCTCGTGCGATGCACGGTTTGTGTGTTAATATTAAATAAAATATTTATAAATGTATATTTCAAGATATATTTCGCATATATCATATCTGGACCATAAGTATGCAAATGTCATATCCCTTTAATATGCTACAAACTTACAATATTGCATCATTTGTAGGACAAAGTATAAAAAATACTTCGTATACAATATCTCATTTATCGTCAATCATGATATAAATCTGTTGGTTTGTATACCAAACTTGTTTATTATTTTTATTGCAATTTACTCCATTATCTAGTGTCCAATATCCAGTCCAATATATCACCACTACCACTAATGCAACCATACTACTATTAATATTTTACTGCGGTATCCATTCCAATAAAAACATATCATAAGTATCAAATGGATCGATTGAAATTAAGTTGGAATTTTTTGAATTGGAACTCCAAATGAATAAGCCCAAGTCAAAACCAAAATTACAATTTAAATGTCGATCTAAATGTTCACTCCAAATCGAATAATTTATTTTGACTCAATATAGATTTTTATATTTGATCCAAATAAATTTCAACAATTATAATACATTAATTTCCTCAAAGTATATTAATTAATCACTTAATAGTCAAACTAATTAAATTAACCACATACATTGAATCATGAGTTAATTAAATGTGCATCAAATTCAATGTATGAATTTAAAACATTAATTGTTTGTATGACATGGATTACACATGTCAAATGATGATAATAGTAAGCACCTACATAGATGCCTAGGTGTCCATCTAACAATGTGCAACATCCACATATATATATATATATATATATATATATATATATATATATATATATATATATAGATTATGAAGATCACTAAAAAAAAGAATAATTATGAAGGGGCTTTTCTTTTTATTTTTTTAACCCATTACTTTACAAACCAGTGAGAATTTGCCAACTCATTCATGAAAATGAGTGTATCAATACAATTTCCAAAAACACAAAAAGTATTTTGGTACGTAAAGCCTGTCAATAATTCAGGTGATGAGGTAAACTACTTAAGTGAGGGAGTTTTATATTGTATTGTACTGAAAATTAAAGATTGATACTGATGATGGCCACATCTTTGAACTTGAGAAAGCAAAAATGAGTTCGTTGTGCGTGCTGACCCTATTTGCTAGGAAACTGCATAAATAACAAACACGTTCTTTTAGTGTCCTTGTGGGTCACGCAAGCAGCAACAACAAAAAACAAACAAAAAGGAAAGAAAAAGAAACTGCCAAACAAAAAGGACGCGGGATTAAAATAAAAAGGAAAGGAAAATAATAAGAATGGCGGTTTATAAGAAAAAAGGAAAGAAAAAAAAGGCGGTGTAGCATTTATAAAAGGAGCGCACATTATTATTACCACCATTAGTGTTAAGACTAGCTACAGTAGAGAGAAAAAGACTTGAGAGAGCAGAAAACAGTGAAGCTTAGAGAGAGGAAGAAAACCACGCAGAGAGAGAAGAGAAGAGAGAGAAAAACTCAAGCTTTGATAATGGCGGTAACCAGATTATCTGAGCAAAATTCATCTTACAACTTACGATCCCGCAACAAAACTGTCTATTTTGATCAACGTGATTCTGCTGTCGCCAGGAGATTGTTCAACCCTAAATCGAGGTATCATTTTCCCATCTCCTTTCTTCTTCTCTTCTTTTCCTTTTCTAGGGCTTTATTTATGCTCCATTTCTATCATCTCTCTTTGAAATTGATTCCTTGAATTTCCTTTTTCGATTTTTCAATTTCAATTAGGGTGATTTTCCCTTTTCAATTAGGGTTTCTAACAATGTTTTTGGGTTTTAAGGGTTTATGGCGTTAGGTCGATGAATAGCCGTGGTGGAGGTGGTATTGACACTGCTGCTAAACGTATTTCTGCGTCTAGGTAACTATTAAACTATACTCCACTGCATTAGTTGTATATTATTATACTCCCTTTGAAATTAGTGTTGTTTATTTATTTGTTTGTCTTTCTCTTGTTGCAAAACAGTAGTTGCATGCCTCGGCTCTAACCCAGCAATAAACATGTTTTTTGGCTGCTCTCTTCTAGTATCAAGTACTTTTATGACTAGTTTACGTAGTAGAACGCCATCGTTAAATTTTGTGATTTGCTTTTAATGGATATTTTTAATTTTGGTAGATACAATGTTTGTGTATATGATTATGGCTGTAGCAGTATAGCTTTAACCTTTGTGAGGTGAAATATGAGTTTCTCTGCTGCATTACGGTTTCCTTTAAAAAATCGAAATTATCTTCATTGAAAAGTGATGTTTTTGATGTGAGTAGTTCATGCTCTTAGGTAGAATTTTGTTGCATTTATATTCCTGATTGAAAATGTGACATGCAATCATACAATCTGGTCTTGTTTAGCTACGGTCTATAAGTATGTCTCGTGTGAGAAAGAACACTCATCATTCAAGACCTCACTAGATGCTCTGTTCATGACTTACATGTCATCAGTGGGTGTGAATGATTTTTTATAATTCTGGGTAGAAGATAACCTCTGAACCCGTGTTCCATTGTAGGAGAGTTTAAGATCAAAATTGTCATGTGTTAACTGTAATTTTAAAATGCTGTAATGTGTAAAGCATTTTTGCATGAGCGCATTGGCATGTTTGTTCACTGATGATTACAATGTCGGTTGTGGTATGCCTTGTTCATTTAGTAGAACGCCATCCTTGAATCTTGTTATTTGTTTTTGTTTGATGTTTGACATTTTTAATTTCGGGAGATAGGATATTATGCCTGTAACTAAATTATGGTCTCCTTTGTAAATTTCCCGAGGAAAGATGAGTTTATCTGCTGAGTCATGGTCTCCTTTCAAAATCTTAAGCTATCTTCATTGAGAAGTTATGGAGTTGATGTGACTCATGTGAGTGTTGATGCTCGTAGGGATAGAATTTGGCTCCATTTATATTCTTGATTGAAAATTTGATATGCAATCATACAATTTGGTCTTGTTTAGTTACGGTCTACAACTATGTCTTGTGTGAAAAAGAACACACATCATTCAAGACCTCGCTAGATGCTCTGTTCATGACTTACATATCATCAGTGGGTGTGAATGATTTTTAATAATTCTGGGTAAAAGAGAACTTCTGAACCCGTGGAGAGTTTAAGATGGAAATTGACATGTCTTAACTGTAATGTGTAAAGCATTTTTGCATGTGCGCTTTGGCATGTTTGTTCATTGATGATTTATAATGTCGGTTGTGGTATGCCTCGTTCACATAGTAGAACGGCATCCGTAGATCTTGTTATTTGTTTTTGTTTTTATTTGATGTTGGATGTTTTTAATTGTGGGAGATAGGATAATTATGCTTCTAGCAAAATTGTTGTCTCCTTTGTAATTTCCCGGGGATAGATGTATTTATCTGCTCAGTTGTGGTCTCCTTTCAAAATCTTAAATTATCTTCGTTGAGAAGTTATGGAGTTGATGTGAGTAGTTGATGCTCGTAGGGATAGAATTTGGCTCCATTTATGTTCTTGATTGAAAATGTGACATGCAATCATACAATTTGGTCTCGTTTAGTTACGGTCTACAACTATGTCTTGTGTGAGAAAGATCACTCATCACCATTCAAGACCTCACTAGATGCTCTCCTCATGTCTTACATATCATCAGTGAGTGTGAATGATTTTTGATAATTCTGGCTAGAAGAGAACTTCTGAACCCGTGGAGAGTTTAAGATGGATACTGACATGTCGTACCTATAATGTGTAAAGCATTTTTGCATGAGCGCTTTGACATGTTTGTTCATTGATGATTTACAATGTCTGTTGTGGTATGCCTCGTTCACGTAGTAGAACGCCATCCTTGAATCTTGTTATTTGTTTTTGTTTGATCTTGGATGTTTTTAATTGTGGGAGATAGGATAATTATGCTTGTAGCAAAATTGTGGTCTCCTTTGTAATTTCCCGGGGAAAGATGAGTTTATCTGCTCAGTTGTGGTCTCCTTTAAAAATCTTAAATTATCTTCATTGAGACGTTATGGAATTGATATGAGTAGTTGATGCTCTTAGGGATAGTATTTGGCTGCATTTGTATTCTTGATTGAAAATGTGACATGCAATCAGACAATTTGGTTTGCTCAATTACGTTCTACAGGTATATATTGTGTAAGAAACAACACTCACCATTCAAAACCTAACTAGATGCTTTGTTCATGATTTAGCTATTATCAATGGGTTTGAATGATTGAATGATTTTGATAATTCTGGATAGAAGAGAACTTCTGAAGACATGTTTCACTGGAGGAGAGTTTGTGATGGACTTTGACATGTCTTAACTTTTATTTAAAAATACCGTAATGTCTAAAGCATTTTTGCATGAGCACATTGGGATGTTTTGACTGACGATTTACAATGTCTGTTGTGGCAAAATCAGGTTTGTATGGTAGATGCTGGACTCTGGTTGCTTTTGTGGCTTGGTTTTTTTCACATTCTCTGAGCATAATGTTGTGCTGTCTACGGCTTGAGATTTTTTGTTTGATGTTTGATATTGTTAATTTAGGGGGGTAGGATGTTTGTGCGTAGGATTTTAACCTTTGTGAGGGGAAAGATGAGTTTCTCTGCTCAGTTATGGTGTCCTTTCCAAGTTTAAATTATATTCTTGATTGAAAATGTGACATGCAATCAGACAATTGGTTGTTTAGTTACAGGTATATGTGTAAGAATTAACACTCACCATTCAAACCTCAGTAGATGCTCTGTTCATGACTTAGATATCATCAGTGGGTGTGATTGATAATTCAGGGTAGAAGAGAACTTCTGAACCCGTGTTTCAATGGACGAGAGTTTTGAGACGCAAATTAATATCTGAACTTTCATTTAAAAATGCTGTAATGTGTAAAAGCTGTTTTGCATGAGTGCATTGGCATGTTTGTTCACTGATGATTTACAATGTCTGTTGTGGTGAAATCAGGTTTATATGGTAGATGCTGGACTTTGGTAGCTTTTGGGCTTGGCTTTCACAACATGTTAGCATAATGCTGTGTTATCTAGGCTAGAGGGCTCTGCTAATGAGTTAATTACTTATATGTATTAATGGCTAGAAATATCTGCATATGAACCCTTTATTGTAACAAACTGGCAAGTGTGTAATGAAGTACGCTATTTTAAGACCCTGGCCTGTACCTCTCTCTCTCTGGCTGATAACACTTTATTGTAACAAACTGGCAAGTGTGTAATGAGTTAGTTCTCCATTTTCAATGATATTGTGTGGCAATGTCTTCCATGTCGATATATCAATGTGATACTGGAAAAGAAGAGTTTTTCTGTTCAGATACGGAATCTCGTTTAAACGATGATATGGTGTTCCTATCTGTGGTAGGAAAGCTTTGTCCGTATTTTTGTCCAGATGAAGAGACACTCAGATCTTGAGGATGTCTGTCGAAAATGCATGATTCCTGTAATATTGAAGTGCTCTTGCAAATTGGCTGGTTTTTATAGTAGATTGCCGAGAACTGCTCCTACAACACAAGTGATCTTCACCATTTCCTCTTACATTCTAATAATCTCTTCAGAGTTTTACTTACTGAGAACCTCGTAGGTCTAGTTCAACATACTTAATACATAATCTTGAAAATTAGAAATTGATAAATATAATAAACAGAAAACAACTAGAAATTACTCAAACTAAACTGCATAGATTTCCTTCATTGCGTAACCGAAATGGATCAACTTTGGCGTTATATCTCCCATCCCATTGTTTCTACAAAACCTTACGCCGTACGAGTTCATATATTAAGAAATATTTGATTAATTACGACCTTTTCCCGTCCTCTATGGTTCTAATCTACCGCAGCAACTACACCATTGGAACGAATCCAATCTAAAGTCTTACTTATGGTGTTGAGTGACTTCATTTTGGACTGGACGTTTATAAGCTGTTAAAGTGACAGTTTAATACGCCCAGGACCATCTCCTCTATTAGCCATGATATTTAGTTGACTCTCCATTGCTTCAATCACTGCAATGGGAAAAAAATATATATCAAAAAACAAGCATATATAAAAGTCAACAGTAATAATCTTAACTTGTCATTTCTGTGTAATAACAAGGTTGGGACATTGTTTTGGAAGACAACTTTGACTCGTGTGTTGTGAGAACCCATACTGATTTAATTTGTCCAGTTAGTAGGGTCTAAAAGGCACGAGGCCACCAAATCATATATGATATATCAGTCTAATCACCAAACCTAAATGAGTAACCTATTTGAAATTAACGACTATATTATAGCTAGAGAGTCATAATGTTGTTCCTTTTCTACCAACAGTTTAAGCATTTTTAATATTTGAAAATAGTGGTATACAAAAATTTGTGTAAGAAAGTAAACTTTCAATTAAGAGGGTCATTTTGTCGTGAAATAATACTTGGTAGTCTTTTTTTTTGAATCAAGGAAAAGAGAAATTGTCTTTCATGAAAAGTTAAAATACAATTACAAATATAAATTTATTTCTCTAAATTTTATCATTAGTACAAGATTGTTCTTTTCACTAAACTAAAATTAAATTGAACTTTACTTAACTAAAACTGAATTGAATATTAAGGGTGTGTTGTTTAGATTTTATCTAGTCAGTTCAGTTCAGTTCAGTTCAGTTCATTCCAATTCAACGGTAATCTTGTATTAAATCAGTGATTTTCAGTTCAATTCAATTCAGTAATTATCATTTCATTTCAATAATGATATATGTTGATCAATTCAGTTCATTTTAATTTAGCCTTAAAAAACGCGCTAATATGCATAAAAAAAATTGATAATTGAATTGAAACATACAAGTCCACTGAACTTAATTAATTGAATTGACCGAACCATGATGAGTTGTAAAGAACCCACCAAATTTCTACTTCTTTTTGCTTAAAATCACTTTCACTATAATAATCCGAAAACTCATAACCAAAGTAGAGAAAAACAAAGGAAATGACATGTGATGTACCATGTATGTATGTATATTAGCTCCATAGTTGTATGTTAGCATTTGTTCAAAGTTAGCACCGTGTCCGTCTGTCTATCTTTCTCTTTCCTAGTCAATTCATGAGTCTCTGTCACCCACAATAATGGGAGGAATCAGAATCACACTCATCATATATAGTTCAAAGATTCTCCTGCAAAAGGACTTATTGGCTTCATTTAAATGAATGAGCATAAGGAGAGACCAGAGACATTGGGTGCCTATTTCAGAGCTTCATTGATCGTCACACATACAGTTTCTGAATTATCATCGGGACTTCCATCCACCATTAATACATTATAAGTTCATTAGCAATACCAAGTTAGTTAATTAGCATCATCAACAATAACTAGCTAGTTACCATTATCATGTTTAAGTGTTGCAAGAAACCTTTCGATGTGATCCAGCCCGCCTTATGCTCCAACAGTCAGCGTCGATGGTGAGTAAACTATTTTAATTAGACTGTTTATTAATTAGAGTTAATTATTATTTGTCGTTGTTCTTTGATTGATTAGTTAATTCTTGAACGACGTACGTGCATATACTTATACTAATTATTTGTTTAACTTGGAAGGGATGAGGGAAGACGTTCTTCCTCTTATAATACATCAGCTCATCCAATCATGCATGGAGATAGGAGAACCATCCATTAGACGTATCGAGTCCGCAAGAATGAGCGGAGGATTCGGAGCAAGAGCATCATCCATGACTACCATGTACGGAGCTCAAAATGTTGATGAGGAAGCAAGATCGTCGATGAGCTATTATATATGATCGCTGCTGATCGATCATGAGGCCGCCGCAAGAGCATCTATGAGTAGCATGTACGGAGCTGAAAATGTTGAGGAAGGAATACCATCCAACGCCAGCAGGAGGATTCGAATATCAGACTCGTGTCGTTCTTTGAGGAGGAGAAGCACTAGTCGACGGTACAATGATGCTACTGATGATGATGAGTATACGTAAGTCTAGCTAATTGATTGATAATAATAATTAAGAAGATAATTAATTACTCATTTTTAATTTAATTCGTTTTACCAGCTGATTCATTTTGACGTTTCATACATTTGTTCTCACCAATTTCTTCTTCATTTTTTTGCAGGGTAGACATTGTGGACGATATATTAGAATCCGACGACAGGGAAAGTAATAATGTTTCATCTTCTTAATTATTGCTTACTTGTTTTTTTATTACTATCTAATTTATTGAAGCTGTCGTTCATGGTGATTGATGAATTATAAGTAATATAATTACTAATTATATACAGTCTCTAATTAATTAAGCATTATTATTATTATTATTATTATTATTATTATTATTATTATTATTATTATTATTATTATTATTATTATTATTATTATTATTATTATTATTATTATTATTATTATTAATCCTGCAATTTTATTTCAGAAGGAGGAATTTCACCCTCTTCAATAAAGAGAAAAGTGGACCTGAGTGCAGATTATGAGGAACAATGTCGTGACTGTGCAATAGCAGCTCTTGACTACTTCAACAGCCTGTACAGCCAGTCTATGGTTCATCTCTTTTACCCCCTCTACTACTTTCTCTTTCATCTCTGTGTAATTAATTAGTATTAATTACTCTCACTCAACAAAAAAAAAAAATAGTATTAATTACTCCACATGATCAAATCTTGTACGAGTATATATATATATATATATATATATATATATATATATATATATATATATATATATATATATATATATATATATATATATATATATATGTCTTGAATGATAATTACGAGGTGATATATAGATTATTAAACTTAATAATGGAATAATAATAATCGTTATTAAGGTGCTTGAATTTAGGAAATTATTATTACTGTAGTAGATTACATGGTAATTAATGAATTGATTCTTTAAATTATTCATAGGGTTACTTTCAAATGGTCAACTGTAGGGAGTCTTTGGGATTCATGCACCCTAAGGATGGATGGCTATTCCATTCGAACTTCGTCGCCAAGCTCCCATACAACAATAATTTTGAGATGCTCTTCTTTGCTGAAATCTGGGAAATTGAAAATATACAGACGGTTGTCAATAGGTGTGAAATCCTAGGGCCTAATAATGGTTATGGTAAATACAAATCAACTCAAACATATACTGATTTAATTATTTTTTTTCTTTTTTAATCTATTTTCATAAATTTCTTTAATTAATATATATGTGATTGTTATCCTTAATTGTTATCCTGTATAATGATCGATGACGTATACGATGCATTTTTTTCGGGGGTAGATGATTGCAAAGCTTGTGCTGATGGTGAGCCTGATCTTATCAACCACCCTACTAATAGCCAATTTCACAAGGGTTACAAGGCGTTTGCCATCTATTCATATCGTTAATAATTATTCTAAGTCGTTGTCCTTTTAACTTTGGCTAGCTGCAAATCTCTATTGTATGGGTAAGCTGCGCCTTCTCATACCTACTCTTCTGACTTTCCCTGCATGGTTGTAATTTAATTAACTCACAATTTATGTTTTTTTTTTGTCCTTGGTGACATCAGGTTATAACTTACAATAGTACAGTGGGCTGTGGGTGTATCTTTGATCTTTCAACAATGTAATTGTTGCTGCAGTGTTTTTGATCAACCCTAGCTAGCTTATTATTAACAATCAAGTAGCACTTAATTATTTGCGCTTATGGTTCAATTAATATTATGCTAGTGATTCTATTATCGGTGTTAGTTGAACATCTAGATCGTATGACTGATGAACTAGATCGAGGCTTGTAATAATTTTGTTACATTTTATGTATGTGACGATCGATCCCACGCACATACCAAGCTTATGATATGTATTACTATGATTTGTAATAGAGCTAGAATTCCCCAATTCTAGTTTATTTAGTACTTCAAACAACATCTTAATTGCGTGCTTTTATATATGTATGGTACTGAAGACTAATTTAATCTTAATTAATTGATATCTCAACATATTTTTTATTCAGTGAAAACTATAAAACCTGAAATTTTCAAGTAAAACAAGTAATTAACTTGCAAAAAGGTGCCTCATATTATCATCAGTGTATTTTTCTTAAGCCTCCACAGTTATTTCTATCTAGGAACAACCATGCATAGAAATAATAACTGCATGGCAATTGGTAAGACCCTTGGTCTTCATCATCCCAGCTTGAAATTTATTTAGGTATTTGAAGCAGAACTTATCAAGAAACATATCAAAACAGTGATCGACAACGGTACTTATTAGGGTACTTAATATCACAAACCAGAAAAAGGAGCTGTAGCCTGTAGATAACGAATAATAAAACATTTTCAGGCGCAACAATAATAGTGTTTTGCTAAAATTACTGTCCAGAAAAAAAGAAGGTATTTTGCTAAGGTATCAAAAACATTTTATTTTTTTAAAGCAATTTTTGAGATAAATTAATCCCTTCACTCTTACGATCAGTAGTTAATTGCCTTCATTCGCCAACGATGTTGAAGACTTGATCCTTAATTCATTTATTTAGACTGAATATATATGTTCAAAACCATTTTTTAGAAGCGAGTAATAAATTCGTGACACGTAGTAGCTTATTTCCACTAATGTTGTATTTTAGCAAATGCGTAATCATTAATAAAATTTATATTTACTGATAAAACAAGTTATTATATTTTTTATTTGGATCTAACTAATTAATATTGTAGTTAGATAATGATTAGTCTTATATTATAGTGATTGTCAACCACTAAAACTTTTGAGTAGAGTGATATGAAAGCTTGAGAGGAGTGACATTGATTGTACGTAATAATAATTGCTCTAGTTTAATTTTTTAATCCATGAAAATACCAAAATGATACTCCGAACGAGTACTGAAAAAGGGTCATGGGACTGCACTTTGCAACAAAAAAAAGGGGGTCATGGGGACTAGGGGAAGGGAGATATTTAGGTACGGAATAATTTGGACTGAAGTTATAAAAAAAGGACGTACAAGACAAATGAAATAAAGGCTAAAGCTGTCAAATAGTTGGAAATCCAAAACCGTTGGCAACGTACCTACACTTTGATATTTGTGCTAGTACTGTACGTACTCAAAGTTAAAGATAGCTGGAGGATGTGTGATGAGATGAGGAAGATTTGATTTATTTTTATTTATATTTGGCTTTGAAATAAAATAGCCTATTTATATTTGATATTGTAGTAGTCTTTGAAATGGTTAATAGTATAATCCGAACTATAGCTATATTAATTAGTTATTTTTTTTACATTGACGAATGACAATTTTTCATTTTGCAAAAGGAATTGATCAACACTATTATTAATAATAAGTAGTTCAATATTTTATATGATCCGAAAGAAATGAATGGCAAAGACTACAAATTATACTAGTGGAATATTTTTAATTTTTCTTTAACATCTAGCCATTATTGAAGATGCAAGTAACAACTTAGGAACAATTTGACACATCATGATATGCACATATAGAATTAGAAGGGTCATAAAATTTCCAAAGAACAAGAAAATCTGGAATGAATGACACACACAGTTATCCCCCATTCACCCGTCTTTTACTCCTTACCGCTTTGGCGCTTTGGTAATACACTGGTTGAACATAGCTTTTGGACTTCAACTTTCCTTCTACGTGTAATTATTCATCACTTGCTTGACTTGTTTCTAGGACTTTATCAATTATGTTTCCTTGTGGGAATCTTAGTAAGCATGAGTCTCCTTTGTAGGAGACAATCAATTTTCTAATAAAAAATAAAGGTTTAATAAGTTGGAAGCTTCAGGTGTCGAAACAAGTTACAACAAGCAAGATTCCCATCGCAGATTCGCAGGTGTGGCCAGGCAAAGGACAAAAATAATCAAAAAATAAGAATAAATTGGTCCTACAAACTTGTAGAGTTTATATTATAATGCGACACAAACGACGGTCATTAGTTACTTTACATAATGCCACCACAAACCATTGTAATAGGAAAAAAAAGACAATGATTCTCATACATATCGAGCGTATGATATCCTCATTTTTACTCTAATAAAATTAAAACAATCATATGTTTATTTTAGTAACAAATGAGGTTAAATGATAAATTACTGTAGGGAGTATATATCACATCTAATTAGTAGGAACAATTATATATTTATTATTAGGTATAACTAGTTACATTCTCGTGCGATGCACGGTTTGTGTGTTAATATTAAATAAAATATTTATAAATGTATATTTCAAGATATATTTCGCATATATCATATCTGGACCATAAGTATGCAAATGTCATATCCCTTTAATATGCTACAAACTTACAATATTGCATCATTTGTAGGACAAAGTATAAAAAATACTTCGTATACAATATCTCATTTATCGTCAATCATGATATAAATCTGTTGGTTTGTATACCAAACTTGTTTATTATTTTTATTGCAATTTACTCCATTATCTAGTGTCCAATATCCAGTCCAATATATCACCACTACCACTAATGCAACCATACTACTATTAATATTTTACTGCGGTATCCATTCCAATAAAAACATATCATAAGTATCAAATGGATCGATTGAAATTAAGTTGGAATTTTTTGAATTGGAACTCCAAATGAATAAGCCCAAGTCAAAACCAAAATTACAATTTAAATGTCGATCTAAATGTTCACTCCAAATCGAATAATTTATTTTGACTCAATATAGATTTTTATATTTGATCCAAATAAATTTCAACAATTATAATACATTAATTTTCTCAAAATATATTAATCAATCACTTAATTGTCAAACTAATTAAATTAACCACATAAATTGAATCATGAGTTAATTAAATGTGCATCAAATTCAATGTATGAATGTAAAACATTAATTGTTTGTATGACATGGATTACACATGTCAAATGATGATAATAGTAAGCACCTACATAGATGCCTAGGTGTCCATCTAACAATGTGCAACATCCACCTATATATATATATATATATATATATATAGATTATGAAGATCACTAAAAAAAGAATAATTATGAAGGGGCTTTTCTTTTTATTTTTTTAACCCATTACTTTACAAACCAGTGAAAATTTGCCAACTCATTCATGAAAATGAGTGTATCAATACAATTTCCAAAAACACAAAAAGTATTTTGGTACGTAAAGCCTGTCAATAATTCAGGTGATGAGGTAAACTACTTAAGTGAGGGAGTTTTGTATTGTATTGTACTGAAAATTAAAGATTGATACTGATGATGGCCACATCTTTGAACTTGAGAAAGCAAAAATGAGTTCGTTGTGCGTGCTGACCCTATTTGCTAGGAAACTGCATAAATAACAAACACGTTCTTTTAGTGTCCTTGTGGGTCACGCAAGCAGCAACAACAAAAAACAAACAAAAAGGAAAGAAAAAGAAACTGCCAAACAAAAAGGACGCGGGATTAAAATAAAAAGGAAAGGAAAATAATAAGAATGGCGGTTTATAAGAAAAAAGGAAAGAAAAAAAAGGCGGTGTAGCATTTATAAAAGGAGCGCACATTATTATTACCACCATTAGTGTTAAGACTAGCTACAGTAGAGAGAAAAAGACTTGAGAGAGCAGAAAACAGTGAAGCTTAGAGAGAGGAAGAAAACCACGCAGAGAGAGAAGAGAAGAGAGAGAAAAACTCAAGCTTTGATAATGGCGGTAACCAGATTATCTGAGCAAAATTCATCTTACAACTTACGATCCCGCAACAAAACTGTCTATTTTGATCAACGTGATTCTGCTGTCGCCAGGAGATTGTTCAACCCTAAATCGAGGTATCATTTTCCCATCTCCTTTCTTCTTCTCTTCTTTTCCTTTTCTAGGGCTTTATTTATGCTCCATTTCTATCATCTCTCTTTGAAATTGATTCCTTGAATTTCCTTTTTCGATTTTTCAATTTCAATTAGGGTGATTTTCCCTTTTCAATTAGGGTTTCTGACAATGTTTTTGGGTTTTAAGGGTTTATGGCGTTAGGTCGATGAAGAGCCGTGGTGGAGGTGGTATTGACACTGCTGCTAAACGTATTTCTGCGTCTAGGTAACTATTAAACTATACTCCACTGCATTAGTTGTATATTATTATACTCCCTTTGAAATTAGTGCTGTTTATTTATTTGTTTGTCTTTCTCTTGTTGCAAAACAGTAGTTGCATGCCTCGGCTCTAACCCAGCAATAAACATGTTTTTTGGCTGCTCTCTTCTAGTATCAAGTACTTTTATGACTAGTTTACGTAGTAGAACGCCATCGTTAAATTTTGTGATTTGCTTTTAATGGATATTTTTAATTTTGGTAGATACAATGTTTGTGTATATGATTATGGCTGTAGCAGTATAGCTTTAACCTTTGTGAGGTGAAATATGAGTTTCTCTGCTGCATTATGGTTTCCTTTAAAAAATCTAAATTATCTTCATTGAAAAGTGATGTTTTTGATGTGAGTAGTTCATGCTCTTAGGTAGAATTTTGCTGCATTTATATTCCTGATTGAAAATGTGACATGCAATCATACAATCTGGTCTTGTTTAGCTACGGTCTACAAGTATGTCTCGTGTGAGAAAGAACACTCATCATTCAAGACCTCACTAGATGCTCTGTTCATGACTTACAGGTCATCAGTGGGTGTGAATGATTTTTTATAATTCTGGGTAGAAGATAACCTCTGAACCCGTGTTCCATTGTAGGAGAGTTTAAGATCAAAATTGTCATGTGTTAACTGTAATTTTAAAATGCTGTAATGTGTAAAGCATTTTTGCATGAGCGCATTGGCATGTTTGTTCACTGATGATTACAACGTCGGTTGTGGTATGCCTTGTTCATTTAGTAGAACGCCATCCTTGAATCTTGTTATTTGTTTTTGTTTGATGTTTGACATTTTTAATTTCGGGAGATAGGATATTATGCCTGTAACTAAATTATGGTCTCCTTTGTAAATTTCCCGAGGAAAGATGAGTTTATCTGCTGAGTCATGGTCTCCTTTCAAAATCTTAAGCTATCTTCATTGAGAAGTTATGGAGTTGATGTGACTCATGTGAGTGTTGATGCTCGTAGGGATAGAATTTGGCTCCATTTATATTCTTGATTGAAAATTTGATATGCAATCATACAATTTGGTCTTGTTTAGTTACGGTCTACAACTATGTCTTGTGTGAAAAAGAACACTCATCATTCAAGACCTCGCTAGATGCTCTGTTCATGACTTACATATCATCAGTGGGTGTGAATGATTTTTAATAATTCTGGGTAAAAGAGAACTTCTGAACCCGTGGAGAGTTTAAGATGGAAATTGACATGTCTTAACTGTAATGTGTAAAGCATTTTTGCATGTGCGCTTTGGCATGTTTGTTCATTGATGATTTACAATCTCGGTTGTGGTATGCCTCGTTCACATAGTAGAACGGCATCCGTAGATCTTGTTATTTGTTTTTGTTTTTGTTTGATGTTGGATGTTTTTAATTGTGGGAGATAGGATAATTATGCCTCTAGCAAAATTGTTGTCTCCTTTGTAATTTCCCGGGGATAGATGTATTTATCTGCTCAGTTATGGTCTCCTTTCAAAATCTTAAATTATCTTCGTTGAGAAGTTATGGAGTTGATGTGAGTAGTTGATGCTCGTAGGGATAGAATTTGGCTCCATTTATGTTCTTGATTGAAAATGTGACATGCAATCATACAATTTCGTCTCCTTTAGTTACGGTCTACAACTATGTCTTGTGTGAGAAAGAACACTCATCAGCATTCAAGACCTCACTAGATGCTCTGCTCATGTCTTACATATCATCAGTGAGTGTGAATGATTTTTGATAATTCTGGCTAGAAGAGAACTTCTGAACCCGTGGAGAGTTTAAGATGGATACTGACATGTCGTACCTATAATGTGTAAAGCATTTTTGCATGAGCGCTTTGACATGTTTGTTCACTGATGATTTACAATGTCTGTTGTGGTATGCCTCGTTCACGTAGTAGAACGCCATCCTTGAATCTTGTTATTTGTTTTTGTTTGATCTTGGATGTTTTTAATTGTGGGAGATAGGATAATTATGCTTGTAGCAAAATTGTGGTCTCCTTTGTAATTTCCCGGGGAAAGATGAGTTTATCTGCTCAGTTGTGGTCTCCTTTAAAAATCTTAAATTATCTTCATTGAGACGTTATGGAATTGATATGAGTAGTTGATGCTCTTAGGGATAGTATTTGGCTGCATTTGTATTCTTGATTGAAAATGTGACATGCAATCAGACAATTTGGTTTGCTCAATTACGTTCTACATGTATATATTGTGTAAGAAACAACACTCACTATTCAAAACCTAACTAGATGCTTTGTTCATGATTTAGCTATTATCAATGGGTTTGAATGATTGAATGATTTTGATAATTCTGGATAGAAGAGAACTTTTGAAGACATGTTTCATTGGAGGAGAGTTTGTGATGGACTTTGACATGTCTTAACTTTTATTTAAAAATACCGTAATGTCTAAAGCATTTTTGCATGAGCACATTGGGATGTTTTGACTGACGATTTACAATGTCTGTTGTGGCAAAATCAGGTTTGTATGGTAGATGCTGGACTCTGGTTGCTTTTGTGGCTTGGTTTTTTTCACATTCTCTGAGCATAATGCTGTGCTGTCTACGGCTTGAGATTTTTTGTTTGATGTTTGATATTGTTAATTTAGGGGGGTAGGATGTTTGTGCGTAGGATTTTAACCTTTGTGAGGGGAAAGATGAGTTTCTCTGCTCAGTTATGGTGCCCTTTCCAAGTTTAAATTATATTCTTGATTGAAAATGTGACATGCAATCAGACAATTGGTTGTTTAGTTACAGGTATATGTGTAAGAATTAACACTTACCATTCAAACCTCAGTAGATGCTCTGTTCATGACTTAGATATCATCAGTGGGTGTGATTGATAATTCAGGGTAGAAGAGAACTTCTGAACCCGTGTTTCAATGGACGAGAGTTTTGAGACGCAAATTAATATCTGAACTTTCATTTAAAAATGCTGTAATGTGTAAAAGCTGTTTTGCATGAGTGCATTGGCATGTTTGTTCACTGATGATTTACAATGTCTGTTGTGGTGAAATCAGGTTTATATGGTAGATGCTGGACTTTGGTAGCTTTTGGGCTTGGCTTTCACAACATGTTAGCATAATGCTGTGTTATCTAGGCTAGAGGGCTCTGCTAATGAGTTAATTACTTATATGTATTAATGGCTAGAAATATCTGCATATGAACCCTTTATTGTAACAAACTGGCAAGTGTGTAATGAAGTACGCTATTTTAAGACCCTGGCCTGTACCTCTCTCTCTCTGGCTGATAACACTTTATTGTAACAAACTGGCAAGTGTGTAATGAGTTAGTTCTCCATTTTCAATGATATTGTGTGGCAATGTCTTCCATGTCGATATATCAATGTGATACTGGAAAAGAAGAGTTTTTCTGTTCAGATACGGAATCTCGTTTAAACGATGATATGGTGTTCCTATCTGTGGTAGGAAAGCTTTGTCCGTATTTTTGTCCAGATGAAGAGACACTCAGATCTTGAGGATGTCTGTCGAAAATGCATGATTCCTGTAATATTGAAGTGCTCTTGCAAATTGGCTGGTTTTTATAGTAGATTGCCGAGAACTGCTCCTACAACACAAGTGATCTTCACCATTTCCTCTTACATTCTAATAATCTCTTCAGAGTTTTACTTACTGAGAACCTCGTAGGTCTAGTTCAACATACTTAATACATAATCTTGAAAATTAGAAATTGATAAATATAATAAACAGAAAACAACTAGAAATTACTCAAACTAAACTGCATAGATTTCCTTCATTGCGTAACCGAAATGGATCAACTTTGGCGTTATATCTCCCATCCCATTGTTTCTACCAAACCTTACGCCGTACGAGTTCATATATTAAGAAATATTTGATTAATTACGACCTTTTCCCGTCCTCTATGGTTCTAATCTACCGCAGCAACTACACCATTGGAACGAATCCAATCTAAAGTCTTACTTATGGTGTTGAGTGACTTCATTTTGGACTGGACGTTTATAAGCTGTTAAAGTGACAGTTTAATACGCCCAGGACCATCTCCTCTATTAGCCATGATATTTAGTTGACTCTCCATTGCTTCAATCACTGCAATGGGAAAAAAATATATATCAAAAAACAAGCATATATAAAAGTCAACAGTAATAATCTTAACTTGTCAAATCTGTGTAGTAACAAGGTTGGGACATTGTTTTGGAAGACAACTTTGACTCGTGTGTTGTGAGAACCCATACTGATTTAATTTGTCCAGTTAGTAGGGTCTAAAAGGCACGAGGCCACCAAATCATATATGATATATCAGTCTAATCACCAAACCTAACTAAGTAACCTATTTGAAATTAACGACTATATTACAGCTAGAGAGTCATAATGTTGTTCCTTTTCTACCAACATTTTAAGCATTTTTAATATTTGAAAATAGTGGTATACAAAAATTTGTGTAAGAAAGTAAACTTTCAATTAAGAGGGTCATTTTGTCGTGAAATAATACTTGGTAGTCTTTTTTTTGAATCAAGGAAAAGAGAAATTGTCTTTCATGAAAAGTTAAAATACAATTACAAATATAAATTTATTTCTCTAAATTTTATCATTAGTACAAGATTGTTCTTTTCACTAAACTAAAATTAAATTGAACTTTACTTAAATAAAACTGAATTGAATATTAAGGGTGTGTTGTTTAGATTTTATCTAGTCAGTTCAGTTCAGTTCATTTCAGTTCATTCCAATTCAACGGTAATCTTGTATTAAATCAGTGAATTTCAGTTCAATTCAATTCAGTAATTATCATTTCATTTCAATAATGATATATGTTGATCAATTCAGTTCATTTTAATTTAGCCTTAAAAAACGCACTAATATGCATAAAAAAAATTGATAATTGAATTGAAACATACAAGTCCACTGAACTTAATTAATTGAATTGACCGAACCATGATGAGTTGTAAAGAACCCACCAAATATCTACTTCTTTTTGCTTAAAATCACTTTCACTATAATAATCCGAAAACTCATAACCAAAGTAGAGAAAAACAAAGGAAATGACATGTGATGTACCATGTATGTATGTATATTAGCTCCATAGTTTTATGTTAGCATTTGTTCAAAGTTAGCACCGTGTCCGTCTGTCTATCTTTCTCTTTCCTAGTCAATTCATGAGTCTATGTCACCCACAATAATGGGAGGAATCAGAATCACACTCATCATATATAGTTCAAAGATTCTCCTGCAAAAGGACTTATTGGCTTCATTTAAATGAATGAGCATAAGGAGAGACCAGAGACATTGGGTGCCTATTTCAGAGCTTCATTGATCGTCACACATACAGTTTCTGAATTATCATCGGGACTTCCATCCACCATTAATACATTATTAGTTCATTAGCAATACCAAGTTAGTTAATTAGCATCATCAACAATAATTAGTTAGTTACCATTATCATGTTTAAGTGTTGCAAGAAACCTTCCGATGTGATCCAGCCCGCCTTACGCTCCAACAGTCAGCGTCGATGGTGAGTAAACTATTTTAATTAGACTGTTTATTAATTAGAGTTAATTATTATTTGTCGTTGTTCTTTGATTGATTAGTTAATTCTTGAACGACGTACGTGCATATACTTATACTAATTATTTGTTTAACTTGGAAGGGATGAGGGAAGACGTTCTTCCTCTTATAATACATCAGCTCATCCAATCATGCATGGAGATAGGAGAACCATCCATTAGACGTATCGAGTCCGCAAGAATGAGCGGAGGATTCGGAGCAAGAGCATCATCCATGACTACCATGTACGGAGCTCAAAATGTTGATGAGGAAGCAAGATCGTCGATGAGCTATTATATATGATCGCTGCTGATCGATCATGAGGCCGCCGCAAGAGCATCTATGAGTAGCATGTACGGAGCTGAAAATGTTGAGGAAGGAATACCATCCAACGCCAGCAGGAGGATTCGAATATCAGACTCGTGTCGTTCTTTGAGGAGGAGAAGCACTAGTCGACGGTACAATGATGCTACTGATGATGATGAGTATACGTAAGTCTAGCTAATTGATTGATAATAATAATTAAGAAGATAATTAATTACTCATTTTTAATTTAATTCGTTTTACCAGCTGATTCATTTTGACGTTTCATACATTTGTTCTCACCAATTTCTTCTTCATTTTTTTGCAGGGTAGACATTGTGGACGATATATTAGAATCCGACGACAGGGAAAGTAATAATGTTTCATCTTCTTAATTATTGCTTACTTGTTTTTTTATTACTATCTAATTTATTGAAGCTGTCGTTCATGGTGATTGATGAATTATAAGTAATATAATTACTAATTATATACAGTCTCTAATTAATTAAGCATTATTATTATTATTATTATTATTATTATTATTATTATTATTATTATTATTATTATTATTATTATTATTATTATTATTATTATTATTATTATTATTATTATTATTATTAATAATCCTGCAATTTTATTTCAGAAGGAGGAATTTCACCCTCTTCAATAAAGAGAAAAGTGGACCTGAGTGCAGATTATGAGGAACAATGTCGTGACTGTGCAATAGCAGCTCTTGACTACTTCAACAGCCTGTACAGCCAGTCTGTGGTTCATCTCTTTTACCCCCTCTACTACTTTCTCTTTCATCTCTGTGTAATTAATTAGTATTAATTACTCTCACTCAACAAAAAAAAAAAAAATAGTATTAATTACTCCACATGATCAAATCTTGAGCATAATGCTGTGCTGTCTACGGCTTGAGATTTTTTGTTTGATGTTTGATATTGTTAATTTAGGGGGGTAGGATGTTTGTGCGTAGCATTTTAACCTTTGTGAGGGGAAAGATGAGTTTCTCTGCTCAGTTATGGTGTCCTTTCCAAGTTTAAATTATATTCTTGATTGAAAATGTGACATGCAATCAGACAATTGGTTGTTTAGTTACAGGTATATGTGTAAGAATTAACACTCACCATTCAAACCTCAGTAGATGCTCTGTTCATGACTTAGATATCATCAGTGGGTGTGATTGATAATTCAGGGTAGAAGAGAACTTCTGAACCCGTGTTTCAATGGACGAGAGTTTTGAGACGCAAATTAATATCTGAACTTTCATTTAAAAATGTTGTAATGTGTAAAAGCTGTTTTGCATGAGTGCATTGGCATGTTTGTTCACTGATGATTTACAATGTCTGTTGTGGTGAAATCAGGTTTATATGGTAGATGCTGGACTTTGGTAGCTTTTGGGCTTGGCTTTCACAACATGTTAGCATAATGCTGTGTTATCTAGGCTAGAGGGCTCTGCTAATGAGTTAATTACTTATATGTATTAATGGCTAGAAATATCTGCATATGAACCCTTTATTGTAACAAACTGGCAAGTGTGTAATGAAGTACGCTATTTTAAGACCCTGGCCTGTACCTCTCTCTCTCTGGCTGATAACACTTTATTGTAACAAACTGGCAAGTGTGTAATGAGTTAGTTCTCCATTTTCAATGATATTGTGTGGCAATGTCTTCCATGTCGATATATCAATGTGATACTGGAAAAGAAGAGTTTTTCTGTTCAGATACGGAATCTCGTTTAAACGATGATATGGTGTTCCTATCTGTGGTAGGAAAGCTTTGTCCGTATTTTTGTCCAGATGAAGAGACACTCAGATCTTGAGGATGTCTGTCGAAAATGCATGATTCCTGTAATATTGAAGTGCTCTTGCAAATTGGCTGGTTTTTATAGTAGATTGCCGAGAACTGCTCCTACAACACAAGTGATCTTCACCATTTCCTCTTACATTCTAATAATCTCTTCAGAGTTTTACTTACTGAGAACCTCGTAGGTCTAGTTCAACATACTTAATACATATTCTTGAAAATTAGAAATTGATAAATATAATAAACAGAAAACAACTAGAAATTACTCAAACTAAACTGCATAGATTTCTTTCATTGCGTAACCGAAATGGATCAACTTTGGCGTTATATCTCCCATCCCATTGTTTCTACCAAACCTTACGCCGTACGAGTTCATATATTAAGAAATATTTGATTAATTACGACCTTTTCCCGTCCTCTATGGTTCTAATCTACCGCAGCAACTACACCATTGGAACGAATCCAATCTAAAGTCTTACTTATGGTGTTGAGTGACTTCATTTTGGACTGGACGTTTATAAGCTGTTAAAGTGACAGTTTAATACGCCCAGGACCATCTCCTCTATTAGCCATGATATTTAGTTGACTCTCCATTGCTTCAATCACTGCAATGGGAAAAAAATATATATCAAAAAACAAGCATATATAAAAGTCAACAGTAATAATCTTAACTTGTCATTTCTGTGTAGTAACAAGGTTGGGACATTGTTTTGGAAGACAACTTTGACTCGTGTGTTGTGAGAACCCATACTGATTTAATTTGTCCAGTTAGTAGGATCTAAAAGGCACGAGGCCACCAAATCATATATGATATATCAGTCTAATCACCAAACCTAACTGAGTAACCTATTTGAAATTAACGACTATATTATAGCTAGAGAGTCACAATGTTGTTCCTTTTCTACCAACATTTTAAGCATTTTTAATATTTGAAAATAGTGGTATACAAAAATTTGTGTAAGAAAGTAAACTTTCAATTAAGAGGGTCATTTTGTCGTGAAATAATACTTGGTAGTCTTTTTTTTGAATCAAGGAAAAGAGAAATTGTCTTTCATGAAAAGTTAAAATACAATTACAAATATAAATTTATTTCTCTAAATTTTATCATTAGTACAAGATTGTTCTTTTCACTAAACTAAAATTAAATTGAACTTTACTTAACTAAAACTGAATTGAATATTAAGGATGTGTTGTTTAGATTTTATCTAGTCAGTTCAGTTCAGTTCAGTTTAGTTCAGTTCATTCCAATTCAACGGTAATCTTGTATTAAATTAGTGATTTTCAGTTCAATTCAATTCAGTAATTATCATTTCATTTCAATAATGATATATGTTGATCAATTCAGTTCATTTTAATTTAGCCTTAAAAAACGAACTAATATGCATAAAAAAAATTGATAATTGAATTGAAACATACAAGTCCACTGAACTTAATTAATTGAATTGACCGAACCATGATGAGTTGTAAAGAACGCACCAAATTTCTACTTCTTTTTGCTTAAAATCACTTTCACTATAATAATCCGAAAACTCATAACCAAAGTAGAGAAAAACAAAGGAAATGACATGTGATGTACCATGTATGTATGTATATTAGCTCCATAGTTTTATGTTAGCATTTGTTCAAAGTTAGCACCGTGTCCGTCTGTCTATCTTTCTCTTTCCTAGTCAATTCATGAGTCTCTGTCACCCACAATAATGGGAGGAATCAGAATCACACTCATCATATATAGTTCAAAGATTCTCCTGCAAAAGGACTTATTGGCTTCATTTAAATGAATGAGCATAAGGAGAGACCAGAGACATTGGGTGCCTATTTCAGAGCTTCATTGATCGTCACACATACAGTTTCTGAATTATCATCGGGACTTCCATCCACCATTAATACATTATTAGTTCATTAGCAATACCAAGTTAGTTAATTAGCATCATCAACAATAACTAGCTAGTTACCATTATCATGTTTAAGTGTTGTAAGAAACCTTCCGATGTGATCCAGCCCGCCTTACGCTCCAACAGTCAGCGTCGATGGTGAGTAAACTATTTTAATTAGACTGTTTATTAATTAGAGTTAATTATTATTTGTCGTTGTTCTTTGATTGATTAGTTAATTCTTGAACGACGTACGTGCATATACTTATACTAATTATTTGTTTAACTTGGAAGGGATGAGGGAAGACGTTCTTCCTCTTATAATACATCAGCTCATCCAATCATGCATGCAGATAGGAGAACCATCCATTAGACTTATCGAGTCCGCAAGAATGAGCGGAGGATTCGGAGCAAGAGCATCATCCATGACTACCATGTACGGAGCTCAAAGTGTTGATGAGGAAGCAAGATCGTCGATGAGCTATTATATATGATCGCTGCTGATCGATCATGAGGCCGCCGCAAGAGCATCTATGAGTAGCATGTACGGAGCTGAAAATTTTGAGGAAGGAATACCATCCAACGCCAGCAGGAGGATTCGAATATCAGACTCGTGTCGTTCTTTGAGGAGGAGAAGCACTAGTCGACGTTACAATGATGCTACTGATGATGATGAGTATACGTAAGTCTAGCTAATTGATTGATAATAATAATTAAGAAGATAATTAATTACTCATTTTTAATTTATAATAGTACAGTGGGCTGTGGGTGTATCTTTGATCTTTCAACAATGTAATTGTTGCTGCAGTGTTTTTGATCAACCCTAGCTAGCTTATTATTAACAATCAAGTAGCACTTAATTATTTGCGCTTATGGTTCAATTAATATTATGCTAGTGATTCTATTATCGGTGTTAGTTGAACATCTAGATCGTATGACTGATGAACTAGATCGAGGCTTGTAATAATTTTGTTACATTTTATGTATGTGACGATCGATCCCACGCACATACCAAGCTTATGATATGTATTACTATGATTTGTAATAGAGCTAGAATTCCCCAATTCTAGTTTATTTAGTACTTCAAACTACATCTTAATTGCGTGCTTTTATATATGTATGGTACTGAAGACTAATTTAATCTTAATTAATTGATATCTCAACATATTTTTTATTCGGTGAAAACTATAAAACCTGAAATTTTCAAGTAAAACAAGTAATTAACTTGCAAAAAGGTGCCTCATATTATCATCAGTTTATTTCTATCTAGGAACAACCATGCATAGAAATAATAACTGCATGGCAATTGGTAAGACCCTTGGTCTTCATCATCCCAGCTTGAAATTTATTTAGGTATTTGAAGCAGAACTTATCAAGAAACATATCAAAACAGTGATCGACAACGGTACTTATTAGGGTACTTAATATCACAAACCAGAAAAAGGAGCTGTAGCCTGTAGATAACGAATAATAAAACATTTTCAGGCGCAACAATAATAGTGTTTTGCTAAAATTACTGTCCAGAAAAAAAGAAGGTATTTTGCTAAGGTATCAAAAATATTTTATTTTTTTAAAGCAATGTTTGAGATAAATTAATCCCTTCACTCTTACGATCAGTAGTTAATTGCCTTCATTCGCCAACGATGTTGAAGACTTGATCCTTAATTCATTTATTTAGACTGAATATATATGTTCAAAACCATTTTTTAGAAGCGAGTAATAATTTCGTGACACGTAGTAGCTTATTTCCACTAATGTTGTATTTTAGCAAATGCGTAATCATTAATAAAATTTATATTTACTGATAAAACAAGTTATTATATTTTTTATTTGGATCTAACTAATTAATATTGTAGTTAGATAATGATTAGTCTTATATTATAGTGATTGTCAACCACTAAAACTTTTGAGTAGAGTGATATGAAAGCTTGAGAGGAGTGACATTGATTGTACGTAATAATAATTGCTCTAGTTTAATTTTTTAATCCATGAAAATACCAAAATGATACTCCAAACGAGTACTGAAAAAGGGTCATGGGACTGCACTTTGCAACAAAAAAAAAGGGGTCATGGGGACTAGGGGAAGGGAGATATTTAGGTACGGAATAATTTGGACTGAAGTTATGAAAAAAGGACGTACAAGACAAATGAAATAAAGGCTAAAGCTGTCAAATAGTTGGAAATCCAAAACCGTTGGCAACGTACGTACACTTTGATATTTGTGCTAGTACTGTACGTATTCAAAGTTAAAGATAGCTGGAGGATGTGTGATGAGATGAGGACGATTTGATTTATTTTTATTTATATTTGGCTTTGAAATAAAATAGCCTATTTATATTTGATATTGTAGTAGTCTTTGAAATGGTTAATAGTATAACAACTTAGGAACAATTTGACACATCACGATATGCACATACAGAATTAGAAGGGTCATAAAATTTCCAAAGAACAAGAAAATCTGGAATGAATGACACACAGTTATCCCCCATTCACCCGTCTTTTACTCCTTACCGCTTTGGCGCTTTGGTAATACACTGGTTGAACATAGCTTTTGGACTTCAACTTTCCTTCTACGTGTAATTATTCATCACTTGCTTGACTTGTTTCTAGGACTTTAGCAATTATGTTTCCTTGTGGGAATCTTAGTAAGCATGAGTCTCCTTTGTAGGAGACAATCAATTTTCTAATAAAAAATAAAGGTTTAATAAGTTGGAAGCTTCAGGTGTCGAAACAAGTTACAACAAGCAAGATTCCCATCGCAGATTCGCAGGTATGGCCAGGCAAAGGACAAAAATAATAAAAAAAAAGGAATAAATTGGTCCTACAAACTTGTAGAGTTTATATTATAATGCCACACAAATGACGGTCATTAGTTACTTTACATAATGCCACCACAAACCATTGTAATAGGAAAAAAAAGACAATGATTCTCATACATATCGAGCGTATGATATCCTCATTTTTACTCTAATAAAATTAAAACAATCATATGTTTATTTTAGTAACATATGAGGTTAAATGATAAAAACTGTAGGGAGTATATATCACATCTAATTAGTAGGAACAATTATATATTTATTATTAGGTATAACTAGTTACATTCTCGTGCGATGCACGGTTTGTGTGTTAATATTAAATAAAATATTTACAAATGTATATTACAAGATATATTTCGCATATATCATATCTGGACCATAAGTATGCAAATGTCATATCCCTTTAATATGCTACAAACTTACAATATTGCATCATTTGTAGGACAAAGTATAAAAAATACTTCGTATACAATATCTCATTTATCGTCAATCATGATATAAATCTGTTGGTTTGTATACCAAACTTGTTTATTATTTTTATTGCAATTTACTCCATTATCAAGTGTCCAATATCCAGTCCAATATATCACCACTACCACTAATGCAACCATACTACTATTAATATTTTACTGCGGTATCCATTCCAATAAAAACATATCATAAGTATCAAATGGATCGATTGAAATTAAGTTGGAATTTTTTGAATTGGAACTCCAAATGAATAAGCCCAAGTCAAAACCAAAATTACAATTTAAATGTCGATCTAAATGTTCACTCCAAATCGAATAATTTATTTTGACTCAATATAGATTTTTATATTTGATCCAAATAAATTTCAACAATTATAATACATTAATTTCCTCAAAATATATTAATTAATCACTTAATAGTCAAACTAATTAAATTAACCACATACATTGAATCATGAGTTAATTAAATGTGCATCAAATTCAATGTATGAATGTAAAACATTAATTGTTTGTATGACATGGATTACACATGTCAAATGATGATAATAGTAAGCACCTACATAGATGCCTAGGTGTCCATCTAACAATGTGCAACATCCACCTATATATATATATATATATATATATATATATATATATATATATATATATATATATATATATATATATATATATATATATATATATATATATATATATATATATATATATATATATATATATATATATATATATATATATATATATATATATATGAAGATCACTAAAAAAAGAATAATTATGAAGGGGCTTTTCTTTTTATTTTTTTAACCCATTACTTTACAAACCAGTGAGAATTTGCCAACTCATTCATGAAAATGAGTGTATCAATACAATTTCCAAAAACACAAAAAGTATTTTGGTACGTAAAGCCTGTCAATAATTCAGGTGATGAGGTAAACTACTTAAGTGAGGAAGTTTTGTATTGTATTGTACTGAAAATTAAAGATTGATACTGATGATGGCCACATCTTTGAACTTGAGAAAGCAAAAATGAGTTCGTTGTGCGTGCTGACCCTATTTGCTAGGAAACTGCATAAATAACAAACACGTTCTTTTAGTGTCCTTGTGGGTCACGCAAGCAGCAACAACAAAAAACAAACAAAAAGGAAAGAAAAAGAAACTGCCAAACAAAAAGGACGCGGGATTAAAATAAAAAGGAAAGGAAAATAATAAGAATGGCGATTTATAAGAAAAAAGGAAAGAAAAAAAAGGCGGTGTAGCATTTATAAAAGGAGCGCACATTATTATTACCACCATTAGTGTTAAGACTAGCTACAGTAGAGAGAAAAAGACTTGAGAGAGCAAAAAACAGTGAAGCTTAGAGAGAGGAAGAAAACCACGCAGAGAGAGAAGAGAAGAGAGAGAAAAACTCAAGCTTTGATAATGGCGGTAACCAGATTATCTGAGCAAAATTCATCTTTCAACTTACGATCCCGCAACAAAACTGTCTATTTTGATCAACGTGATTCTGCTGTCGCCAGGAGATTGTTCAACCCTAAATCGAGGTATCATTTTCCCATCTCCTTTCTTCTTCTCTACTTTTCCTTTTCTAGGGCTTTATTTATGCTCCATTTCTATCATCTCTCTTTGAAATTGATTCCTTGAATTTCCTTTTTCGATTTTTCAATTTCAATTAGGGTGATTTTCCCTTTTCAATTAGGGTTTCTGACAATGTTTTTGGGTTTTAAGGGTTTATGGCGTTAGGTCGATGAAGAGCCGTGGTGGAGGTGGTATTGACACTGCTGCTAAACGTATTTCTGCATCTAGGTAACTATTAAACTATACTCCACTGCATTAGTTGTATATTATTATACTCCCTTTGAAATTAGTGTTGTTTATTTATTTGTTTGTCTTTCTCTTGTTGCAAAACAGTAGTTGCATGCCTCGGCTCTAACCCAGCAATAAACATGTTTTTTGGCTGCTCTCTTCTAGTATCAAGTACTTTTATGACTAGTTTACGTAGTAGAACGCCATCGTTAAATTTTGTGATTTGCTTTTAATGGATATTTTTAATTTTGGTAGATACAATGTTTGTGTATATGATTATGGCTGTAGCAGTATAGCTTTAACCTTTGTGAGGTGAAATATGAGTTTCTCTGCTGCATTATGGTTTCCTTTAAAAAATCTAAATTATCTTCATTGAAAAGTGATGTTTTTGATGTGAGTAGTTCATGCTCTTAGGTAGAATTTTGCTGCATTTATATTCCTGATTGAAAATGTGACATGCAATCATACAATCTGGTCTTGTTTAGCTACGGTCTACAAGTATGTCTCGTGTGAGAAAGAACACTCATCATTCAAGACCTCACTAGATGCTCTGTTCATGACTTACATGTCATCAGTGGGTGTGAATGATTTTTTATAATTCTGGGTAGAAGATAACCTCTGAACCCGTGTTCCATTGTAGGAGAGTTTAAGATCAAAATTGTCATGTGTTAACTGTAATTTTAAAATGCTGTAATGTGTAAAGCATTTTTGCATGAGCGCATTGGCATGTTTGTTCACTGATGATTACAACGTCGGTTGTGGTATGCCTTGTTCATTTAGTAGAACGCCATCCTTGAATCTTGTTATTTGTTTTTGTTTGATGTTTGACATTTTTAATTTCGGGAGATAGGATATTATGCCTGTAACTAAATTATGGTCTCCTTTGTAAATTTCCCGAGGAAAGATGAGTTTATCTGCTGAGTCATGGTCTCCTTTCAAAATCTTAAGCTATCTTCATTGAGAAGTTATGGAGTTGATGTGACTCATGTGAGTGTTGATGCTCGTAGGGATAGAATTTGGCTCCATTTATATTCTTGATTGAAAATTTGATATGCAATCATACAATTTGGTCTTGTTTAGTTACGGTCTACAACTATGTCTTGTGTGAAAAAGAACACTCATCATTCAAGACCTCGCTAGATGCTCTGTTCATGACTTACATATCATTAGTGGGTGTGAATGATTTTTAATAATTCTGGGTAAAAGAGAACTTCTGAACCCGTGGAGAGTTTAAGATGGAAATTGACATGTCTTAACTGTAATGTGTAAAGCATTTTTGCATGTGCGCTTTGGCATGTTTGTTCATTGATGATTTACAATGTCGGTTGTGGTATGCCTCGTTCACATAGTAGAACGGCATCCGTAGATCTTGTTATTTGTTTTTGTTTTTGTTTGATGTTGGATGTTTTTAATTGTGGGAGATAGGATAATTATGCCTCTAGCAAAATTGTTGTCTCCTTTGTAATTTCCCGGGGATAGATGTATTTATCTGCTCAGTTGTGGTCTCCTTTCAAAATCTTAAATTATCTTCGTTGAGAAGTTATGGAGTTGATGTGAGTAGTTGATGCTCGTAGGGATAGAATTTGGCTCCATTTATGTTCTTGATTGAAAATGTGACATGCAATCATACAATTTGGTCTCCTTTAGTTACGGTCTACAACTATGTCTTGTGTGAGAAAGAACACTCATCACCATTCAAGACCTCACTAGATGCTCTGCTCATGTCTTACATATCATCAGTGAGTGTGAATGATTTTTGATAATTCTGGCTAGAAGAGAACTTCTGAACCCGTGGAGAGTTTAAGATGGATACTGACATGTCGTACCTATAATGTGTAAAGCATTTTTGCATGAGCGCTTTGACATGTTTGTTCACTGATGATTTACAATGTCTGTTGTGGTATGCCTCGTTCACGTAGTAGAACGCCATCCTTGAATCTTGTTATTTGTTTTTGTTTGATCTTGGATGTTTTTAATTGTGGGAGATAGGATAATTATGCTTGTAGCAAAATTGTGGTCTCCTTTGTAATTTCCCGGGGAAAGATGAGTTTATCTGCTCAGTTGTGGTCTCCTTTAAAAATCTTAAATTATCTTCATTGAGACGTTATGGAATTGATATGAGTAGTTGATGCTCTTAGGGATAGTATTTGGCTGCATTTGTATTCTTGATTGAAAATGTGACATGCAATCAGACAATTTGGTTTGCTCAATTACGTTCTACAGGTATATATTGTGTAAGAATCAACACTCACCATTCAAAACCTAACTAGATGCTTTGTTCATGATTTAGCTATTATCAATGGGTTTGAATGATTGAATGATTTTGATAATTCTGGATAGAAGAGAACTTCTGAAGACATGTTTCATTGGAGGAGAGTTTGTGATGGACTTTGACATGTCTTAACTTTTATTTAAAAATACCGTAATGTCTAAAGCATTTTTGCATGAGCACATTGGGATGTTTTGATTGACGATTTACAATGTCTGTTGTGGCAAAATCAGGTTTGTATGGTAGATGCTGGACTCTGGTTGCTTTTGTGGCTTGGTTTTTTTCACATTCTCTGAGCATAATGCTGTGCTGTCTACGGCTTGAGATTTTTTGTTTGATGTTTGATATTGTTAATTTAGGGGGGTAGGATGTTTGTGCGTAGGATTTTAACCTTTGTGAGGGGAAAGATGAGTTTCTCTGCTCAGTTATGGTGTCCTTTCCAAGTTTAAATTATATTCTTGATTGAAAATGTGACATGCAATCAGACAATTGGTTGTTTAGTTACAGGTATATGTGTAAGAATTAACACTCACCATTCAAACCTCAGTAGATGCTCTGTTCATGACTTAGATATCATCAGTGGGTGTGATTGATAATTCAGGGTAGAAGAGAACTTCTGAACCCGTGTTTCAATGGATGAGAGTTTTGAGACGCAAATTAATATCTGAACTTTCATTTAAAAATGCTGTAATGTGTAAAAGCTGTTTTGCATGAGTGCATTGGCATGTTTGTTCACTGATGATTTACAATGTCTGTTGTGGTGAAATCAGGTTTATATGGTAGATGCTGGACTTTGGTAGCTTTTGGGCTTGGCTTTCACAACATGTTAGCATAATGCTGTGTTATCTAGGCTAGAGGGCTCTGCTAATGAGTTAATTACTTATATGTATTAATGGCTAGAAATATCTGCATATGAACCCTTTATTGTAACAAACTGGCAAGTGTGTAATGAAGTACGCTATTTTAAGACCCTGGCCTGTACCTCTCTCTCTCTCTGGCTGATAACACTTTATTGTAACAAACTGGCAAGTGTGTAATGAGTTAGTTCTCCATTTTCAATGATATTGTGTGGCAATGTCTTCCATGTCGATATATCAATGTGATACTGGAAAAGAAGAGTTTTTCTGTTCAGATACGGAATCTCGTTTAAACGATGATATGGTGTTCCTATCTGTGGTAGGAAAGCTTTGTCCGTATTTTTGTTCAGATGAAGAGACACTCAGATCTTGAGGATGTCTGTCGAAAATGCATGATTCCTGTAATATTGAAGTGCTCTTGCAAATTGGCTGGTTTTTATAGTAGATTGCCGAGAACTGCTCCTACAACACAAGTGATCTTCACCATTTCCTCTTACATTCTAATAATCTCTTCAGAGTTTTACTTACTGAGAACCTCGTAGGTCTAGTTCAACATACTTAATACATATTCTTGAAAATTAGAAATCGATAAATACAATAAACAGAAAACAACTAGAAATTACTCAAACTAAACTGCATAGATTTCCTTCATTGCGTAAACGAAATGGATCAACTTTGGCGTTATATCTCCCATCCCATTGTTTCTACCAAACCTTACGCCGTACGAGTTCATATATTAAGAAATATTTGATTAATTACGACCTTTTCCCGTCCTCTATGGTTGTAATCTACCGCAGCAACTACACCATTGGAACGAATCCAATCTAAAGTCTTACTTATGGTGTTGAGTGACTTCATTTTGGACTGGACGTTTATAAGCTGTTAAAGTGACAGTTTAATACGCCCAGGACCATCTCCTCTATTAGCCATGATATTTAGTTGAGTCTCCATTGCTTCAATCACTGCAATGGGAAAAAAGTATATATCAAAAAACAAGCATATATAAAAGTCAACAGTAATAATCTTAACTTGTCATTTCTGTGTAGTAACAAGGTTGGGACATTGTTTTGGAAGACAACTTTGACTCGTGTGCTGTGAGAACCCATACTGATTTAATTTGTCCAGTTAGTAGGGTCTAAAAGGCACGAGGCCACCAAATCATATATGATATATCAGTCTAATCACCAAACCTAACTGAGTAACCTATTTGAAATTAACGACTATATTATAGCTAGAGAGTCATAATGTTGTTCCTTTTCTACCAACATTTTAAGCATTTTTAATATTTGAAAATAGTGGTATACAAAAATTTGTGTAAGAAAGTAAACTTTCAATTAAGAGGGTCATTTTGTCGTGAAATAATACTTGGTAGTCTTTTTTTTTGAATCAAGGAAAAGAGAAATTGTCTTTCATGAAAAGTTAAAATACAATTACAAATATAAATTTATTTCTCTAAATTTTATCATTAGTACAAGATTGTTCTTTTCACTAAACTAAAATTAAATTGAACTTTACTTAACTAAAACTGAATTGAATATTAAGGGTGTGTTGTTTAGATTTTATCTAGTCAGTTCAGTTCAGTTCAGTTCATTCCAATTCAACGGTAATCTTGTATTAAATCAGTGATTTTCAGTTCAATTCAATTCAGTAATTATCATTTCATTTCAATAATGATATATGTTGATCAATTCAGTTCATTTTAATTTAGCCTTAAAAAACGCAGTAATATGCATAAAAAAAATTGATAATTGAATTGAAACATACAAGTCCACTGAACTTAATTAATTGAATTGACCGAACCATGATGAGTTGTAAAGAACCCACCAAATTTCTACTTCTTTTTGCTTAAAATCACTTTCACTATAATAATCCGAAAACTCATAACCAAAGTAGAGAAAAACAAAGGAAATGACATGTGATGTACCATGTATGTATGTATATTAGCTCCATAGTTTTATGTTAGCATTTGTTCAAAGTTAGCACCGTGTTCGTCTGTCTATCTTTCTCTTTCCTAGTCAATTCATGAGTCTCTGTCACCCACAATAATGGGAGGAATCAGAATCACACTCATCATATATAGTTCAAAGATTCTCCTGCAAAAGGACTTATTGGCTTCATTTAAATGAATGAGCATAAGGAGAGACCAGAGACATTGGGTGCCTATTTCAGAGCTTCATTGATCGTCACACATACAGTTTCTGAATTATCATCGGCACTTCCATCCACCATTAATACATTATTAGTTCATTAGCAATACCAAGTTAGTTAATTAGCATCATCAACAATAACTAGCTAGTTACCATTATCATGTTTAAGTGTTGCAAGAAACCTTCCGATGTGATCCAGCCCGCCTTACGCTCCAACAGTCAGCGTTGATGGTGAGTAAACTATTTTAATTAGACTGTTTATTAATTAGAGTTAATTATTATTTGTCGTTGTTCTTTGATTGATTAGTTAATTCTTGAACGACGTACGTGCATATACTTATACTAATTATTTGTTTAACTTGGAAGGGATGAGGGAAGACGTTCTTCCTCTTATAATACATCAGCTCATCCAATCATGCATGGAGATAGGAGAACCATCCATTAGACGTATCGAGTCCGCAAGAATGAGCGGAGGATTCGGAGCAAGAGCATCATCCATGACTACCATGTACGGAGCTCAAAATGTTGATGAGGAAGCAAGATCGTCGATGAGCTATTATATATGATCGCTGCTGATCGATCATGAGGCCGCCGCAAGAGCATCTATGAGTAGGATGTACGGAGCTGAAAATGTTGAGGAAGGAATACCATCCAACGCCAGCAGGAGGATTCGAATATCAGACTCGTGTCGTTCTTTGAGGAGGAGAAGCACTAGTCGACGTTACAATGATGCTACTGATGATGATGAGTATACGTGAGTCTAGCTAATTGATTGATAATAATAATTAAGAAGATAATTAATTACTCATTTTTAATTTAATTCGTTTTACCAGCTGATTCATTTTGACGTTTCATACATTTGTTCTCACCAATTTCTTCTTCATTTTTTTGCAGGGTAGACATTGTGGACGATATATTAGAATCCGACGACAGGGAAAGTAATAATGTTTCATCTTCTTAATTATTGCTTACATGTTTTTTTTATTACTATCTAATTTATTGAAGCTGTCGTTCATGGTGATTGATGAATTATAAGTAATATAATTACTAATTATATACAGTCTCTAATTAATTTAGCATTATTATTATTATTATTATTATTATTATTATTATTATTATTATTATTATTATTATTATTATTATTAATCCTGCAATTGTTTTTTCAGAAGGAGGAATTTCACCCTCTTCAATAAAGAGAAAAGTGGACCTGAGTGCAGATTATGAGGAACAATGTCGTGACTGTGCAATAGCAGCTCTTGACTACTTCAACAGCCTGTACAGCCAGTCTATGGTTCATCTCTTTTACCCCCTCTACTACTTTCTCTTTCATCTCTGTGTAATTAATTAGTATTAATTACTCTCACTCAACAAAAAAAAAATAGTATTAATTACTCCACATGATCAAATCTTGTACGAGTATATATATATATATGTCTTGAATGATAATTACGAGGTGATATATAGATTATTAAACTTAATAATGGAATAATAATAATCGTTATTAAGGTGCTTGAATTTAGGGAATTATTATTACTGTAGTAGAGTACATGGTAATTAATGAATTGATTCTTTAAATTATTCATAGGGTTACTTTCAAATGGTCAACTGCGGGGAGTCTTCGGGATTCATGCACCCTAAGGATGGATGGCTATTCCATTCGAACTTCGTCGCCAAGCTCCCATACAACAATATTTCTGAGATGCTCTTCTTTGCTGAAATCTGGGAAATTGAAAATATACAGACGGTTGTCAATAGGTGTGAAATCCTAGGGCCTAATAATGGTTATGGTAAATACAAATCAACTCAAACATATACTGATTTAATTATTTTTTTTCTTTTTTAATCTATTTTCATAAATTTCTTTAATTAATATATATGTGATTGTTATCCTTAATTGTTATCATGTATAATGATCGATGACGTATACGATGCATTTTTTTCGAGGGTAGATGATTGCAAAGCTTGTGCTGATGGTGAGCCTGATCTTATCAACCACCCTACTAATAGCCAATTTCACAAGGGTTACAAGGCGTTTGCCATCTATTCATATCGTTAATAATTATTCTAAGTCGTTGTCCTTTTAACTTTGGCTAGCTGCAAATCTCTATTGTATGGGTAAGCTGCGCCTTCTCATACCTACTCTTCTGACTTTCCCTGCATGGTTGTAATTTAATTAACTCACAATTTATGTTTTTTTTTTGTCCTTGGTGACATCAGGTTATAACTTATAATAGTACAGTGGGCTGTGGGTGTATCTTTGATCTTTCAACAATGTAATTGTTGCTGCAGTGTTTTTGATCAACCCTAGCTAGCTTATTATTAACAATCAAGTAGCACTTAATTATTTGCGCTTATGGTTCAATTAATATTATGCTAGTGATTCTATTATCGGTGTTAGTTGAACATCTAGATCGTATGACTGATGAACTAGATCGAGGCTTGTAATAATTTTGTTACATTTTATGTATGTGACGATCGATCCCACGCACATACCAAGCTTATGATATGTATTACTATGATTTGTAATAGAGCTAGAATTCCCCAATTCTAGTTTATTTAGTACTTCAAACAACATCTTAATTGCGTGCTTTTATATATGTATGGTACTGAAGACTAATTTAATCTTAATTAATTGATATCTCAACATATTTTTTATTCGGTGAAAACTATAAAACCTGAAATTTTCAAGTAAAACAAGTAATTAACTTGCAAAAAGGTGCCTCATATTATCATCAGTGTATTTTTCTTAAGCCTCCACAGTTATTTCTATCTAGGAACAACCATGCATAGAAATAATAACTGCATGGCAATTGGTAAGACCCTTGGTCTTCATCATCCCAGCTTGAAATTTATTTAGGTATTTGAAGCAGAACTTATCACGAAACATATCAAAACAGTGATCAACAACGGTACTTATTAGGGTACTTAATATCACAAACCAGAAAAAGGAGCTGTAGCCTGTAGATAACGAATAATAAAACATTTTCAGGCGCAACAATAATAGTGTTTTGCTAAAATTACTGTCCAGAAAAAAAGAAGGTATTTTGCTAAGGTATCAAAAACATTTTATTTTTTTAAAGCAATGTTTGAGATAAATTAATCCCTTCACTCTTACGATCAGTAGTTAATTGCCTTCATTCGCCAACGATGTTGAAGACTTGATCCTTAATTCATTTATTTAGACTGAATATATATGTTCAAAACCATTTTTTAGAAGCGAGTAATAATTTCGTGACACGTAGTAGCTTATTTCCACTAATGTTGTATTTTAGCAAATTCGTAATCATTAATAAAATTTGTATTTACTGATAAAACAAGTTATTATATTTTTTATTTGGATCTAACTAATTAATATTGTAGTTAGATAATGATTAGTCTTATATTATAGTGATTGTCAACCACTAAAACTTTTGAGTAGAGTGATATGAAAGCTTGAGAGGAGTGACATTGATTGTACGTAATAATAATTGCTCTAGTTTAATTTTTTAATCCATGAAAATACCAAAATGATACTCCAAACGAGTACTGAAAAAGGGTCATGGGACTGCACTTTGCAACAAAAAAAAGGGGGTCATGGGGACTAGGGGAAGGGAGATATTTAGGTACGGAATAATTTGGACTGAAGTTATAAAAAAAGGGCGTACAAGACAAATGAAATAAAGGCTAAAGCTGTCAAATAGTTGGAAATCCAAAACCGTTGGCAACGTACGTACACTTTGATATTTGTGCTAGTACTGTACGTAATCAAAGTTAAAGATAGCTGGAGGATGTGTGATGAGATGAGGATGATTTGATTTATTTTTATTTATATTTGGCTTTGAAATAAAATAGCCTATTTATATTTGATATTGTAGTAGTCTTTGAAATGATTAATAGTATAATCCGAACTATAGCTATATTAATTAGTTATTTTTTTTTACATTGACGAATGACAATTTTTCATTTTGCGAAAGGAATTGATCAACACTATTATTAATAATAAGTAGTTCAATATTTTATATGATCCGAAAGAAATGAATGGCCAAGACTACAAATTATACTAGTGGAATATTTTTAATTTTTCTTTAACATCTAGCCATTATTGAAGATGCAAGTAACAACTTAGGAACAATTTGACACATCATGATATGCACATACAGAATTAGAAGGGTCATAAAATTTCCAAAGAACAAGAAAATCTGGAATGAATGACACACACAGTTATCCCCCAATCACCCGTCTTTTACTCCTTACCGCTTTGGCGCTTTGGTAATACACTGGTTGAACATAGCTTTTGGACTTCAACTTTCCTTCTACGTGTAATTATTCATCACTTGCTTGACTTGTTTCTAGGAGTTTAGCAATTATGTTTCCTTGTGGGAATCTTAGTAAGCATGAGTCTCCTTTGTAGGAGACAATCAATTTTCTAATAAAAAATAAAGGTTTAATAAGTTGGAAGCTTCAGGTGTCGAAACAAGTTACAACAAGCAAGATTCCCATCGCAGATTCGCAGGTGTGGCCAGGCAAAGGACAAAAATAATCAAAAAATAAGAATAAATTGGTCCTACAAACTTGTAGAGTTTATATTATAATGCCACACAAATGACGGTCATTAGTTACTTTACATAATGCCACCACAAACCTTTGTAATAGGAAAAAAAAGACAATGATTCTCATACATATCGAGCGTATGATATCCTCATTTTTACTCTAATAAAATTAAAACAATCATATCTTTATTTTAGTAACATATGAGGTTAAATGATAAATTACTGTAGGGAGTATATATCACATCTAATTAGTAGGAACAATTATATATTTATTATTAGGTATAACTAGTTACATTCTCGTGCGATGCACGGTTTGTGTGTTAATATTAAATAAAATATTTATAAATGTATATTTCAAGATATATTTCGCATATATCATATCGGGACCATAAGTATGCAAATGTCATATCCATTTAATATGCTACAAACTTACAATATTGCATCATTTGTAGGACAAAATATAAAAAATACTTCGTACACAATATCTCATTTATCGTCAATCATGATATAAATCTGTTGGTTTGTATACCAAACTTGTTTATTATTTTTATTGCAATTTACTCCATTATCAAGTGTCCAATATCCAGTCCAATATATCACCACTACCACTAATGCAACCATACTACTATTAATATTTTACTGCGGTATCCATTCCAATAAAAACATATCATAAGTATCAAATGGATCGATTGAAATTAAGTTGGAATTTTTTGAATTGGAACTCCAAATGAATAAGCCCAAGTCAAAACCAAAATTACAATTTAAATGTCGATCTAAATGTTCACTCCAAATCGAATAATTTATTTTGACTCAATATAGATTTTTATATTTGATCCAAATAAATTTCAACAATTATAATACATTAATTTCCTCAAAATATATTAATTAATCACTTAATAGTCAAACTAATTAAATTAACCACATACATTGAATCATGAGTTAATTAAATGTGCATCAAATTCAATGTATGAATGTAAAACATTAATTGTTTGTATGACATGGATTACACATGTCAAATGATGATAATAGTAAGCACCTACATAGATGCCTAGGTGTCCATCTAACAATGTGCAACATCCACCTATATATATATATATATATATATATATATATATATATATATGAAGATCACTAAAAAAAGAATAATTATGAAGGGGCTTTTCTTTTTATTTTTTTAACCCATTACTTTACAAACCAGTGAGAATTTGCCAACTCATTCATGAAAATGAGTGTATCAATACAATTTCCAAAAACACAAAAAGTATTTTGGTACGTAAAGCCTGTCAATAATTCAGGTGATGAGGTAAACTACTTAAGTGAGGAAGTTTTGTATTGTATTGTACTGAAAATTAAAGATTGATACTGATGATGGCCACATCTTTGAACTTGAGAAAGCAAAAATGAGTTCGTTGTGCGTGCTGACCCTATTTGCTAGGAAACTGCATAAATAACAAACACGTTCTTTTAGTGTCCTTGTGGGTCACGCAAGCAGCAACAACAAAAAACAAACAAAAAGGAAAGAAAAAGAAACTGCCAAACAAAAAGGACGCGGGATTAAAATAAAAAGGAAAGGAAAATAATAAGAATGGCGATTTATAAGAAAAAAGGAAAGAAAAAAAAGGCGGTGTAGCATTTATAAAAGGAGCGCACATTATTATTACCACCATTAGTGTTAAGACTAGCTACAGTAGAGAGAAAAAGACTTGAGAGAGCAAAAAACAGTGAAGCTTAGAGAGAGGAAGAAAACCACGCAGAGAGAGAAGAGAAGAGAGAGAAAAACTCAAGCTTTGATAATGGCGGTAACCAGATTATCTGAGCAAAATTCATCTTTCAACTTACGATCCCGCAACAAAACTGTCTATTTTGATCAACGTGATTCTGCTGTCGCCAGGAGATTGTTCAACCCTAAATCGAGGTATCATTTTCCCATCTCCTTTCTTCTTCTCTACTTTTCCTTTTCTAGGGCTTTATTTATGCTCCATTTCTATCATCTCTCTTTGAAATTGATTCCTTGAATTTCCTTTTTCGATTTTTCAATTTCAATTAGGGTGATTTTCCCTTTTCAATTAGGGTTTCTGACAATGTTTTTGGGTTTTAAGGGTTTATGGCGTTAGGTCGATGAAGAGCCGTGGTGGAGGTGGTATTGACACTGCTGCTAAACGTATTTCTGCATCTAGGTAACTATTAAACTATACTCCACTGCATTAGTTGTATATTATTATACTCCCTTTGAAATTAGTGTTGTTTATTTATTTGTTTGTCTTTCTCTTGTTGCAAAACAGTAGTTGCATGCCTCGGCTCTAACCCAGCAATAAACATGTTTTTTGGCTGCTCTCTTCTAGTATCAAGTACTTTTATGACTAGTTTACGTAGTAGAACGCCATCGTTAAATTTTGTGATTTGCTTTTAATGGATATTTTTAATTTTGGTAGATACAATGTTTGTGTATATGATTATGGCTGTAGCAGTATAGCTTTAACCTTTGTGAGGTGAAATATGAGTTTCTCTGCTGCATTATGGTTTCCTTTAAAAAATCTAAATTATCTTCATTGAAAAGTGATGTTTTTGATGTGAGTAGTTCATGCTCTTAGGTAGAATTTTGCTGCATTTATATTCCTGATTGAAAATGTGACATGCAATCATACAATCTGGTCTTGTTTAGCTACGGTCTACAAGTATGTCTCGTGTGAGAAAGAACACTCATCATTCAAGACCTCACTAGATGCTCTGTTCATGACTTACATGTCATCAGTGGGTGTGAATGATTTTTTATAATTCTGGGTAGAAGATAACCTCTGAACCCGTGTTCCATTGTAGGAGAGTTTAAGATCAAAATTGTCATGTGTTAACTGTAATTTTAAAATGCTGTAATGTGTAAAGCATTTTTGCATGAGCGCATTGGCATGTTTGTTCACTGATGATTACAACGTCGGTTGTGGTATGCCTTGTTCATTTAGTAGAACGCCATCCTTGAATCTTGTTATTTGTTTTTGTTTGATGTTTGACATTTTTAATTTCGGGAGATAGGATATTATGCCTGTAACTAAATTATGGTCTCCTTTGTAAATTTCCCGAGGAAAGATGAGTTTATCTGCTGAGTCATGGTCTCCTTTCAAAATCTTAAGCTATCTTCATTGAGAAGTTATGGAGTTGATGTGACTCATGTGAGTGTTGATGCTCGTAGGGATAGAATTTGGCTCCATTTATATTCTTGATTGAAAATTTGATATGCAATCATACAATTTGGTCTTGTTTAGTTACGGTCTACAACTATGTCTTGTGTGAAAAAGAACACTCATCATTCAAGACCTCGCTAGATGCTCTGTTCATGACTTACATATCATTAGTGGGTGTGAATGATTTTTAATAATTCTGGGTAAAAGAGAACTTCTGAACCCGTGGAGAGTTTAAGATGGAAATTGACATGTCTTAACTGTAATGTGTAAAGCATTTTTGCATGTGCGCTTTGGCATGTTTGTTCATTGATGATTTACAATGTCGGTTGTGGTATGCCTCGTTCACATAGTAGAACGGCATCCGTAGATCTTGTTATTTGTTTTTGTTTTTGTTTGATGTTGGATGTTTTTAATTGTGGGAGATAGGATAATTATGCCTCTAGCAAAATTGTTGTCTCCTTTGTAATTTCCCGGGGATAGATGTATTTATCTGCTCAGTTGTGGTCTCCTTTCAAAATCTTAAATTATCTTCGTTGAGAAGTTATGGAGTTGATGTGAGTAGTTGATGCTCGTAGGGATAGAATTTGGCTCCATTTATGTTCTTGAGTGAAAATGTGACATGCAATCATACAATTTGGTCTCGTTTAGTTACGGTCTACAACTATGTCTTGTGTGAGAAAGAACACTCATCACCATTCAAGACCTCACTAGATGCTCTGCTCATGTCTTACATATCATCAGTGAGTGTGAATGATTTTTGATAATTCTGGCTAGAAGAGAACTTCTGAACCCGTGGAGAGTTTAAGATGGATACTGACATTTCGTACCTATAATGTGTAAAGCATTTTTGCATGAGCGCTTTGACATGTTTGTTCACTGATGATTTACAATGTCTGTTGTGGTATGCCTCGTTCACGTAGTAGAACGCCATCCTTGAATCTTGTTATTTGTTTTTGTTTGATCTTGGATGTTTTTAATTGTGGGAGATAGGATAATTATGCTTGTAGCAAAATTGTGGTCTCCTTTGTAATTTCCCGGGGAAAGATGAGTTTATCTGCTCAGTTGTGGTCTCCTTTAAAAATCTTAAATTATCTTCATTGAGACGTTATGGAATTGATATGAGTAGTTGATGCTCTTAGGGATAGTATTTGGCTGCATTTGTATTCTTGATTGAAAATGTGACATGCAATCAGACAATTTGGTTTGCTCAATTACGTTCTACAGGTATATATTGTGTAAGAAACAACACTCACCATTCAAAACCTAACTAGATGCTTTGTTCATGATTTAGCTATTATCAATGGGTTTGAATGATTGAATGATTTTGATAATTCTGGATAGAAGAGAACTTCTGAAGACATGTTTCATTGGAGGAGAGTTTGTGATGGACTTTGACATGTCTTAACTTTTATTTAAAAATACCGTAATGTCTAAAGCATTTTTGCATGAGCACATTGGGATGTTTTGACTGACGATTTACAATGTCTGTTGTGGCAAAATCAGGTTTGTATGGTAGATGCTGGACTCTGGTTGCTTTTGTGGCTTGGTTTTTTTCACATTCTCTGAGCATAATGCTGTGCTGTCTACGGCTTGAGATTTTTTGTTTGATGTTTGATATTGTTAATTTAGGGGGGTAGGATGTTTGTGCGTAGGATTTTAACCTTTGTGAGGGGAAAGATGAGTTTCTCTGCTCAGTTATGGTGTCCTTTCCAAGTTTAAATTATATTCTTGATTGAAAATGTGACATGCAATCAGACAATTGGTTGTTTAGTTACAGGTATATGTGTAAGAATTAACACTCACCATTCAAACCTCAGTAGATGCTCTGTTCATGACTTAGATATCATCAGTGGGTGTGATTGATAATTCAGGGTAGAAGAGAACTTCTGAACCCGTGTTTCAATGGACGAGAGTTTTGAGACGCAAATTAATATCTGAACTTTCATTTAAAAATGATGTAATGTGTAAAAGCTGTTTTGCATGAGTGCATTGGCATGTTTGTTCACTGATGATTTACAATGTCTGTTGTGGTGAAATCAGGTTTATATGGTAGATGCTGGACTTTGGTAGGTTTTGGGCTTGGCTTTCACAACATGTTAGCATAATGCTGTGTTATCTAGGCTAGAGGGCTCTGCTAATGAGTTAATTACTTATATGTATTAATGGCTAGAAATATCTGCATATGAACCCTTTATTGTAACAAACTGGCAAGTGTGTAATGAAGTACGCTATTTTAAGACCCTGGCCTGTACCTCTCTCTCTCTCTGGCTGATAACACTTTATTGTAACAAACTGGCAAGTGTGTAATGAGTTAGTTCTCCATTTTCAATGATATTGTGTGGCAATGTCTTCCATGTCGATATATCAATGTGATACTGGAAAAGAAGAGTTTTTCTGTTCAGATACGGAATCTCGTTTAAACGATGATATGGTGTTCCTATCTGTGGTAGGAAAGCTTTGTCCGTATTTTTGTCCAGATGAAGAGACACTCAGATCTTGAGGATGTCTGTCGAAAATGCATGATTCCTGTAATAATGAAGTGCTCTTGCAAATTGGCTGGTTTTTAAAGTAGATTGCCGAGAACTGCTCCTACAACACAAGTGATCTTCACCATTTCCTCTTACATTCTAATAATCTCTTCAGAGTTTTACTTACTGAGAACCTCGTAGGTCTAGTTCAACATACTTAATACATATTCTTGAAAATTAGAAATTGATAAATATAATAAACAGAAAACAACTAGAAATTACTCAAACTAAACTGCATAGATTTCCTTCATTGCGTAACCGAAATGGATCAACTTTGGCGTTATATCTCCCATCCCATTGTTTCTACCAAACCTTACGCCGTACGAGTTCATATATTAAGAAATATTTGATTAATTACGACCTTTTCCCGTCCTCTATGGTTGTAATCTACCGCAGCAACTACACCATTGGAACGAATCCAATCTAAAGTCTTACTTATGGTGTTGAGTGACTTCATTTTGGACTGGACGTTTATAAGCTGTTAAAGTGACAGTTTAATACGCCCAGGACCATCTCCTCTATTAGCCATGATATTTAGTTGACTCTCCATTGCTTCAATCACTGCAATGGGAAAAAAATATATATCAAAAAACAAGCATATGTAAAAGTCAACAGTAATAATCTTAACTTGTCATTTCTGTGTAGTAACAAGGTTGGGACATTGTTTTGGAAGACAACTTTGACTCGTGTGCTGTGAGAACCCATACTGATTTAATTTGTCCAGTTTGTAGGGTCTAAAAGGCACGAGGCCACCAAATCATATATGATATATCAGTCTAATCACCAAACCTAACTGAGTAACCTATTTGAAATTAACGACTATATTATAGCTAGAGAGTCATAATGTTGTTCCTTTTCTACCAACATTTTAAGCATTTTTAATATTTGAAAATAGTGGTATACAAAAATTTGTGTAAGAAAGTAAACTTTCAATTAAGAGGGTCATTTTGTCGTGAAATAATACTTGGTAGTCTTTTTTTTGAATCAAGGAAAAGAGAAATTGTCTTTCATGAAAAGTTAAAATACAATTACAAATATAAATTTATTTCTCTAAATTTTATCATTAGTACAAGATTGTTCTTTTCACTAAACTAAAATTAAATTGAACTTTACTTAACTAAAACTGAATTGAATATTAAGGGTGTGTTGTTTAGATTTTATCTAGTCAGTTCAGTTCATTCCAATTCAACGGTAATCTTGTATTAAATCAGTGATTTTCAGTTCAATTCAATTCAGTAATTATCATTTCATTTCAATAATGATATATGTTGATCAATTCAGTTCATTTTAATTTAGCCTTAAAAAACGCACTAATATGCATAAAAAAAATTGATAATTGAATTGAAACATACAAGTCCACTGAACTTAATTAATTGAATTGACCGAACCATGATGAGTTGTAAAGAACCCACCAAATTTCTACTTCTTTTTGCTTAAAATCACTTTCACTATAATAATCCGAAAACTCATAACCAAAGTAGAGAAAAACAAAGGAAATGACATGTGATGTACCATGTATGTATGTATATTAGCTCCATAGTTTTATGTTAGCATTTGTTCAAAGTTAGCACCGTGTCCGTCTGTCTATCTTTCTCTTTCCTAGTCAATTCATGAGTCTCTGTCACCCACAATAATGGGAGGAATCAGAATCACACTCATCATATATAGTTCAAAGATTCTCCTGCAAAAGGACTTATTGGCTTCATTTAAATGAATGAGCATAAGGAGAGACCAGAGACATTGGGTGCCTATTTCAGAGCTTCATTGATCGTCACACATACAGTTTCTGAATTATCATCAGGACTTCCATCCACCATTAATACATTATTAGTTCATTAGCAATACCAAATTAGTTAATTAGCATCATCAACAATAACTAGCTAGTTACCATTATCATGTTTAAGTGTTGCAAGAAACCTTCCGATGTGATCCAGCCCGCCTTACGCTCCAACAGTCAGCGTCGATGGTGAGTAAACTATTTTAATTAGACTGTTTATTAATTAGAGTTAATTATTATTTGTCGTTGTTCTTTGATTGATTAGTTAATTCTTGAACGACGTACGTGCATATACTTATACTAATTATTTGTTTAACTTGGAAGGGATGAGGGAAGACGTTCTTCCTCTTATAATACATCAGCTCATCCAATCATGCATGGAGATAGGAGAACCATCCATTAGACGTATCGAGTCCGCAAGAATGAGCGGAGGATTCGGAGCAAGAGCATCATCCATGACTACCATGTACGGAGCTCAAAATGTTGATGAGGAAGCAAGATCGTCGATGAGCTATTATATATGATCGCTGCTGATCGATCATGAGGCCGCCGCAAGAGCATCTATGAGTAGCATGTACGGAGCTGAAAATGTTGAGGAAGGAATACCATCCAACGCCAGCAGGAGGATTCGAATATCAGACTCGTGTCGTTCTTTGAGGAGGAGAAGCACTAGTCGACGTTACAATGATGCTACTGATGATGATGAGTATACGTAAGTCTAGCTAATTGATTGATAATAATAATTAAGAAGATAATTAATTACTCATTTTTAATTTAATTCGTTTTACCAGCTGATTCATTTTGACGTTTCATACATTTGTTCTCACCAATTTCTTCTTCATTTTTTTGCAGGGTAGACATTGTGGACGATATATTAGAATCCGACGACAGGGAAAGTAATAATGTTTCATCTTCTTAATTATTGCTTACTTGTTTTTTTATTACTATCTAATTTATTGAAGCTGTCGTTCATGGTGATTGATGAATTATAAGTAATATAATTACTAATTATATACAGTCTCTAATTAATTAAGCATTATTATTATTATTATTATTATTATTATTATTATTATTATTATTATTATTATTATTATTATTATTATTATTATTATTATTATTATTATTATTATTATTATTATTATTATTATTAATCCTGCAATTTTATTTCAGAAGGAGGAATTTCACCCTCTTCAATAAAGAGAAAAGTGGACCTGAGTGCAGATTATGAGGAACAATGTCGTGACTGTGCAATAGCAGCTCTTGACTACTTCAACAGCCTGTACAGCCAGTCTATGGTTCATCTCTTTTACCCCCTCTACTACTTTCTCTTTCATCTCTTTGTAATTAATTAGTATTAATTACTCTCACTCAACAAAACAAAAAAAAAATAGTATTAATTACTCCACATGATCAAATCTTGTACGAGTATATATATATATATATATATATATATATATATATATATATATATATATATATATATATATATATATATATATATATATATATATATATATATATGTCTTGAATGATAATTACGAGGTGATATATAGATTATTAAACTTAATAATGGAATAATAATAATCGTTATTAAGGTGCTTGAATTTAGGGAATTATTATTACTGTAGTAGAGTACATGGTAATTAATGAATTGATTCTTTAAATTATTCATAGGGTTACTTTCAAATGGTCAACTGTGGGGAGTCTTCGGGATTCATGCACCCTAAGGATGGATGGCTATTCCATTCGAACTTCGTCGCCAAGCTCCCATACAACAATAATTCTGAGATGCTCTTCTTTGCTGAAATCTGGGAAATTGAAAATATACAGACGGTTGTCAATAGGTGTGAAATCCTAGGGCCTAATAATGGTTATGGTAAATACAAATCAACTCAAACATATACTGATTTAATTATTTTTTTTCTTTTTTAATCTATTTTCATAAATTTCTTTAATTAATATATATGTGATTGTTATCCTTAATTGTTATCCTGTATAATGATCGATGACGTATACGATGCATTTTTTTCGGGGGTAGATGATTGCAAAGCTTGTGCTGATGGTGAGCCTGATCTTATCAACCACCCTACTAATAGCCAATTTCACAAGGGTTACAAGGCGTTTGCCATCTATTCATATCGTTAATAATTATTCTAAGTCATTGTCCTTTTAACTTTGGCTAGCTGCAAATCTCTATTGTATGGGTAAGCTGCGCCTTCTCATACCTACTCTTCTGACTTTCCCTGCATGGTTGTAATTTAATTAACTCACAATTTATGTTTTTTTTTTTGTCCTTGGTGACATCAGGTTATAACTTATAATAGTACAGTGGGCTGTGGGTGTATCTTTGATCTTTCAACAATGTAATTGTTCCTGCAGTGTTTTTGATCAACCCTAGCTAGCTTATTATTAACAATCAAGTAGCACTTAATTATTTGCGCTTATGGTTCAATTAATATTATGCTAGTGATTCTATTATCGGTGTTAGTTGAACATCTAGATCGTATGACTGATGAACTAGATCGAGGCTTGTAATAATTTTGTTACATTTTATGTATGTGACGATCGATCCCACGCACATACCAAGCTTATGATATGTATTACTATGATTTGTAATAGAGCTAGAATTCCCCAATTCTAGTTTATTTAGTACTTCAAACAACATCTTAATTGCGTGCTTTTATATATGTATGGTACTGAAGACTAATTTAATCTTAATTAATTGATATCTCAACATATTTTTTATTCGGTGAGAACTATAAAACCTGAAATTTTCAAGTAAAACAAGTAATTAACTTGCAAAAAGGTGCCTCATATTATCATCAGTGTATTTTTCTTAAGCCTCCACAGTTATTTCTATCTAGGAACAACCATGCATAGAAATAATAACTGCATGGCAATTGGTAAGACCCTTGGTCTTCATCATCCCAGCTTGAAATTTATTTAGGTATTTGAAGCAGAACTTATCAAGAAACATATCAAAACAGTGATCGACAACGGCACTTATTAGGAAACTTAATATCACAAACCAGAAAAAGGAGCTGTAGCCTGTAGATAACGAATGATAAAACATTTTCAGGCGCAACAATAATAGTGTTTTGCTAAAATTACTGTCCAGAAAAAAAGAAGGTATTTTGCTAAGGTATCAAAAACATTTTATTTTTTTAAAGCAATGTTTGAGATAAATTAATCCCTTCACTCTTACGATCAGTAGTTAATTGCCTTCATTCGCCAACGATGTTGAAGACATGATCCTTAATTCATTTATTTAGACTGAATATATATGTTCAAAACCATTTTTTAGAAGCGAGTAATAATTTCGTGACGCGTAGTAGCTTATTTCCACTAATGTTGTATTTTAGCAAATGCGTAATCATTAATAAAATTTATATTTACTGATAAAACAAGTTATTATATTTTTTATTTGGATCTAACTAATTAATATTGTAGTTAGATAATGATTAGTCTTATATTATAGTGATTGTCAACCACTAAAACTTTTGAGTAGAGTGATATGAAAGCTTGAGAGGAGTGACATTGATTGTACGTAATAATAATTGCTCTAGTTTAATTTTTTAATGCATGAAAATACCAAAATGATACTCCAAATGAGTACTGAAAAAGGGTCATGGGACTGCACTTGGCAACAAAAAAAAGGGGGTCATGGGGACTAGGGGAAGGGAGATATTTAGGTACGGAATAATTTGGACTGAAGTTATAAAAAAAGGACGTACAAGACAAATGAAATAAAGGCTAAAGCTGTCAAATAGTTGGAAATCCAAAACCGTTGGCAACGTACGTACACTTTGATATTTGTGCTAGTACTGTACGTACTCAAAGTTAAAGATAGTTGGAGGATGTGTGATGAGATGAGGATGATTTGATTTATTTTTATTTATATTTGGCTTTGAAATAAAATAGCCTATTTATATTTGATATTGTAGTAGTCTTTGAAATGGTTAATAGTATAATCCGAACTATAGCTATATTAATTAGTTATTTTTTTTTACATTGACGAATGACAATTTTTCATTTTGCGAAAGGAATTGATCAACACTATTATTAATAATAAGTAGTTCAATATTTTATATGATCCGAAAGAAATGAATGGCCAAGACTACAAATTATACTAGTGGAATATTTTTAATTTTTCTTTAACATCTAGCCATTATTGAAGATGCAAGTAACAACTTAGGAACAATTTGACACATCATGATATGCACATACAGAATTAGAAGGGTCATAAAATTTCCAAAGAACAAGAAAATCTGGAATGAATGACACACACAGTTATCCCCCATTCACCCGTCTTTTACTCCTTACCGCTTTGGCGCTTTGGTAATACACTGGTTGAACATAGCTTTTGGACTTCAACTTTCCTTCTACGTGTAATTATTCATCACTTGCTTGACTTGTTTCTAGGACTTTAGCAATTATGTTTCCTTGTGGGAATCTTAGTAAGCATGAGTCTCCTTTGTAGGAGACAATCAATTTTCTAATAAAAAATAAAGGTTTAATAAGTTGGAAGCTTCAGGTGTCGAAACAAGTTACAACAAGCAAGATTCCCATCGCAGATTTGCAGGTGTGGCCAGGCAAAGGACAAAAATAATCAAAAAATAAGAATAAATTGGTCCTACAAACTTGTAGAGTTTATATTATAATGCCACACAAATGACGGTCATTAGTTACTTTACATAATGCCACCACAAACCATTGTAATAGGAAAAAAAAGACAATGATTCTCATACATATCGAGCGTATGATATCCTCATTTTTACTCTAATAAAATTAAAAAAATCATATGTTTATTTTAGTAACATATGAGGTTAAATGATAAATTACTGTAGGGAGTATATATCACATCTAATTAGTAGGAACAATTATATATTTATTATTAGGTATAACTAGTTACATTCTCGTGCGATGCACGGTTTGTGTGTTAATATTAAATAAAATATTTATAAATGTATATTTCAAGATATATTTCGCATATATCATATCTGGACCATAAGTATGCAAATGTCATATCCCTTTAATATGCTACAAACTTACAATATTGCATCATTTGTAGGACAAAGTATAAAAAATACTTCGTATACAATATCTCATTTATCGTCAATCATGATATAAATCTGTTGGTTTGTATACCAAACTTGTTTATTATTTTTATTGTAATTTACTCCATCATCTAGTGTCCAATATCCAGTCCAATATATCACCACTACCACTAATGCAACCATACTACTATTAATATTTTACTGCGGTATCCGTGTAGAATGATTTTTACTGCGGTAATTTACTCCGTCAATCATGAATGATTTTTTATAATTCTAGGTAGAAGATAACCTCTGAACCCGTGTTCCATTGTAGGAGAGTTTAAGATCAAAATTGTCATGTGTTAACTGTAATTTTAAAATGCTGTAATGTGTAAAGCATTTTTGCATGAGCGCATTGGCATGTTTGTTCACTGATGATTACAATGTCGGTTGTGGTATGCCTTGTTCATTTAGTAGAACGCCATCCTTGAATCTTGTTATTTGTTTTTGTTTGATGTTTGACATTTTTAATTTCGGGAGATAGGATATTATGCCTGTAACTAAATTATGGTCTCCTTTGTAAATTTCCCGAGGAAAGATGAGTTTATCTGCTGAGTCATGGTCTCCTTTCAAAATCTTAAGCTATCTTCATTGAGAAGTTAAGGAGTTGATGTGACTCATGTGAGTGTTGATGCTCGTAGGGATAGAATTTGGCTCCATTTATATTCTTGATTGAAAATTTGATATGCAATCATACAATTTGGTCTTGTTTAGTTACGGTCTACAACTATGTCTTGTGTGAAAAAGAACACTCATCATTCAAGAGCTCGCTAGATGCTCTGTTCATGACTTACATATCATCAGTGGGTGTGAATGATTTTTAATAATTCTGGGTAAAAGAGAACTTCTGAACCCGTGGAGAGTTTAAGATGGAAATTAACATGTCTTAACTGTAATGTGTAAAGCATTTTTGCATGTGCGCTTTGGCATGTTTGTTCATTGATGATTTACAATGTCGGTTGTGGTATGCCTCGTTCACATAGTAGAACGACATCCGTAGATCTTGTTATTTGTTTTTGTTTTTGTTTGATGTTGGATGTATTTAATTGTGGGAGATAGGATAATTATGCCTCTAGCAAAATTGTTGTCTCGTTTGTAATTTTCCGGGGATAGATGTATTTATCTGCTCAGTTGTGGTCTCCTTTCAAAATCTTAAATTATCTTCGTTGAGAAGTTATGGAGTTGATGTGAGTAGTTGATGCTCGTAGGGATAGAATTTGGCTCCATTTATGTTCTTGATTGAAAATGTGACATGCAATCATACAATTTGGTCTCGTTTAGTTACGGTCTACAACTATGTCTTGTGTGAGAAAGAACACTCATCACCATTCAAGACCTCACTAGATGCTCTGCTCATGTCTTACATATCATCAGTGAGTGTGAATGATTTTTGATAATTCTGGCTAGAAGAGAACTTCTGAACCCGTGGAGAGTTTAAGATGGATACTAAATGTCGTACCTATAATGTGTAAAGCATTTTTGCATGAGCGCTTTGACATGTTTGTTCACTGATGATTTACAATGTCTGTTGTGGTATGCCTCGTTCACGTAGTAGAACGCCATCCTTGAATCTTGTTATTTGTTTTTGTTTGATCTTGGATGTTTTTAATTGTGGGAGATAGGATAATTATGCTTGTAGCAAAATTGTGGTCTCCTTTGTAATTTCCCGGGGAAAGATGAGTTTATCTGCTCAGTTGTGGTCTCCTTTAAAAATCTTAAATTATCTTCATTGATACGTTATGGAATTGATATGAGTAGTTGATGCTCTTAGGGATAGTATTTGGCTGCATTTGTATTCTTGATTGAAAATGTGACATGCAATCAGACAATTTGGTTTGCTCAATTACGTTCTACAGGTATATATTGTGTAAGAAACAACACTCACCATTCAAAACCTAACTAGATGCTTTGTTCATGATTTAGCTATTATCAATGGGTTTGAATGATTGAATGATTTTGATAATTCTGGATAGAAGAGAACTTCTGAAGACATGTTTCATTGGAGGAGAGTTTCTGATGGACTTTGACATGTCTTAACTTTTATTTAAAAATACCGTAATGTCTAAAGCATTTTTGCATGAGCACATTGGGATGTTTTGACTGACGATTTACAATGTCTGTTGTGGCAAAATCAGGTTTGTATGGTAGATGCTGGACTCTGGTTGCTTTTGTGGCTTGGTTTTTTTCACATTCTCTGAGCATAATGCTGTGCTGTCTACGGCTTGAGATTTTTTGTTTGATGTTTGATATTGTTAATTTAGGGGGGTAGGATGTTTGTGCGTAGGATTTTAACCTTTGTGAGGGGAAAGATGAGTTTCTCTGCTCAGTTATGGTGTCCTTTCCAAGTTTAAATTATATTCTTGATTGAAAATGTGACATGCAATCAGACAATTGGTTGTTTAGTTACAGGTATATGTGTAAGAATTAACACTCACCATTCAAACCTCAGTAGATGCTCTGTTCATGACTTAGATATCATCAGTGGGTATGATTGATAATTCAGGGTAGAAGAGAACTTCTGAACCCGTGTTTCAATGGACGAGAGTTTTGAGACGCAAATTAATATCTGAACTTTCATTTAAAAATGCTGTAATGTGTAAAAGCTGTTTTGCATGAGTGCATTGGCATGTTTGTTCACTGATGATTTACAATGTCTGTTGTGGTGAAATCAGGTTTATATGGTAGATGCTGGACTTTGGTAGCTTTTGGGCTTGGCTTTCACAACATGTTAGCATAATGCTGTGTTATCTAGGCTAGAGGGCTCTGCTAATGAGTTAATTACTTAATGTATTAATGGCTAGAAATATCTGCATATGAACCCTTTATTGTAACAAACTGGCAAGTGTGTAATGAAGTACGCTATTTTAAGACCCTGGCCTGTACCTCTCTCTCTCTGGCTGATAACACTTTATTGTAACAAACTGGCAAGTGTGTAATGAGTTAGTTCTCCATTTTCAATGATATTGTGTGGCAATGTCTTCCATGTCGATATATCAATGTGATACTGGAAAAGAAGAGTTTTTCTGTTCAGATACGGAATCTTGTTTAAACGATGATATGGTGTTCCTATCTGTGGTAGGAAAGCTTTGTCCGTATTTTTGTCCAGATGAAGAGACACACAGATCTTGAGGATGTCTATCGAAAATGCATGATTCCTGTAATATTGAAGTGCTCTTGCAAATTGGCTGGTTTTTATAGTAGATTGCCGAGAACTGCTCCTACAACACAAGTGATCTTCACAATTTCCTCTTACATTCTAATAATCTCTTCAGAGTTTTACTTACTGAGAACCTCGTAGGTCTAGTTCAACATACTTAATACATATTCTTGAAAATTAGAAATTGATAAATATAATAAACAGAAAACAACTAGAAATTACTCAAACTAAACTGCATAGATTTCCTTCATTGCGTAACCGAAATGGATCAACTTTGGCGTTATATCTCCCATCCCATTGTTTCTACCAAACCTTACGCCGTACGAGTTCATATATTAAGAAATATTTGATTAATTACGACCTTTTCCCGTCCTCTATGGTTGTAATCTACCGCAGCAACTACACCATTGGAACGAATCCAATCTAAAGTCTTACTTATGGTGTTGAGTGACTTCATTTTGGACTGGACGTTTATAAGCTGTTAAAGTGACAGTTTAATACGCCCAGGACCATCTCCTCTATTAGCCATGATATTTAGTTGACTCTCCATTGCTTCAATCACTGCAATGGGAAAAAAATATATATCAAAAAACAAGCATATATAAAAGTCAACAGTAATAATCTTAACTTGTCATTTCTGTGTAGTAACAAGGTTGGGACATTGTTTTGGAAGACAACTTTGACTCGTGTGTTGTGAGAACCCATACTGATTTAATTTGTCCAGTTAGTAGGGTCTAAAAGGCACGAGGCCACCAAATAATATATGATATATCAGTCTAATCACCAAACCTAACTGAGTAACCTATTTGAAATTAACGACTATATTATAGCTAGAGAGTCATAATGTTGTTCCTTTTCTACCAACATTTTAAGCATTTTTAATATTTGAAAATAGTGGTATACAAAAATTTGTGTAAGAAAGTAAACTTTCAATTAAGAGGGTCATTTTGTCGTGAAATAATACTTGGTAGTCTTTTTTTTGTATCAAGGAAAAGAGAAATTGTCTTTCATGAAAAGTTAAAATACAATTACAAATATAAATTTATTTCTCTAAATTTTATCATTAGTACAAGATTGTTCTTTTCACTAAACTAAAATTAAATTGAACTTTACTTAACTAAAACTGAATTGAATATTAAGGGTGTGTTGTTTAGATTTTATCTAGTCAGTTCAGTTCAGTTCAGTTCAGTTCATTCCAATTCAACGGTAATCTTGTATTAAATTAGTGATTTTCAGTTCAATTCAATTCAGTAATTATCATTTCATTTCAATAATGATATATGTTGATCAATTCAGTTCATTTTAATTTAGCCTTAAAAAATGCACTAATATGCATAAAAAAAATTGATAATTGAATTGAAACATACAAGTCCACTGAACTTAATTAATTGAATTGACCGAACCATGATGAGTTGTAAAGAACCCACCAAATTTCTACTTCTTTTTGCTTAAAATCACTTTCACTATAATAATCCGAAAACTCATAACCAAAGTAGAGAAAAACAAAGGAAATGACATGTGATGTACCATGTATGTATGTATATTAGCTCCATAGTTTTATGTTAGCATTTGTTCAAAGTTAGCACCGTGTCCGTCTGTCTATCTTTCTCTTTCCTAGTCAATTCATGAGTCTCTGTCACCCACAATAATGGGAGGAATCAGAATCACACTCATCATATATAGTTCAAAGATTCTCCTGCAAAAGGACTTATTGGCTTCATTTAAATGAATGAGCATAAGGAGAGACCAGAGACATTGGGTGCCTATTTCAGAGCTTCATTGATCGTCACACATACAGTTTCTGAATTATCATCGGGACTTCCATCCACCATTAATACATTATTAGTTCATTAGCAATACCAAGTTAGTTAATTAGCATCATCAACAATAACTAGCTAGTTACCATTATCATGTTTAAGTGTTGCAAGAAACCTTCCGATGTGATCCAGCCCGCCTTACGCTCCAACAGTCAGCGTCGATGGTGAGTAAACTATTTTAATTAGACTGTTTATTAATTAGAGTTAATTATTATTTGTCGTTGTTCTTTGATTGATTAGTTAATTCTTGAACGACGTACGTGCATATACTTATACTAATTATTTGTTTAACTTGGAAGGGATGAGGGAAGACGTTCTTCCTCTTCTAATACATCAGCTCATCCAATCATGCATGGAGATAGGAGAACCATCCATTAGACGTATCGAGTCCGCAAGAATGAGCGGAGGATTCGGAGCAAGAGCATCATCCATGACTACCATGTACGGAGCTCAAAATGTTGATGAGGAAGCAAGATCGTCGATGAGCTATTATATATGATCGCTGCTGATCGATCATGAGGCCGCCGCAAGAGCATCTATGAGTAGCATGTACGGAGCTGAAAATGTTGAGGAAGGAATACCATCCAACGCCAGCAGGAGGATTCGAATATCAGACTCGTGTCGTTCTTTGAGGAGGAGAAGCACTAGTCGACGTTACAATGATGCTACTGATGATGATGAGTATACGTAAGTCTAGCTAATTGATTGATAATAATAATTAAGAAGATAATTAATTAGTCATTTTTAATTTAATTCGTTTTACCAGCTGATTCATTTTGACGTTTCATACATTTGTTCTCACCAATTTCTTCTTCATTTTTTTGCAGGGTAGACATTGTGGACGATATATTAGAATCCGACGACAGGGAAAGTAATAATGTTTCATCTTCTTAATTATTGCTTACTTGTTTTTTTATTACTATCTAATTTATTGAAGCTGTCGTTCATGGTGATTGATGAATTATAAGTAATATAATTACTAATTATATACAGTCTCTAATTAATTAAGCATTATTATTATTATTATTATTATTATTATTATTATTATTATTATTATTATTATTATTATTATTATTATTATTATTATTATTATTATTATTATTATTATTATTATTATTATTATTATTATTATTATTAATCCTGCAATTTTATTTCAGAAGGAGGAATTTCACCCTCTTCAATAAAGAGAAAAGTGGACCTGAGTGCAGATTATGAGGAACAATGTCGTGACTGTGCAATAGCAGCTCTTGACTACTTCAACAGCCAGTACAGCCAGTCTATGGTTCATCTCTTTTACCCCCTCTACTACTTTCTCTTTCATCTCTGTGTAATTAATTAGTATTAATTACTCTCACTCAACAAAAAAAAAAATAGTATTAATTACTCCACATGATCAAATCTTGTACGAGTATATATATATATATATATATATATATATATATATATATATATATATATATATATATATATATATATATATATATATATATATATATATATATATATATATATATATATATATATATATATATATATATATATATATATATATATATATATATGTCTTGAATGATAATTACGAGGTGATATATAGATTATTAAACTTAATAATGGAATAATAATAATCGTTATTAAGGTGCTTGAATTTAGGGAATTATTATTACTGTAGTAGAGTACATGGTAATTAATGAATTGATTCTTTAAATTATTCATAGGGTTACTTTCAAATGGTCAACTGTGGGGAGTCTTCGGGATTCATGCACCCTAAGGATGGATGGCTATTCCATTCGAACTTCGTCGCCAAGCTCCCATACAACAGTAATTCTGAGATGCTCTTCTTTGCTGAAATCTGGGAAATTGAAAATATACAGACGGTTGTCAATAGGTGTGAAATCCTAGGGCCTAATAATGGTTATGGTAAATACAAATCAACTCAAACATATACTGATTTAATTATTTTTTTTCTTATTTAATCTATTTTCATAAATTTCTTTAATTAATATATATGTGATTGTTATCCTTAATTGTTATCCTGTATAATGATCGATGACGTATACGATGCATTTTTTTCGGGGGTAGATGATTGCAAAGCTTGTGCTGATGGTGAGCCTGATCTTATCAACCACCCTACTAATAGCCAATTTCACAAGGGTTACAAGGCGTTTGCCATCTATTCATATCGTTAATAATTATTCTAAGTCGTTGTCCTTTTATCTTTGGCTAGCTGCAAATCTCTATTGTATGGGTAAGCTGCGCCTTCTCATACCTACTCTTCTGACTTTCCCTGCATGGTTGTAATTTAATTAACTCACAATTTATGTTTTTTTTTTGTCCTTGGTGACATCAGGTTATAACTTATAATAGTACAGTGGGCTGTGGGTGTATCTTTGATCTTTCGACAATGTAATTGTTGCTGCAGTGTTTTTGATCAACCCTAGCTAGCTTATTATTAACAATCAAGAAGCACTTAATTATTTGCGCTTATGGTTCAATTAATATTATGCTAGTGATTCTATTATCGGTGTTAGTTGAACATCTAGATCGTATGACTGATGAACTAGATCGAGGCTTGTAATAATTTTGTTACATTTTATGTATGTGACGATCGATCCCACGCACATACCAAGCTTATGATATGTATTACTATGATTTGTAATAGAGCTAGAATTCCCCAATTCTAGTTTATTTAGTACTTCAAACAACATCTTAATTGCGTGCTTTTATATATGTATAGTACTGAAGACTAATTTAATCTTAATTAATTGATATCTCAACATATTTTTTATTCGGTGAAAACTATAAAACCTGAAATTTTCAAGTAAAACAAGTAATTAACTTGCAAAAAGGTGCCTCATATTATCATCAGTGTATTTTTCTTAAGCCTCCACAGTTATTTCTATCTAGGAACAACCATGCATAGAAATAATAACTGCATGGCAATTGGTAAGACCCTTGGTCTTCATCATCCCAGCTTGAAATTTATTTAGGTATTTGAAGCAGAACTTATCAAGAAACATATCAAAACAGTGATCGACAACGGTACTTATTAGGGTACTTAATATCACAAACCAGAAAAAGGAGCTGTAGCCTGTAGATAACGAATAATAAAACATTTTCAGGCGCAACAATAATAGTGTTTTGCTAAAATTACTGTCCAGAAAAAAAGAAGGTATTTTGCTAAGGTATCAAAAAAATTTTATTTTTTTAAAGCAATGTTTGAGATAAATTAATCCCTTCACTCTTACGATCAGTAGTTAATTGCCTTCACTCGCCAACGATGTTGAAGACTTGATCCTTAATTCATTTATTTAGACTGAATATATATGTTCAAAACCATTTTTTAGAAGCGAGTAATAATTTCGTGACACGTAGTAGCTTATTTCCACTAATGTTGTATTTTAGCAAATGCGTAATCATTAATAAAATTTATATTTACTGATAAAATAAGTTATTATATTTTTTATTTGGATCTAACTAATTAATATTGTAGTTAGATAATGATTAGTCTTATATTATAGTGATTGTCAACCACTAAAACTTTTGAGTAGAGTGATATGAAAGCTTGAGAGGAGTGACATTGATTGTACGTAATAATAATTGCTCTAGTTTAATTTTTTAATCCATGAAAATACCAAAATGATACTCCAAACGAGTACTGAAAAAGGGTCATGGGACTGCACTTTGCAACAAAAAAAAGGGGGTCATGGGGACTAGGGGAAGGGAGATATTTAGGTACGGAATAATTTGGACTGAAGTTATAAAAAAAGGACGTACAAGACAAATGAAATAAAGGCTAAAGCTGTCAAATAGTTGGAAATCCAAAACCGTTGGCAACGTACGTACACTTTGATATTTGTGCTAGTACTGTACGTACTCAAAGTTAAAGATAGCTGGAGGATGTGTGATGAGATGAGGACGATTTGATTTATTTTTATTTATATTTGGCTTTGAAATAAAATAGCCTATTTATATTTGATATTGTAGTAGTCTTTGAAATGGTTAATAGTATAATCCGAACTATAGCTATATTAATTAGTTATTTTTTTTACATTGACGAATGACAATTTTTCATTTTGCGAAAGGAATTGATCAACACTATTATTAATAATAAGTAGTTCAATATTTTATATGATCCGAAAGAAATGAATGGCCAAGACTACAAATTATACTAGTGGAATATTTTTAATTTTTCTTTAACATCTAGCCATTATTGAAGATGCAAGTAACAACTTAGGAACAATTTGACACATCATGGTATGCACATACAGAATTAGAAGGGTCATAAAATTTCCAAACAACAAGAAAATCTGGAATGAATGACACACACAGTTATCCCCCATTCACCCGTCTTTTACTCCTTACCGCTTTGGCGCTTGGGTAATACACTGGTTGAACATAGCTTTTGGACTTCAACTTTCCTTCTACGTGTAATTATTCATCACTTGCTTGACTTGTTTCTAGGACTTTAGCAATTATGTTTCCTTGTGGGAATCTTAGTAAGCATGAGTCTCCTTTGTAGGAGACAATCAATTTTCTAATAAAAAATAAAGGTTTAATAAGTTGGAAGCTTCAGGTGTCGAAACAAGTTACAACAAGCAAGATTCCAATCGCAGATTCGCAGGTGTGGCCAGGCAAAGGACAAAAATAATCAAAAAATAAGAATAAATTGGTCCTACAAACTTGAAGAGTTTATATTATAATGCCACACAAATGACGGTCATTAGTTACTTTACATAATGCCACCACAAACCATTGTAATAGGAAAAAAAAGACAATGATTCTCATACATATCGAGCGTATGATATCCTCATTTTTACTCTAATAAAATTAAAACAATCATATGTTTATTTTAGTAACATATGAGGTTAAATGATAAATTACTGTAGGGAGTATATATCACATCTAATTAGTAGGAACAATTATATATTTATTATTAGGTATAACTAGTTACATTCTCGTGCGATGCACGGTTTGTGTGTTAATATTAAATAAAATATTTATAAATGTATATTTCAAGATATATTTCGCATATATCATATCTGGACCATAAGTATGCAAATGTCATATCCCTTTAATATGCTACAAACTTACAATATTGCATCATTTGTAGGACAAAGTATAAAAAATACTTCGTATACAATATCTCATTTATCGTCAATCATGATATAAATCTGTTGGTTTGTATACCAAACTTGTTTATTATTTTTATTGCAATTTACTCCATTATCTAGTGTCCAATATCCAAGCCAATATATCACCACTACCACTAATGCAACCATACTACTATTAATATTTTACTGCGGTATCCATTCCAATAAAAACATATCATAAGTATCAAATGGATCGATTGAAATTAAGTTGGAATTTTTTGAATTGGAACTCCAAATGAATAAGCCCAAGTCAAAACCAAAATTACAATTTAAATGTCGATCTAAATGTTCACTCCAAATCGAATAATTTATTTTGACTCAATATAGATTTTTATATTTGATCCAAATAAATTTCAACAATTATAATACATTAATTTCCTCAAAATATATTAATTAATCACTTAATAGTCAAACTAATTAAATTAACCACATACATTGAATCATGAGTTAATTAAATGTGCATCAAATTCAATGTATGAATGTAAAACATTAATTGTTTGTATGACATGGATTACACATGTCAAATGATGATAATAGTAAGCACCTACATAGATGCCTAGGTGTCCATCTAACAATGTTAAAGTATTGGGTTAAAAAAATAAAAAGAAAAGCCCCTTCATAATTATTCTTTTTTTAGTGATCTTCATAATCTATATATATATATATATATATATATATATATATATATATATATATATAGATTATGAAGATCACTAAAAAAAGAATAATTATGAAGGGGCTTTTCTTTTTATTTTTTTAACCCATTACTTTACAAACCAGTGAGAATTTGCCAACTCATTCATGAAAATGAGTGTATCAATACAATTTCCAAAAACACAAAAAGTATTTTGGTACGTAAAGCCTGTCAATAATTCAGGTGATGAGGTAAACTACTTAAGTGAGGGAGTTTTGTATTGTATTGTACTGAAAATTAAAGATTGATACTGATGATGGCCACATCTTTGAACTTGAGAAAGCAAAAATGAGTTCGTTGTGCGTGCTGACCCTATTTGCTAGGAAACTGCATAAATAACAAACACGTTCTTTTAGTGTCCTTGTGGGTCACGCAAGCAGCAACAACAAAAAACAAACAAAAAGGAAAGAAAAAGAAACTGCCAAACAAAAAGGACGCGGGATTAAAATAAAAAGGAAAGGAAAATAATAAGAATGGCGGTTTATAAGAAAAAAGGAAAGAAAAAAAAGGCGGTGTAGCATTTATAAAAGGAGCGCACATTATTATTACCACCATTAGTGTTAAGACTAGCTACAGTAGAGAGAAAAAGACTTGAGAGAGCAGAAAATAGTGAAGCTTAGAGAGAGGAAGAAAACCACGCAGAGAGAGAAGAGAAGAGAGAGAAAAACTCAAGCTTTGATAATGGCGGTATCCACATTATCTGAGCAAAGTTCATCTTACAACTTACGATCCCGCAACAAAACTGTCTATTTTGATCAACGTGATTCTGCTGTCGCCAGGAGATTGTTCAACCCTAAATCGAGGTATCATTTTCCCATCTCCTTTCTTCTTCTCTTCTTTTCCTTTTCTAGGGCTTTATTTATGCTCCATTTCTATCATCTCTCTTTGAAATTGATTCCTTGAATTTCCTTTTTCGATTTTTCAATTTCAATTAGGGTGATTTTCCCTTTTCAATTAGGGTTTCTGACAATGTTTTTGGGTTTTAAGGGTTTATGGCGTTAGGTCGATGAAGAGCCGTGGTGGAGGTGGTATTGACACTGCTGCTAAACGTATTTCTGCGTCTAGGTAACTATTAAACTATACTCCACTGCATTAGTTGTATATTATTATACTCCCTTTGAAATTAGTGTTGTTTATTTATTTGTTTGTCTTTCTCTTGTTGCAAAACAGTAGTTGCATGCCTCGGCTGTAACCCAGCAATAAACATGTTTTTTGGCTGCTCTCTTCTAGTATCAAGTACTTTTATGACTAGTTTACGTAGTAGAACGCCATCGTTAAATTTTGTGATTTGCTTTTAATGGATATTTTTAATTTTGGTAGATACAATGTTTGTGTATATGATTATGGCTGTAGCAGTATAGCTTTAACCTTTGTGAGGTGAAATATGAGTTTCTCTGCTGCATTATGGTTTCCTTTAAAAAATCTAAATTATCTTCATTGAAAAGTGATGTTTTTGATGTGAGTAGTTCATGCTCTTAGGTAGAATTTTGCTGCATTTATATTCCTGATTGAAAATGTGACATGCAATCATACAATCTGGTCTTGTTTAGCTACGGTCTACAAGTATGTCTCGTGTGAGAAAGAACACTCATCATTCAAGACCTCACTAGATGCTCTGTTCATGACTTACATGTCATCAGTGGGTGTGAATGATTTTTTTATAATTCTGGGTAGAAGATAACCTCTGAACCCGTGTTCCATTGTAGGAGAGTTTAAGATCAAAATTGTCATGTGTTAACTGTAATTTTAAAATGCTGTAATGTGTAAAGCATTTTTGCATGAGCGCATTGGCATGTTTGTTCACTGATGATTACAATGTCGGTTGTGGTATGCCTTGTTCATTTAGTAGAACGCCATCCTTGAATCTTGTTATTTGTTTTTGTTTGATGTTTGACATTTTTAATTTCGGGAGATAGGATATTATGCCTGTAACTAAATTATGGTCTCCTTTGTAAATTTCCCGAGGAAAGATGAGTTTATCTGCTGAGTCATGGTCTCCTTTCAAAATCTTAAGCTATCTTCATTGAGAAGTTATGGAGTTGATGTGACTCATGTGAGTGTTGATGCTCGTAGGGATAGAATTTGGCTCCATTTATATTCTTGATTGAAAATTTGATATGCAATCATACAATTTGGTCTTGTTTAGTTACGGTCTACAACTATGTCTTGTGTGAAAAAGAACACTCATCATTCAAGACCTCGCTAGATGCTCTGTTCATGACTTACATATCATCAGTGGGTGTGAATGATTTTTAATAATTCTGGGTAAAAGAGAACTTCTAAACCCGTGGAGAGTTTAAGATGGAAATTGACATGTCTTAACTGTAATGTGTAAAGCATTTTTGCATGTGCGCTTTGGCATGTTTGTTCATTGATGATTTACAATGTCGGTTGTGGTATGCCTCGTTCACATAGTAGAACGGCATCCGTAGATCTTGTTATTTGTTTTTGTTTTTGTTTGATGTTGGATGTTTTTAATTGTGGGAGATAGGATAATTATGCCTCTAGCAAAATTGTTGTCTCCTTTGTAATTTCCCGGGGATAGATGTATTTATCTGCTCAGTTGTGGTCTCCTTTCAAAATCTTAAATTATCTTCGTTGAGAAGTTATGGAGTTGATGTGAGTAGTTGATGCTCGTAGGGATAGAATTTGGCTCCATTTATGTTCTTGATTGAAAATGTGACATGCAATCATACAATTTGGTCTCGTTTAGTTACGGTCTACAACTATGTCTTGTGTGAGAAAGAACACTCATCACCATTCAAGACCTCACTAGATGCTCTGCTCATGTCTTACATATCATCAGTGAGTGTGAATGATTTTTGATAATTCTGGCTAGAAGAGAACTTCTGAACCCGTGGAGAGTTTAAGATGGATACTGACATGTCGTACCTATATTGTGTAAAGCATTTTTGCATGAGCGCTTTGAGATGTTTGTTCACTGATGATTTACAATGTCTGTTGTGGTATGCCTCGTTCACGTGGTAGAACGCCATCCTTGAATCTTGTTATTTGTTTTTGTTTGATCTTGGATGTTTTTAATTGTGGGAGATAGGATAATTATGCTTGTAGCAAAATTGTGGTCTCCTTTGTAATTTCCCGGGGAAAGATGAGTTTATCTGCTCAGTTGTGGTCTCCTTTAAAAATCTTAAATTATCTTCATTGAGACGTTATGGAATTGATATGAGTAGTTGATGCTCTTAGGGATAGTATTTGGCTGCATTTGTATTCTTGATTGAAAATGTGACATGCAATCAGACAATTTGGTTTGCTCTATTACGTTCTACAGGTATATATTGTGTAAGAAACAACACTCACCATTCAAAACCTAACTAGATGCTTTGTTCATGATTTAGCTATTATCAATGGGTTTGAATGATTGAATGATTTTGATAATTCTGGATAGAAGAGAACTTCTGAAGACATGTTTCATTGGAGGAGAGTTTGTGATGGACTTTGACATGTCTTAACTTTTATTTAAAAATACCGTAATGTCTAAAGCATTTTTGCATGAGCACATTGGGATGTTTTGACTGACGATTTACAATGTCTGTTGTGGCAAAATCAGGTTTGTATGGTAGATGCTGGACTCTGGTTGCTTTTGTGGCTTGGTTTTTTTCACATTCTCTGAGCATAATGCTGTGCTGTCTACGGCTTGAGATTTTTTGTTTGATGTTTGATATTGTTAATTTAGGGGGGTAGGATGTTTGTGCGTAGGATTTTAACCTTTGTGAGGGGAAAGATGAGTTTCTCTGCTCAGTTATGGTGTCCTTTCCAAGTTTAAATTATATTCTTGATTGAAAATGTGACATGCAATCAGACAATTGGTTGTTTAGTTACAGGTATATGTGTAAGAATTAACACTCACCATTCAAACCTCAGTAGATGCTCTGTTCATGACTTAGATATCATCAGTGGGTGTGATTGATAATTCAGGGTAGAAGAGAACTTCTGAACCCGTGTTTCAATGGACGAGAGTTTTGAGACGCAAATTAATATTTGAACTTTCATTTAAAAATGCTGTAATGTGTAAAAGCTGTTTTGCATGAGTGCATTGGCATGTTTGTTCACTGATGATTTACAATGTCTGTTGTGGTGAAATCAGGTTTATATGGTAGATGCTGGACTTTGGTAGCTTTTGGGCTTGGCTTTCACAACATGTTAGCATAATGCTGTGTTATCTAGGCTAGAGGGCTCTGCTAATGAGTTAATTACTTATATGTATTAATGGCTAGAAATATCTGCATATGAACCCTTTATTGTAACAAACTGGCAAGTGTGTAATGAAGTACGCTATTTTAAGACCCTGGCCTGTACCTCTCTCTCTCTGGCTGATAACACTTTATTGTAACAAACTGGCAAGTGTGTAATGAGTTAGTTCTCCATTTTCAATGATATTGTGTGGCAATGTCTTCCATGTCGATATATCAATGTGATACTGGAAAAGAAGAGTTTTTCTGTTCAGATACGGAATCTCGTTTAAACGATGATATGGTGTTCCTATCTGTGGTAGGAAAGCTTTGTCCGTATTTTTGTCCAGATGAAGAGACACTCAGATCTTGAGGATGTCTGTCGAAAATGCATGATTCCTGTAATATTGAAGTGCTCTTGCAAATTGGCTGGTTTTTATAGTAGATTGCCGAGAACTGCTCCTACAACACAAGTGATCTTCACCATTTCCTCTTACATTCTAATAATCTCTTTAGAGTTTTACTTACTGAGAACCTCGTAGGTCTAGTTCAACATACTTAATACATATTCTTGAAAATTAGAAATTGATAAATATAATAAACAGAAAACAACTAGAAATTACTCAAACTAAACTGCATAGATTTCCTTCATTGCGTAACCGAAATGGATCAACTTTGGCGTTATATCTCCCATCCCATTGTTTCTACCAAACCTTACGCCGTACGAGTTCATATATTAAGAAATATTTGATTAATTACGACCTTTTCCCGTCCTCTATGGTTGTAATCTACCGCAGCAACTACACCATTGGAACGAATCCAATCTAAAGTCTTACTTATGGTGTTGAGTGACTTCATTTTGGACTGGACGTTTATAAGCTGTTAAAGTGACAGTTTAATACGCCCAGGACCATCTCCTCTATTAGCCATGATATTTAGTTGACTCTCCATTGCTTCAATCACTGCAATGGGAAAAAAATATATATCAAAAAACAAGCATATATAAAAGTCAACAGTAATAATCTTAACTTGTCATTTCTGTGTAGTAACAAGGTTGGGACATTGTTTTGGAAGACAACTTTGACTCGTGTGTTGTGAGAACCCATACTGATTTAATTTGTCCAGTTAGTAGGGTCTAAAAGGCACGAGGCCACCAAATCATATATGATATATCAGTCTAATCACCAAACCTAACTGAGTAACCTATTTGAAATTAACGACTATATTATAGCTAGAGAGTCATAATGTTGTTCCTTTTCTACCAACATTTTAAGCATTTTTAATATTTGAAAATAGTGGTATACAAAAATTTGTGTAAGAAAGTAAACTTTCAATTAAGAGGGTCATTTTGTGGTGAAATAATACTTGGTAGTCTTTTTTTTGAATCAAGGAAAAGAGAAATTGTCTTTCATGAAAAGTTAAAATACAATTACAAATATAAATTTATTTCTCTAAATTTTATCATTAGTACAAGATTGTTCTTTTCACTAAACTAAAATTAAATTGAACTTTACTTAACTAAAACTGAATAGAATATTAAGGGTGTGTTGTTTAGATTTTATCTAGTCAGTTCAGTTCAGTTCAGTTCAGTTCATTCCAATTCAACGGTAATCTTGTATTAAATCAGTGATTTTCAGTTCAATTCAATTCAGTAATTATCATTTCATTTCAATAATGATATATGTTGATCAATTCATTTAATTTTAATTTAGCCTTAAAAAACGCACTAATATGCATAAAAAAAATTGATAATTAAATTGAAACATACAAGTCCACTGAACTTAATTAATTGAATTGACCGAACCATGATGAGTTGTAAAGAACCCACCAAATTTCTACTTCTTTTTGCTTAAAATCACTTTCACTATAATAATCCGAAAACTCATAACCAAAGTAGAGAAAAACAAAGGAAATGACATGTGATGTACCATGTATGTATGTATATTAGCTCCATAGTTTTATGTTAGCATTTGTTCAAAGTTAGCACCGTGTTCGTCTGTCTATCTTTCTCTTTCCTAGTCAATTCTTGAGTCTCTATCACCCACAATAATGGGAGGAATCAGAATCACACTCATCATATATAGTTCAAAGATTCTCCTGCAAAAGGACTTATTGGCTTCATTTAAATGAATGAGCATAAGGAGAGACCAAAGACATTGGGTGCCTATTTCAGAGCTTCATTGATCGTCACACATACAGTTTCTGAATTATCATCGGGACTTCCATCCACCATTAATACATTATTAGTTCATTAGCAATACCAAGTTAGTTAATTAGCATCATCAACAATAACTAGCTAGTTACCATTATCATGTTTAAGTGTTGCAAGAAACCTTCCGATGTGATCCAGCCCGCCTTACGCTCCAACAGTCAGCGTCGATGGTGAGTAAACTATTTTAATTAGACTGTTTATTAATTAGAGTTAATTATTATTTGTCGTTGTTCTTTGATTGATTAGTTAATTCTTGAACGACGTACGTGCATATACTTATACTAATTATTTGTTTAACTTGGAAGGGATGAGGGAAGACGTTCTTCCTCTTATAATACATCAGCTCATCCAATCATGCATGGAGATAGGAGAACCATCCATTAGACGTATCGAGTCCGCAAGAATGAGCGGAGGATTCGGAGCAAGAGCATCATCCATGACTACCATGTACGGAGCTCAAAATGTTGATGAGGAAGCAAGATCATCGATGAGCTATTATATATGATCGCTGCTGATCGATCATGAGGCCGCCGCAAGAGCATCTATGAGTAGCATGTACGGAGCTGAAAATGTTGAGGAAGGAATACCATCCAACGCCAGCAGGAGGATTCGAATATCAGACTCGTGTCGTTCTTTGAGGAGGAGAAGCACTAGTCGACGTTACAATGATGCTACTGATGATGATGAGTATACGTAAGTCTAGCTAATTGATTGATAATAATAATTAAGAAGATAATTAATTACTCATTTTTAATTTAATTCGTTTTACCAGCTGATTCATTTTGACGTTTCATACATTTGTTCTCACCAATTTCTTCTTCATTTTTTTGCAGGGTAGACATTGTGGACGATATATTAGAATCCGATGACAGGGACAGTAATAATGTTTCATCTTCTTAATTATTGCTTACATGTTTTTTTATTACTATCTAATTTATTGAAGCTGTCGTTCATGGTGATTGATGAATTATAAGTAATATAATTACTAATTATATACAGTCTCTAATTAATTAAGCATTATTATTATTATTATTATTATTATTATTATTATTATTATTATTATTATTATTATTATTATTATTATTATTATTATTATTATTATTATTATTATTATTAATCCTGCAATTTTATTTCAGAAGGAGGAATTTCACCCTCTTCAATAAAGAGAAAAGTGGACCTGCGTGCAGATTATGAGGAACAATGTCGTGACTGTGCAATAGCAGCTCTTGACTACTTCAACAGCCTGTACAACCAGTCTATGGTTCATCTCTTTTACCCCCTCTACTACTTTCTCTTTCATCTCTGTGTAATTAATTAGTATTAATTACTCTCACTCAACAAAAAAAAAAAAAATAGTATTAATTACTCCACATGATCAAATCTTGTACGAGTATATATATATATATATATATATATATATATATATATATATATATATATATATATGTCTTGAATGATAATTACGAGGTGATATATAGATTATTAAACTTAATAATGGAATAATAATAATCGTTATTAAGGTGCTTGAATTTAGGGAATTATTATTACTGTAGTAGAGTACATGGTAATTAATGAATTGATTCTTTAAATTATTCATAGGGTTACTTTCAAACGGTCAGCTGTGGGGAGTCTTCGGGATTCATGCACCCTAAGGATGGATGGCTATTCCATTCGAACTTCGTCGCCAAGCTCCCATACAACAATAATTCTGAGATGCTCTTCTTTGCTAAAATCTGGGAAATTGAAAATATACAGACGGTTGTCAATAGGTGTGAAATCCTAGGGCCTAATAATGGTTATGGTAAATACAAATCAACTCAAACATATACTGATTTAATTATTTTTTTTCTTTTTTGATCTATTTTCATAAATTTCTTTAATTAATATATATGTGATTGTTATCCTTAATTGTTATCCTGTATAATGATCGATGACGTATACGATGCATTTTTTTCGGGGGTAGATGATTGCAAAGCTTGTGCTGATGGTGAGCCTGATCTTATCAACCACCCTACTAATAGCCAATTTCACAAGGGTTACAAGGCGTTTGCCATCTATTCATATCGTTAATAATTATTCTAAGTCGTTGTCCTTTTAACTTTGGCTAGCTGCAAATCTCTATTGTATGGGTAAGCTGCGCCTTCTCATACCTACTCTTCTGACTTTCCCTGCATGGTTGTAATTTAATTAACTCACAATTTATGTTTTTTTTTTGTCCTTGGTGACATCAGGTTATAACTTATAATAGTACAGTGGGCTGTGGGTGTATCTTTGATCTTTCAACAATGTAATTGTTGCTGCAGTGTTTTTGATCAACCCTAGCTAGCTTATTATTAACAATCAAGTAGCACTTAATTATTTGCGCTTATGGTTCAATTAATATTATGCTAGTGATTCTATTATCGGTGTTAGTTGAACATCTAGATCGTATGACTGATGAACTAGATCGAGGCTTGTAATAATTTTGTTACATTTTATGTATGTGACGATCGATCCCACGCACATACCAAGCTTATGATATGTATTACTATGATTTGTAATAGAGCTAGAATTCCCCAATTCTAGTTTATTTAGTACTTCAAACAACATCTTAATTGCGTGCTTTTATATATGTATGGTACTGAAGACTAATTTAATCTTAATTAATTGATATCTCAACATATTTTTTATTCGGTGAAAACTATAAAACCTGAAATTTTCAAGTAAAACAAGTAATTAACTTGCAAAAAGGTGCCTCATATTATCATCAGTGTATTTTTCTTAAGCCTCCACAGTTATTTCTATCTAGGAACAACCATGCATAGAAATAATAACTGCATGGCAATTGGTAAGACCCTTGGTCTTCATCATCCCAGCTTGAAATTTATTTAGGTATTTGAAGCAGAACTTATCAAGAAACATATCAAAACAGTGATCGACAACGGTACTTATTAGGGTACTTAATATCACAAACCAGAAAAAAGAGCTGTAGCCTGTAGATAACGAATAATAAAACATTTTCACGCGCAACAATAATAGTGTTTTGCTAAAATTACTGTCCAGAAAAAAAGAAGGTATTTTGCTAAGGTATCAAAAACATTTTATTTTTCTAAAGCAATGTTTGAGATAAATTAATCCCTTCACTCTTACGATCAGTAGTTAATTGCCTTCATTCGCCAACGATGTTGAAGACTTGATCCTTAATTCATTTATTTAGACTGAATATATATGTTCAAAACCATTTTTTAGAAGCGAGTAATAATTTCGTGACACGTAGTAGCTTATTTCCACTAATGTTGTATTTTAGCAAATGCGTAATCATTAATAAAATTTATATTTACTGATAAAACAAGTTATTATATTTTTTATTTGGATCTAACTAATTAATATTGTAGTTAGATAATGATTAGTCTTATATTATAGTGATTGTCAACCACTAAAACTTTTGAGTAGAGTGATATGAAAGCTTGAGAGGAGTGACATTGATTGTACGTAATAATAATTGCTCTAGTTTAATTTTTTAATCCATGAAAATACCAAAATGATACTCCAAACGAGTACTGAAAAAGGGTCATGGGACTGCACTTTGCAACAAAAAAAAGGGGGTCATGGGGACTAGGGGAAGGGAGATATTTAGGTACGGAATAATTTGGACTGAAGTTATAAAAAAAGGACGTACAAGACAAATGAAATAAAGGCTAAAGCTGTCAAATAGTTGGAAATCCAAAACCGTTGGCAACGTACGTACACTTTGATATTTGTGCTAGTACTGTACGTACTCAAAGTTAAAGATAGCTGGAGGATGTGTGATGAGATGAGGACGATTTGATTTATTTTTATTTATATTTGGCTTTGAAATAAAATAGCCTATTTATATTTGATATTGTAGTAGTCTTTGAAATGGTTAATAGTATAATCCGAACTATAGCTATATTAATTAGTTATTTTTTTTACATTGACGAATGACAATTTTTCATTTTGCGAAAGGAATTGATCAACACTATTATTAATAATAAGTAGTTCAATATTTTATATGATCCGAAAGAAATGAATGGCCAAGACTACAAATTATACTAGTGGAATATTTTTAATTTTTCTTTAACATCTAGCCATTATTGAAGATGCAAGTAACAACTTAGGAACAATTTGACACATCATGATATGCACATACAGAATTAGAAGGGTCATAAAATTTCCAAAGAACAAGAAAATCTGGAATGAATGACACACACAGTTATCCCCCATTCACCCGTCTTTTACTCCTTACCGCTTTGGCGCTTTGGTAATACACTGGTTGAACATAGCTTTTGGACTTCAACTTTCCTTCTACGTGTAATTATTCATCACTTGCTTGACTTGTTTCTAGGACTTTAGCAATTATGTTTCCTTGTGGGAATCTTAGTAAGCATGAGTCTCCTTTGTAGGAGACAATCAATTTTCTAATAAAAAATAAAGGTTTAATAAGTTGGAAGCTTCAGGTGTCGAAACAAGTTACAACAAGCAAGATTCCCATCGCAGATTCGCAGGTGTGGCCAGGCAAAGGACAAAAATAATCAAAAAATAAGAATAAATTGGTCCTACAAACTTGTAGAGTTTATATTATAATGCCACACAAATGACGGTCATTAGTTACTTTACATAATGCCACCACAAACCATTGTAATAGGAAAAAAAAGACAATGATTCTCATACATATCGAGCGTATGCTATCCTCATTTTTACTCTAATAAAATTAAAACAATCATATGTTTATTTTAGTAACATATGAGGTTAAATGATAAATTACTGTAGGGAGTATATATCACATCTAATTAGTAGGAACAATTATATATTTATTATTAGGTATAACTAGTTACATTCTCGTGCGATGCACGGTTTGTGTGTTAATATTAAATAAAATATTTATAAATGTATATTTCAAGATATATTTCGCATATATCATATCTGGACCATAAGTATGCAAATGTCATATCCCTTTAATATGCTACAAACTTACAATATTGCATCATTTGTAGGACAAAGTATAAAAAATACTTCGTATACAATATCTCATTTATCGTCAATCATGATATAAATCTGTTGGTTTGTATACCAAACTTGTTTATTATTTTTATTGCAATTTACTCCATTATCTAGTGTCCAATATCCAGTCCAATATATCACCACTACCACTAATGCAACCATACTACTATTAATATTTTACTGCGGTATCCATTCCAATAAAAACATATCATAAGTATCAAATGGATCGATTGAAATTAAGTTGGAATTTTTTGAATTGGAACTCCAAATGAATAAGCCCAAGTCAAAACCAAAATTACAATTTAAATGTCGATCTAAATGTTCATTCCAAATCGAATAATTTATTTTGACTCAATATAGATTTTTATATTTGATCCAAATAAATTTCAACAATTATAATACATTAATTTCCTCAAAATATATTAATTAATCACTTAATAGTCAAACTAATTAAATTAACCACATACATTGAATCATGAGTTAATTAAATGTGCATCAAATTCAATGTATGAATGTAAAACATTAATTGTTTGTATGACATGGATTACACATGTCAAATGATGATAATAGTAAGCACCTACATAGATGCCTAGGTGTCCATCTAACAATGTGCAACATCCACTTATATATATATATATATATATATATATATATATATATATATATATATATATATATATATATATATATATATATATATAAATATATAGATTATGAAGATCACTAAAAAATGAATAATTATGAAGGGGCTTTTCTTTTTATTTTTTTAACCCATTACTTTACAAACCAGTGAGAATTTGCTAACTCATTCATGAAAATGAGTGTATCAATACAATTTCCAAAAACACAAAAAGTATTTTGGTACGTAAAGCCTGTCAATAATTCAGGTGATGAGGTAAACTACTTAAGTGAGGGAGTTTTGTATTGTATTGTACTGAAAATTAAAGATTGATACTGATGATGGCCACATCTTTGAACTTGCGAAAGCAAAAATGAGTTCGTTGTGCGTGCTGACCCTATTTGCTAGGAAACTGCATAAATAACAAACACGTTCTTTTAGTGTCCTTGTGGGTCACGCAAGCAGCAACAACAAAAAACAAACAAAAAGGAAAGAAAAAGAAACTGCCAAACAAAAAGGACGCGGGATTAAAATAAAAAGGAAAGGAAAATAATAAGAATGGCGGTTTATAAGAAAAAAGGAAAGAAAAAAAAAGGCGGTGTAGCATTTATAAAAGGAGCGCACATTATTATTACCACCATTAGTGTTAAGACTAGCTACAGTAGAGAGAAAAAGACTTGAGAGAGCAGAAAACAGTGAAGCTTAGAGAGAGGAAGAAAACCACGCAGAGAGAGAAGAGAAGAGAGAGAAAAACTCAAGCTTTGATAATGGCGGTAACCAGATTATCTAAGCAAAATTCATCTTACAACTTACGATCCCGCAACAAAACTGTCTATTTTGATCAACGTGATTCTGCTGTCGCCAGGAGATTGTTCAACCCTAAATCGAGGTATCATTTTCCCATCTCCTTTCTTCTTCTCTTCTTTTCCTTTTCTAGGGCTTTATTTATGCTCCATTTCTATCATCTCTCTTTGAAATTGATTCCTTGAATTTCCTTTTTCGATTTTTCAATTTCAATTAGGGTGATTTTCCCTTTTCAATTAGGGTTTCTGACAATGTTTTTGGGTTTTAAGGGTTTATGGCGTTAGGTCGATGAAGAGCCGTGGTGGAGGTGGTATTGACACTGCTGCTAAACGTATTTCTGCGTCTAGGTAACTATTAAACTATACTCCACTGCATTAGTTGTATATTATTATACTCCCTTTGAAATTAGTGTTGTTTATTTATTTGTTTGTCTTTCTCTTGTTGCAAAACAGTAGTTGCATGCCTCGGCTCTAACCCAGCAATAAACATGTTTTTTGGCTGCTCTCTTCTAGTATCAAGTACTTTTATGACTAGTTTACGTAGTAGAACGCCATCGTTAAATTTTGTGATTTGCTTTTAATGGATATTTTTAATTTTGGTAGATACAATGTTTGTGTATATGATTATGGCTGTAGCAGTATAGCTTTAACCTTTGTGAGGTGAAATATGAGTTTCTCTGCTGCATTATGGTTTCCTTTAAAAAATCTAAATTATCTTCATTGAAAAGTGATGTTTTTGATGTGAGTAGTTCATGCTCTTAGGTAGAATTTTGCTGCATTTATATTCCTGATTGAAAATGTGACATGCAATCATACAATCTGGTCTTGTTTAGCTACGGTCTACAAGTATGTCTCGTGTGAGAAAGAACACTCATCATTCAAGACCTCACTAGATGCTCTGTTCATGACTTACATGTCATCAGTGGGTGTGAATGATTTTTTATAATTCTGGGTAGAAGATAACCTCTGAACCCGTGTTCCATTGTAGGAGAGTTTAAGATCAAAATTGTCATGTGTTAACTGTAATTTTAAAATGCTGTAATGTGTAAAGCATTTTTGCATGAGCGCATTGGCATGTTTGTTCACTGATGATTACAATGTCGGTTGTGGTATGCCTTGTTCATTTAGTAGAACGCCATCCTTGAATCTTGTTATTTGTTTTTGTTTGATGTTTGACATTTTTAATTTCGGGAGATAGGATATTATGCCTGTAACTAAATTATGGTCTCCTTTGTAAATTTCCCGAGGAAAGATGAGTTTATCTGCTGAGTCATGGTCTCCTTCCAAAATCTTAAGCTATCTTCATTGAGAAGTTATGGAGTTGATGTGACTCATGTGAGTGTTGATGCTCGTAGGGATAGAATTTGGCTCCATTTATATTCTTGATTGAAAATTTGATATGCAATCATACAATTTGGTCTTGTTTAGTTACGGTCTACAACTATGTCTTGTGTGAAAAAGAACACTCATCATTCAAGACCTCGCTAGATGCTCTGTTCATGACTTACATATCATCAGTGGGTGTGAATGATTTTCAATAATTCTGGGTAAAAGAGAACTTCTGAACCCGTGGAGAGTTTAAGATGGAAATTGACATGTCTTAACTGTAATGTGTAAAGCATTTTTGCATGTGCGCTTTGGCATGTTTGTTCATTGATGATTTACAATGTCGGTTGTGGTATGCCTCGTTCACATAGTAGAACGGCATTCGTAGATCTTGTTATTTGTTTTTGTTTTTGTTTGATGTTGGATGTTTTTAATTGTGGGAGATAGGATAATTATGCCTCTAGCAAAATTGTTGTCTCCTTTGTAATTTCCCGGGGATAGATGTATTTATCTGCTCAGTTGTGGTCTCCTTTCAAAATCTTAAATTATCTTCGTTGAGAAGTTATGGAGTTGATGTGAGTAGTTGATGCTCGTAGGGATAGAATTTGGCTCCATTTATGTTCTTGAGTGAAAATGTGACATGCAATCATACAATTTGGTCTCGTTTAGTTACGGTCTACAACTATGTCTTGTGTGAGAAAGAACACTCATCACCATTCAAGACCTCACTAGATGCTCTGCTCATGTCTTACATATCATCAGTGAGTGTGAATGATTTTTGATAATTCTGGCTAGAAGAGAACTTCTGAACCCGTGGAGAGTTTAAGATGGATACTGACATGTCGTACCTATAATGTGTAAAGCATTTTTGCATGAGCGCTTTGACATGTTTGTTCACTGATGATTTACAATGTCTGTTGTGGTATGCCTCGTTCACGTAGTAGAACGCCATCCTTGAATCTTGTTATTTGTTTTTGTTTGATCTTGGATGTTTTTAATTGTGGGAGATAGGATAATTATGCTTGTAGCAAAATTGTGGTCTCCTTTGTAATTTCCCGGGAAAAGATGAGTTTATCTGCTCAGTTGTGGTCTCCTTTAAAAATCTTAAATTATCTTCATTGAGACGTTATGGAATTGATATGAGTAGTTGATGCTCTTAGGGATAGTATTTGGCTGCATTTGTATTCTTGATTGAAAATGTGACATGCAATCAGACAATTTGGTTTGCTCAATTACGTTCTACAGGTATATATTGTGTAAGAAACAACACTCACCATTCAAAACCTAACTAGATGCTTTGTTCATGATTTAGCTATTATCAATGGGTTTGAATGATTGAATGATTTTGATAATTCTGGATAGAAGAGAACTTCTGAAGACATGTTTCATTGGAGGAGAGTGTGTGATGGACTTTGACATGTCTTAACTTTTATTTAAAAATACCGTAATGTCTAAAGCATTTTTGCATGAGCACATTGGGATGTTTTGACTGACGATTTACAATGTCTGTTGTGGCAAAATCAGGTTTGTATGGTAGATGCTGGACTCTGGTTGCTTTTGTGGCTTGGTTTTTTTCACATTCTCTGAGCATAATGCTGTGCTGTCTACGGCTTGAGATTTTTTGTTTGATGTTTGATATTGTTAATTTAGGGGGGTAGGATGTTTGTGCGTAGGATTTTAACCTTTGTGAGGGGAAAGATGAGTTTCTCTGCTCAGTTATGGTGTCCTTTCCAAGTTTAAATTATATTCTTGATTGAAAATGTGACATGCAATTAGACAATTGGTTGTTTAGTTACAGGTATATGTGTAAGAATTAACACTCACCATTCAAACCTCAGTAGATGCTCTGTTCATGACTTAGATATCATCAGTGGGTGTGATTGATAATTCAGGGTAGAAGAGAACTTCTGAACCCGTGTTTCAATGGACGAGAGTTTTGAGACGCAAATTAATATCTGAACTTTCATTTAAAAATGTTGTAATGTGTAAAAGCTGTTTTGCATGAGTGCATTGGCATGTTTGTTCACTGATGATTTACAATGTCTGTTGTGGTGAAATCAGGTTTATATGGTAGATGCTGGACTTTGGTAGCTTTTGGGCTTGGCTTTCACAACATGTTAGCATAATGCTGTGTTATCTAGGCTAGAGGGCTCTGCTAATAAGTTAATTACTTATATGTCTTAATGGCTAGAAATATCTGCATATGAACCCTTTATTGTAACAAAACTGGCAAGTGTGTAATGAAGTACGCTATTTTAAGACCCTGGCCTGTACCTCTCTCTCTCTGGCTGATAACACCTTATTGTAACAAACTGGCAAGTGTGTAATGAGTTAGTTCTCCATTTTCAATGATATTGTGTGGCAATGTCTTCCATGTCGATATATCAATGTGATACTGGAAAAGAAGAGTTTTTCTGTTCAGATACGGAATCTCGTTTAAACGATGATATGGTGTTCCTATCTGTGGTAGGAAAGCTTTGTCCGTATTTTTGTCCAGATGAAGAGACACTCAGATCTTGAGGATGTCTGTCGAAAATGCATGATTCCTGTAATATTGAAGTGCTCTTGCAAATTGGCTGGTTTTTATAGTAGATTGCCGAGAACTGCTCCTACAACACAAGTGATCTTCACCATTTCCTCTTACATTCTAATAAACTCTTCAGAGTTTTACTTACTGAGAACCTCGTAGGTCTAGTTCAACATACTTAATACATATTCTTGAAAATTAGAAATTGATAAATATAATAAACAAAAAACAACTAGAAATTACTCAAACTAAACTGCATAGATTTCCTTCATTGCGTAACCGAAATGGATCAACTTTGGCGTTATATCTCCCATCCCATTGTTTCTACCAAACCTTACGCCGTACGAGTTCATATATTAAGAAATATTTGATTAATTACGACCTTTTCCCGTCCTCTATGGTTGTAATCTACCGCAGCAACTACACCATTGGAACGAATCCAATCTAAAGTCTTACTTATGGTGTTGAGTGACTTCATTTTGGACTGGACGTTTATAAGCTGTTAAAGTGACAGTTTAATACGCCCAGGACCATCTCCTCTATTAGCCATGATATTTAGTTGACTCTCCATTGCTTCAATCACTGCAATGGGAAAAAAATATATATCAAAAAACAAGCATATATAAAAGTCAACAGTAATAATCTTAACTTGTCATTTCTGTGTAGTAACAAGGTTGGGACATTGTTTTGGAAGACAACTTTGACTCGTGTGTTGTGAGAACCCATACTGATTTAATTTGTCCAGTTAGTAGGGTCTAAAAGGCACGAGGCCACCAAATCATATATGATATATCAGTCTAATCACCAAACCTAACTGAGTAACCTATTTGAAATTAACGACTATATTATGCTAGAGAGTCATAATGTTGTTCCTTTTCTACCAACATTTTAAGCATTTTTAATATTTGAAAATAGTGGTATACAAAAATTTGTGTAAGAAAGTAAACTTTCAATTAAGAGGGTCATTTTGTCGTGAAATAATACTTGGTAGTCTTTTTTTTTAATCAAGGAAAAGTGAAATTGTCTTTCATGAAAAGTTAAAATACAATTACAAATATAAATTTATTTCTCTAAATTTTATCATTAGTACAAGATTGTTCTTTTCACTAAACTAAAATTAAATTGAACTTTACTTAACTAAAACTGAATTGAATATTAAGGGTGTGTTGTTTAGATTTTATCTAGTCAGTTCAGTTCAGTTCAGTTCGTTCATTCCAATTCAACGGTAATCTTGTATTAAATCAGTGATTTTCAGTTCAATTCAATTCAGTAATTATCATTTCATTTCAATAATGATATATGTTGATCAATTCAGTTAATTTTAATTTAGCCTTAAAAAACGCACTCATATGCATAAAAAAAATTGATAATTGAATTGAAACATACAAGTCCACTGAACTTAATTAATTGAATTGACCGAACCATGATGAGTTGTAAAGTACCCACCAAATTTCTACTTCTTTTTGCTTAAAATCACTTTCACTATAATAATCCGAAAACTCATAACCAAAGTAGAGAAAAACAAAGGAAATGACATGTGATGTACCATGTATGTATGTATATTAGCTCCATAGTTTTATGTTAGCATTTGTTCAAAGTTAGCACCGTGTCCGTCTGTCTATCTTTCTCTTTCCTAGTCAATTCATGAGTCTCTGTCACCCACAATAATGGGAGGAATCAGAATCACACTCATCATATATAGTTCAAAGATTCTCCTGCAAAAGGACTTATTGGCTTCATTTAAATGAATGAGCATAAGGAGAGACCAGAGACATTGGGTGCCTATTTCAGAGCTTCATTGATCGTCACACATACAGTTTCTGAATTATCATCGGGACTTCCATCCACCATTAATACATTATTAGTTCATTAGCAATACCAAGTTAGTTAATTAGCATCATCAACAATAAGTAGCTAGTTACCATTATCATGTTTAAGTGTTGCAAGAAACCTTCCGATGTGATCCAGCCCGCCTTACGCTCCAACAGTCAGCGTCGATGGTGAGTAAACTATTTTAATTAGACTGTTTATTAATTAGAGTTAATTATTATTTGTCGTTGTTCTTTGATTGATTAGTTAATTCTTGAACGACGTACGTGCATATACTTATACTAATTATTTGTTTAACTTGGAAGGGATGAGGGAAGACGTTCTTCCTCTTATAATACATCAGCTCATCCAATCATGCATGGAGATAGGAGAACCATCCATTAGACGTATCAAGTCCGCAAGAATGAGCGGAGGATTCGGAGCAAGAGCATCATCCATGACTACCATGTACGGAGCTCAAAATGTTGATGAGGAAGCAAGATCGTCGATGAGCTATTATATATGATCGCTGCTGATCGATCATGAGGCCGCCGCAAGAGCATCTATGAGTAGCATGTACGGAGCTGAAAATGTTGAGGAAGGAATACCATCCAACGCCAGCAGGAGGATTCGAATATCAGACTCGTGTCGTTCTTTGAGGAGGAGAAGCACTAGTCGACGTTACAATGATGCTACTGATGATGATGAGTATACGTAAGTCTAGCTAATTGATTGATAATAATAATTAAGAAGATAATTAATTACTCATTTTTAATTTAATTCGTTTTACCAGCTGATTCATTTTGACGTTTCATACATTTGTTCTCACCAATTTCTGCTTCATTTTTTTGCAGGGTAGACATTGTGGACGATATATTAGAATCCGACGACAGGGAAAGTAATAATGTTTCATCTTCTTAATTATTGCTTACTTGTTTTTTTATTACTATCTAATTTATTGAAGCTGTCGTTCATGGTGATTGATGAATTATAAGTAATATAATTACTAATTATATACAGTCTCTAATTAATTAAGCATTATTATTATTATTATTATTATTATTATTATTATTATTATTATTATTATTATTATTATTATTATTATTATTATTATTATTATTATTATTATTATTATTATTATTATTATTATTATTATTATTATTATTATTATTAATCCTGCAATTTTATTTCAGAAGGAGGAATTTCACCCTCTTCAATAAAGAGAAAAGTGGACCTGAGTGCAGATTATGAGGAACAATGTCGTGACTGTGCAATAGCAGCTCTTGACTACTTCAACAGCCTGTACAGCCAGTCTATGGTTCATCTCTTTAACCCCCTCTACTACTTTCTCTTTCATCTCTGTGTAATTAATTAGTATTAATTACTTTCACTCAACAAAAAAAAAAAAAATAGTATTAATTACTCCACATGATCAAATCTTGTACGAGTATATATATATATATATATATATATATATATATATATATATATATGTATGGTCTTGAATGATAATTACGAGGTGATATATAGATTATTAAACTTAATAATGGAATAATAATAATCGTTATTAAGGTGCTTGAATTTAGGGAATTATTATTACTGTAGTAGAGTACATGGTAATTAATGAATTGATTCTTTAAATTATTCATAGGGTTACTTTCAAATGGTCAACTGTGGGGAGTCTTCGGGATTCATGCACCCTAAGGATGGATGGCTATTCCATTCGAACTTCGTCGCCAAGCTCCCATACAACAATAATTCTGAGATGCTCTTCTTTGCTGAAATCTGGGAAATTGAAAATATACAGACGGTTGTCAATAGGTGTGAAATCCTAGGGCCTAATAATGGTTATGGTAAATACAAATCAACTCAAACATATACTGATTTAATTATTTTTTTTCTTTTTTAATCTATTTTCATAAATTTCTTTAATTAATATATATGTGATTGTTATCCTTAATTGTTATCCTGTATAATGATCGATGACGTATACGATGCATTTTTTTCGGGGGTAGATGATTGCAAAGCTTGTGCTGATGGTGAGCCTGATCTTATCAACCACCCTACTAATAGCCAATTTCACAAGGGTTACAAGGCATTTGCCATCTATTCATATCGTTAATAATTATTCTAAGTCGTTGTCCTTTTAACTTTGGCTAGGTGCAAATCTCTATTGTATGGGTAAGCTGCGCCTTCTCATACCTACTCTTCTGACTTTCCCTGCATGGTTGTAATTTAATTAACTCACAATTTATGTTTTTTTTTGTCCTTGGTGACATCAGGTTATAACTTATAATAGTACAGTGGGCTGTGGGTGTATCTTTGATCTTTCAACAATGTAATTGTTGCTGCAGTGTTTTTGATCAACCCTAGCTAGCTTATTATTAACAATCAAGTAGCACTTAATTATTTGCGCTTATGGTTCAATTAATATTATGCTAGTGATTCTATTATCGGTGTTAGTTGAACATCTAGATCGTATGACTGATGAACTAGATCGAGGCTTGTAATAATTTTGTTACATTTTATGTATGTGACGATCGATCCCACGCACATACCAAGCTTATGATATGTATTACTATGATTTGTAATAGAGCTAGAATTCCCCAATTCTAGTTTATTTAGTACTTCAAACAACATCTTAATTGCGTGCTTTTATATATGTATGGTACTGAAGACTAATTTAATCTTAATTAATTGATATCTCAACATATTTTTTATTCGGTGAAAACTATAAAACCTGAAATTTTCAAGTAAAACAAGTAATTAACTTGCAAAAAGGTGCCTCATATTATCATCAGTGTATTTTTCTTAAGCCTCCACAGTTATTTCTATCTAGGAACAACCATGCATAGAAATAATAACTGCATGGCAATTGGTAAGACCCTTGGTCTTCATCATCCCAGCTTGAAATTTATTTAGGTATTTGAAGCAGAACTTATCAAGAAACATATCAAAACAGTGATCGACAACGGTACTTATTAGGGTACTTAATATCACAAACCAGAAAAAGGAGCTGTAGCCTGTAGATAACGAATAATAAAACATTTTCAGGCGCAACAATAATAGTGTTTTGCTAAAATTACTGTCCAGAAAAAAAAAGAAGGTATTTTGCTAAGGTATCAAAAACATTTTATTTTTTTAAAGCAATGTTTGAGATAAATTAATCCCTTCACTCTTACGATCAGTAGTTAATTGCCTTCATTCGCCAACGATGTTGAAGACTTGATCCTTAATTCATTTATTTAGACTGAATATATATGTTCAAAACCATTTTTTAGAAGCGAGTAATAATTTCGTGACACGTAGTAGCTTATTTCCACTAATGTTGTATTTTAGCAAATGCGTAATCATTAATAAAATTTATATTTACTGATAAAATAAGTTATTATATTTTTTATTTGGATCTAACTAATTAATATTGTAGTTAGATAATGATTAGTCTTATATTATAGTGATTGTCAACCACTAAAACTTTTGAGTAGAGTGATATGAAAGCTTGAGAGGAGTGACATTGATTGTACGTAATAATAATTGCTCTAGTTTAATTTTTTAATCCATGAAAATGCCAAAATGATACTCCAAACGAGTACTGAAAAAGGGTCATGGGACTGCACTTTGCAACAAAAAAAAGGGGGTCATGGGGACTAGGGGAAGGGAGATATTTAGGTACGGAATAATTTGGACTGAAGTTATAAAAAAAGGACGTACAAGACAAATGAAATAAAGGCTAAAGCTGTCAAATAGTTGGAAATCCAAAACCGTTGGCAACGTACGTACACTTTGATATTTGTGCTAGTACTGTACGTACTCAAAGTTACAGATAGCTGGAGGATGTGTGATGAGATGAGGACGATTTGATTTATTTTTATTTATATTTGGCTTTGAAATAAAATAGCCTATTTATATTTGATATTGTAGTAGTCTTTGAAATGGTTAATAGTATAATCCGAACTATAGCTATATTAATTAGTTATTTTTTTTACATTGACGAATGACAATTTTTCATTTTGCGAAAGGAATTGATCAACACTCTTATTAATAATAAGTAGTTCAATATTTTATATGATCCGAAAGAAATGAATGGCCAAGACTACAAATTATACTAGTGGAATATTTTTAATTTTTCTTTAACATCTAGCCATTATTGAAGATGCAAGTAACAACTTAGGAACAATTTGACACATCATGATATGCACATACAGAATTAGAAGGGTCATAAAATTTCCAAAGAACAAGAAAATCTGGAATGAATGACACACACAGTTATCCCCCATTCACCCGTCTTTTACTCCTTACCGCTTTGGCGCTTTGGTAATACACTGGTTGAACATAGCTTTTGGACTTCAACTTTCCTTCTACGTGTAATTATTCATCACTTGCTTGACTTGTTTCTAGGACTTTAGCAATTATGTTTCCTTGTGGGAATCTTAGTAAGCATGAGTCTCCTTTGTAGGAGACAATCAATTTTCTAATAAAAAATAAAGGTTTAATAAGTTGGAAGCTTCAGGTGTCGAAACAAGTTACAACAAGCAAGATTCCCATCGCAGATTCGCAGGTGTGGCCAGGCAAAGGACAAAAATAATCAAAAAATAAGAATAAATTGGTCCTACAAACTTGTAGAGTTTATATTATAATGCCACACAAATGACGGTCATTAGTTACTTTACATAATGCCACCACAAACCATTGTAATAGGAAAAAAAAGACAATGATTCTCATACATATCGAGCGTATGATATCCTCATTTTTACTCTAATAAAATTAAAACAATCATATGTTTATTTTAGTAACATATGATGTTAAATGATAAATTACTGTAGGGAGTATATATCACATCTAATTAGTAGGAACAATTATATATTTTTTATTAGGTATAACTAGTTACATTCTCGTGCGATGCACGGTTTGTGTGTTAATATTAAATAAAATATTTATAAATGTATATTTCAAGATATATTTCGCATATATCATATCTGGACCATAAGTATGCAAATGTCATATCCCTTTAATATGCTACAAACTTACAATATTGCATCATTTGTAGGACAAAGTATAAAAAATACTTCGTATACAATATCTCATTTATCGTCAATCATGATATAAATCTGTTGGTTTGTATACCAAATTTGTTTATTATTTTTATTGCAATTTACTCCATTATCTAGTGTCCAATATCTAGTCCAATATATCACCACTACCACTAATGCAACCATACTACTATTAATATTTTACTGCGGTATCCATTCCAATAAAAACATATCATAAGTATCAAATGGATCGATTGAAATTAAGTTGGAATTTTTTGAATTGGAACTCCAAATGAATAAGGCCAAGTCAAAACCAAAATTACAATTTAAATGTCGATCTAAATGTTCACTCCAAATCGAATAATTTATTTTGACTCAATATAGATTTTTATATTTGATCCAAATAAATTTCAACAATTATAATACATTAATTTCCTCAAAATATATTAATTAATCACTTAATAGTCAAACTAATTAAATTAACCACATACATTGAATCATGAGTTAATTAAATGTGCATCAAATTCAATGTATGAATGTAAAACATTAATTGTTTGTATGACATGGATTACACATGTCAAATGATGATAATAGTAAACACCTACATAGATGCCTAGGTGTCCATCTAACAATGTGCAACATCCACTTATATATATATATATATATATATATATATATATATATAGATTATGAAGATCACTTAAAAAAAGAATAATTATGAAGGGGCTTTTCTTTTTATTTTTTTAACCCATTACTTTACAAACCAGTGAGAATTTGCCAACTCATTCATGAAAATGAGTGTATCAATACAATTTCCAAAAACACAAAAAGTATTTTGGTACGTAAAGCCTGTCAATAATTCAGGTGATGAGGTAAACTACTTAAGTGAGGGAGTTTTGTATTGTATTGTACTGAAAATTAAAGATTGATACTGATGATGGCCACATCTTTGAACTTGAGAAAGCAAAAATGAGTTTGTTGTGCGTGTTGACCCTATTTGCTAGGAAACTGCATAAATAACAAACCCAAGGATAGTGTTTCAGAATGAAAAAGAAGAAAATCTGATTGTCACTTATCAGTGGCATGATGGCTTTTTCTAATTTGATACCTTTGATATTCCACTATGTCCTTACTATAACTAGCAAAAGAACAAACCCAAGGGTAGTGTTTCATCTTTTTCTTCCCCTCTCTCTCTCTCTCTCTCTATATATATATATTCAATTACATCCAGAAGAAGGGCAGTAACGAGCAAAAAAGAAAGTACCAAAAAAAAAGTACCAATAATATACCAGTTGTTGGCCTAGCTAGTAAATGGTAAGCTAGATAGGTCATAGATGTAGCAGCGTCCTCTTGACCGTGAGATTTGTCATTTGAGACATAGACATTATTTGCACCCTTAATTAGTTAAGGCTCCGTTTGGTTTTGGTGAAAACGGTTTCCTTGAAAACGATTTTTCACCCAACTAAACAGAGCCTAAATCATTAATCGCGTTTGAGACAAAGGCAGATCAAATAACTATTCTGTTATTGTAAAATTATGTTTAAGCTTCTGTTTTACTGTTATCTTAAATTCTGAATGCATATGGTCGTTGGTTCAGTATATATATTGATGCGTTCAACCTGGCCTGATATGCAGTATTTTATGATGTTATGGGAAATGATCGAGTTTTATAAGTTTGATAGAAGTATTTTTAAAGCAGCATAGGGCTTACATACAATAGAAACTAGGCTAGGGCCTAGGTAATGAGAGTAAATACAAGTAGCTGGAACATTATTTCTCATTTATGACCCCCTGTTCTTTACTTTGTTCCTACAGATCGATAGCTCTTTGCATTGATAATTTGGTACACATACTAGTTTCCTGTATGTAGATCACGTACAGTAGGGTCCAAAAGTTAAAAGAGAGAAATTATTTGACGTAGCCAAACACATACATGGGATGATGTATGAGAAAATTGTGGTGGATTTTACTTGGCTTGAACCCTTTGTTTAAAGCTATAAACTCTATTTGACAGTACTACAGATGAAACTGTAATATATTTTATTGACTTGAAT